>OZ018372.1:3750080-4950080 GCA_963969515.1 Yponomeuta evonymella
AATAATGCTTAAACTTCCAAGCATGTTTTAGAAAATATACATACATACATTCACACGAAACACAACACTGTCATCCTTCCTTAGGAATGTCATGTGGCACCATCTGTTGTTGGACCACGAAAAAATAAAATACGTAGTGAACCCCTCACACGAGTTCAAAACGCTAACGGTAACTGTGAAGAAAAACATCTTGAGGACACCTGAGAGTCTGAGGTGTTCACATACTTCAGCGTTAAAAATTGCCAGTCCGCGGAGGGCACGCGTGGTGATTAAGCCCATACTCTCTCTCTGAGTGAAGGCCTGTGTCCTACAGTGGGTTGTATAATATATATATAGAATAATAATATAGTATATAGGCTACATTATTATTTTGTTACATCGCAAATAAACTTTCTTCTATCTATCTATCGATCCCCAAGGATGCACATAGAACTAATATTAAAATTGAGTTAAAACCCAAAGTTATGGTGCTCGTTACTCCAGGCTTCCATACCATCAATACTTGACCTCACTTTGCTGAAAAAATAACTTCATAGTAGCTCAGTACTCAGAGCCAGTCACATTTGGCACGTCGCCATCTTTGCGTACCTTAAGCATAGAAAGACGACTCATTTTTAGGGTTCCGTTGGCAAAAAGGAAGCCTTAAGGAATGCTTAAATACTACACACATGAATTTGCAAGTTAAAATTTTACAGGAGAAGGAAAAAATAAAATATTTCTTAAATGTAAAGGTTTTTAATGTAAGTAAGTTTTTGTTTTAAGCTAACAGTAAGTAACAAAAACGTTATTATTCTCATTGTAGTTTCACCAGAAAAGTGTACAGAAATAGACGGACATGTGCCTTTTTAGGGTTCCGTAGTCCGACAAGGAACCCTTACGCCATGTCCGTTTGTCTGTCTGTCTGTCAGTCCGTGGCCTAGCGCAAAGACCGGTAGCACTAAAAAGCTGTAATTTGGTATGTGTATACATATTTATCACGCTGAAGTTAAAGAGTAGAATTTAAAAAAAGAAATCATACTTTACCTACCCTAACATGAAAAGTGGGAATGATGGATGATGTGGGGACGACCAAATCAACGATCGTTGAATTTTTTGTTAAAAAATATTGTAGGTGTATGAAGACCATTTTTTGATTTAGGGTTCCTTTTGCGAAATATTAAGCTTTAAAGCGCAAATTTTTATCTGAGTAGGGCGTCGTCCCCCCTCTCTCCTGCGAAACATTAAGCTTTAACTAGGGCGTCCGCCTCATGGCTAAACAGTTAATTGTAGAAACGTGAAATAATTAATAACATCTAAGCAATTAAGTTTCTAATTACTCTGTAAGTTAAGTGTAACACATCTTTCTTATTGGCAATAAATGGTTATTCATTTATTCATTTATTCATTTAACTTAAAAGGAAAAGCACCTATCACGGCTAAGTAGGCTTTACTAGTTAACGAGTAGGTAATAGGCAACCAACTCATAAAAGTAAAAATTCGTATAAAATTTTAAAATGACTTCGATGAAGTTGTTAGTTCTGTAAAGCAGATAAAAAACCTTTTTTCGACGGAACCCTACATTGCACCTGGCCCGACACGCACTTGGCCGGTTTTAGTAATTATGGGTGGACATTATTCAACATTTCAACATTATTCTACAATTAAATTGGAAATAAAAATCACAATTCAATTTAAAAATCACAATTTAATAGTAATATTAATATTATATTGGAAAAGTATATTGTCATTTCCAATATATTGGAAAGGAAGTTAACCTTCTGAAGTTCCCATAAGCTATCTTTGCGGCAACGTTTGCTTTTCATTATGGAAATGGCGGTCAGTTTTACAGTCCGAGCTAAATTGACCGTTTGGCTTGAAGGCTACCGTCCTCAGGGTCTACTGTTTGATTCCTGGCTCCAATCTTTTGCTCGCGATTGATTCAGTTATCTACTTAAGAAAATAACTTTCGTATTGGTTAGGGAGGATTTTTGGCACCAGTTGTAGTTTTTTTTTATTGTCTCAATATGTTTAGAGGACACCAATCGAGGTCTGATTTTGAAGAAGAAGAAGAAGAAAGACATTTATTATACCAACAAGATGCATCACAGAAACAAAACAAGCATTTTGCTTACAATTGCTTAAAAACTAAAATTATATTTGAACCTTGTGAGAAGTTTCTAAGAGAGGGCTTATGAGGCTGTAATTTATTTTATTCATTTATTTTCAATTCTAAGCACTAAGCAACTGCGTTTGTATGGGAATAGCCTCTTGAGTTAATAATCATGAAAATTTTAGAATGAAATCGAAGCGGTTAGCGAGTAGCTAACCTTTGTCTCTGCCTACCCGTCCGAGATACAGGCATGGGTCATTATATAGATTCAGAAAATTTTTTGCAACTGAAAATAATCCGTATCGTAAGTAAAAAAAATGTTGTTATTTATTTGAGTTTAGTAGGTATTTGCGAAAAGGTCACAAAGATTTGAACTTTCCAACACCACTGTAAAAATGTTAGAAATCAGAAATCAATAATTTATTTCAACGTAAAGAATTTACATTCTGTTTGCTGAATGTCAATGTACTATGTTACTATGTTAGCCGCTGCCTTCGGGCCGTATTTGTAGTGGAGAAAAAGGCAGCGGGAAAAAAAAACTCCACTCTGACCATCTTTTCTCAAATCATCTTAAACTTACATCAAAGCCTATATGATATGATTCCGTGATAGATTTACATGAGTACCTACTTTTGTTTTTCTTTTGATTGCGAACTTTTAATGATTCGCGATGTTCCTACATAGTTTAACATAAAACTGGTATAATATTGGACGTTTTTCGGCGAACTTACCTATATTTATTTAAATCAGTTTTTGTGTAACATGTAAAAAAACCGCAGATAGAAATTGTTAAAATTTATAGGTAACTATAGGTCATGTTAATCAAGTTTTTTGCTCGCACCAGATATTTAATCATCTCATTTATTCAAGAGCTATTAATTTATCGCTTTTATCAATTTCTTGTGTTCTTCAGGGTTCCCTACCTCAAAAGGAAAAACGAAACCCTTATAGGATCACTTTGTTGTCCGTCCCTCCGCCCGTTCGTCCGTCCGTCCGTCCGTCCATCCGTCCGTCCGTCGGTCAAGACCCCAGCAGTAAATAAGGCCTAATGGGGCTCATCCTTTAGTAATATGCATATTATGTTTCATAAAATATAGCTTAAAAGTAGTCCCTGGTAATTTGGTGATGTTCTGGTAAAGACTTTCCGAGACGGAAATTGAGAACTTAAAATTTTAAAGCAAAGAATTAAATAGGGTACATTATGGTTATAGTAACTTGATTTTTCTCCCGTTCTCCCACTAAAAATCTAAAAATATTTTTTTTAAATAAAAATGCCCAGTTTCATGACCAGCACATGTATTTTGGGAACCGACTCCAAATTATACTTCTACAATATGTACATGTATACGTACTTCTAATTTAAAAGTATTCTTTTAAATTGTTTCCATATGTTTAGTGGTGTAGTGTTTTGAAGTCGGTTTTCAAAGTCAAAGTAAAAAATTTTATTGACTATAAAAATAAAATGAACGTCAGAGTTAGTTTCACAATTAATAGATTATGCGGAGAAGAAGCTAACAAAGAAACTCCACATTTATTCTTTTCAGGGCAGGTTTGCTTCATTAACAGCTTATTCAACTTAAAGTTACACTACCTACACTAGATACAATCGTCCCCGTTAACATTATTTAAATACCAGAATTTAATTGTCTTCCAAATAATCCTTAATGTTATAATAGGCTTTTTCGCACAGGGTGTGCTTAACACTTTTTAAACCGCGTCGGTGGTAAAGCTAATATATTATCTTGAGGAATTTTGTTGTAGAACGGTATACAGTGCCCCATAAAGGATGTACTTATTAACTTTTGCAAGTCTAAAACGTAGAAATAACAATATTTGTTTATTGCTAGCATCTAATTTATGATGGCTACCAATATTTTCGAAATTGCTGATATTTTTTCTAACATCTTCTATCTATTCTATCTATCTATCTTCTATACTAATAATAAATCTGTAAGGGTCGGTCATGGAGTAAGTTAGTTTGTTTTCAGAGATATTGTGTTTATAGGCTCAATATATGATACTGAAACTAATTTCACGATTTTTAGATTTTTTTTCTGTATGTGTGTATGTATGTATGTATGTTCCTCCATAACTCTTAAACCAATTATCCGAATTTGATGAAATTTGGTATAAAAACATATAGACATCTGGGACACAGGATAGGCTATTTAAATTCTAGCTCCAGTTATGATAAGACGTGGCCCCCATACAAATGCTGCTTCGTAAAAATCGAAATGTACGCGAACGGAGTCGCGGGCACAGCTAGTACATTATATTTTCATAAGTTTATTGACTTGCAACTGTTAACATGTTAGTTTCCTTAAAGAAATCCTTTAACGAGTCCCTACTACCTAGCTTGTAAATAAATGGGATCGCTCTCTTCTGTAAGATAAAGATCGTTTCAATGTCTGCTGCCCGACCACACATTAGCATACCGTAGGCAAAGGATGTTGTTGACCGTAGGACATAATACTATGGAAGTAACTAAAATAAACAAGCCTAGTAGTTACCACGTCAGTGAGCTCTCTAATTCTTTGCAGAGCTAAGCCTGTGTGCTAGTTTTACAATATGAGGACCCCATTGTAATTTTGAATCGATTGTGATGCCTAGAAATACGGTATCTTCTACAAGTTCTAATTTTTCTTTTCCGAGTACAATGTTGTTTTCAACTAATCTGTGTGTTATCTAACTATGAATTGGAAAATATTATGCAGAAACATTCCAATCCACAATACGTGATGTGCGAGAAAAAATGTAATGCTTTTCATGTATATTTTTTCCATTTCAATTGTACATCGAATTGTTATAATAAAACATGAGATATAGTTCTACGAAATGGAACCCTGGTCTCCGTCTGCCTCTCCGGGATGAAGGCGTGACTTTATAATTTTATTTACAACACAATTTTTACGGAATATTAGTTCCCCCTTTGCTATGAAAACGTTCGAGTCATCCCGTAGCTACTAAGTGAAATTCCCCTTTTAACCGACTTCACAACAAAACAAGGTTAATGACAAATGGAAAATTGTAAACGCAGCAACGTGTGCTAACGTAACTCAAGGGGAATTTCACTTAGCTACGGGCTAGGTGAAATTCCCCTTTTGACCGACTTCACATCAAAACGAGGTTAATGAAACATGGAAAATCGTAAATTACAGTAACGTGTGCTTACGTGACTGTTGTAAATGAGAGAGCGACGGATTTATTTACATTGACCGACATTGTCACACGCATGATTCCACATCCCTCCACCATAATTTCTGAGTTATTTATACACATCTACACTTACACTAAAGATATTGTTGATACATTTGTACACATGTAACCCTAGGTATATTTCTTAACAAGGAATAACTGAACCTATACTACCTACTGGCAATACGTTTAGATTTGGGTTGGCTCTCTCTGGCCGATCATCCTCAGCAGAATCTCCCGGCGCGTCGGACTCCAGACCAGGGTCAGCCTCTGCCCACTCCTCCGCTTCAGTCGAGACACCTTCCTCCTCGGTCGCTGCTTCAGCTGTCACTCTCTAACTGTTTGACTCTTCCCATATGGCCCAATATGGAAATTCTTCTGTCTGTTCTCGTTCTGCCAGCGAATCATCCGTTGTATTGCCGGGTTGTGTTTTTTTATGTGTTTTGTGTGCGCAATAAAGTATAAAGTATTCTTTCTTGTGAATTTACTTTTAACTTATGCATTTAGTTTGCATGTTTTTTCATTGTCTGGTTGATTTCTGGTACAAACATCCTGTAATAATAGGGCTTAAAGTATGAAATTGCCGTTTTATTGCAATAGGTTATTTGAATTGACATAGAATCTTCATGGTTTGAGGTTTTCGAATGAAACTTTTTTCAAATGGTTTCTATGATGTTCTTTTTTTAAAAAATGTGAAACATTTGAATATCGACTTTCAATTGTTTTTGTTATTCACTTTAGACAAGAAAGATGGATACTGCGAAAATTCGAGTGATTTTTTAATACGAGTTCCGACGCGGAACTAACGCGGCAGAAACAGCCCGCAATATCAATGCTGCGTTTGGAGAGGGGTCTACTAATGAGCGCACCGTGTGATTTTGGTTTAAACGCTTTCGTGATGGAAATTTCGACTTAAAGAACGAGCCACGAGGAAGACCGCCCACACAGGTGAATAACGATGAATTAAGAGAGATAGTGGAAGCCGACCCTAGTCAAACTACCCAGGAATTAGCGGCATGGTTTAACGTTACCTAACCCACAATATTGACTTACTTGCGTCAAATCAATAAAATAAAAAAATACGAAAAATGGGTGCCTCATAATCACTCGAATTTTCGCAGTATCCATCTTTCTTGTCTAAATTGAATAACCAAAACAATTGAAAGTCGATATTCAAATGTTTCACATTTTTTTAAAAAAGAACATCATAGAAACCATTTGAAAAAAGTTTCATTCGAAAACCTCAAACCATGAAGATTCTATGTCAATTCAAAGAACCTATTGCAATAAAACGGCAATTTCATACTTTAACCCCTAATAATTTACTAACCCAAGGAACGACTTTAATTCATGGACATTATTGGGTGGCTTCGCATTGATTATTGCTTTGACATTTGTGAATGCCTTCTTTACTTATTCGAAAGCCTAGGTAGGTAACTTCATCCCGAAACAAATGACATTTATTCTTGTTCATCCCATCCCATCCTTTTGGCCAGTTGTTGTAAATGAGAGACGGGCGCACAGGACGACGGATTTATTTACACTGACCGACATTGTCACACGCAAGATCCCAACAGTGACTCGATGTTTCGCACACATTTTTGGATAGTGTGCCTCCAGTAACAAACATATTGGTAATGGAAAACTTGATCAAAATTGAGGTATTTACTTTGTATTTTTTTACACCAAGTTACCCTTGGGTTAATGCGGTTTTTCTAATTTGTCGCCGATATAGTCTCGTATCAAGGAAGGAGATCCATGTGAATTAGTTGTTTGACATTGCGCTCGGTTAGCTTTCATCATCATCATCATCATTCAGCCACAAGAAGTCCACTGCTGGACATAGGCTTCCCACATGGATTTCCAAAAAGACCGGTTGGAAGCGGCTTGCATCCAGCGTCTTCCTGCTAGCTGTATACGGCATCATTTAAATTATTTCTCTATTCTAGTGCCTTTTTGGAGTCGGTTTTTATTTTTGTATTTCTTTTAGAGCTCCATAAGGGAACGGCTGTCATGTCACAGACCAGTCAACATGTCAGTCGGAATAGTTTTAGAGTGAGAACTCGTAGAAACAGGCGCGGCATTGCAATGTACTTAGAATAAAAGAACCTACATTTTATTTCATTCAGCTTTGTTCCACATGTTAACAAACCGTTAAAATAACGACAGCAATTATATCCATTAAGGCCGACTTGCACCGCTTCTTAAATGTCACTTAAGTCGCCATTTAAATTGACTTTTGTATGAAGAATTTCAGTTAAATGCTGTTTAAGCCTCATTTAAGAAAGTGGTGCAAGTTGGCCTAAGTTGTTTTCTCAACCAAGTTCATTTATTCATCTCATTTAATTCTTTTTGTTGCACTAATCCTAGCTGAGGACAATTTTAAAAACCTATTTAGAGGCTGAAAATTCCACCCATGCCGGGACGTAATACAGAGAAGTTTGTAAGGAAGTTCGAAATTTCGCCGATGCCTGCACTTGCTCATTTTCTCAGTTGGGAGAGCGCTGGCACGGTTAGCCAGAGGTCGCGGGTTCACGTCCCGGCATGGGTGGAATTTTTAGTCTCTAAATAGGTTTTTTTTTTTCATCTCATTGACTCAAGAAATCAATATCCGTACCTACTCGTGCACTGCTGACTAAGGCCGCCTCCAAGGCACGCCACTTTGTTCTGTCATCCACCATTCTCAGCCAGCAGCTGCCAGCTTTCTGCCTCAGATCGTCAAACCAGCGAACTGGGCGTCCTACGATGCGTTTGTTTGAAAACGTTCTCCAGTGGAGACTATCGACAATCGATTTTTCGGTAGATTTGACCAGCCCGCTGTCACTTTAATTTACTAATTTTATAGGGTATGTCAGTCACCTTAGTTCTTTGGTGAATTGTCTTTTGTCTGATGTGATCCATTGAAAAGACTCTGAGCATAGCCCGATTCCTGAGGGATTCTAAATCGGTGGACTAATTCAAGTTCAAGAAATGCCAGCCCCATTCCATCTCTCATTGTCAAGAGTTTGATAGTACTCAAAAACATAATTGTTTACATCCTGACTAAATCTATAAGCATTCTCTCTACTATAAGCAGTGTGGGAAGCACCGCGGATTGAAGATTTGAAGTGCTCAAGTATGTGAGCACTTCAGACAGTCAGGTTTCCTCACGATGTTTTCCTTTGCAGTTCAATCGTGGCATTGTTAGCTGTAATTCACAAGACTTTGAAAAAACCGGCACAGTGCGTTTCGGGCCACGCGCAGCGTAGGGTTCCGTAGAAAGAGGGGGTTTTATCTGCTTTTCAGAACTATCAACTTCATCGAAGTCATTTTTATTTTATAACTTGTGAAGCCTACCCTCAAATTTTTTTTATTGTAGAAATCAATCGTTTAGCCATGACAGGGACGCCCTACTCGGACAAAAATTTGCGCTTTAAAGCTTAATATTTTGCAAAGGTAACCCTAAATAAAAAAAATATCTTCCTACACACATAATACCTATTATTAAACGACCAATCTAACGATACCCTACGCTATGGTTTAGGCGAGAAAAGAAATGCATCTTTTTTAACATTTTGTTCCACCGTTATGTCGGCGTGATTAATAGTATGTCTATGCCAAATTTCAGCTTTCTCGTACTAATCGTTTCTGAGCTAAGCCGCGGACAGACAGACGGACAGACAGACAGACGACCGACGGACATGGCGAAACTATAAGGGTTCCTTGTCGACTACGGAACCCTAGAAACAGTCTGCATTAATAAAATCGACAACTTTCTGAATTTTCACTTTTGCTTCACGGTACTTATTTTGCATTTTTAATTTTTTCTGTTTTGCGTTTTTTCAATAATACTTTGCATATGGAAATTGAAAATATGGTGAAAACGGCCTAAGTGTAGATTGTGTTTGTTTGTGTACCTTCGTGTTTCTGTGACAAATTATATAAAATTATGTCTTCTTTCTTTCTTTGTGCAACCAATACTTAACATTAGAAACGATAGGGATTCAAGAGATTACCTTAGAACTCTTTATCGTACATCGTCATCATCAACATAGGCCATTGCGTCCGTTACGGAACATTTAAGCAGTGCCTAAGGGTTTCACACTTTTTAGGGTTTCGTACAGGGAGGGTGCCAAACGGGACCCTATTACTAAAACTTTACTGTCCGTCTGTCTGTCTGTCTGTCACCAAACTGTATCTCATGAACCATGGTAGCTAATGATGTAACTATTTCTGTTGCCGCTATAACAACAAATACTAAAAACAGAATAAAATAAATATTTTAAGGGGGGCTTCCACACAACAAACGTAATTTTTTCCGTTTTTCTCGATCTTTGTGTCTAATGTTGTACGGAACCCTTCGTGCCGACTCGCACTTGGCCGGTTTTTTTTTTTAGAATTATTCAAATACCTAACACAGTCTTCAAAGCTTTATTGTACACACAAGAAAATAATAAAAAGGCAGATATGTACTTCTGTTAAATCTATGTTTTAGGAGCGGCCACCGTAAACAGGGCGCCGACATGCAATCACGTGAGAATGAAACTTGAACAAAAAATATTATCATCGCTGGAAACGTAAACGAAAACAACTCTTTGAAAATTAAATGACTGAAATTATGTAGGGTTGAGCTTGCACGCGGGATAATTTTCCGCGGCACATATCGCAGCAAGTAGGTCGTATTTAATTTTAGGCAAATTTGCCTCCTTTTAAAAGTTACCTGGCACGTAATTCAGAAAGTATCCCGAGAGGCCGTACGATTAAATTTTGAAAAAAAGTCTAGTGATATAAATAGATCACTCGACTATGGCGTCTATCGATTTTTTGAAATGAAACCTTTTCTAAATGGTTTTCTAGATACTTGGATTTTTTTATGAATTAAAAAAATCTTAGATAATGTTCTTTTTGCTCACCTATAAATTGGCTAACGTACTACACTAGACTCTATTAAAACTAAGCTATTATATAATAGTTACATGTTATCTGTTGGTGTGTCTTAAATAAATGATTTTCGAGAACTAAAAATATCATTGATTAACCATTACATACACATACGCAGCCTATATACGTCCCACTATAGGGCATAGGCCTTCTCTCAGAGAGAGAGTGTGGGCTTAATCACCACGCGTGCCCACCGCGGATTAGCGATTTCAAGCGCTGAGGTATGTAAATAGCTCAGACACTCAGGTTTCTTCACGATGTTTTCCTTCACATTTAGCGAGTGGTATTGCCATTAAAACTCATTAATTAATTATTCAACTCATTATTCATTACACTACTCTACTCATGTGGTACAGCTGAGCACTGTAAACCTTTTCTTCTTTTTTGAGTGGCTTCGTGTGCCAGTGCATCTTACTTTCTTTCTTTTTCATTTCATCGTACAAAATTACTGAAACATTGCTCATCGCGAGGATTCGATCACAGACAGCCAAAAGCTAATTTCTAGTTTTGACAGATATAGATGGTGAATTTATCCGCCGCTAATATCGCAATCATAACTGGGAGCTCTAGAACATCCTTCTGCAAATTGATTCGTATTCGTGCAGAGGCAGCAGTGGCTGTTAGATAACTTGGCGCGGAGTGAACTTTGAGTGAGTGAAATCATGAATCAAGCTCTTATTCAGCCATTTAAACTTAAAAAAATAAATTGTTTGCCCTACAATTTGACGGATTGTAACTATAATGAAGTTGTTTTTGACTTAATTTTTTTTCTGCTAACTTGAGGACCGATCCTTCGTATGAGAATTTAGACATAATAGAACTGTGATACTCAGTCCAGTCATCAGTGATTAGATTTCGGTAAAACTGAGTAGGTATCATATTTTTATGGACACTTTTTCTTTCTAATTTATAAAGCGCGTCTTGTTTAGACATAAAAGCCTTATTTTATATTTTTATGATTTTTTTTTTTAATAGGGGTAGTACGATATATTTTTATTTATTTAATTTCGGGCGTAAAGATTTTGTCACTGAACAAAATATCATAATTTACGGCAGACCCATTACTTTTTTTTTTTTTTTTTGTGATTTTCATAATTTTTAAGGTGCCTTTGAAAACACAAGCAGTTTCACGCGAACGAAGACGCGGCAACAACAATTTCTCTATAATATGAATTCATGCAACGCGACGGCGTATTTTTACAATCTTTTCCGACCCGAGCGGGATGTTTGGATTTCATTACTCCTCTGCTGGGGTGAAATATATCTATCTAGCCGCAAACTCTGTGTTCAGGAAACGGGTTTCCTCTACCATTTAATTGCGTGACGGTGCTAGTAGAATGTCCAATTCACATTGACGTCTATGGATATCCACTTCCGTGTGAAAAATAGTATCAAATAACAGCTACCTTCACAAATTTTCATTTATCCCTAAGCTCAGGCAGTCGGGATTTTTCTTTTAAAAATATTAATTTATTGTGAACTAAAAATAAACAATAAAATTATTAATTTATCTTAATAATTTAATGGCATTTTCTCATGGCCACTGGCAGACCCTGGTCTCTGCCTACCCATCCGGGACGCAGGCGTGAGTTTATGTTATGTTATGATTTCATTAATATAATTTGTTGTAGTAGCAATACCACTCGGCAACGGTGAAGGAAAACATCGCGAGGAAATCTTAGTGAGGTGAGGTGTTCACGTACCTCGGCGCTTGAAATTGCCAATCCGCGGTGGGCACGCGTGGTGATTAAGCCCATACTCTCTCTCTCTCTCTCTCTCTCGTCAGTCGCCCATGAGAGAAGGCCTGTGCCCTGCAGGGGGACATATATAGACTACATTAAAAAAACACTCAAGCGTTGGCTTCCCTCGCAATAGAACACCTTCTTATCTTACACCTGGCACGTGCGTTATATTTGCGGATATTTGATCAAAGGTCTCCCCAGTAATGAGGTTTTCAGCTACCTTAGAATTTCAGCCGTTCAGCTGAGAAGCTATCTCTTTTCAGCTAAAAAGATAGACTAACTGGAATTTCGCTGGAGGGCGCTGATTTTGTTCAAATTCTGAACGAGGTGGTTTCCGAGCGCGCGGCGGGTGTGCATGCAACGACAAAGGGCACTTATACACGAGCGGTACGTTGCGAACGATAGTTCTAAAGGCAGCCGTCGACGCGCCGCCGTCGCGGATATTCAACGCTGACATGCTCCTATATTACGCGAACCAAATCCTGAACGTTTCCAATCGTCTAACTGTCAAATTGCATACAAATTGCTCTCGCAAACGTCAGGATTCGGACAGGATTTGGTGCGCATAATGAGGCCCATGGGCGACTGACGTCGACGCGTCGACGGCCCCAGTTGGCAATGTCGTTCGCACTGTGCCGCCCCGTGTGTAAGCGCCCTAATGAATGTTGATGAAGCGAAAGGGTTTTGCCAGGATCGTGGCAAGTGGCAACCATTGGCATTGTGTGTTTGTGTGCATCCCTCATACAGGCGTGCATTCACAGGAGGTGAATATTCTTGGCTTAGCTATAGCGCCGAGAAGAGTCTGTGAGATAGTACACTATTTTACCAATATCAATAACATAACATAAAATCGAGCCCGTTTCCCGGTGGGGTAGACAGAGATCGGGGTCCACCACGTGCCAGTATCCCGACATATTGCTTTTGCTTCATCAACATTAACTAACGCTGCATGCACGCTAGTTTCGCTGGGGGTAATTTAATTGTTTCAATTCATCACAGTAATATTATTAAAGATAGTGGAAAGCAGTTTTAAAAATGCACAACAGCCGTTTAGGAATTTCGTTATTTCGTACAAGTAGACTTGCTTAACATTAGAATGTACCGTTAACAATTCCGGCGAGTCTTTAATGTGTGCACTGCCGCCGTAAATGAGAGTTGGTGGACATTATTTTAGCGTTGACATTTTCCAGGTAGAGTCAGCAAAAATCGTAGGTAATTTTGCCAATTCTGAGCTTAGTTTAATACAAATTCCTTTTGTAATTTTGACACTAGAGTGCTATTTAAAAGCGGGTGGGGCTGAGTCGGGTTAAACGGCTTAACGTGATACGTTTAGAAGTTAGCGTTATTTTTTAGCACAAACTGCGCAGTGTGTTCCGCGATACTGGCGGTACGAATCAAGACGGTCGGAGTCATGGCTACTTTGCTCTATTCAACGATATATAAATGAATTGCACACGACACGTAGTTACAGAGTTACAGCCTTCGCCGAGGCGACATGTTTTCGTTGCATTAGGTTTTAGCAAGTGACCCCTGAATGGATCACTGTGCCCCGAGATACAATTTAATTTAGTTTGGGGTTTAGAGTTTTTTTTTATCTTAGTTTTTAGGAAGACTAACAGCTATTACAAGGTAATAAATAATACATAAAAAAAATAGGACACACTAAGCCAGTTAAAAGTCTTCACAATTAGAAGTAAATTAGATAGAACGCAGACAGTTCACAGGTGAGGACCACCATTTAGATATAAACAAAATTACATTGTTGTTTTTGTTGGAGTTACTTTATATACGGTTAAGTTTTGTTATTTATCTCAATAATTATTTTTAATTTCATTTTTCATTTCATTACCCAACTGAAAGACGTTTCACGTCGAAATCGATGCAACGTCTTTGCCGAAATGTATAACCTATATCATCATCATCAGCCATTTAACGCCCACTGCAGGACATAGGCCTCCTTCGTGGTTTTCATAACCATGAGGGGTTTTGCCATAATCGCCACGCTTGGCAGGCGGGTTGGCGATCGCAGTATGCGGTTGGAATCTTAGGAAGACGCTGCTGCCCGTCTCCTGGTAATTTATTTCCTTAGTCGCCTTCTACGACATTCACGGAAGAAAATGGAGTGACGCTATTCTTAATCCCGTGCCACACGGATACCTATATACAAGTAAATATTCTCCAGTCCTTTCAGCAGTGGTCTGAATTCAATCGTACTTAACTGGCCTCCGTTTAACGACCATTTAAATCCTAATGTATGGCCCTTAAAGGATATTTATTGACTTTAAAAGAAGAAATGTATCGGCGCGGGTTATTTCCTTTAATAAAATTTGTGGGTGCGCCGCACGATACGTTCGATCGATAATACTCCTTTGGGACGTAGATTAAGATGTCAAAGATGCAGTAGATGGTGTAATATAATATGACTTTTCTTACTGTTACCCTTTTTAGGATTTCGTAGTCAACAAGGATTGGGGATAAGGGGGTACCCCTTATGGTCAATTACCGCGAGCATTGACTGAAAACCAACGCTGAGGGCTCACACCTATAGCACAATGCTGAGTCAGATGCCCTTTGTGGCAACTTTGACACACCACAGGATGCACTTTGACGCTCTGACCTTGCCTTGTCCTATCTTGTATTTATGTGACTTGTTTTTTCTTTGTATTTATGTGACTTGTTATGCTTTTCGTTCTTCTAATGTGTTAATTTGTCCCAATTAATATCTTTCTTTCTTTTCTTACTTATAATTTCGTCACATCCGTCCATCGGTCCTTATGACTTTCGGTTTGTCCGCAGCTTAGTTTAAAGGCGGTTAAAAAGAAAGCTAAATATTGTAGAGATATACGATGATTACGTTGACAAAACGGTACTTACATTGAAATTTATTTTTAAGGTCGGCCACATACACTTGGAATTACGTTTCGGAATTTCGATTCCAAATATCTATTCGGGAACGCATTAAAATCATACAAACCTAATAAACCTACCACATACCTACACTAGTTAGTTACCTATCCGTTTGAAATTTTCCCTGATTCGGAAATCCATATCCTGTACGGAAAAAAGCCGTTCCGAACGTAACTCGTAAGTTATAATTTTGTTCTTCTCATGCCTTGGCTACATTAACGGGAAATGGCATTAATTATCGCGTTGTTGGGCATTGAACGTTAGTGTAGCCGGCTTAACGCCTTAATTTTATAAACGCCGTTGTCAGTAACGTTAAACGTTTGGCGCTAGCTAGAGTCTCTTTCAACACATCAAAGGGATTATCGTGTTTCAATAATGTGTCTAGAGTAGGGTTTGTCATCTGTCATTCGAGAACGTGTAGAGTTGATTTGATTTTGTTTTTTAGCTGTGGAGTGGAGTTAGGAGATTGTTTGCTGCTTTCTTTTACGCTGTTGACTTTTTTTTAAACCAGGAGTTACATGTAATACAATATTGGCGTAGCTCATAAAATACAACAAAGCAGCAGTGTCGACGTCCATCTTTGCTTTCCAATCCAAATACATTCCTTGATATGATTTCATACGACATCCGTGTTAAATTTACAGAAGTCACAGATTAGGATTTTTTTAAATTTAACGACATAATTATTGCCGTTGAACATTGAACACCAGTGTAGCCAACAGAATTATGGCGTTTTGTGACGCGCTAATTTTCCACCTTAATTAACGCGTTTATGGTCATTAAGCGTTTCCTTAATGTGGCCAAGACATTAGCATGATACAGCAACAATGTAATCGCAATCAGAAAATCGTGTGTATGTGTGTGTGTGTGTGTGTGTGTGTGTGTGTGTGTGTGTGTGTGCGTGCACGCGTGCGTGTGTGTGTGTGTGTGTGTGTGAGTGTGTGTGTGTGTGTGTGTGTGTGATGTATTTCGAATCGATATTTCGAATCGAACCCTAAAAATCACGTTCCATTTTTAAACGAACAACGTCTAAAGAGTGTTGGAAATTTAGCCTCTCTGATATGCGGACGCTACAACGCAAATGGCTTTGTCCTAAACAGCGTAGCGGGGTACATTATGCCCTTATTTGGCCACCTTTTCCCACTGGCTGTGACCCCTGCGTTCTTTTACTAAAGGTGCACGTAGACCCGCGCTTATGATTGTGTCCAGTGCCCAGTGGGCATGAACTAAACCACTGGATATACTAAACGACTAAAATGGTGCTTAATCACAAACTGAATTGAAAGAAACATTGTGAGGAAACAACTCAGCGTTTGAAATCACCAATCCGCGGTTGGCTCGCGGGTTGATTAAGCCTATTAAGGGGATCCAGCGAACTATCGTACTATCTCCAGTGAACTAGCTCCACCAATGGAAAAAAAAATCATATCTTCTATGTTCATCAGTGCTGTGGGAAAAACCGCAGCGTATTGAGCTCGAGGCCATTTTAGCGCTGCATAGACAAACCCTGGGTCCCTTATTGTTTTGGAATAATTTTTCGAGTTCAATTGTTTTGTTTGTTTTGGCAGAGAAGAGCGGTGGTAACCTAGTGGGTAGAACATTGAACTTGGAAGCGAGAGACCCAAGTTCCATTCCCAGTGCGGGCATATACCTATGACTTTGTTTTCTAAGTTATGTACATTTGTGAAGTTATAGTAGCAATAACACTCGCTAACGGTGAAGGAAAACATCGTGAGGACACCTGCGTGTCTGAGCTATTCACATACCTCAACGCATGAAATCGCCGATCCGCGGTGGGCACGCGTGGTGATTAAGCCCATACTCTCTCTCTGAGAGAAGGCCTGTGCCCTACAGTGGGACATACGAGTATGTAGGCTGCTTATGAAGAATCACTTGTTATAATATGTATGTCTTTGTGGTGTTAAACAAATATTTTTCTTTTTTTTCTTCTAAATCTTAAAAATCATATCTTCTAATTCGCAAAAAGTTTCAGTACAATCTCTCAATTATTTTAACAGTAATTTTTAGGACCCACGACAAAGAACCTAGGATCATGAACCCGGGATTGCATAGCGTTTATGCCAAAAACGGTCGTTTCTGGCGTTATGCTATCTAGTCCTAGGTGGTGTTGCTACATGATTGTAAAAAAAGATATGATTTTTGTTTTCTCGGTGGGACTAGTGTTACTTTCTGGAGCCCCTTAACGCTTATACTTGTGTTTTATGCACAGGGCCCAGTATCATAGTCCATTTTGAAGCTTTGTGAAATCGACCTAAAATTCATATATTTATCATTTACGTAGGTTAAAACGTAGTAATCCGTGTGGCGCCGGATTAAGAATAGCGTCACTCCATTTCCTTCCGTGGATGTCGTAGAAGACGACTGAGGAAATCAATTACCAGACGACGGGCTGCAGCGACTTCCTGAGATTTCAACCGCATACTGCGACCGCCAACCCGCCTGCCAAGCGTGGCGATTACGGCAAAACCCCTCATGGTTATGAAAAGCACGAAGGAGGCCTATGTCCTGCAGTGGGCTCAAATGGCTGATGATCATGATGATGACGATGAAAACGTAGTAATTTGTTTGGTATCGATGCATCTATTTCATTTTGTCCAGATCAGTAATTACCACAAGCCTTAAGGGAGACTCCCGAGCGCGGCGGTGGCTATAAGAACTTCCAAAGCAGCAATAATTTTAGCTACGAAACTTCTGCCTAAAGACTTATCCACGTTGAGACATGGGCAGAAAAAGGAGACTTGATCGAAATATACATTTTTTGCTGTATACACGGCCGTATTATTTTTTACGGTAACTAGAAGTTTGATTTTTTTCACAGCTTCAAGGGACTGTAGACCTGAGCATAATTTCAACTCCATACCACGCGTTCCCGAAATAAAAAGTCTTGAAAGACAGACGGACGGACGGACGGACAACAAAGTGATCCTATAAGGGTGCCGTTTTTCCTTTTGAGGCACGGAACCCTAAGAACGGCCAAGTGTGAGCCGGTTACGCGCACCGGGTGTTCTGTACATGATAGTCTAAGCAGAAATGTGTCTGTCTTATTTGGTTCAGTTCAGGTTCATCCAGCGGGAACCCAACTGACACTTTATAATTTTTGGTTTTACTCTATAGTATAGTATGCACTATCATATCTTGGTTTTGTAATAAATTTGCTTTAAATGGTGCTATAGAGATACAGAGTGATGCAGTTTATGCATGAAAAAAATTATGCACTTTGTTTTGTCTGCATTTAGAGTTAAATCATTGTGATGTAGCCAGCTATGTACGTTATTGAAGCCAAACTGTGCCAATTACAAAAGCCGATGAGAAAAGTAGCGCAGCAACAATGGCATAGGATGACGGCATAGTGGCAGGGAGACGCTGGATGCAAGCCGCTTCCAACCCGTCTTTTTGGAAATCCATGGAGGATGCCTATGTCCAGCAGTGGATCTCTTATGGCTGAGTGATGATGATGATGATTGGCATAGGGTACAATCGTTCTAGCATTCATTTGAAGGTATCATAGATCGTTTATGTAAATCAAAAAAAGGATTGGTCCCAATATGTTTCTTGGGAAACACCAAAACACGTATTTTTTCCTTGGTACTTAGGACATCATCTCTTTAATCTACTTGTTGGTGACGTTCATATAATGTTATTTATAATGCAGCCTATGTACATCCCACTGTCGGCCATGGTCCTCCTCTCAGAGAGATAGTATGGGCTTCATTACCAAGCGTGCCCAACGCAGATTGGGGCAATTTCAAGTGCTGAAATATGTAATTGAGGTATATTTTTAGTTATTGGCCTCTAATGCCTACGTATTCCAGTTTTTTCAAGAGGATCTGAATGGACTCATTATCAAATGCTTTGGCTAGATCTAACAAGACTCCAACGGTGAATAAAGACAATGAGGTAGGATGTTTTACTTGTCCTTGTCTGGTTACCATTATTTTAGTTAATTTTATTTTTATTTTATTTATTTAACAGACAGCGTATTGTGTGTTATTGTTTAGCCGTTATTGTTGGTCTGCCTCGGTGGTCTAGGCGTTGAGGCGCATAGCTACCACGACAGAGGTCGTGGGTTCGATTCCCACTGGGGGACACCATACATTTGTACAAATAGCCTCAGTCTGGGTGTATTTTCATGTTTGTGACGTCCTTGCCTGGTTATCATAGCACAGAGTATCCTAGTTGGGGACCAGGTCAAGTGATTGTATTGTGTGGATGTTATTTATTTATTTATACTTAAATTATTAATAATTTCCCTTTTCACACCCTTCGGGTACGGGGCCCTGACAATCCCCAGACTGGTGGCACCTTTAGCGGGAATTCCCATACGCGCCTTCATTAGGCCCAGCACTTAGGAACAAAGTTTAGCACGAATGTGCTTTAAGGAATGAAGAAATTGAAGTTGTTTCAACTTTTATTTGTTTTGTCTCCATTGTTATATGCGATAAACTAACTACAGGGTTCGCTTTTTTGAGAGGACATTCTAACAGTGATTTAGACACTTATAGAACTAGTTAAAACAGAAATGTCAAGAAAAAATTGTAGGTATATATTAACATTACGAGTGCGGAAAGCCTGTCATTGCAAAGAGTTCCGACAAATGTCTACCCGAGCCGAGGCGCAGCCGAAGGTGAGGGTTGATAGTCGGAACAAGTTGCAATGACGGTTCCGCACGTGTATAACTGAACAACTATTTTTAATACAGTTGCGAAAAAACGAAGCAATTTAATAAAGAAATTTTTTGGAAAATGGCGCCGACTGTAAGAGAATATAAGCCAAGGATATCCTTGATATAAAGCAGAGATTTTTTTTTTCTTCACCCATTCTGGGTAGGCAAAGGGAGCCAAGTCTTCAGTAGATTTTTTTTATTGATATGAAATGAAAATGAAATTTAATGACATGAAATGAAATGAAACCTAACCTAACTCATTGAATCAAAACATTAAATCTGATATTGAAACAAATTAGTAGCTTCTTTTTAGAAATATTTGCATGAGTCATAAAAACTTCTATGAATTTTTTTAGTAAAAACTTCGTGGTTGGTTTTTTCTTTTTAATAGACATTATTTTGACAGTTGGGAAAGAGAACGCACGAGTTCGGAAAAGGTAAAGAAAAAGTTCGAGTATGTAGTAGCCTACATCCCGAACGCTATACGTCCCTGCAAGACGCCACTTTTTGAGCAATTGTATTAAAAAACTTTTTTTTTTCAAGCGTCATTAAACAACAAATAAGCAATGGCCAGCGCTGCAGGCGATTGCTTTGCAATACCTGAAGCATATGTTGAGCTCGGGTACCTTTTTTATTGCCATAGCACATAATACGCAGTCAATAATGTATTGTAGGATATGTGTATGTACTGGTGACTTAACACGGACAATCTCCTCCTCCTTTTGTTACGGTTGATTATGTTGTTTCATTTGCTTATATTGAATTTTGTTAGCATACTATGCCTGTTAATTTTTTATCTTTGTGTGTTTTAGCAAATCAATAAATGGTTTATCTATCTATCTATCAATATCTTAACGAAAAATTATAACAATAGAAAAAATCTTTGAGCGTCTTATGGCCGGCGCCAGTCAGGCTCTGAAACATTTAACATAATCAAAATATTCTTTTAATGCTTCCGTAAGTACTTCCTACCATTTCGAATTTGGAATGAACAGGATGAAGCAAGAAAGATTCCAGAAAAATATAATTATATTGAGTGAGAGTGGAAGATACGGTAAGGGACGTCCCAGGCGGACTACAGTCTATTTCTGTTCCAAATTTCATCCAGATCGGATCCGGCGTTCAACCCCAATGCAGCGGGTACCATTTTACACTGACATTCAGAACAGCTTGTAAATTTTTTACATTGAAGTAAATTTTAATTTCTGATTGAGTAACAAGAGTAAAAGATCCATCCTAACTTCCGCATCTATAATCATCATCATCATCATCATCATCATCATCATCATCATCATCATCATCATCATCATCATCATCATCATCATCATCAGCCATTTGTCGCCCACTGAAGGTTAGGCTTCTCTCATTGTTTTCCAAGCTTTCTTGTCTTATCTGTCAGCACTTTTCCGCCCCAACGGCCATCAGTTCTCCGAGCCATGTGCCCCGCCCACTGCCACTTCAACTGAGCAATTCTTCGCGCTATCAGTGGCTCGGATTCTTCTGCGGATCTCCCCATTCCTGATTCGATCACGCAGTGAAACTCCTAACATAGCTCTCTCCATTGCTCGTTGGGCGACCTCGAGCCACGACCTTCACGGAAAACAAACAAAACTGCGTGTGCACGACGGCGAACGTTCACAAAGATTTATATCGAATCATCGTCATTGTAATAAAAACAACAAAACCCTCTTTAAAAAGCGCACCAAAGCCCATCAAATTCATGACTTGTGCCTGTTAAACAACAATACGATCTTGCGACGATTCCGCCAGGCGCGAAATTGCGTTAAAACTATGTAAGTACGATTGTGCGTGCAAGTTATACCTATTTCTTATGAAGTTAATATTAGAGGTTAAAGTATGAAATTGCCGAATTGTACTGAAAATCTAAATTGTTTATTTTTTAAATTTTTAACAAATTTATTTAATCAAAATACTTGCCATTATTATCTATACATTGCTGCCATCTAATGGGAAGGTCATTAATGCCTTTGCGATAGAACTCCGACGATCTAGACTGCACAAACTGTGTGAAAGCATTTTGTACTGCCTCCTGGGAAGAAAACTTCTTGTCACGTAGATAATTGTCCAAATCACGAAAAAAATGGTAGTCCGTTGGAGCAAGGTCTGGTGAATACGGAGGATGACGAATGGTTTCTAACTGCAGTTCCTGAAGGGTCAAAATGGTTTCTCGTGCTGTGTGAGGTCTCGCGTTGTCGTGGAGCAGATCAGTCAAATCATGAGGCACCCATTTTTCGTATTTTTTTATTTTATTGATTTGACGCAAGTGAGTCAATATTGTGGGTAAGGTAACGTTAAACCATGCCGCTAATTCCTGGGTAGTTTGACTAGGGTCGGCTTCCACTATCTCTCTTAATTCATCGTTATTCACCTGTGTGGGCGGTCTTCCTCGTGCCTCGTTCTTTAAGTCGAAATTTCCATCACGAAAGCGTTTAAACCAAAATCGCACGGTGCGTTCATTAGTAGACCCCTCTCCAAACGCAGCATTGATATTGCGGGCTGTTTCTGCCGCGTTAGTTCCGCGTCGGAACTCGTATTCAAAAATCACTCGAATTTTCGCAGTATCCATCTTTCTTGTCTAAATTGAATAACAAAAACAATTGAAAGTCGATATTCAAATGTTTCACATTTTTTAAAAAAATAACATCATAGAAACCATTTCAAAAAAGTTTCATTCGAAAACCTCAAACCATGAAGATTCTATGTCAATTCAAAGAACCTATTGCAATAAAACGGCAATTTCATACTTTAACCCCTATTATGTTTGGGTGGCTCAGTCTAATCGAATCTATCGTTCTAGCCCGACTATTAAGCCTCCCCAAAGCACGCCATATCATTCTGTTCTCAGCCATCTTCGTCTAGCCGCTACCAGCAATTTGCCTTAGATCGTCGGTCCAGTGAGCTGATCGGCATCCTATGCTGCGTTTGTTTCGCAAGCAGATTTAAATGACCAATTACTATTAATTACATTGACTATTCTATTCCAACCGGAGTGAGTTATAGCGAGCGACAAGCTGTGCCGACGGCAGACGAAGGGTGAGGCAGAATCATCATCAGCCTATGCTTGTCCACTGCTGGACATAGGCCTCTCCTATTGCACGCCATTGAGCACGGTCCTCGGCTACTCTCATCCAGCTCTTGCCAGCCGCCCTGCGAAGATCATCGCTCCACCGAGTCTGAGGACGTCCTACACTACGTTTACCGATCCGCGGTCTCCACTCGAGAACAGAATAATATAATCTATTAGGTATATAAAAATCTCGTGTCACAGTGTTTGTTACCGAACCCCTCCGAAACGACTTCACCGATTTTAATTTTTTTTGTCTGTTTTGTCGGTTTTTATTAAAAAAAATATAAAAAAAAATTTAGTGGGGGAGCGGGAGAAAAATAAACACGTCCCTTATAATTTGCCCTACTTAATTCGATGCTTTAAAATTTGATTTTCTCAATTTCCATCTCCGAAAGTCTTCACCAGAACATCACCAAATTAACTTGGGACTACTTTTACGCTATTTTATGAAACACAAAGGATGGGCCCCATTGGCCTTATTTACTGATGTCCATCATAAGAGTTTCGTTCTCCATCTCTGAAAGTCTTCATCAAATCTTTACCAAATTAAAATGGAACCAATGGGACGTTATATCTATTCAAACAAAAAGAGAATTGTCGAAATCGGTTAAGACTTGACGGAGTTATGCAAAAACATAGCCAAAAGAAAAATATACGCGTCGAATTGATAACCTTCCCCTTTTGAGGTCGGTTAAAAACAACGTTTGCCGGGTCAGCTAGTAATATAATATATATAATGTTATTGCTATTACATCTACAATAGCAATAAGATTATGTAACAATTTTCAAATAACTGCGGACCGTCCCAAAATCTGAGAAATTATATTACAATTTCCGCAAG
Source organism: Yponomeuta evonymella (assembly GCA_963969515.1). Taxonomy (NCBI): domain Eukaryota; kingdom Metazoa; phylum Arthropoda; class Insecta; order Lepidoptera; family Yponomeutidae; genus Yponomeuta; species Yponomeuta evonymella. Next base: position 3,773,547 of record OZ018372.1, read on the forward strand.
GGTGTTGTTCAGTGATTTTCGCATTAAGCCGTTTCAATACAATAAATTGTACTGACCCATTTAACAGCTGAGTAAGTGCTTAATATGTTCAGAAACTAAACTGCAAGTTATGATCGCACAGTGGGTGGTAATTGCCTACTAAAGGGATATTAAGTGAGCGTACATTTTAAGGCACTCGACAAAACTAACGTTTGCTCTGTACCTGGGGCCTAATTACGCTCACCAAATCCTGTTAGAATGCTGAAGACCCTGACGTTTGCTGTAGCAAATAATGGAATTTGACAGTTAGACGAGTGGAATCGCTCAGGATTTGGTGCGCATAATATAGCAGCTGTTCAATGTTTCAGGATACTAGCGCTTGCAGAAACCGATACTAAAAGATAAGATAAAAAAATTTGGAACAACCTACTAATAAAGCCCGTGCTGAAAATCAGTGCTGTGGGAAAAACCGCAGCGTATTGAGCTCGAGGCCATTTTAGCGCTGCATAGACAAACCCTGGGTCCCTTATTGTTTTGGGATTATTTTTCGAGTTCAATTGTTTTGTTTGTTTTTAATCACTTGTTGTGGCAGAGAAGAGCGGTGGTACCCTAGTGGGTAGAACATTGGACTTGGAAGCGAGAGATCCAAGTTTCATTCCCAGTGCGGGCATATACCTATGACTTTGTTTTCTAAGATGTGTACATTTGTGAAGTTATAGTAGCAATAACACTCGCTAACGGTGAAAGAAAACATCGTGAGGACACCTACGTATCTGAGCTATTCACATACCTCAACGCATGAAATAGCCGATCCGCGGTGGGCACGCGTGGTGATTAAGCCCATACTCTCTCCCTGAGAGAAGGCCTGTGCCCTACAGTGGGACATATGTAGGCTGCTTATGAGGAATCACTTGTTATATGTATGTCTTTGTGGTGTTACATAAATGATTTTCTTTTTTTTCTTCTTTCTTCTTAATTTTGTTTTTCCAATTACATAAAAGTATGATTAATTTAGGTATTGATATAGAAAATGGTTATTATTAACAATCAAGAGTTTACCGTTGGACGAGTTTCAACCACACAGTGGGCGGTAATCGCCTACTAAAGGGACATTAAGTGCGCGTTCATTTGAAGGCACTCTGCAAACCTAACATAGCTTGTACCAGTGCAAAGTTGCTGGCATATAAACGAACCGATATTAATAATAATTATGTAGTCTATTAAAAGTACCGGAAACCCGCGTGTGTGCATGCAGCAACTAAGAAATGTTAATGCAGTGAAAAAGGTTTGTCTCTGGCTGTCCCTTCAGGATACAAGCGTGAATTTTTGTATCATCATCATCATCAGTCATTTGACGCCCACTGCAGGGCATAGGCCTCCTTCGTGGTTTTCATAACCATGAAGGGTTTTGGTTTTTGTATACATTTATTTAATGCAGTTTGTATACGTCACACTGTGAGGCACAGGGCTTCAGTCAGAGAGAGAGAATACAGGCTTAACAGGGGCTTTACCTTATATGCATGCCCACCTCAAATAAGCAAGCGCAGAACATCGGGACTCAAGTTTCCAAACCATTACAAAACTGTGATACATTTTAAACGTCATTGAAATTCCCACCGAAATGATGAAACTGGAAGTCGCCCACCGTATACTCTGTGTCAGTTCAAAGTTACTTGCGTGTAAACAAACCGTTGATACATTTCACCACATTAAAATTCCTGCCGTATGTATGTATGTAAATATGTCCAATTCTATGTTCCCACATAACTCTTTAACCAATGGACATATTTTGACAAATAATATCTCAATCGATTTATCGTATTTGCGCGAATGTTATAGGCTGAATGAATATAGCATAAAGCCAACAAAAAAGAATAAAAAATCACTAAAAAGGACAAAAAAAAACTGAAACAAAAAATAACCAACAAGCCGATTTTATTTTTTTTTATTTCAGCTTTCTTACACATTTTTTTGTAAAACCGAAGTTGAAATGCAGGAGGCCACAACTGTTCTATTTTTAAAGGAGACCGCGATTCGTAAAGAAAAAAAAATGAAAAAACTGTTTTCAATTCCGAAAAGTCCGATTGCAGATGTGCTTAAAGTCATCTAATTAATTCACCTTAATAACGAATAATCAATTGAAGAAAATGTCGTACAAATATTGCAGATGCAAAGAAGAAAAACATCGCATTCTTTTGTGATTATTTTTTAACACCACCTTCATTATACAAATGAAATCATTACTAGTTTACAAAATATATAGAAAAAAAGCGAAGAATATACAAAGATTCTAAAAATTATACACTTAGTGTGAGAAATATAGCGAGTTTAGTGATCGGCTGCAATTTTTTTGCAATAAAAAAAAGTAGCTAGAAAAGTGACTTCAAATCAAGTGAACGGCCAAAAGTGTGATTCCAAAAAAAACGTAGTGAAAATTTTACCCTAGAAACATTTTTGGTGTTGTTCTTTTCAATCCTTAAAAAAAACATATTTACACTTCTAATTTCACCAGTGCTTCGTAAAAGAAAGCTATGAGACACCCGCGTGTCTAGCTTGGACTGGCAACACAGACGATTCGCGCGTCACCAGTTTTGCGCGGGAAAGTCAGCCAAAATGCTCACGATGTCAACCCTGATGATGCCAGCAGCGACAATGACCACTATGACCAACGCTGGGCCGATACCGGTGGCAGCGCCGACTAAGCTGGAGCCAGCTAAGCTGCTGCAGCTCACGCACCCGGCGCTGATGCAGCAGCAGATTCAGCAGCAGCAAAGCATGCCGCCGCAGCACCAGCAGCCGCCGCAGCTCCAGAACAACAGTAAAATCGGTGAGTGGTAGGCTAGTTCTGTGTTATTTGCCAAAGAGGTATTGTGTACTAGAGGTAACAGTCCAATAATTCCGGAAAAAAATTGCGACGCATTATCGACATTTCGCAGAACTTACCGATGTTTTTATGACATTAATTAATACGAATGATACGAATTTAATTATCTTTATGACATTAATTTAATTATCTCCAATTTAGTCTAATTTTAACGACAATGCTATAAGTTTGTCAATTCTGTTTTTTCTCCTTAAATAAATAAATAAATAAATGTGCCACACACAACCATTTGCACACCGGTAATGTCGGTAAAGCATGTTGGCCCAACCTATGTTATTTTACACCCATAAATGCATGATATGTATTATGACTGACAATGTTTGAGCAAATAAATTGATTTGATTTAATTTTTTAAATAAAGTAGTTCGTACAGTATTTCAATGTAGTGAAACACAGGACCGACAACAGAGAAACCACGATCAAAGATTTTTTTATTTCTCATAGTATTTCAAGATACTTGAAATACAGGTACGACAACAGAGGGTTGAAGTCCCGGCATGGCTGGAATTTTTACCATCTAAGAAAACCAAATTTACAGGATTGAGATATTTGAGGCCTTTTTTGCAAAAACAATCCGTAGAAGACTATGTTGATTTTTTTCTTAATTGGTGGCACCAGCTAACCTGATGGAGCCCCTTAATTAGCCTTCGTTGACTCTATACTGTGAGGGACTGTAGAATATGGGGCCGCTGAATTAAATCCTCAAATTAATATGAAAATATAACTATCGAATTTGGTTTATAAAAGTTGTGGTGCTCCGCTGCGTGAGTTCACAAGCAACCTAATATAACCTAGCAACAGGTTCTGGGGTGAAGTTTTTTTTTTATGGCGGGAGGCTTCACTCCCCGAGCCCCACTTGCAGGGGGTTACTTTTTCGGTTTATTTTGGTCAACTATGTCAGAAATTTTAGTATGAAAGCGTGAAACGTATTTTTTTATTTTCTCTGAGAATACGAATTTCCTCCGGGAAATTTTGTTTTTACTGATTAGCATATCAAAAGTTTTATTTGTGGTATTAATTCCAAGTCTGAATTCAGCGGCCCCATATTGTACATTAAACCCCCATGCTGTTCTAACGTCTTGTTTTAAAACCGAGTAAAACTGGACAACCTTAACGGAATACGGTAGAGTTTTTAAAAAGTGACGCATTACAAGCATTAAAATTATGTTCGAAACGGTCCACTTTATAAACAACTTCCAAAACGAAAGTCGCCTTCCTCCACCTTCCTAGTTATTATGTTTCAATGCAAATAAGCCCGAAGGCTCGTTGCAGAACACCGTACATTTACGTGAACTCTATATCCTTACAACCACATCTAAAATGGAGATCTCCAGTTTTGAGTGAATTTTAACTTTATTTGCTGGAAAGTGGTTCGGTGTGCGTACTTTGTTTGTGTGTTTAGGACAGACCCCGCTCTGTTTTTGGCTTCCACGGTGCTAAAAGGAGGTAATTTGAGATACTGGCCCGTTTTCTGAGACTTTCCCTGCGAAAATTGACGGCATTTGTTTGACGCGCTTATAAGACGAACAAGGTGATTTGTGACTATATAACTTCAGACAAGTACGGTATTATAAGTACTTAAGATATCGAATATCATTTATTTCCCTTAAGAGACGTTTACTTTGTGAAATTGTAGTAGCAATAAGTACTCGCTAACGCTGAAAGAAGACATCGTGAGGAAACCTGAGTGTCTCAGCTTTGAAATTGGCAACCTGCGGTGGACACGCGTGGTAATTAAGCACACTGAGAGAGAGTTTGGCCACAGTGGAACGTTTATAGGCTCCAAAAAAAAGAGTATACGTTGATGCTGGCTAAAATTACAAAATCTATTATAATAATAGCCTATCGTTCCGTGTGGCGCCGGATTAAGAATAACGTCACTCCATTTCCTACCGTGGATGTCGTAGAAGGCGACTATGGAAATCAATTACCAGGAGACGGGCAGCAGCGTCTTCCTGAGATTCCAACCGCATACTGCGATCGCCAGCCCGCCTGCCAAGCTTGGCGATTATGGCAAAAACCCTCATGGTTATGAAAACTACGAAGGAGGCCTATGTCCTGCATAGTATAAAATCGCTACACAACAAAAATAGTCTCTAGTGGCTTTACAAATAAACTTTCAATAAAGTTTTATCGAGCATAAGTTTGAACAAGAACGTGAAATAAATTTCATAACAATACAAAAAGGGTTGTATAGATAATGGAACGGGTTCCGTACCATTATCTGTACAACATTTGAATATTTCAAGCGTCTACCTGTTGCCGTTATCAATATCAAGCAAAAAACGGCAAAAAAAACACATTTTTTGTATGGGAGCCCCGCTTAAATACTTGTTTTATTCTGTATTTATTGTTATAGCGGCAACAGAAATACATCGTCTGTGAAAATTTCAACTGTCTAGCTATCACGGTTCATGAGATACAGCCTGGTGACAGACAGCCAGACAGACCACAAGTCAAAGAAAGTCCTGTTGTGTCCTGTTATTAACTGGCTTTAACTCCGTCCCAAGAGTGTTTTAGTAAGTAAATAAATAGTGTATCCCTATTTGAACGATAAAAAAGCGAGTGAGGCTGTGTCGGGTTACACGTTGGTTGGTTTAACGTGTAACATCTATATCATCATCAACCCATTATGTCCCCACCGAGGGGCACGGGTAAGAGACCCGTGCCCCTCGGTGGGGACAGGTATGGCCATACTCCACCACGGGGGCCAAGTCCGGATTGGTGGAGGCTTGTAGACTAGTGGCTCGTCTACTGTCAGAAGTTGTCAAGCCGCCCTAAGGCCTCTGACTTGGCTTAACGACTGCCATCTATCGACGGCAGCCGGCACCAACAGCTTAACGTGCCTTGCGAAGCACGGAACCGCTCGGAAAAATGCCACTAGCGTTAGGCATAGACGGCGACCCATCCATGCACTGAACGCGCCCTGTGTTGCTTAACCTTCGTGATCGTTTTAGATCACTCAGGCAGCCGGGGCTACGAGCGATTCTATAAGTTAGCATTAATTTTTAGCTCAAACTACGTGATGTGTTACGTGACACTGGCGCCATTTAGCGGCATGAAACAAGAGGATCTGAGTAATGGCTACTATGTTCTTTTTTTAAAAAAAATATACTTTGATCTACTCAACAATATATAAATGAATTGCACACGACATGTAGTTACAGAGTTACATCCCTCGCCAAGGCGAAATGTTTTGAAGATGAAGAAGAAAGACTTTTATTGGGACAAATTAACACATCACAAGAAAAAAAAAGGCATAACAAGTAAAATAAACAAGTACAAACGAAAAACAAGTCACATAAATACAACATAATACAAGACAAAGTCAGAGCGTTTTCGTTGCATTCGGTTTTAGCAAGTGACCCCCTACTACCGAACTGAAAGACGTTTCAGCTCATAGTAATGGTTTATGCTTACGCATAACAAGTAAAATAAACAAGTACAAACGAAAAACAAGTCACATAAATACAAGACAAAGTCAGAGCGTTTTCGTTGCATTAGGTTTTAGCAAGTGACCCCCTACTACCGAACTGAAAGACGTTTCAGCTCAAAGTAATGGTTTATGCGTAAGTTCATATTTAACAATGACATTGAGTAAGTATCCATTGGCATGTGTATTTCCATAGTCTGCGGAATGTATTTACGACAAAGCCGGTAATAGAGACATGGAACAAAAGATAAACGCCGCCGATTGCTAACTCTTGGCCACATATCATGTTTATGAGCGCGTTTCGGGTTTTGTTAAGGCGAAGTCGGCTCTTGTAGCAACCGTATGCAGAGTGTAATTGGAGCGCTTTTGCTGGCAAGAGACGCGAAGGCCTAGTCGAGAAACCTACGGGAATGGACTGCAATCGCAAGTGTTGCCGAGATCTTCCGCCTTGCTTGCGAGAGACAGAGATAAATATGCGGAGCTGACTGCCAAAGTGCCAACCTTCACCAGTCGGGGAGGCACCATAAGAAGAAGAAAAAACCGGCCAAGTGCGAGTCGGACTCGCGCACGAAGGGTTCCGTACCATTATCTATACAACATTAGACACAAAGATAAAAAATAAACAGCAAAAAAATCACGTTTGTTGTATTGGAGCCCCCCTTAAATAATTATTTTATTTTGTTTTTAGTTTTTTTTGTTATAGCGGCAATAGAAATACATAATCTGTGAAAATTTCAACTCTCTAGCTATCACGGTTCTTGAGATACAGCCTGGTGACAGACAGACGGACGGACGAACGGACGGACAGACAGCGAAGTCTTAGTAATAGGGTCCCGTTTTTACCCTTTGGGTACGGAACCCTAAAAAGCGCTTTTACAGCGAAGGACTCTTGCTGTATCGGTAATTGTGAACGATGTTTATCTTCACTATTTTAATATCTCATTTATTTATGCCTCTCTGAGAAAATTACTGTGCAGTGGGACGTATTTTCAATCTGCTTAGTTAAGTTGTCAAAGTCCAAATATTTTTATTCAAAGTAGCACACAAACTGCGACTTAACGAGCGTTACAAGCTAAACGGAAGTGTCTAATCCAAACTTGCGGTCTTATTTACAAAAACACGACTCCTCTAAAGCACTCCTCCGAGGCAGTTTATTCTGTTTAGTATTAATCTGTGGTTACGTCTTTTGATGGTAAAAATCTCCACCACAGACTATTTTTATTCAGCGTTCATCGAATGTTTTATGAAATCGTGGTTTTTATAAAAAAAAGACCGCCAGTATTTTCAGTTTTGGTCCTTAACTAACAGTTACATATCGATTCTTAAATTGAGCGGCGCAATTATCACTGAAGATGTACAAAAATGTAATGGTATCAGAGACCGACTTGATGTACTCAAATATTTTTTGCAGAAAAAGATGCACAGTATATTTATTGTGACATAGTTCATCACTTACTATGACCAATGAATGAAGTTTTTCGGCAGTCCAAATACAACACGTGAAAAGCGTGACTTGTGCATGAGACCAATGTGCCGATTGTATTTCATCCTGGCTAATTAACGCGTAATTTTCGGCAAAATCTATTTGTACCACAGCTTTCTCACTGGTCAGGCCTTCTTTTGCGTTTTGAAAGTAATCAGACTGTACATTTTTAACAAAAGAATGTAGCTTGAATTTACCAGTGCTGTCATGTAGTTCATCAAGTGCTTCATTGAAAGGTTTGCTCATTACGATCTGTTTTGGTCTTTGATTCTGAAAGATCCAGGCCTTCCAATTAACACAAGGATTGGAATCTAGAGTAATATCCCAAATATTGGATTCTTTACATGCATCGCAATTACTGGACATGCAGTCTTCATTGTTGATACTACAAGATACCTGTTTCAGAAGCTCTTGGTGAGTTTTGGGAAAGTCTGTCGCATGTTTCGAAATAGCGAGAAGGAGATTAATATAATTTGAGTGAGTTGTACATACACAAACATTATGAGGAGTATCGTTAATCGGCAGAATGTACGTTGGTCTCTCATTATAAAAAACCGTCTTGCCTACAGACATTTCGGGATAAGTCTCTTTAAAAATTTCGAAGGCTTCTCTAATGCTCATAATCATTGTTCTTTTCTGGATTCGCATTTTCGTTCCCGTATCGGACTTGACTGTTTTCACATCTTTTATGCCAGGCATTTGTCTGCTTATGTCATCCCTATTATAAAAGTCACAAATTAGTTTTTTCCCTTCATCCGTTAGCTTTCGAGGCGCTGCTTTAGGGGCATCGTTTTTTTCAAATGCAGCAATTTGGAATTCAGAAGCAATTTTTTTTACAACTTCCACCGCTTTGGTGGGACTGGCTGGAAGATTACGTTTTACTTTTGCCACAGCCTTCCCTAGTGTGCGAGGACTGCTGTATCTAGTGCATGTTTGTTTAATTTGTTCTTCTTTACGCCGTTTTCTAGTTGCCTGCATTCTTTCTTTGGATCTGATTCTAGCCAATATTTTCAAATCTACATCTGTCTCCATTTTCCTTTTCATCACTTCTCTCCGTTTGGTATCACGAGCCCTTTCCCGACGGAGGTGTTCGGCATGAAGCTCAGCATTTTCTTTTAATCTCCGCCTATATTTCTGCGAAGCAGTCTCCTTGTGCTGCTCTGTTGTCATTTTAACCGATATTTCTGTAAAACATACAGAATATAATATAAATACACATATTAAATATATATCATCAATAGTATTCAGCATATATTATTATTCAAAGCATATCAAAACAACAAAACATGTAAATAAACACACAAAAAGGCTAAGTGACAAAAAGTTGCACCCGCGATCTGACGTGAAGATCGCGGGTGCAACCAATTTAAGTTATCGTTAGTTTTAAACTTACAATCATTACACTCTTGAAAACGATTAATTTAAGTTTAGTTTAGATATTTTCTTACTTTTGTAAGATTTCAGAATGTTAGCTCTTTATTTATATGAAAAAAGTAAACTTTTATATCTTTTGTATCGCGGGTGCAACAAGTCAACTAGCTATTAACTAGCAGTCAATTGCTTAATAAATAACAACATATACTTACATTTTTTGGAACTAAAGCATAAATTAATATTATCACTTCACGTTTAGCCGGTAAAATATAACCTCAAACTGTCAGTAACAGCTGTTTCGCGCCAGTGTTGCTAGGTATGACTTTTGAATTTGTACCAACTCTTCGAATGGTAATATTTTCAAACGCGCCAAAAAATCAAATATGGAGTAAAATCAAATAAAAATAGATTTAATATAAAATTTAGACTTTTCTCTTTGCACTAATAACATAAAAAACAAATAATAGCGTGATTAAAAAAATTATGTCGGAAATCGTCTATAGCGGAATCGCCCAGAATTTAAATTACTGTTCTAAAACCTAGGACTTGTTCATTGGACTGGCTTTAGTACGAAACATCTTTTTCGTCATAATGTTACTATTCACGACATGCCTATTCGAATTTGTATGTTAAATTAGCCCACCCGTTTCGCCATTGTGATTGCGTGGTGCGTGACAAACACCTCCTAATAAGTATAATAATAATGCTGGCTATAAACATCCCTCTGTAGGGCACAGGCATTCTCTCAGAGACAGAGAGTGTAAGCCTATTTGTATTTGTGGTGATGGAGGTTTCCGCAACTCGACTTCTAATAAGCCTATTTTGCGTAACTAGGAAGGTTGTGAGCGTAATAAGCATCTAATAACGATAACTTCCACACAAACAATCACTTGCCATAAAACCGGCCGAGTGTGTGTCCGGTTACGCGCAGTGTAGGGTTCCGTAGAAAGAGGGGGTTTTATCTGCTTTACAGAACTAACAACTTCACTTTGGGTACGGAACCCTGAAAATGATCTTCCTACGCCTACAATATTTTTAAACGAACAATCTAACTATGGTGTAGGCGAGAAAAAAAAATGCATCCCTAATTTAGATGTAAGGGTATCATAACAATTTTTTTAACATTTTATTTTACCGTTTTTTCGGTGTCATTAATATGTATGTCTTTTCTATGCCAAATTCCATCTTTCTCGTGCTAATCGTCTTTGAGCTAGGCCGCGGTCAGACGGACGAACGGACATGGCGAAACTATAAGGGTTCCTTGTCGACTACGGAACCCTAAAAAAGTGACTTTTTACAGACCAAACTTGGCTAGTTTTTAGAACAATTTTATAATGAAAACTTGCAAAGCATGATACATGTACATTTTAAACTTATGCACAGTGCGGGTCGGCCGAAAGTAGGCCCCAAAGATACACCACAGAGCTACATCTTTGGTCTTGTTTTATTTATTCGTTTTGTCTGTTGTAACGTGTATTTAGTATTCTTTCTGGTGTTGCGCATATTATGTTACTTATCTCCTTATTTTGTTTCTGTGATGTGTCTTGTTGTTATAATAAATGTCTTTCTCCTTCTTCCAAAGTTAAGTGCGCTAGCACTCTGTGTGCCTTGATACCTAAGAAACTCAGATTCCCCCACAGTGTCTTTCTTCAATTAGTAACAAAAACCAACTCAAATTCTAAATTCAACAAACAGACTAACGTCGGCTACTCTCCCAGGAGTCGCGTGCGTGTCGTCATAAATTATTCACAAGCAGTAAAAAAAAACCTTAAAAAAATATGCGATAAATTACGGAACACACCCCCTTAACGCCTAACCACATAATGTATGTCACAGAATAAAATAAGACAGAAGAATAAACAAGAAAAAATCAGTTCAGTCGACAGTCAAACACATCGCGATTTCGAAATCGTGGCGAAAGCAATGTGTTGGACCTTCTGAGCTAAATTTCCGGCTGAATATGGACCCTGAGTCCGGCACTTCAATTTTTATTTTATTTTATTTTTATTTTATTTTATAAAGGAGAAAAAACAGAATTAACAAAAAATACTTAAACAGAGAAAATGAGTTAACTTAATACATTTTGTTAACTCCTAAACATTCCTCACCGATAGATAAAAGCTTAATGATCTTAAATGACAAACTTAAAACAAATGGCGTGCAAGAAAATATACAACGATACACACAAAAATTATGATGTGGTTAAGTAGGTACTTATAGGTAGGCACTTTGTTACATCAAGGACTATGCAAGTATCACAAATTTCTCAAAATAGAAATAAACATTTGTTTACAACGGTACTTGGAAATGTAAAATAAGTCGACTTCTGTAAACGAAATATTGTAGGTATCACACATTCGGTACAATGGAGCTCTCTTACCGGCATTGGTTCTTGTAATGCCTAGCGAAAAAACGCGCATGCTTCTTTGAGGACGGACAGGTACTCTTTTAAGCCCAGTAACTCGATCCACCATTCTGGGCACGATGGGCATGCCCACATCCCTAATAGACTTGTGACGTCACATTTTGACGATTTGTTGAGATCGATAGACGAATGACTTCAGGGTTATAAATTTACTAGTGTTTGCCCTATGGCTTTGCCCACGTATAAATTTGGGTCAGGGTCTCATATATTTTGTAAACATTTTGTACATACTCCGACTCGAACTTGGCAGATTTTTGGGTGGCTGTACCCCAAATAGAGGATGTATTAGCAAAGGCCAAGATAAAAAGTACCCGAAACCGGCGTGCGTGCATGCAACGACTAATGAATGTTGAGGAAGCGAAAGTGATATGTCAGGATCGTAGCAAGTGGCAGTCCCTGGTCTCTTTCTACCCCTCTGAGATACAGGCGTGAGTTTATGTTATGTTATGGGTGGCTGTGTCCACAAACTTTCGTGAGGTCTGGATTTGCGTCTGTTACAACTTCTGTCATGTTCACATCTTCGCACGCGCGAAGTTTTTTCAGCCGTGGAAATAATCGAGCCAACTGCAAAAGGGAAACATGGCCTTTTATTGTTTCGGTCGGATTTTTTATGTTCACACAATTACCTAATAAATTCTCCGGTTGCGCGGAAATACTGGCGTACCTTGTGCTGGTAAGTCTGACATGAACTTAAGTACTTATGTACAAGAAAATGTACGAGTGCATCTTCCGTGCATAGTTTTGATAACGGAAGGTTCTGCTTGACATTCTTGACAATATTTCATCACATCACATCACTCAGCCACAAGAAGTCCACTGCTGAACATAGGCCTCCTCCATGGATTTCCAAAAAGACCGGTTGGAAGCGGCTTGCATCCAGCGTCTTCCTGCCACTTGGATGAGGTCATCTGTCCATCTTGTGGCTGGTCGTCATTGTGGTCCGATATTGTGGTCTCCACTCGAGAACTTTTCGGCCCCATCGGCCATCAGCTCTACGTGCTATGTGCCCCGCCCACTGCCACTTCAATTTATTAATCCGCTGGGCTATGTCGACGACTTTCGTTTCGACAATATTTATCTTATTTTAATTCACTTCTATTTTCTTAGTTACGAAGACCCAAATAATAATAATAATAATAACTTCCACACAACACAATCACTTGTCCTGGTCGCAAACTAAGACATCCTGTGCTCTAGTAACCGGTCAAGGACATGACAAACATGGAAATACAGCCAGACTGAGGCCTTTTGTACAAATGTACGGCGGCCTCCCGTGGGGATCGAACCCACGGCCTCCAGCATGGTACTTAGACGTGATGGCGCTAGTCAAGTATAAAATAAACTTAACTAAAGACCAAAATGTATTCAACAAAACAGCCTCATATTCCGCACTGGATGAGAAAAATATAATTATCCAATCCAGTGCTGCAGAATTAGGGAATACTATGTGAACAACACTACTCCTTTTATTAACACACTAGCTGTGCCCGCGACTCCGTTCGCGTACATTTCGATTTTTACGAAGCAGCATTTGTATGGGGGCCACGTCTTATCATAACTGGAGCTAGAATTTAAATAGCCTATCCTGTGTCCCAGATGTCTATATGTTTTTATACCAAATTTCATCAAATTCGGATAATTGGTTTAAGAGTTATGGACGAACATACATACATACATACACACATACAGAAAAAAATTCTAAAAATCGTGAAATTAGTTTCAGTGGCATATATTGAGCCTATAAACACAATATCTCTGAAAACAAACTAACTTACTCCATGACCGACCCTTACAGATTTATTATTAGTATAGAAGATAGATTTGATAAGCTCACTTCTTTTCCCAGAGGGGTAAGCAGAGACCATAGTTTGCCACTTACCGAGATCGGGGCGTGTATGCCCCAGTTGTGTCAAAACCCCAAAGCGACCGAGAGGAGTTCTGGCATCAAGCAAGGGATTCTCTGCTCAAGTGTGAAGGAAACGAAGGGTTATAATCCGCACGTATTGACTTGTCTTTCCTGTGGGCTAGGCCGACTAAGCTGTCAGGATCAGGATCTCCATCTAAAAACAGTGTCCCAGGCACGGCAGCGTCCGAGTGGTCCCTTCACCCATCTAGTGTAAGTGAAGGTTCCACTGGACGCTGTACAAATAATCTCATTACATAGATGCAAGAGTCAAAGCTTTTGCATATATTTAAAAGTTTGTCTGAACAAAAATAAATAAAATAAAAGGTTGTATGTTATTGTACAAGATAATATGACACGAAGGTAACGAGTGATGCGGGAATTTTATGAGTGTTCACAACTTCGTTACTTTCTTAATCATTTTTCAGCGTTGCTTCTCAATTTTAGTAAAGTACCTTTCGCTTTTCGCTATTCAGTATCTGGTGCTTTATATCTCTTTAGTTTTAGGGTTGAATAGTTGAAAAACCGTACAGCCACTTACATCCAGTTATGTCATAAAAATCGGCCAAGTGCGAGTTGGACAGGTGCACAGACGGTCCTGTGCCACCAAATAATCCCTGAGTTTCGATAATACCACAATACATGCGACACTTTAAAGTGCGACATACCCAAAAGAGGTTTAAAGAAGTTTAGAGAAAACAAAAAAGTATTATAAACAAAAAGTCATTTTTACCCTCGCCGGGGATCGAACTCGGGTACTCCGTATCAGAACTTTGACACACGATGCACGTGATAAAAAAAATATTTTTTTCATTTTCTAACTGCCCTGTAAAGTCTACCCCCATAAATCACATTCGTTCAATTACTCTATACGTCCGTGATTTGGTCACAAAACCATATAGACGAAATAGACTGTAACTTGCTTCATATGGGACATATACCATGTTATTTTAAGCTTTTCCGACCCTTACACATTGTATATTCGAAAAGATAGGCTGTGACAGATGATCATTCTTTTTTAGGGTCCCTTACCTCAAAAGAAAAAACGGAACCCTTATCCTATAAGGGTTCCGTTTTTTCCTTATCTCTTTGTTGTCCGTCCATCCGTCTGTCTGTCTGTCAAGACCGTTTATCTCGGAAACGGTGGAGGTACCGAGTTGAAGTTATACTCAGGTGTACAGTCCCTTGAAGCTGTGAAAAAATCAAACTTCAAAATTAACGTAAAAAATTATACTCCGTACATATATGCAAATGGCATCAGCTGGGTGTATTTCCACGTTTGTAATGTCCTTGCCTGTTTACCATAGCATAGGGTATCCTAGTTTAGGATCAGGACAAGTGATTGTGTTGTGTGGAAGTTATTATTATTATTTTATTATTATAATCATAAAAGAAATTGTCTTTGAAGTTCGGGAAAACCTCGAAAAAAACTGCGGGACTCGATTTCTGATCTATTTATAATATGTCAGTACCTACAAAGTTGTACGGAACCCTCAGTGGGCGAGTCCGACTCGCACTTGCGCGGTTTTTTTAATTTTTTATTCAAGAAATTTAACAAATTACATATTTTATTTTTGTATTTTCATACAAAAAACCCTCACTAAAACCTACATAGGTTTATCTGTGACGTGAGTGATAGTCTCGTGAGTTTGACTAGCACTTGACCGTTTTTTATTAATTTGAGCATATTTTTTGGCTGCGATTTTCTTATACGAGGGAAAAAAGGCTCGGTTGGATATACTATTAAGCGTCACAAGCAATCGGTTTTCCTTATAACATTGGTACACATACTCGTAGGTAGACATTTGAGGAAGCTGTATAATATTCGCTCCCTATTTGAAAGAAATACAAATATGTTTACTGGAATTGACAGATGATGGATTACGAAAGTAGAATAAACGTGTGAGTACGTTTTTAACAGGTTATCGTTTTTGGAGGAAAATGTTAAAATGTATTTCGTTTTTGTAAATTATTTTTTTAATACTATCAAATTTAAGAAATTCACGACAGGGGTTTATCTGAGTTAATTAGATCAACGAATGGCTTTGGACCAGCAAACAAAATACGAATACTTTTTCATCCCCCCCATCACGGAAAGAGTAGATATTTTTGCTCTTCGATATCTGAGTGCAAAAGCCGTTTTTATCCGCTAGAGGATAAAGTAAATTGAATTTAGAACATCGAGTGCACTAAGTTTTTAAAATCAAAACATCACTAACCTATTTACTTCTACCTCCATGGTGCCAAATTTATCATACAACTTTTTTAATTTGTTAAAAACTCAGATGAAAAGTTACGTGTTGCACTCGAGTGCAAAGATTTTTCACCTCGTGATCCTTTGATTGCCGCGCTAATGCTTAGGATTCTAATTTTCGAATTTTAGAATCCTTCGCTTGTTAAAAAGCATCTTTGCACTCTTGTATAACAAATAACCATTATTTTCTCAGACAAAATTAAGCAGAGTATATGCCCAACATGTTACTAGAACTAGACTAAGTAATCTCTTATGCAAAACCGACTAAACAAGGTGGTACCTGAAAAATTTGCAAATGATTGGATTATTTTGATTAAATATTAGAAGATTTGAGTTCAATGCTTAATGACCTGAACAGAGTTTCTAACAGAACGGGTTTTAAAATTGACATGGACAATACTTGTGCTACCTGTGATAACCTATCGATGTGAGACCTGGTCGCTGACTAAGGGCCTCATAAAAAGGCTCAAGGTCGCCCAACGAGCAATGGAGAGATCTATTTTAGGAGTTACTGACATAGCTCGAAGAATTGCTCAGTTGAAGTGTCAGTGGGCGGGGCACATAGCTCGGAGAACTGATGGCCGTTGGGGCGAACAAGTTCTGACCTGACGACCGCGGACCGGACCGGATGACGCAGAGTGGGAAGGCCCCCCACCAGATGGTTACGGTGGCGGAGAGTCGCTGGATGCGGGCGGCGCAAGACAGGGAAGCTTGGAAAACCATGAGAGAGGCCTGTCTCCTGCAGTGGGCGTCAAATGGCTGCTGATGATGATTAAATAGAACTAACGCAACACAATACACTGGCAGCGTACGTCATTTGAGGGGAAAACGTATAAATTACCTATCTTTTACTTTTTTCTTTAATGTTGCTGTCACTGCCAGTAATCAAAATTTATTTATTTATTTATTATCATCGCATACACTGTCATTACAGGCGAACCCAAATCGATCAGCATTAGTGTCTAATGTTATTAATATAGAGTTAAACGTTACTTATACAAAATGCAACATTAAAAACAGAATCAATTAACATAGTCAATTGTAAAATTGTAGGTATATAGGTAATTTCACTCCATGAAGGTTGAAGGTTTGGAAGGTGCGTATTTGATTCGACGAGAAAGGATACAATGAATTTGAATGCTTGTTTTGTTTTTAATGTGCAGTGCTTATGAAATTTAAATATGTAAGGCTTTTTTCTGGTGTGTACAATAAAGTGTTCTAATCTAATCGAATCTACAACGCCTCTGCAACAGCGAATAAGACGGGTGTAATATTGGCAATATTAACCCGTCTCTTATCTGTTGTATGCTTATTTTACTTATTTTCCACATGGGAAATAAACCAGCTTAACCGCCTCGCCGTGTCGTATTGTAATACGAAAAAGAATTCTCAACTCAAAATCCATTCCACAAACGCAGCGCGTTTACTAAACAGTTATTAGATATAACCGGTGTTACCAATCTGTTTGCAATTATTTCCGTGTTATTCGGATACTGAATGCAGCAACAGTAACTTGTTAAAAATATCTGCACTTGCAGCAATAACAATAAGACTTTGATTTTATTTGCTTTTCTCTTCAGTTTTTAGGGTTCAGTAGTCAACAAGGACTATCCGTCCGTCTGTCTATCTGTCTGTCCGTCTTCTGTCCACGGATTAGCACAGAGACGACAACTACTTGAAAGCGGAAATTTGGCATAGATACACATATTAAGAATAGCGTCACTCCATTTCCTTCCGTGGATGTCGTAGAAGGCGACTAAGGAAATTAATATCCAGGAGACGGGCAGCAGCGTCTTCCTGAGATTCCAACCGCATACTGCGATCGCCAACCCGCCTGCCAAGCGTGGCGATTATGGCAAAACCCCTCATGGTTATGAAAACCACGAATGAGGCCTATGTCCTGTAATGGACATCGAATGGCTGATGATGACGATGATTATACATATTAATCACGCCGACAAAACGGCAGGATAGTACAAATCCATAAAATTACTTTGATGAAGTTGTTAGTTCTGTAAAGCGGGTAAAAAAAACCTATTTCTACAAAACCCTACACTGCGTGACCCAACACGCACTTGGCCGGTGTTTTTGTAATTTTCTGTTTCTCTGTATTTAAGAGAAGTCAGTAACCTGAAATAAAAAAAAAATAATAAAAGCTAAAACCGACTTCAAAACACTACAGCACTGAAAAGTTAGAAATAATTTAAATAATTAGAAGTATGTAGACATATAGTTATTATAGAAGTATAATTTGGAGTCGGTGCCCAAAATATGTGTGCTGGTCAAGAAACTGGGCACCGACTTCTATAATAACTACATACTTCTAATTATTTAAACTAGCTCTAGTGTTTCGAAGTCGTCAGTTTGTATTTTTTATTTAAAAAATTATATTTTTCATTTTTAGTGGGGAGCGGGAAAAAAATAAACAAGTCCCTTATAACCATTATTTACCCTACTTAATTCGCTGGTATAAAATTTGACGTTCTCAATTTCCATCTCCGAAAGTCTTCACCAGAGTATCATCAAATTACCTTGGGACTACTTTCACGCTATTTTATGAAACATACGGATATGACTTACTTAAGAATTGGCCCTATTAGGCCTTATTTACTGCTGTCCATTGAAGAGTTCCGTTCTCTATCTCTGAAAGTCTCCATCAGGTCTTCACCAAATTGAAATACGTTATATCTATTCGAACAAAAAAATAATTGTCAAAATCGGTTAAGATTTGACGGAGTTATGCGAAAACATAGCCAACATATGAAAAAAAATTATCCTCCTTTTATGAAGTCTGTTAAAAAAGAGTGTAAAATATGGCTCCTATCTGTACAAAAGTCTTCCAGTAGCTGGAGCATTGTTGCGAACGTCAACGTCAGCGAATAAGAACTGCTTGCTTGTGGTACCGGTTGGTCTCTTCCGTTTATTTTATTTTATTTCCGTGTTGATGCTTTTATTTTTATTCCAAATTTCTCTTACTTGTTTTTCTCAAACATGCTTGGCTGAAACTTTTTCGCGATTTCAAAGTTCAGCTTTTGGATGCATAGGTAAATGAGGATTTAAGCCCTGCATTAGCAAAGGGCAAGATAAAAAGTACCCAAAACCGGCGTGCGTGCATGTAATAACTAATGAATGTTGAGGAAGCGAAAGTGATCTGTCAGGATCGTGGCAAGTGGCAGTCCGCCTACCCCTCCGGGATACAGGCGTGAGTTTATGTATGTGTACGTATGTTAAGCCCCTGTTAGTTTTTCTAAGCGTCATGCGCCGCCGCCAATTCGGCGCGACAAAACAATCTTTATAGACTGTTAGTAGTTGACAAAATCGACAAATTGCATAGGCCTCCCCCAAGGCACGCCACTTCCTTCTACCCACGGCCAACCTCATCCATCCACTGGCAGCAATCTGCCTCAGATGCCAATAGCGTATACTAAATTTGTTGCGGTTAAAAAGCTCGTAGTTGCATTTGTGCGCCGCGCTGTCGGTGCACCGCATCCGCGGTGATACTGACACGTCTGCGGAGCATATCGTCGGTGATCCGCCGGTCAAACGGCGGTTCAATATCAAAATCCTATCGCGGTGCTCTTCAGTGAGTGTCGAGATGGGCCGACAATTTTACTTTGAACAAATTAGAGTGCTCAAAGCGGGCTCAAAATGCTGCTTGAATATTTCGTGCATGGAATAATAGAATATGATCTCGGTTCTATTTTGTTGGTTTTCAGAACTCCGAGGTAATGATTAATAGGGATAACTGGGGGCATTCGTATTGCGACGTTAGAGGTGAAATTCTTGGATCGTCGCAAGACGAACATCAGCGAAAGCATTTGCCAAAGGTGTTTTCATCAATCAAGAACGAAAGTTAGAGGTTCGAAGGCGATTAGATACCGCCCTAGTTCTAACCGTAAATATGTCATTTAGCGATCCGCCGACGTTACTACAATGGCTCGGCGGGCAGCTTCCGGGAAACCAAAGATTTTGGACTCCGGGGGGAGTATGGTTGCAAAGCTGAAACTTAAAGGAATTGACGGAAGGGCACCACCAGGAGTGGAGCCTGCGGCTTAATTTGACTCAACACGGGAAATCTCACCAGGCCCGGACACCGGAAGGATTGACAGATTAACAGCTCTTTCTTGATTCGGTGGGTGGTGGTGCATGGCCGTTCTTAGTTGGTGGAGCGATTTGTCTGGTTAATTCCGGTAACGAACGAGACTCAGATCTGCTGGTGGGGGTTTGCCAGCTCTTGGTCCCCACTCGAGAACCTCGACTGTGGAATGAATTGCCATTAGCAATAAGACAGTCCCCTTCACCAGCGGTCTTTAAAAGCAGAGAGACAGAATATTACCTATCTATAGAATAGATAATCTATCCAATATTCATCATAATCATAAGCAGCCTATATACGTCCCACTGTAGGGCACAGGCCTTCTCTCAGAGAGAGAGTATGGGATTAATCACCACGCGTGCCCACCGCGGTTTGGCGATTTCAAGCGCTGAGGCATGTGAATAGCTCAGACACCCAGGTTTCCTCACGATGTTTTCCTTCACCGTTAGCTAGTGGTATTGCTACTATAACTTCACAAACGTACATAACTTAGAAAACAAAGTCATAGGTACATGCCCGCACTGGGAATCGAACCTGGGTCTCCCGTTTCCGAGTCTGTTCTACCCACTAGGCTACCACCGCTTCAATATTACGATAATATTACGACAACTATCCAATATTACGTAGGTATATTATATTATTTCCTCTCCCCATATATAATTTATTAGTATGTCTATTTGTTTAAATATTTATGTATGGTTTAAGTAAGTTTATATACTTTTCAACTCATATTTCTTAATTGCACCGACGACCCGTCTCTAACTTCTTTCTTGTCTCCGTCTATGGTTGCCTGGAAGAAATTGCTTGTAGTAATAAAGCCGCCAATTGTACTGCGATTTATTGAATTTCTGTTAATGTAATCTTTGTGTACAATAATAGTACATTACGATACTAGTGCGAAAAGTAGGAAATTCGCAACGAGTGGCGATAAATTAAAACACGACCGAAGGGAGTGTTTTATATCGACACGAGTTACGAATTACCTATTCGCACGTGTATCGTACAACGTTTTATAGTACATATGGCCCTTTGAAGTTTCGACATAGGCACGTAAAGTGCTCATTATCGCACTAGTGCGGTAATGTAGCACCATATGTACTATAAAGAATATTCTATCTATCTATCTATCTATCTTTGCACCCCGTCGACCATCGGTTCTTAGGCACATGTGACCCACTGCCACTTCAACTTGCTAATCTTATAGGCTATCTCATTCATTCCGATTGAGCCCACCGTTTTGTTACTCGCTTGAACTTAAATCTCTTCGTTTCAATTCCGAGGAACATCGACCGGAAAGGACTCGAGTCTTAAATCTTTTTATTATTCCGTATGCAATTCGAAAGGATAACTCGTAATCCAGCCTCAAAACAATCGGCCTGATTGATACAGATTGCGGAAGATTAGGGCCCCTCTTTTATGGAGTACACTTGGAAGGAATGGAGGATGCTTATGTAGGCTTAGATACAGTAGGGATAAAGATCGGGGGCGAATTAGTAATTAAGACCAATGCGGCTAATTTAATTTTGAAATGCGGAAATTCGTGACGAGAGACAAAAAGTTTATCAAAAATAAATCTTCCTCTGGTTATTAGTTATTATGGCTGTTAGGTGACTGCTGATTTTTAGTTAATGCATAATAATTGTTGTTTTTTTTTTCTTTTTATTTACTCCTGCTCTAAATGTCAACCTAAGAGCTGGGGAGTGCTGAAAACCAGCGTTGGTTACTACCCTGTGGCTCTCTCAAATGGTTAGACGTAGTCTAAACAAAAATGTAAATCTCTGCTATTATTGCTTTTTTAAATTGTTTGTGTTTTGGTAATAAACGAATAAACGAATAAACGTTCTGTTCTGTGTTCCGTTCCGTTCCGTTCCGTTCCGTTCCGTTCCGTTCCGTTCCGTTCCGTTCCGTTCCGTTCCGTTCCGTTCCGTTCCGTTCCGTTCCGTTCCGTTCCGTTCCGTTCCGTTCCGTTCCGTTCCGTTCCGTTCCGTTCCGTTCCGTTCCGTTCCGTTCCGTTCCGTTCCGTTCCGTTCCGTTCCGTTCCGTTCCGTTCCGTTCCGTTCCGTTCCGTTCCGTTCCGTTCCGTTCCGTTCCGTTCCGTTCCGTTCCGTTCCGTTCCGTTCCGTTCCGTTCCGTTCCGTTCCGTTCCGTTCCGTTCCGTTCCGTTCCGTTCCGTTCCGTTCCGTTCTGTTCTGTTCTGACAGCTATTTGCATCTCGGTCTTACAATATTGCCGTCCGTATTGCGTGAGAAAAAGACAAATAGGTATTCAATAATAACAATAATTTATTAATTTACCTAATAAATTATCGCAATTAGACCCGTTAAATTTATAACCACATAGTTTTAGCCAGTCTTTTTCTTAAACTGACAGTGCCACACACGAGTTTAACACTACAATTTCTCTATAGTCACATTTACAATATCGTCAGTTACAGAAGTTTCCACTAGACTATACACGCTTAAATCTGGGTGGTTTGCCGCGGTAATGTAATTAGTAATTAAAAATGCTACTTGAATAAGTAGCGTTTTAATTACTAAATGGTAGTACAAATGGACTAAATAGACTACCACTTTTAAGTATAGATGCAAAATAAAATAAAAATTGTGTTGATAAATCTTGTTTGGAGTCGAGAAAACTTGTTTAAAAAAAACAAACTAGCGTATTCGATAGTTATTGTTAGTGCGCGTACATTTTGCAACGGCTTCCAAACCACCCAAAATTCACGGTGTATAATTTGTTGCGATATTTTTTTATTCAAAAAATCTTAATCAAATCAAAAAGTGTTTTATTCAAAGTAGTACAGGAACTGTGACTTAATGAATGTTACAAGTTAAACTAGGTTTCCGTTTCAAAATCTAGACTACTTTGGAGAAATGGAAAAAAAATCTCCAATTTATACAGAAACCGTATAATATGGATTTCTGAGTTACTTCGAAGAGGCCTACATCTTTGTTGAGGCCTATATTTGGACCTCTATCTAGGCAACACGTCGGATATTAGGTTCGTAGCAATTCGCACCGTCAATGGATAGAGGTTTAGATCCCGTGTTAAGTGGAAAATGTAGGTTAGTTAAGGCGAAGCGCTTCCGCTAGCTTAATAGACAAGGTGATGTAAAAAATTTCAATTTAAATTTGGCAAGTAATTTCGTCTTATACTGCAAGTACTTATTTATTATTATTTTGTACTTGTATAATATTTTCCCTCTGTATTTTTTTATGTATCTAGATTAAAACAACCTAATTAGTATATTTTACATTCTAAGTTGCACTACCTATTAATGTTTTCTTTAAAACTTAGGTTAGCTGGCAGATAATGCTAAATATGAAATTCTCGCCTGTTTGCAGAACTATGATAAAGAATTTTAATAATAATACTAATAAGTACAGGGAAAATCTGAAAATTGTCTCCGAAGTTCGGGAAAAGCTCGGAAAAAACTGCGAGACTCTATTCCTGAACTATTTATTATATGTAAGTATAAAGTTCAGGAATCGAACCTACAAATTTGTACGGAACCCTCGGTGGGCGAGTCCGACTCGCACTTGTCCGGTTTTATTTTTAATAGAAGCAGATATTTGATACTGTTCGCAAGATTAAATAATAAATTACACAAAGAGAATTACAGGCCAGTTTGAGAAACTCACTCCTCAATATCAACTCTTCTCGGTTTCTCAACTAGAAGATAAGATAAGATAAGAATATTCTTTATTGCACACAAGAAGCGAGACATAACATAGAAGAGCTAACCCTTAACATATCGGGGGAGTCGTGCAATCCCAGCCAGCCCGGAGTAAACCGATTTATAAATAAACCAGATTGAACTAGAAAATACACCGAACAAAATAAAGACATAGTGTACATAAAATAAACCTAGGCTTAAAGTACGTTGCAACATGATAACCGACTGTTAAGGACTACCTAAAATACACCTTAAATACGTTAAAACGTTTTTGCCAAAAACGACCCTCCCCTTCCGGCTAAACGGTTGAATTGCTGTAGCACATGTAGTGAACTTAAAATAAAAATTATTAAGACTAAGTCGGCTCCACAAGTTAAAGAGTTATAGGCGACCGACAAATAAAAGGAAAACTTTGTACAATTTCCATTGAAAATTACGTTGATGAAGTTGTCACTTGTGTAAAGTAGGTAATAAGCTCCTGCTTCTACGGAACCCTACATAGCGCGTTGCTCAACACGCACTTGGCTGGTTTTTTTTCCTTTGGTGGCGCTAGTTAGCACCGGGTTTCAATGTAGGACTGTTAGTTTGAGAAAGGAACTGTATAACTATTATACATTAAACGGATCTAATTTTACTATAACTATTAAATTAATATTATATTTTTATCGTTTTATTATTATTCATTATTATAATTATAATTCGTCCGTGTGGCGCCTGATTAACAATAGCGTCACTCCACTTCCTTCCATGTCCATGTCGTAGAAGGCGACTAAGGAAATCAATTACCAGGAGACGGGCAGCAGCGTCTTCCTGAGATTCTAACGGCAAACTGCGATCGCCAACCCACCTGCCAAGCGTGGCAATTATGGAAAAACCCCTCAAGGTTATGAAAACCACGAAGGAGACCTGTGTGCTGCAGTGGGCGTCGAATGGCTGACGATGATAATTTTTTAACATCTATGATCACGTCTGCGATATCCGTCGCAGGTGGTGGGACGATCTCTCAATCTTCTTGCCCGGATGGGAGATGGCAGCTCAACACAGGAAGGAGTGGAAGATCATGGGGGAGGCCCAGTCAACACAAACATCGCTAACTAAACATTTTTCAATAAAACATAAAAACCGACTTCGAAACACTGCAGCGCCAAAAAGGTCAGAAATAATTTAAATAATTAGAGGTATGTATACATGTAGGTATAATAGAAGTATAATTTGGAGTCGGTGCTCAAAATATATGTGCAGGTCATGAAATGTCGTTGCTTTAACATTTGACGTTCTCAATTTCCATCTCCGAAAGTCTTCACCAGAGTACTTCCATGCTATTTTATAAAATATACGGATATTTCTAAAGGATTGGCCCCATTAGGCCTTATTTACTGCTGTCCATTGAAGAGTTCCGTTGTCTACTCTGAAAACCTTCATCAGATCGTCACTAAATTAAAACGGGACCAATGGGACGTTATTTCTATTCGAACAAAAAAAGAATTGTCGAAATCGGTTAAAATTTGACGGAGTTATACGAAAAAATAGCCAAAAAGATATAGAAATATAATAGAAATATAGAAATATACGCGTCGAATTGACAACCTCCTCCTTTTTTGAAGTCTGTTAAAAACAGAAAATCTATTGGCCTCTCTCACGCACAATATGGACGGCATAATTCAATTCTCAATTATTTTAAAAGCACTCAATTACTGTAAAAGCGAGAAGCATATAGCTGATAGTACCTATGTTTAATTTGACCGTGTTATTCCAACATACAATAAGTAACGTTCGAGATAAACGATTTTTTGGGTTCCGTAGTCCGACAAGGAAACTTTATAGTTTCGACATGTCCGTCTGTCTGTCTGTCTGTCCACGTCCACTGTCCGCGGCCTAGCGCAAAGACCGGTGGCACTAGAAAGCTTTAATTTGGTATGTGTGTATATTTATCATGCTGACAAAGTAAAAGAAGTTGTTGAAAATGTTGGATTTTTTTTTTTATTGTACCTCCCCATCATGAACAGTGGGGATTATTTTTTTTTGTCCACACCATCATGTAGGGCATCGTTGGATTGGTCGTTGAAAATTGTTGTGGGTATAGGGAGACCATTTTTTGATGTAGGGTTCCGTTTGCGAATTATTAAGCTTTAAAACGCAAACTTGTCGTCCCCCTCTCCTGGCTAAACGGTTGATTATAGAAACGTGAAAAATACATCCCCTGTTTGGTCGAAGTATGTCCGCCTAGGACGTCCCTTACCAGCCCTTCCACTCACATTTGCTCGAAATGTTTCTTTCATCGATCTATCTTCCTTCATCCTCCAGGCGAAAATAGAGTGCGCGTATTCCGCAGCTGTACTATTTATGTAACGGGGTCAGGAATATCGAAGGGCACTGCTCTCCGCCCCGCCCGCAAGGGTACTAAAAGGTTTCTTTCATTAGAGTTCTCGCTGAGGAACCCTAAGAACATTTTCAAAGACTTTTACGACTGAACGCGTTCTTAGGCCAAAAAAGACAGCGGGCTCCGCTTTGGGACTCGCAGTTAGGTCTTATTTTTTAGGACTGAAAACGATAACGTCATTAATGATTATTATGCAAACGGAACGCTATTCATCATAAACATAAGCAGCCTATAATATGTCCCACTGTAGGACACAGGCCTTCTCTCAGGGAGAGAGTATGGGCTTAATCACCACGCGTGCCCACCGCGGATTGGCGATTTCAAGCGCTGAGGTATTTTGGAATAGCTCAGACACTCAGGTTTCCTCACGATGTTTTCCTTCACAGTTAGCGAGTGGTATTGCTGCTATTGTGAAGTTTCACAAATTCACAAATGTACATAAGTTAGAAAACCAAGTCATAGGTACATGCCCGCACTGGGGATCGAACCTGGGTCTCTCGCTTCCGAGTACGATGTTCTACCCACTAGGCTACCACCGCTGTCGCTGTCCTACCAACGGGACGCTATAAAACTATAATAAATAAGTCTCTTGAGCTATAATATGTAGCCAGTTCAATAAAATACAAAATACGCCTAATTATAGCGCAGTTTTCAAAATACAAAAAAAAATCACATTTTTTTGATAAATTTTTGCGCTGTTATAAAAATAAGTACAAACATATAATAAAATTCACCAAGTACGAGTCAAAATCCCGCGAAAGGTAAATATTAGGGGTTAAAGTATGAAATTGCCGTTTTATTGCAATAGGTTCTTTGAATTGACATAGAATCTTCATGGTTTGAGGTTTTCGAATGAAACTTTTTTCAAATGGTTTCTTTGATGTTCTTTTTTTTTAAAATATGAAACATTTGAATATCGACTTTCAATTGTTTTTGTTATTCAATTTAGACAAGAAAGATGGATACTGCGAAAATTCGAGTGATTTTTGAATACGAGTTCCGACGCGGAACTAACGCGGCAGAAACAGCCCGCAATATCAATGCTGCGTTTGGAGAGGGGTCTACTAATGAACGCACCGTGCGATTTTGGTTTAAACGCTTTCGTGATAGAAATTTCGACTTAAAGAACGAGCCACGAGGAAGACCGCCCACACAGGTGAATAACGATGAATTAAGAGAGATAGTGGAAGCCGACCCTAGTAAACTACCCAGGAATTAGCGGCATGGTTTAACGTTACCTTACCCACAATATTGACTCACTTGCGTCAAATCAATAAAATAAAAAAATACGAAAAATGGGTGCCTCATAATCACTCGAATTTTCGCAGTATCCATCTTTATGTCAAAATTGAATAACAAAAACAATTGAAAGTCGATATTCAAATGTTTCACATTTTTTAAAAAAAGAACATCATAGAAACCATTTGAAAAAAGTTTCATTCGAAAACCTCAAACCATGAAGATTCTATGTCAATTCAAAGAACCTATTGCAATAAAACGGCAATTTCATACTTTAACCCCTAATATTTTCACCTTGACCTTTCAAAAAACCCGGCCAAGTGCAATTCGAACTTGTGCACCACGGGTTCCGCACCACAACGTAATAAAATATTTACCTTTCGCGGGATTTTGAAGTTCGGCATTAGGGGCTCACTTGCTAAAAGCGCATGCAACGAAAACATGTCACCTCGGCTCTGTAACTCTGTAACTACGTGAAGTGTGCAATTCGTTTATATATCATTGAATAAAGGAAAGTAGCTGTTACTCAGATCTTATTGACTGTTGACTCATGCCGCTAGAGGCCGCGAGTGCTGCGTGACGTATTGCGCAGTTTGAACTGCAAATTAACGCTTATCTATAAACATTTCACTCTTAACCAACGGCCGTGTTATAACCCGACACAGCCCCCCACGCTTTCTTAAAGATAAAGATAGATAAAGAGATTTATTTGTCAAACATGTGTCCAGAAAGGTGAAATTAACATATTTAGTTCAGCATGTTTTGCCATAATAGGCGTACAATTTTTTATAATTACAGATAATAATTGCATAACATTACATTAATCAAGAAAATCCAATATAAAGAATAAAAACCATTCCATGCGACAATAAATTAAAATTTCAAAGAAGAGAGTTCACGAGTTTGTATAAAATAGAATGTCATTGTTATATAGAGAAAATCGTATTGAGAAAATAAACATATTTGTATTTTTGTGGCGAAGGTAGAGTGGAAAATCAAAGAAAATCTGACTACGCTGACGTGTATTTTGAAAACCGAAAATTTCTACAAGGGAAAGTCCTATAGCGGCCGCCTCAGACCGCCGGAGCGACGCCTCACAATACAATTAGTTCCGAAAAAGGTCCGTGCCGTCCCGTGTGTGGAAGCAGCACGGTCGCTTAAGAAATTGATGAGAACCTTTTTTTTTCTTTTTTTTTTAGCCCTAAAAAGGGCACCCTCCGGAGGACACGGGGGAGGAAGGTGGTGAATGCTCATGCATAACAGCACGGGCCCGGCCGTGCTGCCAATGTGGGACTCACAGGAAGTGCGCCTACCCACTAAACACCACCTGGGGGCTGGTTTGGTCCTAAGGACCCCTAAACCGACATCTTGAGCGACCCACCTCGATGCCGAGGAGGGCGCGCAGCGGAGCTCCTTAAGGGAGCGTCCGCTTGGGACAGCTCGTCACATCGTGACCGCGGCTAGGAGGGAGAGGTGGGGACACCGGCGGGGACACCGGCGGGGACACCGGCGGGGGCAGGGGCGGGGGCTACGTCTGACTGGGACTGGGCCTCTAGTAAACGGTCCAGATCAGATGAAAGTTGATCGGGGGGGTCGACGAGGGCGTTCCTGGGCCTGCGCACCAGGTAACGGGGGTTCGTCGTGGGGGGAGTGTAGTCCGCTGCTTGGCGGATAAGGGGGTTGGGGTGCACTTCGGCCGTGCTGAAAAAGGTCTCTGAGAGAGATTTAATGAATTGTTGGATAGTTGGGATATCCATGTCCCGATGGAGGTCGGCATTTCTGACACACCAGTGTGCGTTCAGAGCCCTGCGGATAAAGAGATTTTGAACTTTCTGAAGTTCGTACAGGACTTTGGGGGCCGCGTGGGCGAAGACGGGTGCCGCGTAAGTCAGCACGGGACGAATGCAAACCTTATAGAGCGTTCGCTTGTTCCTAGGGGACATCCTACTGTGTCGGCCTATCATGGAGGATAGGCGGCCTAGGTAAAAACGGGCGGTCCGGGTCACCTTCCGGATGTGTGGCCTAAACGTCAGCCTACTATCTAGGGTGACACCTAGGTACTTGGCGGTGGTTCGCCAGGGGACTGGGGTACCTAGCATACGGATAGGGATGAGAACCTTTTGACAGGCGGAGTTATAATATTCGGCGTCCGGATATATCTATAACGCGACGCACAACTAGCCAGCGCCATCTAATGAGCGGTGGTGGTAAACGTGGTTGTGACATTTGTATATCATCATCATCATCATCAGCCATTTAACGCCCACTGCAGGACATAGGCCTCCTTCGTGGTTTTCATAACCATGAAGGGTTTTGCCATAATCGCCACGCTTGGCAGGCGGGTTGGCGATCGCAGTATGCGGTTGGAATCTCAGGAAGACGCTGCTGCCCGTCTCCTGGTAATTGATTTCCTTAGTCGCCTTCTACGACATCCACGGAAGGAAATGGAGTGACGCTATTCTTAATCCGGCGCCACACGGCAATCAACCCATCATCAACCCATTATGTCCCCACCGAGGGGCACGGGTCTCTTCCCTGAGGAAGGTATAGGCCATAATCAGAGTCAGAGGCCTTAGGGCGGCTTGACAACTTCTGACAGTAGACGAGCCACTAGTCTACAAGCCTCCACCATTTGTATATATTTAGTCAATATTATTGTCGGTCAGAAATTTAATTGTTGTGTAATAGCATTTTTCAATTAATATATATTTTTTTATTTAATGCTTGAATAAGCCCAAGTCTGGTTCTCGTAATGCACTAGGTAAATAATAATAAAATAAATAAAAATCATTTATTTACTTTACAAAAATGTTTACAGTAACATAATGGGGCAAGAACTTCCTATTAAGTATAGAAATACCTGTATCAGGAAGCTCCTCTCTTCCACATTTGGACGTAGCATCTATTCTTGGTCTTACACAATATACATTATTTGATATAACCTGAAGCATAATAAAACTAGGTAGCTCATTGGCAATTATAGGGCCCATGCAAAACACACTCTTGTCCAGTAGTGCCGTGTGGCGCCGGATTAAGAATAGCGTCACTCCATTTCCTTCCGTGGAGGCTGTAGAACGCGACTAAGGAAATAAATTACCATTAGACGGGTAGCACCGTCTTCCTGAGATTCCAACCGCATACTGCGATCGCCAACCCGCCTGCTAAGCGTGGCGATTATGGCAAAACCCCTTTAGGTTATGAAAACCATGAGGGAGGCCTATGTCCTGCAGTCATAGTCATAGCATGATAAATCTTGACCTTTCCGCGGTCCTTAATTCGGAGGACCCTAATGTCGCCGCTACTATCCTCACAGAGTCTTTAAAAAATATTATTGACGCTAACAGTCAAGTTTGCATATCTAGAAGGAAAAAAGCTCTCAAACCATGGATTACTTCCGGTTTGCTCCGTTGTATGCGGAATAGGGATAAGCTCCATGCAAAAACAAAAAAATATCCCGATAACCTAAACCACAAAGCCATCTATTTAAGGTATCGCAACTTCTGCACAAAACTACTAAAAAAAGTTAAAAGAGCATATAATAAAAAACTCCTAGAAGGCGCGGGTAAGAACAGCAAAAAAATATGGTCTGTGATAAAAAACATAGCGAATTTTCAAAAAGGAAACGAGAAGGCATACGAGTTACTGAAATCTAATGGCTCTCCTCACTCTTCAGTTAATGAAGCGAATGTATTTTTTGCTAACATAGGTAAGAATTTGGCTGAGAAAATAAAAAAAACCGATCCGTCAAGTGATTTGACTGGAGACCTGAACAATCTTCCCTGCGTAAATTCTTTTGTTCTAATTGACACGGACGAAGGCGAGGTTGAGAGTCTGGTAATGTCACTTCGTGATGACTGTGCTGTAGGCTGGGATGGAATCTCTGCTAAATTCATCAAATCATTCAAGAATAAAATAGTCCCGGCCCTTACACATGTGTGCAGAATTAGTCTCTCAAAGGGTATTTTTCCAAAGGTCTTCAAGAGGTCGGTAATCTGTCCCATACACAAGGGTGGCAGCAGGGACCGTGTCGATAACTACCGCCCAATATCTATCCTTCCTGCCATGTCAAAGATTCTGGAGCGTATAATTAACACCAGGCTCATAAACTTTCTCTGTAATAATAATCTCCTTTCTGAACACCAGTTTGGATTTCGCCCTGGTAAATCAACAAAAGACGCAGTGCACGACTTGACAGACAGCATAGTGCGTAAATTAGATAAGGGTGATAAGTGCTTATCCATCTTCTTGGATCTGGCGAAAGCGTTCGACACGGTCCCTGCCACACGATTATTAAAAAAGTTAGAACTTATGGGAATAAGAGCCCTACAACTAGACCTCCTCAAAGACTATCTCTCGGATCGACTTAAGTGTGTCAGGATAGGTAAATATACTAGCTGTGACCTTCCAGTGACCGTGGGTGTCCCGCAGGGCAGTATTTTGGGCCCAACCCTTTTTCTGGTTTTCATTGATGACCTCTCCAGGCTCTCGTTGCAGGGTGGAACTATAGTCTCTTATGCCGACGATACAGCTTTGAGCTTCAATTCCAAAGACTGGAGTGAAACTTACCGCTTAGCTCAAGCGGGTCTTAATTCTGTCACAAAATGGCTGAACGAAAATTTTCTAACACTAAATACCAAAAAAACTGTTTATCTAACTTTCACAATGCGAAGTTCTACGCAACCCCCCCAATCAATGCATCTTATCGGTCACACTTGTTCTCAGTCCCGCAACGAAGGTTGCCTTTGTTCCAAACTGAAAAAAGTTCGTGACGTTAAATATCTTGGTATAACTATAGATCAAAACCTAAACTTTAATGCACATGTTCAGGGTCTGACTGGTAGGGTGCGGAAGCTGATTTACGTTTTCAGAAATCTGAGAGTTGCAGCAAAACCAAAACTCCTGAAAACCGTGTATTATGCACTATGCCAGTCACTGCTTGTGTATTGCATTACTGTTTGGGGCGGTATGTGTAAAACACCTCTTCTGGCATTGGAGAGGGCCCAGAGGGCAGTTCTCAAGGTGAGCACATTCCGTCCGTTCAAATTCCCCACTTTTGAGCTTTATCAGTCTTGCGAAGTGCTATCTGTAAGCCAACTTTTTATACTTCATACAGTCCTTAAAATGCATTCGCAAATCGTTCGGATACCCGAACATCGCGATGCAAGAAAAAAAAGAAACAACAAAATTTCATATAAATTTCAATTCAAAACATCCTTCTTCAGAAAATTCTTTCCATTTCTTGGCACTTTTCTATACAATAAACTGAATAAAGTATGTGATATTTACCTTCTCAATTCCTTTGAATGCAGGCGCAAACTTTTCGACTGGCTTATTACTCAAGATTATATTTCCACAGAGAACAATTTGTTTGTACTGGGCTAAATACGCACACACGCACACACGCGCGCACGCACGCACGTACACACACATACACACACACACACACACACACACACACACACACACACACACATACACACACACATCCACCCACTTACACACTCACACACACACACACACACACACACGCACACATTTTGCATATAATTTTATTATTTTTGATAATTTTTATGTAACTAATAGTAACCTACTTTAATTTGATGTTAATTTGTAACTTTCTTCCGAAGAAAGTATACATAAGATATATTATAATTGCCTTATTGATTGATTGTTTTTATGTGTCATTCTTCACAGAATAGCATTGTATCATACCTTTCAGGACAGCACTGGCTCCTGAGATACAGGTCCCCGCCTAGTTCAGGAGTCAGGGCACAATGATATTGTAAACAAATTTAACTATTTGTGTTCAAATAAACAATTATCTTATCTTATCTTATCTTACTTTCTTACTAAGATCCTGGTTGAAACCCAAGGTCCCGACTGGTCCAGCCCCAAATACTCGCTAGCTAAAGGCACCTGAGCGAGCAATAAAATTCTTATCTTCCTCTTTATAGCCTAAGTTAGTTTTATTTCTGACCGGTGACCCTATCGCGCCCGGCATCATATTTCATACAAAAGCCCGGCCTTTTGATTAGGTGTTATGAAAACCCTATTTCTAGGGTTCCGTACGTCAAAAGAAACAAGTCCGTGTCGGACTCGCCCACCGAGGGTTCCATACAAAGTTGTCGAGCTTTTCCCGAACTTCAAAGACTATTTTTTTTGTTATGATTTAATTATAAATGTTTTCAGATTTTTCCCTATACTTGTACTAACATTATTTGCGAAATTTCCTAGTTCCAGGTCAACGGAAAGTACCCTATAAATTTTGATTCCCTTGAGAATGTCGAAATATACGTTGTTTGCGGCATTAACGGCCGTTAACTTAGAAGTTTGAATTTTTCACAGCTTCCAGGGACTGTAAACCGGTGTAAACCGGTAAGACGACCTCGTGGCGCAGCGGTAGTGCATCTGCATACCATGCGAGAGGTCCCGGGTTCGCATCTCGGCTGGGGACAAAAAAAAGCCAGGTCTTGGTTGTTCACATGTTCGTGATGTCGCTGTTTCTGGTTCCCACGACACAGGGTATCCTAGTGTGGGGCCAGAAGCAATGTGCCTGTATGTAAATGTTTATGTTTATGTTTACATCTACGCGTTCCCGAGACAAAGGGTCTTGACAGACAGACGGACGGACGGACGGATGGACGGGACAACAAAGTGATCTTATAAGGGTTCCGTTTTTCCTTTTGAGGTACGGAACCCTAAAAACGTAACCCGCGCGGGATAAGTTTCCGATGGACATATACGAGCAATTTTTTAATTTTAATTTGACTTACGTAAAGTTAGGAGAATTCTAATGTGTTTTCACCCAAGTCGTTTCAACTGTGCCTTTAAAATTTGAATAGTTCTTTCTATTTGTCCAGGATCCCATCATTAGATCCTGACTTGATAACTATGGGACCACTTGGGAAGTCTACCCTTTCAAATAAAAAAAATCCAAATCGGTCCAGGCGTCTTAGAGTGATCGGGGAACAAGTCACTTCCCGCGCCCCGAATACGTCCATGCGAAGTCTAAGTCGTTAGGTCAAGTTTGGAAGTCAAGAAAATGTTTTTATTACAGCGTAATTAATTTTCTTTTTATTATAATAACACTAATATTACATACGTACATAAACTGACGCCTGTGTCCCAGAGGGGTACGCAGAGACCAGACTTGCCACGATTCTGACACATCACTTTCGCTTCCTCAACATTCATTAGTCGTTGCATGTACGCACGCTGGTTTCGGGTACTTTTTATCTTCCCTTTGCTAATACATCCTCTATTTGGTCGAAGTATGTCCGCCTGGGTCGTCCCTTACCGGCTCTTCCACCCACATTTACTCGAAATATTTGTTTCGTTAATCTTTCTTCCTTCATACTCTCCACATGTCCAAACCAATGCAACATTCCTTTCTCAATTCTAGTCACTACTACTAATATTAGTGATATATTTTTGTTAATTTTCGTCACTTCGCGGTGAGCACGCGTGATTATTAAGCCCAGCCTCTCTCTGTGACTTGTCCCTACTAACTTAGCAGTTATAATAGAATTAAATGATGCCCATTCCTATTATTATTTGGGTCCCCAAAATATTTAACCGCGCAAAATACTCGCACTATGACCAAACAGATTAAGATTAATTAAAACAGATCGCGTGCCGACCACAACATTTTCACACTGACAACCTAAATTCAGCTTTATGGGTTTGCTATCCAAAGTCGATAGATGGCAGTCGTTAAGCCAAGTCAGAGGCCTTAGGGCGGCTTGACAACTTCTGACAGTAGACGAGCCACTAGTCTACAAGCCTCCACCAATCCGGACTTGGCCCCCGTGGTGGAGTATGGCCTATACCTTCCTCAGGGAAGAGACCCGTGCCCCTCGGTGGGGACATAATGGGTTGATGATGATTCAAAGCCTAAAACGTTTTTGGGCCGTGGAGATCAGTGTACCGTGGTGTGTACTAATTACGACGTGACGATGTCATTCGGAAGTTGCAAAGAGGCTGGTTGTTTTGCGTTAGTCGGCATTTTAGCGCCCATCTGGTGTCTGTCACCCTCTGCGCTAAAGCTATGTCTTCATACAAACAATCCCGTCTTAGTAAGAAAGATTTCATCCTCATGATTGCCCCTATTGATTGATGCCGCAAAAGAAAAGCGTTATTTGTTCGCGTTTTAGCCAGTTCGATTCCCGAGTGTGGCAAGCGTATTTTCAAAAATCGCAATGAAATGCAGTTTCACTTCTCTTTGAAAATAAGAGTGTTCTTTTTGAGTAAAATTGGTGCTGCCTTAGCGAAATACCGAAAATAGCAAATATTACCAAGTAAGGTTAAAAAGTGCACTTTTTAATTATATCTATTAATATAGATGTAAAAAGGTCTTTCGTATGATGTGTAGTTTTTAAGTTTCGTTTTTATGACTCAACGAACGTGTGCGTGTGTTTTGGGAGGCAGTCAAGCTCTGAGCCATAAACTTGTAAAAACCTATTAGAGGCTAAAAGTTTCGCTTATGCCGGCACGGTTAGCCAGAGGTCGCGGGTTCAAGTGCCGGCATGGGTGGTATTTTTAGCCTCTAAATAGGTTTTTAAAATTGTCCTCAGCACGGGTTTGTGCGACAAAAATAATATAATCATTAACTTGTAATTTAATATTTAATCCTGATGGTCACCAGTTGTACTAACTTAATAAATAAAATAAAATAATTAACGCTCGAGTTTAGCGTTTAGATGATTATCACACAGACGTATATTGGTTCCACAGATAAATCCAATCCAACCGAAACATAAATGTAACAAAAACTGGCCAACTTCTCGTCCCACAAAATTAAAAACCTATTTAACTATAAATTCTATAAAAACTCGTCCAGTTCCTTATCTTCGTGGAATAGTAGCGTTAAAATAAATAAGGAAAAATTGTGTAACTTTCAAATAAAATATTTGGACAGTTTTTTTTTACACATATGTTTTGGTGGGTTCTCATGACCTTTTGTTAAAAATGTTAGTGTGATGAAGTGCATAATAGCTTAGAATCGAGAATGGCCTCTGTAGTGAGAAAATAGTTTTATTTTATTTTCTACGGCGTATTATATGATATGGCTGCGACACAATATGTATAAATTTTGCTACAATAACTTAACTGTATAGAGGCGCGCGTAGCCACTGCTACACTGCTACAAACTTTGCTTTTTTGACCGAGGGTTCAAAAAAATTACGAAATTAATGTGACGTACTTTATGGATGACCCCTTACTGGCTTCAAAGATAGAGGGGGTCGAAAAGTGCTCGAATCACTTCGTGTATATATATGCACAGCGCAGACCGACTTGGCCTGGCGCACTCTGTGCGCCTTGATCCATACGACTGTATGGACTACGACGTAGCACCTACCTCGTAGCAAAGTTCGTAGCAGTGGCTACGGGCGCCTCTATACTATGAAGTAATTATTGTAGCAAAAATTAATACAATATTATGTCGCAGCCATATCGTATAATACACCGTATTACAAGTAGGCGCGCCGGATTGAAAAACGTCGCTATCATGTAATGCGGCTACTTCACGTTCAGCGGTTTGTGGTGGCGATACTAGATGGTACCAGTGCCGCATAACACATTGCGCGGTCTTAGCTAGAACTGAACGCTTACTCTTCCGTGTGGCGCCGGAATAAGAATAGCGTCACTCCATTTCCTTCCGTGGATGTCGTAGAAGGCGACTAAGGAAATCAATTAGCAAGAGACGGGCAGGAGCGTCTTCCTGAGATTCCAACCGCGTACTGCGATCGCCAACCCGCCTGCTGCGTGGCGATTATGGCAAAATCCCTCATGGTTATGAAAACCACGAAGGAGGCCTATGTCCTGCCGTGGGCGTCAAATGGCTGATGATGATGATGAACGCGTGTTTATAGACGTTTAACGCGGCCGTGTACCCGACACTAACAGTCTCGAGTTTAATAATAGAAACGGAAGTCCTGTCACCCGTTGACGTTACTGTAGTGTTTAAGGCTGTTCTAACGTGGAGCATGCTGTCTGGCTCACACAATGTATCGTTTTTAGGGTTCCGTACCCAAAGGGTAAAAACGGGACCCTATTACTAAGACTTCGCTCCGTCCGTCCGTCCGTCCGTCTGTCTGCCACCAGGCTGTATCTCAAGAACCGTGATAGCTAGAGAGTTGAAATTTTCACAGATTATATATTTCTGTTGCCGCTATAACAAGTACTAAAAATGAAATAAAATAATTATTTAAGGGGGGCTCCATATAACAAACGTGATTTTTTTGGCGTTTTTTTATCTTTGTGTCTAATGTTGTATAGATCGTTCCATTACGATCGATCCGTACCATTGTACAGAACCCTTCGTGCGCGAGTCCGACTCGCACTTGGCCAGTTTTTTTTAATATTGTAAAAATATTGGTAAACTATTGATAAGTGTGGCCCGAGGGTTTGATGCATAAATTAAATTACGGCCATTTTAAATACATCTTTGTTTTCCTATACGTAGTTTTTAACAAAGAAAATTATTAATTTTGGGCTCAAATTTTCTCTATCAAAAGCTTAGTATAGGATGAGAAACATACGCCTTAAGTGTTCGAAATTTTATTGTCTTGCAAACCCTCAGACCACATTCACCAAAAGTACACTAATTTTACTACAGCGACTAAAATTATTCAATTGTGCGAGCGCCACAGCATGATCCGTGTAAGGACGCCCTCAGTAACAAAAAACTTTTCACCTCACTAGCTCGTAAAAGCTCTGTTTATCATTCGAAATCTGCGTGGAAAATCGCACTTTATCCGCTAGCGTGGAAAGTGTTTTAAAATTCGAATATTTTTATTCAATAAAGGTTTCGTACAATAAATTACATATATATAGAACCTCATTGGTTTCGTAATAGTTTATATTCTCTGCAGCCAGTCCATTGATGATTGAAATGCAAATACTTATTTCATGTCATGCGCCAGCCTCATTTAAAGAATCGCACTGGCCGGCAAGAAAATTTGATTTAAAAAAAAAAACTTTAAAATTTTCTTCTCTTTATTGAATTCACTTTACTTCCATTATTTTGGTTTATTTTTTGATAAAATCGAAAGAAATCATAAAATATGAGCGAAGCTAGCAGCGACGAAGATATAAATTAACAGTAATTTAATATTTATTAAAACTGTTTTTCTTGCACCTAACATTTTCCTCGCTTTAGTGAGGTGAAAAGTTGTGTGTTGCGCTCGGCAGCAAAGTTATTTAGCGTCTCGTACCTTTGAAACCCTCGCTACGCTCACGATTCTATATTTGCACTAGAATCCTTCGCTTGCTCAGGTTTCAATACAAGGTACTCGCGCCAAAAATTAACTTTGCAGCCTTGCATAACAAATAACTATTTCACTCCATCTGCTCGAAATGATGTATTTTGATGCCCAAATTTAGGACCCAAAACACGCTATTGTTGTTCAAGCTAAGATGCATCAAAGTAAATAGACTCAAAATTGGGTTTTGAATCTATTTAACTTTAGGTACCTTTAAGTAAATAGACTCAAAATCCAATTTTGGATTTATATACTAATGCACTCATTTACTAAGAAGTCGGACTTCTCTTTCACTCTTGAGGATTCGTCCTATATCTATAACGCTCCAACCCAAGCAATAAGTTTTAAAACCGAGTTTGGAACTACTTACTGAACTGCCAAACTCTTTGCTGCAAAACTTTTAAATAAGTACCTACCTAATTGTCAAACATTTGAAATTGGAACGCAATGTTTTTTTCTGTGCAAAAAATCAATAACATCGGCGCGCTTTTTTGTCTATTTTCACTTATTTTCTTGGAAAAATGTCGTCAAGCGATGATGATAGTGTCTTCTTAACACCAGAACATATAAAAAAAACAGGCAACACAAGCAATTCAAAACCTCCTGCCGGAAGTTACATTTGAGTGGTATGTAAGTGTTATCTTTTATTTCATTCCTCTCAGATGGTAGTGAAAAGCAGTGTTCTACACGGGCGCAAATCGTTTTTGGTCTCGGTAGTGTTGAATCCCTCGCTCCTTCAGCGATTTGCAAGAATCGCCTCAGTTCGCTCTGGATTCAGTTTCACAACCTCGACGCAAAAATTTTGTTTGCGCCCTCGGTGATTATCTTCTAAATAATCCTTAATGTTACCAAACACGCAACTTACCCAAAAACCCACACAGCAGCCAAGTTGTACAAAAACGCTATTCAGTGTGAAGTCGTCCTAAAAGAAATTTCGCAGGGTCATCGCCCTTACAGCTAACTCAATCTAGCGGAAAAGCGGCACAGAAAAAAGTGTGCCTTAAACACACAACACAGGGACTACATTCGCGTAACGCGCGCGGCTTAGGTATCATTTTGTACGCGAAAATGGACCTTAAAATTGAAATTGTTTAGAACAGGGGTTCTGAAACTGTGGGTGATGTTCTCTCTCATTTAGTGAAAACATTCTCACGTAGAAAGAAAGAAAGAAAGAAAGACATTTATTGGGACAAATTTAACACACCACAAGAAAAAAGGCATAAACAAGTACAAAGGAAAAACAAGTCACATAAATACAGGACAAGGCAAGGTAAGAGCGTCAGAGTGCATCCTGTGGTATGTCAAAGGTGCCACAAAGGGCATGGAAAAATAATATGTACATACATAAAATCTCACCTGTATCCCGGCGGGGTAGGCAGAGACCAAGATTTGTCCCTTTACACGAATCTGACATACTCTTTCGCTTCATCAACATTAATTATTCACTGCATTATCGTTCGCCGGCCGCGGGTAGTTTTAATTTGTTTTGCTAATATTTCCTATTTGGGTTACGTATGTCCGCCCGGAATATCTTTTTCCAGCCCTCCGCCCGACTTTTCGAACTGCGTAGTCAACAAGGAACCCTTATAGTTTCGCCATGTCCGTCCGTCTGACTGTCCGTGGCTAGCACGGAGACAATTCCTAGAAAGCTGAAATTTAGCGTGGACATAGATATGTATTACGCCGATAAAATATTAGAATAGAATCACCAAAAAAAATTTTATTGGGGTATCTTGCCTACGCCTCAATTTGGGATGCAATTTTTTTTCTCGCTACACCATAAATAAGGTTAAATATCGTTGGATTAGACGTTTAAAAATATTGTGGGTGTAGAAAGACCATTTTTCGATTTAAGCTTCCGTTTATAAAATATGAACACTTTATTGCACGAAATACGAAATATAGCACTTAAAAAACATGATTTTCTTAGACTATGAGCAAGGGCGAACTTATTTCAAGAGAAATTTCTCCCAGTCAGCCTTGATGTTTAGAGTATTTAACAGACATCGGGAAAAGGGCATATTTACATGCACAAACAAAAAATAATTACTACTTAATTGCTACATTATTTGTGAATATGGAACAATAATATCTACATAGTAATATACATACAATATAAACAAGTGTCTACATAGATAACTAATAAAATAAGGAAAATAAATATCAAACTATATCTACATAAAAAAATTATAAACATACTTATAAATATAGTACTTATACTACTAAAACATAGTATACATGTTTATTAAGGCAATTTCAAGCACTGAGGTCACTTCCGACGCTCAGATTTTCTCACGATCTTAGAAAAAAAAGTCGTTGGTACAAGCTGGGATTCGAACCCACGACTTCTCTACCTCGACACAAATTCTTTCGATAAATATCTTTCATCACTTTTTACTTCTTTTGTCAGAACGCACATTATTTCCTTAGTTCTGTCACTAGATCACTTTTGAGTAATTTGGAGAATATTTCGGCAGAGATATAAGAAGCGTAAATATTTTAAGCACTAAGGTATGTGAACGCTACAGATATTTAGGTTTTCTCACGATGTTTTCTTTCACGGTTAACAAGCAGTATTGCTATTATAGATTCACAAATACATGTAAGAGAGTCACACGCAAAAAAGGTTGAGAGCCCCTGGTTTCGAACTTGTTTAGACCGGAGGCTGCGAGGGAATTTGAGCGTTAATGGCCTGGGGTTAGAGTGGATAATGGCTCGGAATGGATTAAGTTGGCACATTTTCCAAGGCCCCCATACGGGGCGGTCTGAAAATTTAATGTCAGTGTGTTAAGATGGTACAAGTACTTTATGCTAAACTGTCTAAAGCCTGCAGCAGGGATGGCAAACCAACGACATGCGGCTTGCCATTTTCTACCAAGCGTGCCGTTTTTAGCACGCTTGGATTTCGTCCCACTGAATTGATAACACTTACACTTTTAGGGTTCCGTAGTCAACGAGGAACCCTTATAGTTTCGCCGTATAGTCTGTCTGTGTGTCTGTCCGCGGCCTAGCTCAGAGAGTGGCAATCACGCCGAGAAAATGGTAGAACAAAATCTTAAAAAATATTTTTATTAGACATCTAGGCTTTTTAAAATTTTTGTTAGAGGAGAGCGTCCCCCCGTTCCGAATATATTTATTTTCTTTATCTTCATTATCTTTCTGTACATACTAACTGGAGTCACCTTTTAAGCATGTAATGCCTGTACTAGGTGACACCGCTCTTCTATAGCCTATTATTTATTAACTTGTAAAACCTACTTAGCCGTGATAGTTTTCCTTTTAAGTTCAGTATATGTGGCACCGCCGGCGGCAGTTTGGAATTTGCGCGCCGAAACCGAGCGATATCCGAAATTCCGCATGGGATTTATTAATGAACGAATAGAAGGAGACAGCTACCATGCGTCGCGAGGACCCGCAATTTCGTAGCTGGACCTCCCTTCGCAAGTTCGAAACGCCGCTGTGCAACCCACGGGGTACGAGTAAGGTTGCCAGATGTCCGGTATTTAAGCGTACAGTCCGGTATTTTTGAGGCCTGTTCGGTAAAAAATAAATGGTCATACCGGACAGAACCATGTCCGGTATTTTGAGGAAAGCCGGTACTACTGGGCCTAGATTCTGTTAATGCATTGTAGTAACATGACAACTGCATGAAAATGGCGGTTTTCATTTCATGGCTGCTTTAAGTCTACGCGGGCACACCCATCAAACCTTCTAGGCGTCAATGGTACGAAAAAACACGTCACGTGACCCGACAGTTTACCTGTCATTATACTACAATGCACTAACAGAATCGAGGCCCTGGTCACAAGCGCCTACAAATGTAGGCATATGAAATCCCTCAAACGCAATACTCGCACGCGCTCCTCGCTCGCTGTTTGTATGTTAAAAAGAAGTAAGTAGGTAGATACCTAGTACCTAAAAGCACCTACATACAACATAAATTAGTTTTACAAGAATAGTTCAACTTTATTATTTGTTCCTTGGAAGTTCCTATTATTTTTGTTAAACACACTTATCTATCTAGTTTTAGGTGATTTTATTTTTTTCTGAAGTTCCTACCTTTGTTTTTGTAAAGTAAGTATTAGATTATAATATTCATACCATTGTTTAATAAAGACTTTCTCAAAGTTAGCATGGTCTTGGCGACCACAATTTTATGACTGCATTATATTTTGTTACTAATTTAGTTGATTTATGTGATATTGATTTATGAAAATATTAGTAATTAGTTGGGGTTGGGGTTGTCCGGTATTTTTTCGCGACTCACCTGGCAACCCTAGGTACGAGGTATTATGTCAGTTAGAAAAAGGCGCGCGCGCGACACAAGCGGAGGGGTGTTGGCGACGCGGGCGGCGAGCACGGACCGCGTAGTACGCGCACCGCACCGGCAAACTCGCGTCTAAGCTCAGTC
Organism: Yponomeuta evonymella; assembly: GCA_963969515.1. Taxonomy (NCBI): domain Eukaryota; kingdom Metazoa; phylum Arthropoda; class Insecta; order Lepidoptera; family Yponomeutidae; genus Yponomeuta; species Yponomeuta evonymella. Next base: position 3,816,348 of record OZ018372.1, read on the forward strand.
AGCGTGACTCGCTCAGTGCGATTTTTTTATATTTAGCGAAGTTTAACTATGAAGTCGCCTGTGAAGTCGTTCTGTTTAGCGTATAAAAAAATAAAAATCGACTTCGAAACACTACAGCACTAAAAAGTTAGAAATAATTTAAATACCTAATTAGAAGTAGAAGTATTTATACATGTAGGTATTGTAGAATTATACTTCGTATCTCTCCCGAAGATGATTCACGTTTACATGCAGCAGTACGCCAGTTTGATGCTGTCCTAATCACACTTTTAAAGCTAAAAATCTAAGTTTCATATTTCTGCGCACCCGCTACTTTGCGAGTACCTACCCGGCTACCCCACCTCGTCCGCCTTCGGTTCTCATTACGCAATTTTGTGTTGTCCGAGTCACACGTCTCTGTAAAACGTTTTCTCTTCCAACAAAAATGGGAAAAAGAAAGCGATCGGATAGGGATGAAGGTGATATTTTGGAAAAAGTTTTGAAGAAAGTCAAGAAATGGGTGAAACCTAGAAGAAGAAGAGTACTATCGTCGGCATCATCTTCCGAAGAAGATACGGAACCGTCTGCGACAAACTTGTCACGTCATAATCTAGAAGACCTAATCAGTGACCAGTCACAGGCGCATTCGTCTCATCAAGATTTAGGAGTCTTCACAAGTGATCAAGAAGTTCAAGGTTGGTTTTTTTTTTTTTAAATATATAAATTATAGTGCCCTACCCTCAATGTGACTTTTAAAAAAAGTAGTAGCTTATTTGCTGATATAATTTATTCCCGACGTATATCGTGTGTGGAAATTGTATCCCGACGTCATGTGTGTGGATACCTATCTACCCCTATGTTTCAATATGTCCCGACATTTTATGTGTGTGGACTAAAGAAACTACCTAACGTTTCGTACTACCGACGCATAGCGTGTGTGTAATTACGTACGACGTCTCAGGTGATATTCCTTTTTTCACTTTATTACAGACGAGATCCCAACTGAGGCTCAAGAAAATGATGACCTAGATCCAGAAATTCTGGAACTATTGGGCTCAGACCCATCTCAAGAAAAATCATTCGGAGATAATCTACACAAAGACTTGGCCACTCGGTGGAAATATATCTTAACGCATGGCCTGCCAAAAGAAGAAAAGATAAATATTCTCAAACAATATTTAGTCGCAGAAAATTGTGCATATATGAAGGCACCATTGTTGAACCCTGAGCTTAAATCTGCGTTACCTGAAGCTAACGTTAAAAAAGATTCATATTGTGAACAAAAACAGAATCAAATGGCCAGCTGTATCTCAGCGATCGGGAAAGCGCTAGGCATGGCCTTGACACAATCGGCAAGTGTACCGCAAGAAATAATAAAAACGCTGAGTGATGCAGGCCGCTTATTGTGCGATACCCACTACAGGGAATCTTAATCAAGACGTTTCGCTATTGTTAATAGTATAAGCAGACAAAAACGAGAAATAATAAAAAACGCCAAACTGGACGACCACCTGTTCGGGTCAAATCTATCGAAACACCTGAGATCATCCAAAGCTATAACAGCCTCCGCTTCCGAACTAAAGTTCAACAGCTGGAAATCCCGGAACTCAAGCAGTAACTCAGGAGCTTTAAACACGAGGGGGGCACCGCGCGCACCAGCCGCCGAGCCGCGAGTGTACCCGCATCAGAACCAGCCCCGGCGCGCGCCGCCGCCTCCGCCTCCGCCGCCGGCCGCGCCCGCCGCGCGGTACTACCGCCGTGCGCCGCCGCCGTCAGCGCACCATCGCTCGAAGTACTACCTGCCGCAGACCCGCAGACGCTAGCTGGTTCATCACAGCAGGTACATTTTGCCGGTAGGCTTCAGTACTTTTACCATGAATGGCTACACCTAACCAACGATAAAACTATTTTGTCGTGGATACAAGGTTATCGAATTCCATTTTTATGTAAGCCGTATCAGATAGACACTTCTAAAAACAAAAGATCACATACGATTAAAGAGATAGACATCATTGATAAATGTATCGAGGAATTATTGAAATCGGGTTATATCTCCGCATGTTTACCATGTAAAGATCAATTCGTTTCTCCTATCTTTACAGTCCCTAAACCTAACGGGAAACATCGATTTATTCTTAATTTAAAAGAATTGAACAAATTCATACAAATCAATCATTTTAAAATGGAGGATTATCGAACAGCATTAAAATTAATAAACCAAGGCAGCCACATGGCTACATTAGACTTAAAAGATGCTTATTTCTTTATACCAATAGCTCAATCTGATAGAAAATTTCTACGTTTTGCCTGGGATTCAGACAGATTTAATAATCAACTGTTTCAGTTTAATGTACTTCCGTTTGGTCTTTGTACATCACCATACGTGTTCACAAAGCTTTTAAAACCAGTTCTACATCATTTACGTTCACTAGGACATATATCAGTTAATTATCTTGATGACTTTTTATGTATTGGTGATTCTTATAATACTTGCCTTAACAATATAACAACAACAAAAAATTTATTACTGAAATTAGGTTTTTTGATTAATGAAGAAAAAAGCCAACTTAATCCAAACCAAATATGTAAATTCCTTGGCTTTTATTTTGACTCAAATAATATGAAAATGACTTTACCAAACGAAAAGAAGGAACGTATTAAAACCCTCACTAACAGCTTATTAAGCACAAAGAAAACTACAATTAGGAATTTTGCTAGCTACATTGGTCTTTTGACTTCAGCATGCCCAGCCGTTAAATACGGTTGGGTATATACTAAGATGTTTGAAAGGGAAAAGTTCTTGGCACTTGATTACTCGAGCAATTATAATAAATTTATGCCCTTGCCAGAATATTTGAAAGATGATCTTACTTGGTGGAGGGATCATATTGACCACTCAGGTAGTTCATTTGAAAATAAAGACTACTCACTTATAATATTTACCGATGCATCAAGCACTGGCTGGGGCGCCGCTTGTAACGATAAAACTGCCCACGGGCATTGGGATCATAATCAACTTTCGTTACATATTAATTCTCTTGAATTACTTGCGGCTTTTTATGGACTAAAAATTTTTGCTTCACATCTTAGAAAATGTAATATCTTATTGAGAATAGATAATACGACAGCTATCGCATATATAAACAAGATGGGCGGTATCCAGTTTACTCACCTAAACAAAATTTCACGTGATATTTGGCAGTTTTGCGAAAAGCGCGATATTCATGTATTTGCTTCTTATATACAATCAGATATGAACGTTGTTGCAGATTTTGAATCTCGCCAATCTTTTAACACAGACACGGAATGGGAAATAGCTGATTATGCCTTCCGTCAGATAAAGCGAGCTTTTGGTGCACCTGAATTTGATTTGTTTGCCAGTATTCAAAATCATAAATGTTATAGATATGCTTCATGGCAGTTAGATCCGAATAGTGAAATTATTGATGCATTTGCAATTAATTGGACAGGTTTAAACTTTTATGCATTTCCTCCTTTTTGTCTATTAACAAAAGTTTTACATAAAATTAAGTCTGACAAAGCCACAGGGATTGTTGTGGCGCCATACTGGCCCACGCAACCCTGGTATCCAATATGGACTAGTTTACTTGTATCGAAAATATTATATTTTACACCTAACGAAAAATTATTGGTGTCTCCTTGCAGAACCCCGCATCCTCTTCATGCGGATCTGACCCTGATGGCCGGGAAATTATCCGGCAGTCGCTGCTAAGGCGCGGAGTACCAAATGACTCTCTTGATATTGTTATGGCCTCGTTCTCTTGTAATACATTAAAACAATATAACAGCTCACTAAAATCATGGTGGTCATATTGCAAGGAGAAACATTTAGATTATCATACTTCCGATGCGACACAGTTGATTCAATTTTTAACGGATAAATTTAAGTCTGGAGTAGGCTATAGCACTCTAAATAGTTACCGTTCTGCATTATCTATAATATTGGGCCAGGAGATCACATGTAATGAAATGATCACAAGATTTTTTAAGGGTGTTTACCGTACGAAGCCTCCTGCTCCAAAATATGATACGACATGGAATCCAAACTTAGTCTTAAATTACCTTAGTAACTACTATCTTAACGAACTAATCTCGTTAAAGGATTTATCATTAAAAACAATATCGCTTTTGGCACTAGCATCAGCCCAAAGAATGCAAACTCTTAGTTTAATTAAAGTTAATAATATAAAAATAGATTCAGATAAAATTGAAATCAGAGTTGACGATTTGATTAAAACCTCCAGACCGAATTCATTTCAGCCATTGATTGTTCTTCCGTACATCACGGAAAATCCTAAAATTTGTCCAGCCTTGTGTTTAAAAACTTATTTAGAAAAAACTTCCAGTTTACGAGTTCAAGAACAATATTTATTCATAAGTTATCAAAAACCACATAAAAAAGTACTTGCACAGACATTATCTCACTGGGTAAAAAACATTTTAAATAAAAGTGGGATTGATACAAGTTTGTATGGCGCTCATAGTACGCGACATGCGTCCACTTCAGCTGCTCATAGAGCTGGTGCTAATCTGGAAGTGATCCGCAAGGCAGCGGGCTGGTCCGAATCCTCGAAAGTCTTTCTGAAATACTACAACAAATCATTAGTAACATCAGCGCAAAATGAATTTGTAGACTTATTATTTCAAACTTGAAATGAACTTAAAAACTTGAAATTGTTGATTTTATTTCTATACATTCCTAGTATCAATTACCGATTATACTTTATAGGATAAGAGTTTTGTTATTTATTTATGAAGTACCTAAATTTATATGATTTTAATGCTTTCGCATTATTAATTATTATAATTTATAGAACAAGAGTTATTGTTATGTGTTTGTTTATTGATTACATATATTATAATAAATAAATGCCAAGTTGTCGATCGCTTTGACTGTTATTTTTCGATACTCTGAACATCTGCATGTAAACGTGAATCATCTTCGGGAGAGATACGAAGTATAATTAAGAATCAAACGAACTTACCTTGTGATGTTTGATGTCTAATTATACGAGTGTCTCGACCGAAGATGATTACACTCCCACCCCCCCGAAATCCTAGGCCCTGATGATAGTCATCGAAAAATTACAACTCTAAAAAATGAGAACCGAAGGCGGACGAGGTGGGGTAGCCGGGTAGGTACTCGCAAAGTAGCGGGTGCGCAGAAATATGAAACTTAGATTTTTAGCTTTAAAAGTGTGATTAGGACAGCATCAAACTGGCGTACTGCTGCATGTAAACGTGAATCATCTTCGGTCGAGACACTCGTATAATTAGACATCAAACATCACAAGGTAAGTTCGTTTGATTCTTAAGTATAATTTGGACCCGGTGCCCAAAATATACCACCAATGGTACGTTACACCTGTTCGAACAAAAAAAGAATAAAGAAAGTTAAGATTTGACGGAGTTATGGAGGAACATAGCCAAATAAAAAAATATATACGCGTCGAATTGATAACCTCCTCCTTTTTGGAAGTCGGTTAAAAACGACGTCCCGTGCAGATTTTGAGACAGTTAAATTAGAAGGGCAGACAGATCAAACAGACAGACGGATGGATATGGCGAAATTATAATTAAAGGTTCCTTGTTGACTACGGAGCGCTAAAAAGATGTTGGGGCTGTGTCGGGTTACAAGCCTGTTGGTTTAAGCGTTTGGTGTAAGCGTTAATTTTTAGCTCAGACTGTGGCATGTAATACGTGATACTGGCGCCATCTAGCGGCACGTGTCAAGAGGATCTGAGTAATAGCTACTTTGTTCTACTCAATAATAAATATAAATGAATTGCACACGACACGTAGTCACAGAGTTACAGCCTTCGCCGAGGCGACATAGTACCGAACTCAAAGACGTTTCACGTCAAAATGAATGAATGAATAACCGTTTATTGCCAATATAACATAACATAACATAAACTCACGCCTGTATCCCAGAGGGGTAGGCAGAGACCAGGGACTGCCACTTGCTACGATCCTGACAGATCACTTTCTCTTCCTCAACATTCATTAGTCTTTGCATGCACGCACGCCGGTTTCGGGTACTTTTTATCTTGCCCTTTGTTACAACCCCTATTTGGTCGAAGTATGTCCGTCTAGGTCGTCTCTTACCGGCCCTTCGATATATTTGTTTTGTCAATCTTTCTTCCTTCATCCTCTCCACATGTCCAAACCAACGCAATATCAAAGGTCAAAATTATAATTTTATTCAATCTCACGCAAAGTAACGAGCATTTAAGGTTTTTGTTTACATAAGACAAACTCGCACTTGGACTATGTCTCATCTGATGGTAAGTGAAGACGCATGATGCCTGTTAGGTGTCTGTTTGTTTGTTACACTTCATTGCACGATAAAAAACATCTGTCAAATATAATACAATACAACACAACACAACACAACACAACACAACACAACACAACACAACACAACACAACACAACACAACACAGCACAACACAATGCAATGCAATGCAATACAATACAATAGGTACTATTGTATTATACAACACAATACAATGCAATACAAAAAGTACATAATATATAATATCTCCAGTTGTGTAGGGGCAGGAGTAGCATCCAATTTAAGGTTTAGGTTTCTTGGGTACATAACAAATAACCCTTAAGTTTTACCTTAAAGGTATATCTGCTGTAATTTAATTATACATCAAACCATCAGACCACATTTATCAAAAGTTTACTCATTTTATTACAATAATTAAAGTTTTAAAATTGTGCGAGCCAGACGGCACGCTCTACGTAAGAGGAGCCTTAAACATTTCTTCGCGAATGAAGTGGCCCGTCAATTTTACAAAAGGTCCGCCACCCCTGGCCTACAGGGTGATATTTTTCACTTACTTGCACTTTTTCGCGTAATATCCTGGCCTAACGGGCTTCAAGTAGGACGTTTAGATTATGCGGAGTACGCTGTAAAGTTATTGGATCTTCAGGAATATGTGGGCCGAGAATTTTTTACGTTTTTGTTCCTTCGTTACACATGTAGCGCGGAGTTTCGATGCGAAAACCTCGTGGAAAAACTGAATACTCTACAAACTCTACATGATCGGGTTTACAGACATTTAAGGCTGGCCGCATACATTCGTTTTCCGTTTTTGTTTTCCTCGTGCAGGAATACTGATTCGTAATTCCGTGAGCCTAGCGCAGACGTTAGTTTTTCTTAATTTTCAAGTTCTTTCAAATTTTTCCGTACGAAAAAAAACGTGTGTATGCAGTAGTCAATGCATTTTACATAGATTGGAAGCATTCGAGAATCAGAATACGAAAAACGAATGCGAAAAACGTGTGCGGAAAACGTACGTATGCGGCCGGCCTAAAACGGTGCCACTTGAGTTCTTTCCAAATATAGGGGTTAAAGTATGAAATTGCCGTTTTATTGCAATAGGTTCTTTGAATTGATATAGAATCTTCATGGTTTGAGGTTTTCGAATGAAACTTTTTTCAAATGGTTTCTATGATGTTCTTTTTTTAAAAAATGTGAAACATTTGAATATCGACTTTCAATTGTTTTTGTTATTCAATTTAGACAAGAAAGATGGATACTGCGAAAATTCGAGTGATTTTTGAATACGAGTTCCGACGCGGAACTAATGCGGCAGAAACAGCCCGCAATATCAATGCTGCGTTTGGAGAGGGGTCTACTAATGAACGCACCGTGCGATTTTGGTTTAAACGCTTTCGTGATGGAAATTTCGACTTAAAGAACGAGCCACGAGGAAGACCGCCCACACAGGTGAATAACGATGAATTAAGAGAGATAGTGGAAGCCGACCCTAGTCAAACTACCCAGGAATTAGCGGCATGGTTTAACGTTACCTTACCCACAATATTGACTCACTTGCGTCAAATCAATAAAATAAAAAAATACGAAAAATGGGTGCCTCATAATCACTCGAATTTTCGCAGTATCCATCTTTCTTGTCTAAATTGAATAACAAAAACAATTGAAAGTCGATATTCAAATGTTTCACATTTTTTAAAAAAAGAACATCATAGAAACCATTTGAAAAAAGTTTCATTCGAAAACCTCAAACCATGAAGATTCTATGTCAATTCAAAGAACCTATTGCAATAAAACGGCAATTTCATACTTTAACCCCTAATACTCACGCCTGTATCCCGGAGGGGTAGGCCAGGGTTGCCACTTGCCACGAGCCCGACAAACCTTTTTCGCTTATTATTAGTCGTTGCATGTACAAAAAGCAAAGTTCCGATTCAAAATTAGAAATTGGTTAGTTGTCGATTCTACACAGAGCTCTGCAATTGCCACGCTGCTGCTTGTAACTTTCACATCTACGGGGCGATGAATAATGTATTGGCTTTAGCATAAGTAGGTTTTACTTGGCGGAACTTTCCCTTGGATGAACTGGATTCGGCCGTTGAAGGAGTGTTTCGTTTTGTTTTGTCGTCTCGTGACGTCATCAAACTATCTGCCACGGCCGCCTATTAGAGGATATTCAAAAGTACCATACCAAGCGTACTCCATCCAAAAAACATTCTCCCGGGCACTGTCGCGTCAAAGTGGTCCCTTCACCCATGTAGTGTGAGTAAAGGTGCCAATGGATGCTGCATAAATCATCTCATTACGTAGATGCGAAGGCCAAAGTTTAAAATCACCGTAACTTTAATGCAGCCTATTTACGTCCCACCGCAGGGCACAGGCCTTCTCTCAGAGAGAGATTATGGGCTTGATCACCAGGCGTGCCTACCGCAGATTATCAATTTCAATGTATGTGAATACTCCAGACACTCAGGTTTTCTCACAAGGTTTACCTTAACGGTTAGCCAGTGGTTTGCTACAAAAAAATCACATTTAAAAATATATTTTTAGAGGCGCAATTCATGAGACACCCCAATTGGAGGAAGAGTTTGTGTTTTGCAACTACTTTTTGTTCTACGAGTTTTTTTCTTTTATTTTTACTTTTCAAAATTTCAAGGTATATTTACATACCTCAGCGCTTAAGATTGCCAATCCACGTTGGGCACGCGTTGTAATTAAGCCCATATTGTGTCTCTCTCTCTCTCTCTCTCTCTGAGGAAGGCCTAGGCCCTGCAGCCAACGTATATAGGCAGCAAAATTTTATCAAATAAAACATTAATGTGATATCTTTGCCTAGTTGCCTGCCCACATCGCTGGGTGTTCTAGTTTGGGACCAGGGCCTAGATTCTGTTAATGCATTGTAGTAACATGACAACTGCATGAACATGGTGAACATGGCGGTTTTCATTTCATGGCTGCTTTAAGTCTACGCGGGCACACCCATCAAACCTTCTAGGCAACGACATCACAAACATGTAAACATCCAAGACCTGGGGGTTTTTTTTTTGTCCCCAGCCGGGATTCGAACCCGGGACCTCTCGCATGGTATGCAGATGCACTACCGTTGCGCTACGAGGTCGTCGAGGTACGAAAAAACACGTCACGTGACCCGTCAGTGTACCTGTCATTATACTACAATGCACTAACAGAATCGAGGCCCAGGAGAAGTGATTGTGTTGTGTGGAAGTTATTATTGTTGTTATTATTTAAACTGAATTCCGTACAAGTTTAAAAAGACAAAATAACCGCCTTCAACATGCGCACTAAATATAAATTATACTTCACTCATTTTAAACCACACCTTATTAACTTGCTATGATCTTGACAAATCTCTTTCAACAACATTCAAACATTAAATAACCGCTCACTTGCTATGTGATTGGATATTCCCTTATCAGAATCCATGTGTGTCTTTGTAACAAGAATTCAAACGAAAGTAGCCTTTATCTGGCCGCCGATAAAAGTTAATATTTGACGTACGAATCCCAGCGGGACAAAAGTTTACTTTTGCTGAAACAATATGCAAAGAAAGCTATCAAGGGAATGGGGAGAATTGTATTCATAGAACAAATCTTTGTTTCAGCTCCAGGAATTTTCAGCGCTTTAATTCTGACATTTTATGGTCCTGTCACGTTTTGAACACGTTTTGACCTCCGTCTGAGAGTTTTACAATTGTTTTTACTTATTTAGCAGTCTAGCAGGGTACAGGCCTTCTCTCAGAGAGGGAGATTATGGGCTCTATCACCACGCGCGCCCACCGCCCATCGGCGATTTCAAACGCTTAAGAATGTCTCTATTTATCTAGCAATACCATGCACTCGCTAGGCGTAAAGTAAAACAACACTTTATGGCTAGCGAGTGGTATTGCTATAGATTCACAAATTTACTTAACTTAGAAATCAAATTCTTCGCACATGCCGGCACGCCACGACCTCTCGCGGATTTTTATTTTTGATTTAGAATTGCACTTTTTGTGGGTTTGTTTTGTTAAACGCGTTGGTTTGAATACGTCCATATAAATACTACAGATGGCGGTCCATCGTGGTCGCGGCCGCTTTAGTTTGTGAGTTCTTTAACAGTGGATTACCAGATTGATCTCCAAAAAAGCTAGATTCTTCATCATCATCATTCAGCCGAAAGAAGTCCACTGCTGGGCATAGGCCTCCTCCATGGATTTCCAAAAAGACCGGCTGGAAGCAGCTTGCATCCAAAAATTCCTGCCACTTGGATGAGGTCATCTGTCCATCTTGTGGCTGGTCGTCCTACGCTGCACTTGCCGATATGTGGTCTCCATTCGAGAACTTTTCGGCCAGATCGGCCATCAGATCTTGGCCGTAATCGTATTATGTGCCCGCCCACTGCTACTTCAACTTACTAATCCGCTGGGCTATGTCGACGACTGTCGTTCGTCTACGGATCTCATCATTTCTGATTCGATCTCGTAGAGAAATTCCGATCATAGCCCTTTCCATAGCTCGTTGCGTGACCTTGAGCTTTCTTATGAGATCCATAGTGAGAGACCATGTTTCAGTGCCATAAGTCATCACAGTCAAAGAGCTAAATTGGTTATCCATAATGGAGTGCTGGTGCACTTATGTATGGCAACGAGACTTGGGTAATTTGGGTATGGCAGAAGAATCAAGAAAGTAGGTTTAATGCAGTACAAATGAGGTCCTTGAGAAGTATGTGCGGTGTTACTTTGAATGACAGGATACGCAACAGTTTGATTAGAGAACGTTGTGGACTGAAAGAGGATATGGTGACTAGAATTTAGAAAGGAATGTTACGTTGGTCTGGAGAGGCTGACGGAAGTAACATTGACGAAAGATGTATAGTGTAATTCTGGGTGGAATGGCCGGTAAGGGACGTCCCAGGCGAGCATACTTCAACCAAATAGGGGATCTGCTAAAGGGCAAAATAAAAATTATCATCGACTAATTAAGGTATATGAAGCGAAAAAGATCTGCCAGGATTTTGGCAAGTGGAAACTATGGTCTCAGCCTAGCTCTCCGGGATACAGGCGTGAGTTTATGTTATATTTTTTACCACAAACTTGGTCACTTTTGTCTAATGTTCATCCGCTGAACCCCGAGGGGGTTCTGAATATTCAGCGCTGAAAAGGTAATGGTGTCTCTATAAAAGAATCGGCAGAAAGTATGCATCGAGTACTTAAAGCCCCGACGGAGACGAAAGAAATAAAACTTTTTAATTAAATACAATCCGCGAATTCTTCTCCGTAATTGAACGACTTTCCTTTTGAAAAAATGTTTACTTACTCTGTTCTGGTTCGAACATACATTGTACTTTCTATCCAAGTTAAATACAAAAAACTTATGAAAGGGAAACACACCAAAGAACATTACAATGGCAGAGATCCAGACACGCAAACACTTACACTGTTACAGCCAAAGCTTTGATAAATTCTATTGTATGTACCATCTAATTCCATCTATTCCGTCTAATCCGCTTCTTAACCGACTTCGAAAAAGGAGGAGGTTATCAATTCGACGCGTTTATATATATATATGTTCCTCCATAACTCCATCAAATCTTAACCGATTTCGACAATTCTTTTTTGTTCGAACAGATATAACGTCCCATTGGTTCCATTTTTAACCGACTTCAAAAAAGTAGAAGGTATATTCGATATTATTGGACGCGTATATATATATATTTTTTTGCTATATTCCTCCATAACTCCATCAAATCTTAACCAATTTCGACAATTCGTTTTTGTTCGAACAAATATAACGTCCCATAGGTCCCATTTTAATTTGGTGAAGATCTGATGAAGATTGTCAGAAATGGAGAACGGAACTCTTCAATGGACAGCAGTAAATAAGGCCTAATGGAGCCCATCCTTTAGTAATATCCATATGTTTTATAAAATAGCGTAAAAGTAGTCCCAAGGTAATTTGGTGATGCTCTGGTGAAGACTTTTGGAGATGGAAATTGAGAACGTTAAATTTTAAAGCAAAGATTATTTCTAACTTTTTAGTGCTGTAGGGTTTCGAAGTCGGTTTTTATTTTTTATTTAATTTTTCTTTTTATTACTACTTATATGTTACAAACAGAAAATTTTACACGCGTACAACATCATAAATGGATTGATAGATGACATCTAGCTATTGAAACCTGAGTGTCTGACGTGTTCATAACTCAGCGCTTGAAATTGCTGCTCCACGGTGTGCGCCCGAATGGTGATTAAGCCCGAACTCTCTCTCTGAGAGGTCTGTGCCCTGCAAAAGGACATAAATAGGCTAAACACTAAAAAAAATTATTGAAAAAAAAAATTCTAAGCTTCAGGACATGAAATACTCCAATGTTTGATAAATTTGTGAATAAATTTGTGAAGGTGACAGTTTTTTTACTGAACTTAAATTACATAATTTCATCACCACCAGTTCAGCTACTATTACAAATGCAAAAGTTTGGGTGGAAATCAGAACCGCTGCGCTGAATGGATCTGGATGAAATGGGCATAGATGTGGTTTGTAGTCTGGGATAGCATAGGTTACATTTTATCCTGAAAAAAAACACACCAAAATTAACTAGCATTGTATAACTTTCTTTTCATATCTACGAATAAATAGACGACAACCATGCAGGGATTCCTATCACTTAGACATGTAACTTAGACATGTAAATTAGACATGTAACTTAGACTTGTAAACCTTTTAATGTATTTTGTTTTCTGGTTTGTACAATAAATTGTTCTGATCTAATCTAATCTAATAACGCGCCTATGAACTTTGTAATTTTCAACTGGCTTAAAAAAAAACGGCCACGTGCGAGTCGGACTCACGCACGAAGGGTTCCTTACCACTATCTATACAACATTTGAATATTTCAAGCGTCTCCTGTTACCGTTATTAATATCGAGCAAAAAACGGCAAAAAAATCACGTTTATTGTATGAGAGCACCCCTTAAATATTAATTTTATTATGTTTTAAGTATTTGTTGTTATAGCAGTAACAGAAATATATCAACTGCCTAGCTGCCTAGCTGCCAAGGCTCCCATAGAACAAACATGATGTTTTTGCCGCTCTGCTCGATATTAATAACGGCAACAGGTAGACGCTTGAAATATTCACAGAATATTTTGTTCTATATTCGCTTCAAAAATAAACAATTAAATTAAAATAAAATGATTTTTTAAGGGGGCCTGGAAGGCCAAACGTACAACAACAAACGTGATTTTTTGCCGTTTTTTCTCGATCTTTGTGTCTAATGTTGCATAGATAATGGTACGGAACCCTTCGTGCGTGAGTCCGACTTGCACTCGGCTGGTTTTTTTCTCTTTTTTTTCCTCCTTCCCAAATGACTTTACCTGCCAGTAAAATTCAAACCGCCTGCTTGTAACTAAAACTTTTTCGAAGAGCTGAAAAACCCAATGAATATTCAAAACTCTCTTTGAGCATGTTTTGATTCTTGATAGCTTAATCTACTATTAATTAAGGCATAATACTTCATTACATCAGCATGTATTTAATAATTAAGTCTTTGAAAAGTCACTAAATCTATTTGCAAATTACCTACATTCTTGCTTACAAAGACGAAGGTTATTTCGAACGAATTTATTTTAATATTTTATATGTGATTATTAAGGTTTATTTTTCTTACGTAACAACAGCTGTGAGCTTTCTTAATTACGCAGTTTTCTTAACTATCAGAGACTGTAATTATTAGTTCTCCCTCCAGTCTTGATAAACATTTTACAAGTTCATTTTACAAGTAAAGAAAAAAAGTTCACGTGTCAGCTTAAAGCTGCTTTTGTGCTGCATCCCATCCCATCCCATCCTAGTTTAGGACCAGCCCATGTATTATGGCTCATCCGTAATGCGGTTTTAAATTAGACGGCGTAGTGGTATACATGACTTTTTTGGACGTATGAAAATACGTGGTGAAAATTACATAATGAGGGCGCTGGACAACTGATTTTGTTGTACATACGTTATCAATATCGTATGTTAATTCATCCGTTCATTCAGACGGTTCAGACGTTCGTTCGTCCGTCCGCCCATCCATTCATCCATCAATCCATCAATCTATGAATCATCAATCCATCAGTCCATCCATCCGTCTGTTCACCCAATTAGGTATGTAGTGAAGTTACCGAGACAGAACGAAGCGTACGGGTGGAAACTACGAAGTTCGATTCAAACTTACATCGAGTTCACCTACTTACGTAACAGTCCCAGCAAAAACTTCCTCGTGAAAATCACCCAGAAACCACACAAACATATCCGAAGCCAGGTGTGCACCCGAAAATAATATAATATTTCCACTAATTATAACGAAATGGTCTAACTAACCTAACTGTACCGTACTGTCACCCTCTCACGTACCCTCGACTGTACCCTAGCACGCTAACATAACCCTTACCGCTTACATGATACGTGCGAGTATCGAGCAAAAAGGCGTATTTGCTTGACGCTTAGTGTAGCAACCACAGTCCGCCAAATGATGCATTTAACAAGGGGTTGACCTGGCAACAGAAGCCCGGGTCTGGTGACCTCTGCACTGAAACTAATAGTATGAGAGTGTAAATCACATGTTGGGGCGTAAGTAGGAAACGAGTTTTTGGTGATCTCCGCACTGGAACTAATAGTATAAGGATGTAGGGCACCAGTAGTAGATAAACAAAAGTGTGGGTGTGGGTTTCGGGTTATAATTAGTGAAAATTTACGACGCATGGTCCCTAGGCGGGTCGGCACGTCAGAATGTTTTCACATTCGCGTTTTCGTACCGCACGCTATGTTGCAGCTATAACCAGGCCGCGTTTCATATAAACATAAACATTTACATACAGGCACATACATTGCTTCTGGCCCCACACTAGGATACCCTGTGTCGTGGGAACCAGAAACAACGACATCACCAACATGTAAACATCCAAGACCTGGGGTTTTTTTGTCCCCAGCCGGGATTGGAACCCGGGACCTCTCACATGGTATGCAGATGCACCACCGCTGCGCCGCGAGGTCGTCAACGTTTTCGACCACGAGGTATGAAAACCGACTTCAAAACACCACGGCACTAAAAAGTTAGAAATAATTTAAAAGAATACCTTTAGATTAGAAGTACGTATAGGTACATGTAGGTATTGTAGAATCTAAGTATAATTATGAGTCGGTACCCAAAATACATGTGCTGGTCATGAAACTGGGCACCGACTACAAATTATACTTCTGCAATAGAGTTAAAAACAAAGTTTTAGTTGGGGAGCGGGAGAAAAAAAATCATAACCTCCATAACCATAACTTATCCTACTTAATTCTTTGCTTTAAAATTTGAAGTTCCCAATTTACATCTGCGAAAGTCTTCACCAGAACATCACCAAATTACCCTGGGACTACTTTCACGCTATATTTTATTAAACATATGCATATCACTAAGGCATGGGCCGCATTAGGCCTTATTTACTGCTGTCCATTGGAGAGTTCCGTTCTCCATCTCTGAAAGTCTTCTTCAGATCTTCACCAAATTATATGGACCAATGGGACGTTATATCTATACCGAACAAAAAAAAAATTGTCGAAATCGGTTAGGACTTGAGGAAGTTATGCAATAACATAGCCAAAAAAACCGACCAAGTGCGTGTCGGGCCAAGCGCAATGTAGGGTTCCGCAAAAAGAGGGTTTTTTTATCTGTTTTATAGAACTAACAACTTTATCGAAGTAATTTTCTATAGATTTTCTACGAAATTTTACTTTTATAAGTTGGTTCCCTATTACTCGTTAACTAGTAAAGCCTACTTAACCGTGATACTTTTCCTTTTAAGTTCATTATAAGATAAGATAAGAATATTCTTTATATGTGCTACTAACCCAGAATTTTTTGACGTTTCTACAATAATTACTGTTTAGCCAGGAGAGGCGGGGGGGGACGCCCTACTCGGACAAAGATTTGTACTTTAAAGCCTAATATTTCTCAAACGGAACCCTCAATCAAAAACCAGCCAAGTGCGAGTTGGACTTACGCACGAAGGGTTCCGTACCATTATCTATACAACATTAGACACAAAGAGCGAGAAAAAACGGAAGAAAATCACGTTTGTTGTATAGGAGGCCCCTTAAATATTTATTTTAGTTAATTTTTTATGCGAATATAGAATTAAATAATTAAATATTCTGTGAATATTTCAAGCGTCTACCTGTTGCCGTTATTAATGTCGAGCAAAAAACGGCAAAAAAATACGTTTGTTGTATGGGAGCTCCCTTTCAATATTAATTTTATTCTGTTTTTAGTATTTTTTGTTATAGCGGCGACAGAAATACATCACCTGTTAAAATTTTAACTGCCTAGCTATCACGGTTCATGAGGTACAGCCTGGTGACAGGCAGACAGACGGACAGTGAAGTCTTAGTAATAGGGTCACGTTTGCCACCTTTCGGGTACGTAACTCTAAAAATGGTCTTCCTACACCCATAATATTTTTCAACGACCAATCCAATGATGCCCCACATGATGGGGTAGACGGAAAAAAAACACCCCCACTTTACATGTTGCGGTACAGTAAAAAAAAACCCAACATTTTATACCTTAACTTTGTCGGCGCGCATACCATAATTATACACATAACAAATTCTAGTACCACCGGTCTTTGCGCCAGGCAGCGGACGGACAGACAGACAGACGGACATGGCAAAACTATAAGGGTTCCTTGTCGGACTACGGAACCATAACAAAGGAATATACGCGTCGAATTGAGCACCTTATTCTTTCTTGAAGTCGGTCAAAAACTACAATTCATAGTTTGTTGTGACAATAAAATTCGATGCACAAACTACGTCATTCACCAACCCGTACCCGTCCACTGCTGGACATAGGCCTCCCCCAAGGCCTTCTTCTTCTTCTTTCTGTCCTCAGCAATCTTCATCCAGCCGCTACCAGCAATCTCTCGAGCGGAGTCTACGGACTGGCATACGCAGCGCAGGATGCCCATCAGCTCGCTAAGCCGACGATCTGAGCCATATTTACTACAATAAAATTCATAGTTCATTATGACAAATCGATGCCATCGATGTTAATCTGTGACTTAATCGACTCGGCAATGTACATCGAACTGTCATCGGTTCCACCAAATACTCACTAACTATGTATCGCTCGTAGCCCCGGCTGCCTGAGTGATCTTAAACGATCACGAAGGTTAAGCAACACAGGGCGCGTTCAGTGCATGGATGGGTCGCCGTCTATGCCTAACGCTAGTGGCACTTTTCCGAGTGGTTCCGTGCTTCGCAAGGCACGTTAATCTGTTGGTGCCGGCTGCCGTCGATAGATGGCAGTCGTTAAGCCAAGTCAGAGGCCTTAGGGCGGCTTGACAACTTCTGACAGTAGACGAGCCACTAGTCTACAAGCCTTCACCAATCCGGACTTGGCCCCCGTAGTGGAGTATGGCCTGTACCTTCCTCAGGGAAGAGACCCGTGCCCCTCGGTGGGGACATAATGGGTTGATGATGATGCAAGTCACGATTTGAAAAAAAAGCTAACGGCGATAACACTGCGTTTTTTTTTTTGTGAAGTTGCCATTGTTTTTTCGTACAGCATATTAGGAGCAAAGTCTCCATTGTTTAGTACGATTGAAATAATACGTCCTATTTAGCCTGTGCCCAACAAAAAAAATACGTTTGTTTAATTACGACGGACAGACAGACAGAAAGACAGATAGATGGACAGTCAAGTCTTAGTAATAGGGTCCCGTTTGGCACCCTTTGGGTACGGAACCCTAAAAAATAACGCGGACAGTCGAATGCTGAAGCTATGTTACATTTCTGTAAAAAAATATAGATACTTATTATTCAATTCAATTCAATTCAAACAAACAGAATGTTTACTTAATGAACGTCAAAGTTGTTAGTTTCACAATTAATGGATTATGTGAAGAAGAAGCTAACAAAGAAACTCCACATTTATTCTTTTCAAAACACGTTTTAACTTAATTAACAGAGTTTTCAACTTAAAATATTAGTCATGAATGTGTTGAACACTAGTCACAATCGTCCTTTAAATAATATTAATCTACTTCATTAGAACGTCAAAGTTGTTAGTTTCACAATTAATGGATTATGTGGAGAAGAAGCTAACAAAGAAACTCCACATTTATTCTTTTCAAAACACGTTTTAACTTAATTAACAGAGTTTTCAACTTAAAATATTAGTCATGAATGTGTTGAACACTAGTCACAATCGTCCTTTAAATAATATTAATCTACTTCATTAGAACGTCAAAGTTGTTAGTTTCACAATTAATGGATTATGTGGAGAAGAAGCTAACAAAGAAACTCCACATTTATTCTTTTCAAAACACGTTTTAACTTAATTAACAGAGTTTTCAACTTAAAATATTAGTCATGAATGTGTCGAACACTAGTCACAATCGTCCTTTAAATAATATTAATCTACTTATTATAAAAGTAAAGTAAAAAAAGTAAAAAAAATATTTATTGCCACCAACAATAAAGCGGTTGAATGATAAAGTAAATTAACATACAGTTTAACGAGCTAATCTTAGCGAGGTAACAATTTATAGTCTCATTGGCAGTTTCTATAAGTATATCTATAAGTACATAAAAACAGTGACCAATGAGATCAGCCTGCTATTTAATGTGTAGTTGGTTCAATACACATTCAGCGTATGCCGTCAGAACGGCGTGGCTTTCACACCCCTCTAACGGCGCTGATTTTCAGCACTCACCTAAATTATAAAGCTTCTATTACTATATTGTACATACTTATGTTGTAAATGTTACGTTGGTATAGGAATTATTTATGTACCTACTGAATAAACATAATAACACGTCATCACATTATATTAGATTCAGCTATAAAAAAATAATAGCAAATTTATTGTACCAAAATAATTTATGAACCTTGATTGGAGTTCCTATAATGGAATAAACAAGTAAGCACGCAGTAAGCACCTACACGGTACTTTAAAATAAAAATAAAACTGATTATATTCCTTTTGTTGCACTAACCCGTGAACCCGTAAGGACTATTTTAAAAACCTATTTAGAGGCTAACAGGTCGCGGGTTCAAGTCAAGGGTTTTATAAAAAAACTGGCCAAGTGTGAGTCGGACTCGCGCACCGAGGGTTCCGTATAAAATTGTAGGTCTGAATTTGTAGGTACACACATATTATAAATAGTTCAGGAATCGAGTCTCGCAGTTTCTTCCGAGCTTTTTCCGAATTTTTTTATCATTTAATTGCAAATGCATAGTTATCAGATTCTCCCTGTATTTGTAGTATAAGACGATATTGCTTGCCAATAAAGGAAATAAAGTATTTTGACAGACGGACGGACGGACAACAAAGTGATCCTATAGGGGTTCCAGTTTTCCTTTTGTTTTACAGAACCCTATAAAACGGCCAAGTGCGTGTCGGGAAGCATACCTACTGTGTGCAATAAAGCCTATTATAACATTAAGGATTATTTGGAAGACAAAGATGTCTGGTATTTAAATCATGTTGACGGGGACGATTGTATCTAGTGTAGTGTAACTTTAAGTTGAAAACTCTGTTAATTAAGCAAACCTGTTTTGAGAAGAATAAATCTGGAGTTTCTTTGTTAGCTTCTTCTCCGCATAATCTATTAATTGTTCACTAACAGCTTTTACGTTCTTTAAGTAAACATTTTTTTTTTACAGTAAATAAATTTTTTTACTTTGGCAGACAGACAGACAGATGGACATGGGGATACTATGAGGTTTCCTAGAGGAACTCTAAAAATGTCGCTTATTCATAGATAGAGACGACATGAAATATACAAACATGCATTTCTGTAGCCAAAAAACTTCCCGCACTCACGCCTATCTACACGCAATATATACCTACAACTCACGACCATTGTCTTTTTTCGGTCCTCCGTCTTGTTAGGGAGGCAGTTTTGTGAACTAAAGTTTTGCGAAAACTCTCGCTTTGCCTCGAACGAACTTCTAGTGTGGTACAGTCAACGGCTCATCGCCCCTTTACGTTTTTGACGTGAAACGTCTTTCGTTTGGTAGAAGGGGCTCACTCGCTAACCGCATGCAACGAAAACATTGGTCGCCTTGGTGAGGTCTGTAACTCTGTAACTACCTCTCGTGTGCAATTCATCCAAACGTTGAGTAGAACAATGTAGCCATTGCTCAGATCCTCACACATCGCTCACTGCCTCCTATATCAAAAAGCGGTTGAGCGCACGAAAAAATGTATCACACAAAATTTATTACTATTACTTAGTTTGGCGGAAATGAGATTATTTAAAAATGTATGCACCTTTTACAGAATGAAAAGCTATTATTATTATTTTTTTTTTTATTGCAAATTTTATGCTCCACAATTTTTATAATGTATGTTAACATCGTTGGAGCAATAGAAACCGCGATAATAGCGAAAAACAGTTTTTTTAGGGTTATGTACCTGAAAAGGAAAAAATTAAACCTTTTTAGGATCACTTTATTGTCCGTCCGTCCGTCCGTCCGTCCGTCCGTCCGTCGGTCTGTCTCTCAAGACCCTTTATCTCGGGAACGCGTGGACGTATCGAGTTGAAATTAAAACCATGTATTCAAGTCTACAGTCTACCTTGAAGCTGTGAAAAAATCGCATTTCTAAGGTAACGCAAAAACAAAGATGCGGCCGTTTACGCCGCAAAAAACGTATATTTCGACACTGTAGGGAACCAAAACTTATAGCGTACTCTCTGTTGACCTACAACTATGAAATTTAGCACGTAATATCGTCTTATACTACAAGTATAGGGAAAAATCTGAAAAATCATTTAAACAAGTCTTTGAAGTTCGGGAAAACTCAGAAATAACTGCGAGACGACCTACATTTGTTATTAAACCATTAAAACAGTAGTTATCAGCAACCACATCTCAAGCTGGACTAAAGTTCCCAGTGGCGTGCCTAAGAGCTCCTTGCTTGGCCCCTTATTATTTGCCATTCTAATCAACGATATCGATAAATGTTTCTTAAATTCCTAAATTCTTATTTTTGGAGACGATATGAAAGTTTTCAAATCCATTTCCAGTACTGCCGATGCCTTTGATCTTCAGGACGACCTAAATAGGCTAGATGTTTTCTGTAACGCTAATAAATTGGACCTCAATCCTCTAGTGTCAATCTATAACGTTTACAAGGAAGATTAAAGTTGTATCATATTTCTATTCACTAAAAGGCCATAATCTCAAACGCGAAGATGAAGTGCGTGACTTGGGTATCATACACGATTCCAAGCTTATTTTTGATCGCCATATCGACGATATATGCAAAAGAGCCTTTAAAGCATTAGGATTTGTAATGCGTACCTCACGCGACTTCAAGAAAGTAAAAACATTGAAATTATTGGGATCCTGCCTTTTCGCAGAAAATTGTTACGCTGATTATCACTTGCCAACCAACATTTCACCTATTTTTCACTTTGACAACAAACGATTTACAAATTTTTGTATGGCAACGTTTCATTTGGTAGGATTGTTGTTAAGCTGATTATTATAATGAAACAAAACGTTTTGGGTATTTATTATTTTTCAAATCTTTTACTAGGCCAAACAACTATTAGATGAATAACGTTTCGTCTGTGAAACAGTTCCCTTTTCGTAAATAGATATAATATATAAAAAAAAAAATTGAATACAGTTTTTTTTTTTTGCAAACCTATAGGTTAGGTTAGGTCAGAACTGTGACCAACACACGCACGAGCCGAGCGAGCGAAGCGAGCGTGCCGCGGCAGCGGCCGGCGAGTGCTAGGAAAATTCTATCCATTTTACTAGGTTTTCCTAACCTTTAGGTTAATCTATAGGTTTGCTTAACGAAACTTAATGCAACATTTGGTATACAATAAACAACTGAATGAATATTACGCTAAGTAAAACATACGCTACTTAAAAGTTGGCATTTTGAAAAAATGTCATTATAAAAAGCAAACCAAACAAACAGTTGGCAACTGCGAGGTTGGGAAATAAAAAAAAATAATAAGAAAAGTTGGCAAATGATTATTCCGCAAAATAATATTCTTCGAAACGTTAGTTGCCAAATGAAAATCGGCCAAAAATGTTTCTGCAAAAAGGCAGAGAACCGAAATTATTATATTGCACGTACGTTAGAAGTCTACTCGAATACGGTTCACAAAACCAAATGCAGACAAGCCAAGGAGGCTCTACCGACGATTTCGAAACGTCTTTCACGTAGCCTGCTGCGTCTGAGAAGGGATAATCTACGCAAAGCTGTGGCAATCATAACAGGGCACTGTTCACTAAATAGACATTTTCACAACATGGGACTAACCGACAGCCCGCTTTGCCGGGGATGCCTCAAAGAAGAGGAAACACCCGCCCACGTGACCATTCACTGTGAAGCCATGGAGGAGCAACGGACCGCCATCATTTGGAAGCTGGGATCCCTTCGGGAGGCCTGCAATGACATCAGAGCACTGCTGGCCTTCTGGAAAGAGATAGGCTGGCTGGAGTGAGCTCACAGCTATGCTACGTACAATGGCCCAACCATGAGGCTAAGTGCGGAAATCTCAGGTCTAACTAACTAACTAACTACGGTTCACAAATATGGAACCCCCAATACGACGTATATGTCAATCGGATAGAGAGGCTGCAGAAAAAGTTTATCAAATTTATTAATCGTCGCATAAGGTCCGAGAGGGATTACCTTTCATCCTGTCGCTCAATGCATCTTCTCCCGCTGGTTGAACGACGTCAGATAGCCGACATTACAATGCTAATAAAAATTACTTCTGGAATAGTCGATTATCCCGATTTACTCTCCAGGCTAAACTTCCATATTCCTGGTAGGTCTTTTAGACATAAATATACATTCCACACACCCATCCCCTCAAGAAATTACAGAACAAACTCTTTCCTTTTCCGAGCTTGCTCTGCATTCAACAGTTTAATTGATGGTCCGGACACTGACTTTGATGTCAACCACGATTCCGTTACTTCAGTTAGGCGAAGGTTGGCTGCAAACTTCTTCGGTAGCGAGTTGCCTGCTACTGGGTGATGGGCTTGGTTCTTTTACATTGTTTTTTTATTATATAGGTGATGGTTAGATTTGACTGTTTTGCTAAACTTAATTAAGTAGGGATTTGTTCTCGATATTGTAAATTTTATTGTGTTCTGAACTACAGTGTCGCTATAAGTGAAAACCTTTTAATGACTCTCAGTTACTATAATGTACAATGTACCTTTCATCATGTTATTTTTAGTCGATGGTTTTCCTTAAACCCAATAAATAAATAAATAAAACAAGTCTTTGAAGTTCGGGAAAAACTCGGAAATAACTGTGAGACGACCTACAACTATGAAATTTGGCACGTAATATCGTCTTATACTACAAGTATAGGGTAAAATCTGAAAAATATACTTTTGTAATATAATCCTTAAAACAAGTGTTTGAAGTTCGGGTAAAGCTTGGAAAAAACTGCGAGACTCAATTAATGCCCCTATTTTACGCGCACCAAATCCCGAGCGATTCCCCAATTGACAACATTTCATTTTTTTAGCATACGTATTTTATTGTCTTAAAGGAAACTAGATACAAAATAAAACGACCCATATTTTTTTATTTTCTGAAACACGCATGTTTTCTTATACTTTTTAAATTTTAAAGTTTAAAATCTTTTTTACTTGAAGTGACGAAACAACGAGGCTCACAATATGTTTTCTTTTGCCTAACATCCTAAAAAAACATAGAACTTACAAAAAGTAATTTTAGTATTGCCAGGGCCATGTTAAAAAACAGTTTCTGTATTTTTTTAACATCTGCAAATATGTTTTTCTTTTATACAATTAAATCAGCTTAGTTCAATTCATCGTAGTTGTTCCTTTTTTTAAATGCACTTTGTGTTGGCAAAGCCTTTATCTGCGTTCGGAGTGTTTTTGCTGTCAGTTTGTTACTTTTGTAGCTACTTTTTCAAGGTTATTTATAATGGTAAGTATGGTAACCCTGATACTTATGTTGTGTGGCTTGCTAGATTTTTTTTTATCGTGGCACAGGCATGTTCACTGAGAGCCATGGTGTGAGGTCATCAGCGTATTTTTGTGTTTTTAGCATTTTCTCGGAAATGCAACCACAGAAAAAACTGAAATAATTTTTTACATGCTTTACAAAGCCAAATCTCGAAATGGTTTTCGAATTAGAGCTCCATACAATTTTGAAATGTTGTCAATTGTCCAACTGTCAAATTAGTATGGAATTTGCATTGCAAGACGATTGGAATCGCTCAGGATTTGCGCACAATTACGCCCCTGAAATATTTATAATATGTAAGTACCTATAAATTTCCCACTCGGACTCCACCAGGGTTCACCCTGGGCGGGTGAGTCCGACTCGCACTTGTCCGGTTTTTTTTATTCAGGGTTCCAATTGCGAAATATTATTCTATTCTGTCCGTGCTGGTCGTCTCCCCATTGCCTACCACACCACTGTCACTTTTTGTGTGCATATTTACATGCATTGTAGGTGTGCGATATAGTACTAAATGCCTTGTTGTTTTAGCATATAGTAGCGATTTTGTGATCAAAGCTTGGTCTCATAAGCAGCCTATATACGTCCCACTGTAGGCCTGCTCTTAGAGAGAGAGGGTACTCGGAAGTGGACTTTATTTTCTAACTACAAAGCTACAGTCTCTCAAAGCCCAACAGAATTTTGATATTGAACTATTGTAATAACAAATGATATTATTCCGTCACTTTGTAACATTTTATTGTGTTAGCAGTTCTTCTTTTATTTCTTACCCAAAGGGTGCCAATGTGGCCTTTGACCTTTGCATCTACGTAATGAGATGATTTATACAGCGTCCAGCGGCACCTTCACTCACACTAGATGGGTGAAGAGACTGCTTGGACGATGCAATGCCTGCCTGGCACATTGTTTTAGATGAAGTAGGCTCCAATGATTTTTATGATGTAAAAATTGATTTTATGGTAAATAAATATTTTCACTATCACTATTTTCACTATCAATGTGGCTACAACATGAAATCACAGGCAAAAGCTAGTAATTAATCTAACTACTTTAAAAACCTATTTAGAGGCTAAAAATTCCACCCATGCCGGGACTTGAACCCGCGACCTCTGGCGAACCTGTACGTATTACAGAGAAGTTTGTAAAGAGGTGGTTCAAGTCCCGGCATGGGTGAAATTTTAAGCCTCTAAATAGGTTTTTAACATTGTCCTCAGCACGGGTAAGTGCAACAAAAAGAATATAATCATGTAGGTACAGCGATATCACTCCGATGTTAAAACCTAACTGCAAAGTGGGTTACTCGTGACTGCAAGTGATGTAAATTGCTTCGGCCAGATGTCGCTGCCTGTACGTAATACAGAAAAGTTTGTAAAGTGGCTCGAAATTTCACCGATGCTTGCACTTGCCCATTAGCTCAGTTGGGAGAGCGCTGGCACGGTTAGCCAGAGGTCCCGGCATGGGTGGTATTTTTAGCCTCTAAATAGGTTTTTAAATTTGTCCTCAGCACGGGTTGGTGCGACAAAAAGAGTATAGTAATCTAACTTCTATTATAAATGCGAAAATCTTGATGAATTTATGTTACTCAATCACGCCAGAATCGATCCAGAATATCGTTCAGCCGCGGACGATTCTGGATGAAATTTGGCACAGAGATAAATCATAGTCCGTAAAAGCACAAAGCTTTTTATCCTCGAAAAATACACGTCGCGAACAAAGTCCCCGTCAACAGCTGGTACAATGCCTGCCAAATAACTTGAACAAGTGACTTGGACTGCGCATCGACGTATTTTGGGTCTCATTGGCGGGGGACGCGGGATGTGGCTTACGATTCTCCGGGCTTCAGTTTAATCATATTAATAAATAATTTAAAAACAATAATGCGTGTCGACCGCAGACTCATCCCGACTCGTCCGCGCGGATTTTTGTTCAAATTATCAATCGGAAACTCGGACCCGAAACCGGCGTGTGCATGCAACGACTAATTAATGTTACCCTACCCCTCTGGGATACTGGCGTGAGTTTATGTTGAGCAATGTTATCTGTCGGGTAGTATACCTAATATAGTATATATAAACGAGGGATCTTGTTACAACATTGAAGCCCTAATTTGTGCGCTTATACCTAGTTGTCGTGGAAAATATATTAAATACCTTTTCGGTTCAGGGCAAATCAGGCCTCGGGGCTTCTGTGTTAAGAGATATAATTAGACTAAGTGTATTACACAGGTTTGCTTGTTATGGGTAAAAATCACCAGGGCCTCCTCACATCTTATTAGGTACGTGTGATAAAAAAGACGGTGGAACTGTTTCGGGTTACACGGCCGTGGTTTAACGTGAAACGGCTTTAAGTAAGATTTTTTGAGCTCAAACTGCGCAGGGTGTTACGCGGCCCTGGCGCCATCTAGCGGCACGGATTGAAAAGATCTGTTTAATGGCTACTTTTTTCTACTCAATGACATAGAAATAAATTGCACACGACACGTCGATACCGAGTTACAGCCCTCGACGAGGCGACATGTTTTCGTTTCATGCGGTTTTAGCAAGTGACCCCCTACTACCAAAACATGGCGTAAGAGGTTCATGTTTTAAGGGCCACTTTTCTACAGGGTCATTTCTAAAATGTGCAGTTCATGAAGCACCCCAATTAGAGTTTGTGTGGACTTTTCACGCATGACATTTTTGTCAGCTTTTTAATATTCTAAATATCAGTTTACGCTACTAGAAAGCAGTAAACCGGCCAAGTGCGTGTCGGGCGACGCACAGTGTAGGGCTAAGCAGAACGAGGGTTTTTTTTACCTGCTTTACAGAACTAACAACTTCATCAACGTTATTTTCAATGGAATTTGTACGTGGTTTTCCTTTTATAAGTTGGTCGCCTTCACTCCTTAACTCGTGAAGCCTACTTAGCCGTGATAGTTTTGCTTTATATATTATATTATTTTTGTAGCACTAACCCGTGCTGAGGACAATTTTAAAAACCTATTTGGAGGCTAAAATTCCACTCATGCCGGGACTTGAACCCGCGACCTCTGGCTAACCGCGCCAGCGCTCTCCCAACTGAGCTAATGGGCAAGTGAAGGCATCAGCGAAATTTCGAGCCTCTTTACAAACTTCTCTGTATTACCTGTGGCATGGGTGGAATTTTTAGCCTCTAAACAGGTTTTTTTTAATTCCTTTTAAGTTCATAATATGTGCCACTGCCCAGGATTTTGTCACGGTTCTACAATCAACCGTTTAGCCGGGCGAGGTGGGAGGGACGCTCATCATCATCATCATCATCATCATCATCAGCCGGTGTCAGTCCACTGCTGGACATAGGCCTCTCCCAAGACACGCCACTGAGCTCGATCTAAGGCTCTTCTTTCCCAGTCACTGCCCACCGCTTTGCGAATGTCGTCGCTCCACCTGGTCACTGGGAGGGACGCTCTGCTTTGACAAAATTTTGCGCCTTAAAGCTTTTTCGCAAACGGAACCCTCAATCGAAAAAAAAGTATTTTTACACCCATAATATTTTTAAACCGCTAATCCAACGACACCCCACACTATGGTGTCATCATAAGCAGCCTATATACGTCCCACTGTAGGGCACAGGCCTTCTCCCACAGAGAGAGAGTATGGGCTTAATCACCACGCGTGCCCACCGCGAATTGGCGATTTCAAGCGCTGAGGTATGTGAATAGCTCAGACACCCAGGTTTCCTCACGATGTTTTCCTTCACCGTTAGCGAGTGGTATTGCTACTATAAGTTCACAAATGTACATAACTTAGAAAACAAAGTCATAGGTACTTGCCCGCACTGGGAATCGAACCTGGGTCTCTCGCTTCTGAGTCCAACCTTCTACCCACTAGGCTACCACCGCTCTATGGTGTAGGTGAGAAAAAAAATTGCATCTCAAATTTAGGTGAAGGGGAGGTACGGCAAAAAAAACTTTTTTCAAGATTCTATTCTACCGTTTTGTCCGCGTAATAAATAGGTATATCTATGCAAAATTTCAGCTCTCTGATACTTACCGTCTCCGTGCTAAGCCGCGAACATACAGACGGACAGACAGCTAGACAGACAGACCGACACACAGACGGACATGGCGAAACTATAAGGGTTCCTTGTTGACTAAGGAACCCTAAAAACGAGGAGTCACCAAACCCGAAAAAAATGTTGAACTGCTGAATTCAACGTACGATATTTTTGTTTGCATAAAAAAGTTAAAACTCCGCTCTATAAATTGGACGAGTCGCGCCAAATTGGACACGAGTGTTTATCAACTGTGAAGTTTATAACATTCATCTACCTGTGTTTCAGCGAATTTTTGTATAGATACAGGGTCGAAAAACATCCCCATAATATGTATCTAAAAATGGAGATTACAAACCTAAATACAAAACTGAAATAAAAAAAATAACCGCCGACTTCTGAGCGTTACGAGCTAATAAGCAGACAGGTCTAACTTAGGTACCTTGCAATGAGTTACACTACTTATACTGCCTTGGTCCCGCCTGCTTAATAGTTAATGCTCAGCTTGTGTGCTCAGCATTCGGATTGTAGGTATTTCTTTTTTTGTCTTTTTAGTGTTTTTTAATTTTTTTGTTACACTGATACTGATTTCATACAGCCTACGACACTCGCACATACACGACAAATCGATTGAGATACTAATGGTCAAAATCTGACCATTGGATAAGGAGTTGTGAGGGAACATAGAATCGGACATTCTTACTTACCTACATACACATACGAGCTAAACACAATACCCTCCTTTTGAGCTCCGCCGCAGTCGGGTAATAAGACCGATCTAAAAGCCTTAGCGCTTCTTACAAAAATTACGGGAATCTCACCATTTGCCTTTTCCAATAGTACACAAAGTCTGGAATTCGTGTGACGCCTGTGTTGCGATCGTTCAAGCTTGGCATAGCGCGAATGTTCTTCAGGGTTCCGTACTTGAGTTTTCAAGTTTTTGCGTCTTTAAAAGATGACTTACGACACTCGTCACGAATCTAAAATTAAATCAATCCACATAAGTCTGAGCTTAGAGTTCAGTTCAACAATATCTGACCCATTTATACACTAATTTATATGTAACAATAATAAAGCTAATAATCTTTGTATAATCATTATTTAATCTTGCGAACAGTTTAAAAATTTGGCTTCTATTATTTATTTATTTTATATAAATACGCCTAAATAAATAAATTATAAATGAATATTTGTGATAATAATAATAAATTTATTGCGTTACGCGGAAGTTATTTATTTATTTACTATCGATACTAACGAAACGGTTTTCAGATTTTTGCCCCTTATTTATTTTAAATATCTGTAGTTATCTTTTAAAACCTTCGCCAAGTGGCCAGGAATCCTCTCTGTAACGGAATTTACTGGAACGACCATTGTCTAAGTGGCGTCGTGGTGCGGAATGACAAGGTGTTATATAGCACGGTTTCTCAAAATGGACACACGGTATCGTAGAGGGTTTGTAGGTTGGGGAAACTGAGTAGTTGGTTTTAATTCGGCTCGTTTAATTTATTGCTCAGCACCTTAAAAAAATAAAAACATACGATTCAAGTTTTTTCTGTTTTTAATAAAGATTTTCATTGCAAACCTCTATGGTAAAAACAATTTGAATAAAAGCTTGAATCGTATTTTAAGGGTTCCGTAAACAAAGAGTAAGGTATTACTAAGACTCCGCGCTGTCGTCCGTCCGCCCGTCCTTCCGTCCATCTGTCACCAGGCTGTATCCCATGAAAAGTGATAGTTAGACAGTTGAAATTTTCACAGATGAGGTATTTCTGTTGCCGCTATAACAACAAATATTTAAATAAATATTTAAGGGGGGGCCCCCATACAACAAACGTAATTTTTTTGTTGTTTTTTGCTCGATATTGATAAGGGCAACAGGAAATATTCAAATATTGTACGGAAGCTTTCGTGCGCGAGTCTAACTAGCACTTAGCCGGTTTTTTTAGGCTTTCTCGATGAAAGTCAGCTTAAGAGATGCTGTCATTGGAACTCACAAGATGTCATACGTAATTAGGTACGTTTTAGGTTTCGCAGTATCTAATCTTTAGGTTTGGTTTGCGTTGGTAGCGCATCGGTAGAACGTTGGTTTCACATTCCGGAGCTCGGGGCTTCAAATCTCGGCATGGGGCAATGACTTTTCACGTACATTTGTAAATTTGTAGTAGCTAACCACTCTCTAACTTTGAAGGAAAACATCGTGAGGAAACCTGAGAGTCTAAAGTATTTAGACACCTCAGCTTTTGAAATTGCGTGCAGTGGGAACGCGCGGTAATTAAGCCTAGCCCCTCTGAGAGAAGGCCTGTGCTCTGAAGTGGGATGTACATAGGCAACAAAAAACGCATATAGGGAGATCGTGCTCTTCCACTATAAAGGGAAATTTCCCGCCACGCAGATCGTATGCCTGGGGACGGCCGGTCCTACTGATGCCCGTCGGACGTTATATTTATGGTATGTCATGTGAAGCATTTTTGCTTGCGCGATGCAGGAATGTTGGAGTTTATAGTGCGCGCGCAGAGTTGACATGTGCTCGCCACACGCATTTTCGCTCTACCGATGTCGCAGCCTTCACTAATCACTGTCCTAGATAGAAGATGTCCGTACAATCTATAATACAGTTATCAGCGCCCTCTGAGATATATTTACACAGTTGTGTCACAATAATATGGTTTGTAATTAGTCCAGTTAAGAATTATAAATAGCAGCAGAGCTGCGTTGATACAGAACCCTTGAAAACCCCTCACGTGACAGACGCGCCCAAACTGTCACTGGGTAAGGACACACCCCACTTCTTCGTTACCATGTCACAGACCAAGTAGCTCCGATCAAACTAATCCCGGAAAATTTAAGAGGCTTACGTCTCGCGCGTATTTAGAGACGTTTCCGGTTTTTTTTCTTTAAGATAAAACCGCAGATTTTAAAATACGTTAGCGTCTTAAGGTCTTTCCGCGTCACAACGGGCCGGCGACGTGGGGGCGACACGATTTCAATCTAAAATAATCCTTAAATACTTACGAAGTAAAGACTATAATAAGACAAGTGGAAAAGAAGGTTTGTTGCCGTGACAGCTCGTCTTTGGGTACTACTATATAGACTCTTATCCTAAATGTTTATTTTAGTCTATATCGTTGCGCCCGCACGTTGTCAGCTGTTCGAAAATATTTCAAAATTTTTGGCGAGAAACGCCTTTCAGTTCGGTAGTGGGGGTCAGTTGCTAAAGCCGCATACGAAGAACATGTGTGGCCTTGGCGAGCACCGAACAAACAAAACCGGCCATCTCCTGGACTAAACCAGGTGAAATTTAGTTAGATGGTGTAATCCCATTAAATTAAATTAAATTAAATTTTATGAATAACTGGGTTATCCATGTAATTGAACGGCACACTAATCACATGCCCCTTCTGCCTGAGTGGTCGGGTAAAAATGAGAAAAATCTACCTCGCGGAGCATCGCTCGGGAAATTTTACGCCTGGACAATCACCTTAATTCCTTTTCCAGCGAAAATTTATACGAAAAAACTCTTTCTGTATTGACCATTGGACCTCCCACCTCGCACACGTTTCAACCCTTTTCCCGCAGATAATAGGGGAGAAAATGCTCTATCTTGAATTTATAGTTACGCCATTTTGTTTTTCGGGGCAGGAAGGTGTTTTATAAACAATTTTGGCGCTTAAAACCTCGCAATAGCGTCGATACTGGCCTGCTCGATTTCCTTTTTGTTGATGTGGAAAGTTTTTTCTCTGTATTTGTTTTTCGGTACAGAATAAATGTTTAAGTTCCCTCTGGCGGTTCAAAGGGTGAGTTAAATTAGTAATTCTTTGTGTGTTCTATTTTTTTTTACTTTTGTCCTTTTAATGACGGTAACAAAGTTGTGGTTTTTTATTAGCAAAACTCGAATTATTAGCTTCGAATCCCGGCTTGTACCAATAACTTTGTGTTCTAAGTTTCGTACATGTGTGAATTTGTATAGCAATACCACTCGCTAACTGTGAAGGAAAACATCATGATGAAACCCGATTGCCTGAGGTTTTCGCGTACCTTAGCACTTGAAATCGCCAATCCGCCAAGGCCTGTGCCCTGCATTGGGGCGTATATGCTGCTGTCTAAAGCTTTATGCAAGTTTTACTAACACATGCACTGTGTGTGTGTAAGCACATCACAACTACAAATGTACGGTTCAACGCACATGTATGTATTATAAGTAGGTCGCTCAGGTCAGCCTTATTAATCACTTTATTACTTCATTTGGACAACATATTCAAAGCATTTACAACACTCAAAGGCGGTTTGATTTATGACTATCTACCCGAGATAGACATCGACGCCTTGACAATCACTTTAATCAATCGATCGGTCCATATTCGGCCACTGCTGAGCATAGGCTTCCCCATAGATTACCACTATCTATATTACTGAAATAGATGGTTCACTCTTATTTTTTTATGAGGCATAGATAGTGCTGCTATCGGCGAGTGGCTAGCGTACTATTTTTAAAATAAATTTATAATATACAAAAGACACGTCCGAGTGAGGATTCGAACCCACGTCACCTCACATCAATCAAACTTCGCAATGAGATGTACACGATTGAGCTACCATGAACTTATTAACAGTACGCAAATTTTGGCTTCCTATGATACCGCTCATTTAGTGACCAGGCTGTCCGCTAGATGGACTTTTCTTAAATAAAATCTCGTTTGTTCTAAGTGACCACAGCATGGGCTTCCCCGAAGGTACGCCACTATTTTCCATCCTCGGCCATCATCATCCAGCCGCTGCCAGCGATCTACCTCAGATCGTTGGACCAGCGAGCTGGTGGGCGTCTGCAGCTGCGTTTGCCAGTTTTTGTTGTCTCCACTCGAGAACCTTTACTTACTCCATACTTACTCCGTGGGACTTACTCTCAACTCGGACTCAATAATGGCTCTCCCGCCCCTGATGTGATTAAAAGTGGGGCTGCGTCGGGTTACAGGGTTTAACGTGAAACGTCCATAAGGTAGAATTAATTTTTAGCTCAAACTGGGCAATGTGTTACTTGGCACTGGCGCCATCTAGCGGCACGAATCTGGAGGAGCAATGGCTACTTTGTTCTACTCAACGATATATAAATTAATGGCACACGACACGTAGTTACAGAGTTACAGCCCTCGCCGAGGTGCCACGTTTTCGTTGCATGCGGTTTTAGAGTGACCCCCTACTACCGAACTGAAAGACGTTTCAGGTCAAAATAACCCCCTTCACCGACCTTAGTCTTGTTTAGAACCGACGCGACGTTCTCACTCTTTAGTCTGTCGTTTCGCGCATAATTTATGCATCCAGGCCACCCCCTGCGGGCACGGCGTGATTGTGCATATGCATCGCGGTATTTACGTAGGCTCTAGAGTCTTCTAGAGACTTGCTGTGACTGGAAATGGACGAAGTTTTTTTGACACGGGTCATATTTCACTTCCACGTTTTATCCGCTTACGCTTCACAAACACCAATTCTATTGCTTTCACACTGAAGAGTATAATTTCACTAATTATTTGTACCCTTGACACTATTCAAAAGGCATCAAAATTAGGTACGAAAAGACAATAAAAAAAAATGCGATAACCTAAAAATGGCGGGCGGGCGCACATTATATTGTAATTCCTCATGGTGCGTTCCGACTTGACAATTTCATCAAAAAAGCACATCAATGCATAACAGTGATGTCGTAATTTTTTGGTTAGCTCAAATCGGAACGGTGAAAATCGTCGACCAATCAGACTACTTTGCTTTCGGACACATGGTGTCCGCTAATCGCGCTAGGCATCATAATCTTTACACCATCTCATCATTCTCATCTTCTTTCAGTCCTGTCCATCCTAAGGCAGTCTGGAAGAGATCACTTTTAGCGATAAGACCGCCGGTTGTATACTGCAGTGCCCCCGCCAAGTCGCGCTAAAAAGCGGCACGGCCGTACCATCCTTTTCTCGAAGCAGTTCAGGCCATTTTCGAGCCCCTATAACTTAGTTGTGGATAAACCTAGAAGCTTGGATTTTCAGTTACCAAGCAGGCATTGTATAAACATAGTATATTTCAAATTTCATTCAATTTGAACCAGTAGTTTGAGAATTATAACTACTCAAAGTTCCTAATTTTGTTACTCACTGACTGACCCATCATCAAAACTCTAAGGCACTTCTAGCAGACGTAAAAGCTTGTTTAGAATATGATTAGTGTTTAGTGTAGAAATCAAGGGAAAACTAAAATATTTTGCAATTTAGGTCCAGTTTTCTAGATACACTAACTGCATTTGCAGTGAATGAATCAGTGTACCTGTATGAAAACACAATGTATTGAATGAAAACACAAGTAATACATATTATTACTTGATTAGATTGCCAAGTCAATCCATTTATTGAATAAATTAACCGACTTGGTATTACGTGGATCTCAACTTTTTACGGTAGCAGAACTGAGTGACTGAGAACTGCGAGACTTGATTTTTTTACAAGCTATGTTTTTAATGGCATTAATTCTACGGGTTATACAATTCGAATGACATCACAATGCGATCGTTTAGTGCCGCCTGAAAAGGGCTCCATTGAACAACTGCGTTGGTAAAATCTATGCCTAGACCTAGACAATAGCCATTTTTCCGCATAATCACGCCTTTATCGAAATTAAAAAAGATCAAACACGTTTACATTACATTCTACCAAGGATGTTGCATTCTACCGACCAAAACATAAATGTAGAAAATCGGCCAAATTCTCGTCCCCAAAAAATACTTGAGAAGACGGGCAGCAGCTTCTTCCTGAGATTTGAGATTTCAACCGCATACTACGGTCGTCAACCCGCCTGCCAAGCGTGGCGATTATGGCAAAAACCCTCATGGTTATGAAAATAACGAGGGAGGCCTATGTCCTGCAGTCGGCTTCATATGGCTGATGATGATGATAATGATGTCATAAGAACTTGCCAAGATCCTTGTCTGCGAGGAATTAGCAGTGTTATAATGAATAAGGAAAAATTGTGTAACTTTTAAATTTAACGACCAAACTTAGCAAGTTTTTAGAAGATGTTGAATAGTTTTGAAATGAAAACAATTAACCTTTAAGCCATGAGGCGGACGCCCTAGTCTGACAAAAATTTGCGCGTTAAAGCTTAATGTTTCGCAAACGTAACCCTAAATCGAAAAATAGTTTTTCTACTCCCACGATATTTTTAAACGTTCAATTCAATGATTCCCCACACTATGGTGTTGGCGAGAAAAAAATGCATCCCTAATTCAGGTGTAGGGGAAGTAAGCAAAAAAAAATTTTTTTTTTTGAGATTTTAGGAACTCTTTTGTCGGCGTAATAAATATGTATATCTGTGAAAATTTTCAGCTCTCTAGTACTTATCGTCACCGTGCTAAGCCGCGGACAGACAGACGGACAGACAGACAGACGGGCGGACATGGCGAAACTATAAGGGTTCTTTGTGGACTACGGAACCCTAAAAAGCCCTTCCACGTGTCCGACGAGTACGATACGGGAACAGACATATTTTTGCACCCGTATTGTAGTCTCTAACCACGTTAGTATTTAAGGTTTATTTTAGTTTGAAACTGTGCGGACGCACGTCGCCGGCTCGTTGAACGTTGATAGACCTTGAAGTTTAAATTATATTATTTGTGTCTGAACAAAGGTAATTTCCAACAAAATATAAATCATCGGCGCCTACTAGGAATTCACTTGTCAGTTATATCAAGTTATCCGCTAATGGAACTATTGAAACTTGGTAATTAATTAAATTATCACCAATGTCATTATTTGGCCAGCAGCAAACCCAGGAAAAAAGTTATTCGGTCAGCAAATTTAGTCATAAGCAACGTAAGCTTAATTATTAATAAGCATTGATTAATAAGCATTGATTAATAAGTCCTGCAGTGGGTGTCAAATGGCAGATGATGATGATGATGATGAGTAAGCCTATATAAGCATATATTTATTCTGCTGATCGAAATGATTGGTTCGCTGGAAGAAATATTTTACAAAGATAGGTTTGCGTTTGTACATGTTATTTTTTGTTTGTTATGTCCTGTTCAATGTTTGCAATAAAATATTAATTAACTAGCTGTCGCTCGCGACTTCGTTCGCGTGGTAATTTTTATGTGTATTTTTCCGGGATAAAAAATAGCCTATGTGGTAATGCAGACTTTAATCTATCTCTGTGCAAAATTTCATCCGGATCCGTTGAGCCGTTTATGCGTGAAAGAGTAACAAACATCGATCCATACATACAAACTTTCGCGTTTATAATATTATAGTAAGGATTAATTATTTCAGTCAGCAGCTAAAATAAATGAGAAGCAATACCAACCAAGGGCCTTATTATGCGCACCTAATCTATTCGGAATTCTGCCAGAATCCTGACGTTTGCGATAGCAATTTGCATGGAATTTGACAGATAGACAGAATCCTTCAGAATTTGGGGCAGGTCAGCAATTAATCAAACTTGGTTACTGAGTGAATTAATTTTAAAAACCTATTTAGAGGTTACAAATTCCGCGCATGCCGGGACTTGAACTCGCGACCTCTGGCTAACCGTGCCAGCGCTCTCCCAACTGAGCTAATGGGCAAGAACCTCTTTACAAACTTCTCTGTATTACGTGAATTAATTTTATTTTAATATAGCAATTTGGAAGCGGAAGCGGCACATCCGATTTCAATGAGCTACACAAAACAATTCATTCACAGATTAATGAACAGATGAAATCGAATCGACTGTAGACATTTATTTCTTTTCTCTTTCTTAATCTTTCAATGTCGCTTTTTAAAAAAACTCGAAGGTATTATGCAGAATATTGGGACGCCGAATTAAAATCTGAAATTAATACCACAAACACAGTTCTTTATATGCTAACCAATATGAATAAAATTTGAAATTTGTATTATTATTTTGTTTTATTTTATTTATTGCATTACACAACAGATAAGTAACATTGCATGTTATAATATCATGATGAAAGCTTATAATTTAGTTACATATCCTTTAACGTGTGATGACAGCATGGTAGAATATGGACGAGAGCCAAAGCACATCAAGCCACACACAACCAAATACGACCACTCAGTGCAAAGTATCAAAGACACCCTACGCCGAACGGTCGCACCAGGACATAATTGTGGCCCGATCCGCTTCTACAAACGGATCCAAGAGCTCTCCTTACTCAAATAAGTAAGTATAAAACTAAGTAAAGAAAACCAAGAAAACTTTAATCAACAATTAACGATCTTACTTACTTATTAAATTTTTAACTTAACTAATTGTGATTTAAAGCGACTGAGGTTCACAAAAATGTCAAGAGCATCGAAATTTTTATTGGATATTTCATTGAATGACCGACACATGTGTACTAATGGTTCGTGTTGTGCCCTCACTGTTTTACACAGAGGTAAATTAAATATCTGGTGAGTCTTGGCTTTTCTGGGAGCACTTATCGGCACATTGATCCTCACTTGGCTTAGCAAAAATGTGTTAAGGGCACCATGAAGTGCTATTTTAAGTCTGCGCTTTTCCAGAGTCCATACCTTAAATTTTTCAAGCTGTGTTTTATATGATCGACACTCATATCGAAGCCTGGATCGAAATGTCACAATTTTAAGGGCCCTAGCTTGAATTCTTTCAATTGCATTGATATGTACCTTGTAATAAGGACTCCAGATCACTGCACAGTATTCTAGCTTACTTCTGATAAGGCTATTAAAGAGGGAGAGAAGTGAAAGAGGGTTGCGGAAGTCCCTGCTAATTCTTGACATAAACCCTAGTAATTTATTACAAGAAGCAATCAGATATTCGTAATGTGGTCTGAATGTTAATTCTTTATCCATAATGACAGAATAAGTAATTAAAATAGGTTTTACACTTTTACAAAAAGACAATATTTTCTGCAATAACTGTCAGAGTAGTTTTTAATACAAAGATTCCCTCCATTATGTAAAAAAAAAATTACTAAAAAAAATAAACCAAAAAAAGACTACGGTTCTGAAACAAACAGGGCTGTGCACGGGCCCGCAAGGGGGGCTCGTATAAAAAAAACTTCGTCCCAAAACCTAGGTTAGGTTATGTTAGGTTGCTTGTGAGCTTGTGCCTCACGTAGCGAAACGAGCAAAGCGAGCGGAACATCATATTAATTACTTCTATATACCTACTACTTTCGAAATCAATTTAGTCACAGGTAGGTTACGTACATTGAAACATTGGAACTGAAAACCAGGCTTGCCTTTTAGAACACAAAAAAAACAACAATATTCAAACTCTGTACCTACACAATACCTTCAATAAATTATATTTTTTGTAATTGAAATGACAATTTCGTGCTCGTGGCTCGCGCACCCGTTTGGTGAACGTCGGTTTTAAATCGCTCCGTTTTTAATATTCTTTAAACGCGTATAAAGTTGTTTCTTTGAGGTCAAAGTTATACAACTGAATAGCTTAAAGTACTGCCTAGTGAAATCTGAAGAAACCCACCTGATTGCTGAATTCCCGAAGGAGTGGCGACGCAAAATATTCAAAGTGCACCCACAACAGCTGATTTATTAACGGTAACAACACTGCCCACGCACGGCCTTGTACCGGCCGGTCATCGACCCGCGCTCCCACCGCGTCGCCACGGACTGTGAGACGGCGAGTCGGATTGTCTGCTTTCCTCGCTCGTCGTTGCTTCGCGCCTCGCTTTATCCCGCTCGCACCTGCTGGTACTTGCTTGTGCGCACCGCTGCTGCTGTGGCCGCGTGAGTCATCACACATAACATTTATATTTATAGCGCTATGGGTGACCCAGCGTCGCAAGCTTCCATGCCTATTACTATCGAGGCTAATATTTCGCTTTGCTACGCATGCAATACACCGTTTGAGATTGGCGAGGAAGAGCTACGCTGTATGGTTTCGGGTTGCTCTAACTGCTTTCACCCTGCTTGCACTGGGGCTGCAGGTTTTAGGTCCGTGCTGCTAATATTACTCTCAGGAGAAAAACTCAAGAAAAGGAAAATATTTCTGCTTTTGGGCATCTGGAATTCCCAAGTACTGAGTTCTTGGAGTTAATGTCTGAGGTGGGAGTAATTCGTCGAGACATGGGACTCATGAGGGACATGGTAGACCAGATCGTTGTGACTATGGTGCAGTACGGCCGGAAGCTAGATTTACTTATGGCTCAAATGGCGACAATACAAAATCAAGTCCCTCAGCAACTCAAGCCGCTGGTAACATCGGACCAGGTTCGTCAACCTGACCACTCGAACACTTCTGCCGCCACTATGTTTATTTCTACATGTAGGAATGACAGCGAGTATCTCCCATTGCCGCGAGCCACTAGCGAGGGAACGTCGGTGGTTGAGCAGGGGGATGCAGAAAGAACCCTGGTAACATCAGAACCTGACCTTCAACCTAACCATCCAACCACATATGCCGCCGCCGTATCTACTGGGCAATCAAAAGAAGGCCCTAAGCCTGCACTGCAGCGAGCGGCCAGTGAGGGAAGATCTGTGGCAAGGCGACAGGACATTGACATTAAGGTGAATAAAACAAATAATCCTAATGTAGAGGTTAAACAGGCTCCAAATAAACCTCTGCGACCTCAGCGACCTACCTCGATGCGTTGCACGGGCAGCGTCGCGTTGAGGGCCGTTGAGCGTCGTAAGTTTATGCACTTATGGAATATGGTCTCCGGACATGACGAAGTAAAGGCGTACCTAAAGGAACTTTGCCCAACTGGTACTTTTATAATCGAAGAGTTGAAGTCGAAAGGTGATTACAAGTCCTATAAAATAGGGGTATCGGAGGTGCACTTTGATAGGTGCTTTGCGCCCGACATCTGGCCTGATAATGCAAGGCTAAAGGCTTGGGTGCCCTTTCGAGGGCCAAACACCTCGAACAACAACGTACCTAATGTGAGGACTATTAAATCAGCACGACGGGGACATCGAGGCATAGAAATACTATATCAAAATGTGCGAGGTCTTAGGACTAAGACCAGCCAATTTCTATGTCTGGTGGAATCTACGGAGTCAGATCTGATTGCTATAACGGAAACCGGATGCAATCAGTCTATCTACAACGCCGAGATTATTCCACATGGCTACCAGATATTACGTTGTGATCGAGCAGATGGACGCAAACAGGGCGGGGTATTGTTAGTGGCGTCACCGAGGTTCGAATTGCGTGCCATACCTGTGCTTGATGTTGACATAGATAGCCATAAGTTTGAATTAGTTTGTGCCACTATTCATTTGCAAAATAGATTTATATTTGTTTGTTGTGTCGTTTACATTCCTCCTCATACTGAGGAAAATGAATACATGTGTATGTTTAATTTAATCGAAAAATTATGTATTAAATACAGAAGTAATATTATAGTATTAGGCGATTTTAATTTGTATTCGTGTAATAGTAGTGTAAGTAATTATTTTGAATATTTCATGTCTTTCTGTGAATTCATTCAGAGTAACTCTGTTAAGAACTGCAATGGCAGGCAATTAGATTTAGTGTTGGTTGGCGCTGGAGTGCGCGGAGCGGTAGAGGTGCGCGCGGGCGACGAGGGCATGGAGCCGGAGGACCTTTATCACCCACCGCTAGCGGTCTGTGCCGGCACCGCTACCGCCGGGCCGTACCTCGTACGCACTGGTCCGGGCGACGACGAAGGCGGTGGGCCGGCCTCGCGCAAGAAGTCGTGGAATTATGGTAAGGCTGATTTTAATGCTTTGTACTACTCACTGGCATCAATAGATTGGGATGACATATATTCTATTAATAATCCTGAAGAAGTAGTGCGATTTTTATATAATAAAATTAATAGTGTTATTGATGACTGCGTTCCCATCAAAAAGCGAAAGCCAGTAAACTCTCGGTACACTTACCCTGAGTGGTACACGGCTGAAATCATTCGCGACATTAATTTAAAATATAGACTACACAAAGCTTTCAAGAAGAGTAAATCGGATCGAGATTACGAGGCATTCAGACTCTGTAGAGCTAGGGTGAAGAAATCGATCGTAATAGCGCATGACTTCTATCGAGATAGAGTGCAGAGTCACTTGGTGAGAGACCCTAGAGCATTCTGGTCTTATATGAAAAGTAAGAAGGGAACGGCTAGCAGAAACAAAATCATAAAAGATGGGCAGGTTTTATCTGGCCAGGATTGCTCGGAGGAGTTCGCTAAATATTTTTATTCCGTCTACAACACCGAAACTGCACGATTGGACGGTGCGGCCGCGGGTTCAGTGGGCGCAGCGAGCAGCGCGTGGGCGCATGTAGCCAGTCTCGAATCGGCGGACGTGCACTATGCACTGGCGCGACTGGGACCAAAGCGCTCCACAGGGCCAGATGGCATACCGCCGTTCATCTTCAAGGATTGTCGCAAGGTGTTAGCTGATCCATTGCTGCACGTTTTTAATGTGTGCCTTGGTGCTGCAACGTTCCCTAAGCAGTGGAAGCTGACACGAGTAGTACCGGTTCCAAAGGGGCGTGGGGGACCAAAGACCAGTGACTACAGGCCGGTGGCCGTGCTGTGCACACCTGCGAAAGTATTTGAGTCGGCTATACACCATTCTCTGCATCTGCAAGTGAGAGCGCAACTTAGTGAAGCGCAGTACGGATTCCGCGCCGAGCATAGCACCACGGGCAACTTGTTGCACCTAATGACTCATATCACACCAGCAGTGGATGCAGGCGGACAGGTTGATGTAGCGTATTTTGATTTCAGAAAGGCTTTTGATACTGTCGACAACGATATATTGCTTACAAAGTTGGCGCGTGTGGGCTGCACCCCTCATACACTTCAGTTTTTTGCTGATTACATGAGGGACAGGCAGCAATACGTGGACTGCGCTGGTCACATATCAGGTCCATACTACACAAGATCTGGAGTTAGTCAGGGTAGCAATCTGGGACCCCTTGAGTTCATCCTTATGATTAATGACCTACCTGAGGTGGTGAGGGAGTCGGCTTGCCTTCTCTTTGCCGATGATCTTAAGTTGGTCCGTGAATTCAAGGATAGCTCCGACTGTCTCAGATTGCAGGAAGACATCGACAGAGTTGTGGCGTGGAGTGTGGAAAACCGGCTGTATTTCAACGCATCTAAGTGCCAGGTAATTTAATTTAGCCGAGCGCGGTTACCGAATCACCACCAATACCAAGTGGACGGAGTCTCAATGCAGCGTGTCACTGAGGTCAAGGACCTGGGTGTCCGATTTACATCTGATCTGACCTTCAGAGACCACATCTTAGGGGTCTGTAAGAAGTCTTACCGAAATCTCGGATTTATTATGAGGCAGACTAAAGATTTTACCAACATTGCCGCTATCAAAGCTCTATATGAAGCTATTGTAAAAAGCCATTTAGAATGTAATGCAGTCATTTGGAGTCCACATGAGGCTAAATATAGGCTCATGTTGGAACGAATTCAAAATAAATTTGTTAGACTACTCTATCTCAAGCTGTATGGGGTATACCCCTATTACCCATTAATGTATCCCACCTTGTTCATACTAGGTATGGTAGGCTACAACCAATTGGAGGTGAGAAGGGATTTAGCTCTGGCTACCTACTTAATAAAGTTGCTCCGTGGGGTCCTGTGCAACCCAGGAGTGCTGCAGACGGTCGGGCTGTGTGTGCCGGAGCGCTACGTGTGGCGACGCCGCTGCGTGCCGCTGCTGGCTGTGCCGCGCGCGCGCACTTGTCTGCTACGGAACGCACCTCTCACACGGACTTTAGGCACGTTAAACCGAGTCGCAGAGAGTACAGATTTATTTTTTTGTTCTCTGAATGAATTTACAAAAGTCACTCTTTTTGTGTTGTGTTATAGTAAGTAGTATTTTGTGTGTCTATTAATGCTAGTTTATAAATGGATTAGGTGACTAAGTTAATTAGAATAATTAATTATAAAACTTGTTAACGCAATAGGGATTCCCTGTAATGTTAGCTTTAAGTTTTTTGGCAATAAATAAATAAATAAATAAAATTTATAATAAAATCAATTTAATTAAATTCAAGTTTGTGTTGAAAAATGTGAGTTTATGTTATGTGTAATTAAATTCAATCTAAAAAATATTTCAATTGCTTATTGTTTTCAAATCAACAAAATACAATAATACATAGTACAATTAATTCAAATAATATATTTTAATGCATGCTAAATATATTTTGTTAGATATTTAAGATTATTGGCAAATAAAGGCTATTTTCATTTTCATTTTCATACCTACGCAACCAAACCTCATTTGTTTAGTATAGAAAAACCTCTTTGGTTTGTTCCGTAATAAAAAAAATGGAAGATTTAAGTACGAGGTTGTGAAACTTGTTTATGTATTTTATCTACATAAGCAGCGTATATACGTATTTTATCTATAACTAGTAATTTCCTCCACGACTATTTACGCTGTTTCTAGTTTCTTTATAGTTTCTTTAGCTGTATTTGCCTTATTAATTTGAGGTTTTAATTCGGAGTCCCTCCAAGGGCGTCGCCAGCCGATGGCGCAGGGGGGGGGGCAAGTTGACTTTACCTACTACAATTCATACTTTTCTCATTCTCTATGAATGAGAAAAGTAAGTATGAATTGTAGGTAAAGTCGACAGCACAGGAAGCTTTTCACTTGTACTACGAGCCTTACATCTACAGCGATTGTAATTACAACAGTATCTTAGTACTATATACATATATATTCTATGACAGTACAGAGTCCAATGTGTAAAGCTACACGAGCACGAGCTGACAGAATGACAGACGCTTAAACAAAGGCGGCTGTGCGGGGGGCGCGAGCGCTGCGCGGTTACATGTTGCTTCCCCACTCCCCCTCTCCCGCTTCAACGACAGAGTAGAGCAGAGCGTAATTGAGCGTACGGAATATTAGGAGTGGAATTGGTAAATTCATTCGAGTTTCGACGTACGGGAATGATTGTTCAAGGCTTGAACTTCAAGCAAATTAACTCAAAGACTTAAGACTTTGGTTGCATTATATTTGGC
The DNA here is from genome assembly GCA_963969515.1 of Yponomeuta evonymella. NCBI lineage: Eukaryota > Metazoa > Arthropoda > Insecta > Lepidoptera > Yponomeutidae > Yponomeuta > Yponomeuta evonymella. The sequence goes on from OZ018372.1 coordinate 3,860,629, forward strand.
AACTTTTTTAGAATCTCTAGGGGGGGGGCAACTGCCCCTCCCTGCCCCCCCTTGGCGACGCCCTTGAGTCCCTCTATTCGGCAGTTCCTCCTAACTTGATTTTTATTTTTAACACGGTTTCACTTCACTGTTGGTGAATAATACGATCTTGCATAAAAATTGCGCTGGAATTTTGTGCTAATCAATTTGGAATTTTCTGCTGCTTAGTTTTAATATTTTGTTTGGTTTTGGTATTTTTTGCTGCTCAGAAAATACAAATTTCTATAGGTGACAGAAAAGATTTTATTGCTGACCAAAATGTACTTTTAAGGATAATTGATGGTTAATAAAACCACATATTTTAGTTGTAAATTAAATCCGGGATTCCAGTTATTAAAACCTAGATTAAACGTCAACATGAATCCCTTTTCTAACAATTATCATACAATCCATTATCACAAAATAATATGTGAGAAGTAGGTAATATCAAAGAAAAATATAAATACCGTACAATATTAGCTGGCCGGACCGATGCGGGGTTACCAGGCCCTAAAATACAAAAGCCGGTCTCAGCGTCACAAAAAAAAAACCTGACATTCTGCACTCAAGCTAGACATATTATTGTCTCCATGCTCCATGGGCTCCATTCTTCTGCTCCCTCCTGTGCCTTTCCACTATGGAGGTTGGCCGTCAGCTCCGCATATTTTTCTTCGTTTCTTGCCAAGCGTCGGAAAATTGTAAAATGGAAAAGTAAACGAGTTAATATCCGTTAAAAATCAGTTTTATTATGTCTAGTGCTCGTGTTAACCTCAGAAAATACTAAACGAAACAGGTCTTCTACGTTGGCTACATCAGTCCACTCCCTGATGTTGGTGAGCCTTAATAAGATGTGAGGTTCACTATACAAAACCATATCTGTTTTTAACGATCATTTTTGCAAAAAACATCCGTTTTTGGCGTTAATGCTATCTAGTCCCAGATTTATTGCCTTAGTTTCGTCATTAGTCATTGGTCCTAAAACTGACTGGAGAGAACAGTTAGATGCTTTTTTAATTTCAGTATAATTACCAAATAAGAGCACGGACTTACCCATGTCTGTGGAGAGTGAGACGAAGAACTCTATAAAAAAAAAAAAAAAAAAAAAAAAAAAAAAGTATAATTACCACCTTGAATTTTTCCTCGTTTCTACAATCAACCGTTTAGCCAGGAGAAGGGGGGGAGGGACGCCCTACTCGGACAAAAATTTTCGCTAAAGCTTAATATTTCGCAAACGGAACCCTAAATCACAAAATGGTCTTCCTACACCCACAATATTTTTTAACAACCAATCCAACGATATCCCACATTATGGTTTAGGTGAGAAAAAAGAATTGCATCCCTAATTTAAGTGTAGGGTGTACGCTGAAAAAAAAATTTTTTTGAGGTTTTATTCTACCCTTTTGTCGGCGTTATAAATATCTACATGTACGCCAAATTTCAGCTCTTCAGTTCTTACAGTCTCTGTGCCAAGCCGCGGACGGACAGACAGACAGACAGACGGACGGACGGACATGGTGAACTATAAGGGTTCCTTGTCCACTACGGAGCCATAAAAACGATTTGTAAAAGAAGATACTTGTATAATTTTTTTTCTTCGGGGTGCATGTGAACCTCGTGGATTCCCATAAAAATGTAATTAAGAATAGAAAAATCGTTAATAATAATAATATTTTTTTATTTCGAATCGGTAAGCGGATTAATAAGTTGAAGTGGCAATGGGCGGAGCACACAGCACGCAGAACTGATGGCCGATGGGGCCGAAAAGTTCTCGAATGGAGACCACATATCGGCAAGCGCAGCGTAGGACGAACAGCCACAAGATTGACCGATGACCTTATCCAAGTGGCAGGAAGACGCTGGATGCAAGCCGCTTCCAACGGGTCTTTTTGGAAATCCATGGAAGAGGCCTATGTCCAGCGGTGGACTTGTTGTCGCTGAGTGATGATGATTTTAAATAATTAAACGTATATTAAAAAAAATATGGTCTTAGCCGGTTCCAACCGGATTATTCCAGTCGAGGCTCCAACAGAAATTATGTTTCAACTTAAGAGGCGTTTCACAAAATCGCTCACCGCAAGTTTAGGTAAATTAACCCATTGCACTGCCGATGAGTCATGACCTCGAGAGCCGGGGCACAATGCCGCGCGTCGGGTGTATAGTTCGACTATGAAGAAAGTTTTTTGATACTTTTCTCTAACGTGATTTATTTCGGATGGATAAAAACAGGACGTACTCAATCATCTTACGTATGTATACATATTTACAGGTGGTAAAAATTTAAACTAAATGAAACACTTTACCTACTAGTAAATATTTTATTTCTGTACTACCTAAATAGAACAAGTTTTCTTTCTTTTAAAAAATACAGGAATGTTTTCTTTGAGTACTTTTTTCTGTCTACAATATTAAGAGTACTTTCCCTTCAGGTGGCATTACAAAATACCACCCTGTTTATGTATAGGTACTTCGTCTCATAGAATTTAAAATGTAATAACTTTTATAAGCACTTCATCTGCGTAATTAACATTTTGTAAATAAAAATATTTGTTCTTATATGACATTACTGAATAAATGTGGGCTTTTTACAGTTTTTAATTTCTATTATAGTTTTGTACTTTTTCATCGACCCTTATCACAACACCACTACTTATAGTTAGAATTTATTTTACTTACAATTATGGCACTCGAAGATTCCGTATCCACCACAAACAACTCAGTGGACTCATTTGCATTGTTCTATAAAATAAAATAAAATATTATATTAACTAACCAGCTTCTTTAATTTAAATAAAAAACAGGACTAGTAAGCAAAATAAAAAAAATTGCTTACATCAATCAAATTCGAGTTTTGGGATTTCTCTCCCGATGTCACGGTCAGTACTCCATCAGTTTTTTCTGGTTTGGAATCATTAGCAACATGTTCTCTCCTGTAAATAAAGTAAAACTTTAAGAAATTATAATAGCCGTGGTCACTAAAAGCAAGAGGGTAGATGGTCCCTCTACTTTTATTTGAAGGGGTATTCGAAAGTCTTACCATACATAATATTTCCTCTCCCTTGGGAAATGGATTCGTAATATCAATTTCGGAAACGCTGTTGTTAGTTGGTCCTTTCTTTATCCTGCAATGATATATAGTAAAAATAAAACTTCACAACCATTAAAATCGGGAAAGACCGTAATAGAAGATACTCTACTAAACTAACTACACTACTAACTACATAACTTATTAAAGTAGATTAGGGCCGATAGGTACGTACTTTGCGAAAAGTGACGTAGGTCCTATTCGAAGGGCGCTTCGCGCGACACTGATCGATGCGCACGATTACAGCAGAATATATAGGGAAGTAAAAAATATATTTTCCATTGCAATTTATTAAAAATGTGTATTTTTTTATTACACTCCTGTTAAGGATAAGTTCTAGTACCTTATGGTACAAATTTAAATCGATGATAATGTTTAGAAATGGTAAAATATCCAGGTAAAAATGGGAGAAATTCGCACTACTTCATGATTTTTTTTAGCCAAGTGAGAATAAAATATTTGAAATGTGATTTATTAAATACAATAAGATTTATATGTCCCAGTCCTGCGTATTTTTTCCTAGTGATTTTTACAAATTCTAATAGTACAATCACGTGTCTGAAGATACCTCGGCGCGTATTTTTGACAAAACATGCTGTGGTATTTTATCAATTAAACAAAATAAACGATATAATTTCATAAACTAAGTTGACAAATACCTGTATTAAAGGTTGTGCTTCTTGATACAATACTTCATAATTGAATATTTAGTATTAAAATACGAAAATTAGTCGCCCAAAACCTCCTAATTTGAGCAAATGATGTGAAAGCCCTCTTAAGGAATTATTTATTCCGCTTCTCCGCCATTACTCGGTGGTTCGCTATTACGATCCCTAATTGAGTTAAAATTACCTTTATCTAATAATTGTTACCTGTAATTTTAGTTCTCGGTTTAAAGTTCAAATTGTTTTTGACTAAATGAAGCTTTTTAATTGTATCGGCATCTCGCGTAACCTAATAAGGGCAGACTTGAAGGCTCATCAAATACTCCCACAAGCGTATCATGCAGCGCTTATTGACGTGACACTGGACCATGAATTTGATCCATCTGGATGTTCTACGTCCACCACGAAGGCAGTCGTCAAACTGGGCGTGTTCTAAGGCTTATTATATATTCTGACAACAATTATATATTATTCCGTTGTTAGAATATATAATCACGCCCACATTGACGACTGCCTTTTTTCCACTACAAATACGACCCGAAAGCAGCGGCCAACATAGTAACTACATTGACATTTAGCAAACAGAATGTAAATTCTTTAGGTTGAAATAAATTATTGATTTCTGATTGCTGTATGCATGACCGTTTTTACAATAGAGCATAAACAAAAAAACTGCGAAAAAACACGTTTATTGTATGGGGTCTCCATACAACCTCATATTTACAAAAAAAAATATTAATTGTTAGTGAATCCGCCGTAATAACACATACTCTGTGAAAATTTTTCAACTGGCTGCCTATTACGCTTCCGAAGAAACCCTTTAAAGGTCGAATGGATGGATAGACAGACAGACAGCGGAGGCAAAGTAATAGGGTCCCATTTGGCACCCATCGGGTACGGAATCCTAACAAGCCGGGAGACGTGTCTCTAAAATACACAGTTTTTCGGTAGAGTCATAGTAATACAGTAATGCCTGTTTCATACCACTATTCGTAGTCTTGTAACCAATCGCATTCCAATGGTATAACCCGTGCAACTTAACTCGGCGCCTCGCGCGATTCGATCTCCTTCGCGAGATGCCTATTTAATTTGCGCGGGTTATATTATTGGAAAGACGTTGTACTACTGTTACTTCGTAGACTACCAAAGGGAGGCAAATATTAGGGGTTAAAGTATAAAATTGCCGTTTTATTGCAATAGGTTCTTTGAATTGACATAGAATCTTCATGGTTTGAGGTTTTCGAATGAAACTTTTTTCAAATGGTTTCTATGATGTTCTTTTTTTAAAAAATGTGAAACATTTGAATATCGACTTTCAATTGTTTTTGTTATTCAATTTAGACAAGAAAGATGGATAATGCGAAAATTCGAGTGATTATGAGGCACTCATTTTTCGTATTTATTTATTTTATTGATTTGACGCAAGTGAGTTAATATTGTGGGTAAGGTAACGTTAAACCATGCCGCTAATTCCTGGGTAGTTTGACTAGGGTCGGCTTCCACTATCTCTCTTAATTCATCGTTATTCACCTGTGTGGGCGGTCTTCCTCGTGGCCCGTTCTTTAAGTCGAAATTTCCATCACGAAAGCGTTTAAACCAAAATCGCACGGTGCGTTCATTAGTAGACCCCTCTCCAAACGCAGCAATGATATTGCGGGCTGTTTCTGCCGCGTTAGTTCCGCGTCGGAACTCGTATTCAAAAATCACTCGAATTTTCGCAGTATCCATCTTTCTTGTCTAAATTGAATAACAAAAACAATTGAAAGTCGACATTCAAATGTTTCACATTTTTTAAAAAAAGAACATCATAGAAACCATTTGAAAAAAGTTTCATTCGAAAACCTCAAACCATGAAGATTCTATGTCAATTCAAAGAACCTATTGCAATAAAACGGCAATTTCATACTTTAACCCCTATTACAACTATTGTCATGCTTATATCATTATATTCTAAACGATGTGTGTATTGGACTATTGTAAACAATTCTATCGTAAACGATGTGCCAGGACTATACTTAGCCCGACATGGTCGTAAAAAGCTGAACATGTCCGGTTAAATATGAACGCCTGGCAACCCTACGCCCGACCTACGTTCCGTGCCCTCGTGTGACCTAAAATGATTAAAAAGTACGAAAAATAAAAAAGCCAGTCACGCGAGCCGACTGAACTCGCAGTGGAATGCGAGCTTACAATTTTACTTAACACAAGTATTAAAATTGTGTTTTTTACTTTGTAGCAGAAGAAAATTTTACGCAGAAAATGTGAATAAACCGCTGACAGTAATCTTGAAAATAATTAATATAGGTACCTATCTGCTTGCCCCATTTATTTATCGGTTTCTTTTAATTTCGACTTCGATTTTATTGTAGTTAATAAAATGGAAGTCAAAATTAAATTTGAGAATAAATAACACAAGAACAAGAATACAGCCCTTAATAAAACAATAGATAAAACTTCCTGATATGATATGTAACTTCGATTTTATTAACTACAAATATGTGAAGTTATTGTCTTCAATAAACTCTTGCAGGTATAGATACTTATAGTTATCTATACTTGCAAGAGTTTATTGAAGACTGAAGAGATTTATTTTTTTTGTAAATCCTCGCAGCAAAAATACGACGACGTTTCGATAGAAACAATAGCTTTAATAGATTATTGTACAATTACATGTTGCTTGCGCAAATATTTTCACAAGAAGACAAAACAAAAGACGATCTATATAAAAGGAATAAGTTTGAAGCAGTAACGAGTTTGCATACTTTTAGGCAGGCGGAAACAAAGACAATAACTTCACATTTTTTATATAGCCTATATGCGTCTCACTGCGGGGCACAGGCCTTCTCTTAGAGAGAGAGTATGGAATCACCACGCGTGCCCTCCGCGGATTGGCAAATTCAAGCGCTGAGGTATGTGAACACCTCAGACACTCAGGTTTCCTCACGATGTTTACCTTCACCGTTAGCGAGTGGTATTGCTACTATAACTTCACAAATGTAAGTACGTAACTTAGAAAACAAAGTCATTGGTATATGCCGGGACTCGAACCCACGACCTCCCGAATAAGGAGGCGCGGCGTTCTACCACCGCTGTCATTATAAATGACAAAATAAATATAAGTTAAAAACTTATGAATACACATAAGTTATGTTGTGTTCTTCCTGATGAAAGAAAGAATATTCTTATCTTATCTTATAATGAACCTAACTTGTCACAACTCTAGCTTTAAATATTATTGTACTAATTTCGTTTACTTTTAAGTACTTTCTCGTAAGTACTTTCGTACAAAAACAAAAACGTAAACAAAAATCAATAAATCAAAATCAACATTTTTTATTCAAAGTAGCACAGAAACTGCGACTTAATGAACGTTACAAGTTAAACTAGGTGTCCATTTCAAAATCTAGATCATGTTATAACCCCCACCCATTAAAATTAAAAAAAACACAGTGTCAGTCCAATATAATTATGACACGTGTTTCCCATTAACGGCCTATATTTTTCATTTCCATTTTCTTTATTAGAGACCACAGACAATAGTATCCTGGTACAGATGACTGAACCGTAAAAATATAATTAATCCTACATCCAGCTTGGTTAGCCACATTTTACAATGTTTTTAGGGTTCCGTACGCAAAGAGTAAAATCGGGACCCTATTACTAAGACTTCGATGTCTGTCTGTCTGTCCGTCCGTCCGTCCGTCTGTCTGTCACCAGGCTGCATCTCAAGAACCGTGATAGCTAGAGAGTTGAAATTTTCACCGATTATGTATTTCTGTTGCCGCTATAACAACAAATACTAAAAATAAAATAAATATTGTATGGGAGCCCATACAACAAACGTGATTTTTTTGCTGTTTTTTTATCTTTGTGTCTAATGTTGTATAGATAATGGTACGGAACCCTTCGTGCGCGAGTCCGACCCGCACTTGGCCGGTTTTATTAAACTGATTAACTAGTGCAACGATTGCACAATTAGCAACCTTTGGAGAAAAAAGGAAAAAAACATTAAATGACTAATTAGAAAAATTTTTACCTATTAATTACTTATATTATTTTTGTTGCACTAACCCGTGCTGAGGAATGTGTGCGTAATACAGAGAAGTTTGTAAAGCGGCTCATAATTGCACTGATGCCTGCACTTGCCCATTAGCTCAGTTGGGAGAGCGCTGGCACGGTTAGCCAGAGGTCGCGGGTTCAAGTCCCGGCATGGGTGGAATTTTCAGCCCCTAAATAGGCTATTAATTACGTACTCCGCTGAGTGACTTACTAACAAATCTTTTACTTACTGTTTACTTACTCCGCTGTATGACTTAATTACACAACTTTTACCTATTACTTACTCCTGTGAAAATTACTTATAAGTAACATTTTAAAGCTTGATTGATTTACAAAAACTGGGAGTTTCTAAGCTCTTGACGTAGGTGGCAGTTCCATGACAGTGAGAAAATTTACCTGTTTTACAAAATTTACGAAATTTACAAAATTTAAACTACGTATCCATGGGTTGACATTCAAGTATTAATGAGCATCACACAAAAAAATTGATGGCGTAAATAATTATTGTTAATAAATTGCTAAATAATCATAAGCAGCCTATATACGTCCCACTATAGGGCACAGGCCTTCTCTCAGAGAAAGAGAATGGGCTTAGTCACCACGTGTGCCCACCGCGGATTGGCGATTTCAAGCGCTTGAGGCATGAGAATAGCTCCGACACCCAGGTTTCCTCACGATATTTTCCTTCACCGTTAGCGAGTGGTATTGCTAGGTACTATAACTTCACAAATGTACATAACTTAGAAAACAAAGTCATATGTAGGTACATGCCCGCACGGGGAATCGAACCTGGGTCTCCCGTTCCGAGTCCAATGTTCTACCCACTAGGCTACCACCGCTTCATAATGAAATACTAAATAATGAAATGATATAAATAAATAAGTAACGAGTAGTATAACGACAATGCCACATTACAACACACTAATTACACAAAACACTACTTCCCTGGTAAACAAAACTTATTAAGAATGAAATCAATAGACTTTAATTATAGTGAAATTCTAATATATTTTATCTACACTAATGTTGTAACATTCTACTTATGTTTTCAATACTTGACTTATAATTACTACTGTTATAGCGCAGACAACAAAACACTCAATTTAAGCAATTTCACATGATGGTATAATATTCACATCGATATCGTAAAATCTCATTATAACATCAATAAAACGCGACCAACTTGATTGCAGGGCCAATCAGGTTGGTCGCGTTTTATTGAAGCGCGCAGCTGCGCTCTCATTGGTTAAATTTTAATGGCGGCAAAATCACTGTGATTTGATTATACACGTACGCGTGAATTTAATTTAATAAATTTGTTGTTTGATTAATTGCATTAGTGAAGATAAAGTAGTGTATGCAACTGCATATAACACGGGTATTAAAACACTCGTTACTATTATGAAACTCGCTGCGCTCGTTTCATAAACTCACACTCGTGTTTTAATACCCTTCATTATATGACAGTTGCATAAACTACTATAATGTACAGAGCGCTTTTTATTGTTATGTGTTATGGTTTGATTTGTACAATTTTTTTTATTTTTATTTTAAACATTTTAATGATTATCTATAAACATCTGTCATCGCCGTTCTCACACACTCTGGCTGTAGCTGAAAATCAGTAAAATATCTGCTTAATTAAAGTGGATATTTATAATGCTGAGATACGGCCTTTTGAGCTTCTGTGGCACACCCATATATGGCCTAAAAGTGCCATAGAACTTTATGTTTATACATATAAGTTAGCTTGTAAGATAAGTCTGTACTTGTACCGAAACTATTGTATCATCATCATCAGCCATTTGACGCCCACTGCAGGAAATAGGCCTCCATCATGGTTTTTAACCATGAAGGGTTTTGCCATAATCGGATGGCGGGTTGGTGATCGCAGTATGCGGTTGGAATCTCAGGAAGACGCTGCTGCCCGTCTACTTTTAATTTATTTCCTTAGTCGCCTTCTACGACATCCACGGAAGGAAAGGGAGTGACGCTATTCTTAATCCGGCGCCACACGGAAACTATTGTATGTCATCAACTTTTCTATACCTTATGTACTTATTGGTTTATGTGTGTGTCTCTAAGCACAAATAAATTATTTATCTATCTATCTATCTAATCCGCTGAATGACTTAAGCACAAAACTTTTACCTATAATGGTCTCTGTCCTGCGCGGTCACCTGCCAATTATATTATAAAATCGAGAGATTTATATATTAGAGAAATCACTTTTGGTCATAAGGCCGGATAAACTTTTAGGTTAAGAAATATCTGTTTGAGTTCATTTTTAATGTACAAATAAAGGGTAATCTATCTGTCCATCTATAAATTACCAGCTGATTCGGCAAACGTTGTTTTGCCGTATTAATTATCCTGCGACCTATTCTCAGACCTACCAAATATACACAAAAAAATTCATAAAAATCGGCGACCGTTTCGGAGGAGTTCAATAATAAACACTGACACGTGATTTTTATACATTAATTTATCCTCTACTTATTCCAATGAGGGCTTTTCAAAGCATCATTAAAAGAAAATACAGTACCGCAAGTTACCGATAGATGGTGCTGACGTCACATGATATGTCAAAATTGACATGACATCACTGTTTGTTTCCTTGAAGAGAGGAGAGATGTTTAGATTATCACAGATTAATAAGGATGTACAACATTTAAAAGGTATGATGACATTTGTTCTCCTTGCAGCGCCATCTAGTTTTTTTTAATGAAACTCAACTGAGAGCTGTCATAGAAAAGCCCCCATTACTCCTGACTCAAGTGGCTAATATACGACTTGTCGCCCATTGTTCCAGAACACTACCACATATTCGTTGGCGACCTCAGTCCGGAGATCGAGACGCAGAGCTTGCGGGACGCCTTCGCGCCCTTCGGGGAGATATCGTAAGTGTCCGCTTTAATCAACCAATCAACCCGTACCTACTCGTCCACTGTCGGACGTAGGCCTTCCCTCAAGGCACGCCGCTTCTTTCTGTCCTCGGCCATCCGTCCAGCCGGCCATGCTCGTCCAGCCACTGCCAGCGATCTGCCTCAGATGGTCGGCCCAGACGCAGCGTTTGTCAGTTCATGGTTTCTTGGTTTCCGAGAACCTTTGCACCGCATCGACCATCGGTTCTTCGGTATGTGTGCCACTAGGATTTACCGCTTATGTACTGCTTGATTTAAAAAAAAAACGGCCTCGTGCGTGTCGGGCCACGCGCAGTGTATGTAGGGTTCCGTAGAAAGAGGGGATTATATTTGCTTTACAGAACTAACAACTTCATTAAAGTAATGTTTAATGGATTTTGTACGAAGTTTTCCTTTTATAGGTTAGACACCTATTACTCGTTAACTTGAAAGCCTACTAAGCCATGATAGTTCGCCTTTTAAGTTCATTATATGTGCTACTACTCTGATTTTTTTCACGTTTCTACAATCAACCGTTTAGCCAGGAGAGGGGGCTCGCCCTACTCGGACAAAAATTTGAACGGAACCCTGAATGAAAATAAAGTGTTCTTACACCCACAATATTTAAACTACCAATCTAACCATACCCCACACTTTCATCCCTAATTTAGTTGTAGGGGACGTTAAAAAAAATACCTACGCCAAATTTCAGCTCTCTCATACTTATAGTCTATGTGCTAAGCCGTGGACACAGACGGACAGACAGACAGACGGACGGACATGGCGAAACTACAAGGGTTCCTTGTTGATTACGAAACCCTAAAAAACTACTGACAACAGTTTGTTGATTAACATAATGTTAGTTTACCAGAAACCGGGGGTGACTTTGCTTCTAGTCTCACCGTGAGACTCGTAATGCTTTTACTAAGTGCCTAGCTACCTCAGAGCACTCAAAGTACTGTCAATGTTTCAGCAAGAACTTTGCCACTAGCGAAATTGTGTACTAATATTAAGTTTCTTATTGGGAAGGGCTATGCTCGAAATTTCTCTACGAGATCGAATCAGTAATGATGAGATCCGTAGACGAACGAAAGTCGTCGACATAGCCCAGCGGATTAGTAAGTTGAAGTGGCAGTGGGCGGGGCACATAGCACGCAGAACTGATGGCCGATAGGGCCGCAAAATTCTCGAATGGAGGCCACATATCGGCAAGCGCAGCGTAGGACGACCAGCCACATGATGGACAGATGACCTCATCCAAGTGGCAGGAAGACGCTGGATGCAGGCCGCTTCCAACGGGTCTTTTTGGAAATCCATGGAGGAGGCCTATGCATATGGCCTATGTTAATTTAATCTCTGTGTACAATAAAGAATATTCTATCTATCTACCTATGTCCAGCAGTGGACTTCTTGTGGCTGAGTGATGATGATTTTAAATAATTAAACGTATATTAAAAAAATATGGTCTTAGCCGGTTCAAACCGGATTATTCCAGTCGGGGCTCCAACAGAAATTATGCTTCAACGTAAGGAATTATTTATTCCGCTTGTTGAATGTCAAAGTGAAATTCATAAACTCACGCCTGTTTCTCGGACAGGTGGGTTGATACCAAAGTTTGCCACTAGTCGCAATCCTGACAAGCGTCTTTCGCTTCAGCCATTCATTATTCTCTGTTTCAACGCTCGCCGTTTACGTATCTTTGTTTGCCCTTCGCTTATACAAGGATCTAGTTCTAGTTAGACCTGCGATTTCCGCACTTAGGGTCGGTTTCTGAATTGAGAATTTCACTAAAAAAATACTTAAGTAACGTTCTGTCACGGAGAAATTCGAAGAGACACTATTTACTTAGCGAAATTCTCAATTCAGAAACTGGCCCTTAGCCTCATAGTTGGGCCATTGTACGTAGCAAGCGCTAAGGTAGGTAAATACCTCAGACACTAGGGTTTCCTCACGATGATTTTCCTTCATAGTTAGCGTGTGGTATTGCTACTACAACTTTACAAATGTACGTAACTTAGAAAACAAAGTCATGCATGCCGGGAATCAAAACCACGACCTCCCGAATAAAAAGCCGGCCGTCTATCGCTCCGCTACCACCGCTCACCGCTGTACAAAGCCTTATTTGGTCAAAGTATGTCCGCCATCCCTTACCGGACCTTCCACCGACATTAGCTCGATTTATTTCGTTGGTCACTTTTTCTCATGTCCAACTTGTTTCGTTATTTCAGTCCCTCCGAAAACTGGTCGTACATTAAACAAATGGCCTCAGTCTGGGCGTATTTCCATGTTTTTGATGTCATTGCCTGGTTACCATAGCACAGGGTATTCTAGTTTGGGACCAGGGACAAGTGATTGTGTTGTGTGGAAGTGGTCATATGAAACTTACACATACATACATAAACTCACGCCTGTATCCCAGAGGGGTAGGCAGAGACGAGGGACTGCGCCGATTTCGCCGATGCCTGTACTTGCCCATTAGCTCAGTTGGGAGAGCGCTGGTACGGTTCGCCAGAGGTCGCGGGATCAAGTCCCGACATGGGTGGAATTTTTAGCCTCTAAATAGGTTTTTAAAATTGTCCTTAGCACGGATTAGCGCAACAAAAAGAATATAATCATGTAAAAACCTAACTGCAAAGTAGGTTACTCGGGGCTGCAAGTGATTTAAATTGCTTCGGCCAGATGTCGCTGCCTGTACGTAATACAGGGAAGTTTGTAAAGAGGTTCGAAATTTCGCCGATGCCTGCACTTGCCCATTAGCTCAGTTGGGAGAGCGCTGGCACGGTTAGTCAGAGGTCGCGGGTTCAAGTCCCGGCATGGATGGAATTTTTAGCCTAAAGGTTCTCTAGCTGTAAATAGGTTTTTACGAGTCTTTATTTATCATAAACATCACAAATGTAAGTTAACTAAACACAGTGTAGTACATACGAACACACATGTTACAATAACTCGGCAGTTTATGGCGCCTATAGAAGTTTTATAATATAAATAAAAAATAAAAACCGACTTCGAAACACTACAGCACTAAAAAGTTTGAAATAATTTAAATAATTAGAAGTAGAAGTATTTATGCCCAAAATATATGTGCTGGTCTTGAAACTGGGCACCGACTACAAATTATACTTCTACAATACCTACATGTATAAATACTTCTAATTATTTAAATTATTTCTAACTTTTTAGTGCTGTAGTGTTTCGAAGTCGGTTTTAATTTTTTATTTAAAAATTGTTATTTTTCAATTTTTAGTGGGGGCGCGGGATGAAACTCGTTGGCACATTTGACGTCTTCGACTTTGAATGATTACGTATAAATCACGAAAAAACACATAGAGCGCAACTCCTCTCACTTTCGAATTTTCACCAATCTAAAAAGTGTCCCACGTCGCCGATAGGGGCGCGAGAATCGCCCGGAAGGCTCCAGAGTTTAGATCACGAATCGCTACCACGCTGATTAAACTTTTATCGTCTAAAATACGCGAATCATTCCAAGATGTGTCGTGTGTAAGAAAATAAATTTAAAGAGAATTTAAAACTCTATTACAGTACGAAACATAAGGAAAGCTTAATTTCTGAGGTGTTCATATCCCTCAGCGCTTGAAATCGCCAAACCAAGGCGGGCGCACGCGGTGATTAAGCCTACACTCTCTCTGAGAGAAGACCAGGGGCTCGGTATGATATATATATATAGGCTACGTTATTATGATTTGAAACTGGACTTTCGAATTTAGAAACGAATTTAAAGACAAATTCATCGTTAGATTATGACCTTGAAAAAAACAATTAAAAACCATTGTTATGGTGGCCCGATCGGGTCATTTAGAATTCTACGGAAACCGCAAAATAATCATCATCAACCCATTATGTCCCCACCGAGGGGCACGGGTCTCTTCCCTGAGAAAGGTATAGGCCATACTCAAGGATGTTTTAGCCAAATACTCCACCACGGGGGCCAAGTCCGGATTGGTGGAGGCTTGTAGACTAGTGGCTCGTCTACTGTCAGAAGTTGTCAAGCCGCCCTAAGGCCTCTGACTTGGCTTAAAGACTGCCATCTATTGACGGCAGCCGGCACCAACAGCTTAACGTGCCTTGCGAAGCACGGAACCGCTCGGAAAAATGCCACTAGCGTTAAGCATAGACGGCGACCCATCCATGCACTGAACGCGCCCTGTGTTGCTTAACCTTCGTGATCGTTTAAGATCACTCAGGCAGCCGGGGCTACGAGCGATTTCGAACCGCAAAATGCGACGCCCGAAAGGACTTAGAAAACAAATCCTAGTTCCAAAACCATCCCCTCACATGATCCCCAGTCTTACGTAGATCAGTGTCTTCTGCCTCTTTCTCGCACGCCAACTAGCCCATACAGCCATCTCTCTCCCACCCGTGGCGGGTAGACGTAAATTTTTAATGACAGGATGAAAATTTGATCCGCAAGCGAAATTGGGCTCTCGGGCTGTTTACATTTAACAAGGGTATTCGCAAATTAAACTGAATATGGTAAATTATGTAAAATTTTCATGTGTATCGCGTATTTGTGTTGCGTTCGATTCCTTTGTGGAGTTAAGGTGGTAACACACTGAGCGAGTTTCATTCTCATCTATACGTTTACAGAGTATTGATGACTGAAACTCGGGAGTCTAAAAGAAAGAGGGTAATGTGTTTGGCTCGTATGTTTGTATGTATGTATGTATGTATCTAAAACTCAGCGCTTGAAATCGCCAATCCGCGGTGGGCACGCGTGGTGATTAAGCCCATACTCTCTCTCTGAGAGAAGGCCTGTGCCCTACAGTGGGACATATATAGGCTGCTTATGATGATGTATAGTATGTATCTATATTATAATGTTGCGTGCCCTAGAGGGTCCACAAAGTGCCATGTTATATTTAAATGTCATCTGTATGTAATTCTTTTTTTTTTTTAATTTAGTTTCATATAGACACAAGGCAATCTTAAATATCTTACTCTACCAGCGGGCGAAAATCACAAAAGGTATATAAGTAAGATTAAATTCTGTATACACTTGTGGAATGCAATAAATTATTTTGTATTGAGTATGTATGTAAGTATGTCCTATTCTATGTTCAGTTATAACTGCTTAACCAATGGTCAGATTTTGATATGAATCGAATCGATTCGTCGGGTTTCCGCAAGTGTCATAGGCTATATGAAATCAGCATAAATTAAACTAAAAATTTAAAATACCACTAGAAAAAAAAAACAATATTCAACAACCCGACTGCTGAACAGTGACTACTAACGGACGACGGGCCCAAATTCAACATTGTGTGTGAATCGTTGCGGGTCCCGCCTGCTTAGTAGTTAAGGTTCAGCAGTCGCTTGGTTTTTTTTTTTTAAGATTTTCGTTTTCGACACCCACCTGTGCCGACGAATTTCACCAACGTTCATTAGGAATCCCTCGAAGTAGCGAAAAAACTATCATCTTACACATACATTTATTTGAATGTCTTTAGTAGCTGATATTTTATTTCACCATTTTACCGTTGGTACGGACTGAAAAAAAACCCCTATAATAATGGCAGCCCACTGCAGGTCACAGGCCTTCTCTCAGAGAGATAGGATGGACTCAATCGCCAGGCGTGCCCACCGCGGATTGTCAATTTCAGACGCCGAGGTATGTGAATATGTCAGACACCGAGGTTTCCTCACGATGTTTTCCTTCACAGTTAGCGAGTGGTATTGCTACTACGAATTGACAAATGCACGTAACTTCGAAAGCAAAGTCATTGCTACTTGCCCGGGGTTTGAATCCACGACCTCCTGAATGTGACGCAAGTGTTCTACTGACCGCGCTGCCTAACTAGCTACTGACTACAGGGTGCTCCAGACTCACCAGTACGATTCAATATGATTTGATATTTGAAAAGACTAACTATAATCCTTACTGATATTATAAACGCGAAAGTTCGTATGTATGGATGGATGTTTGTTACTCATTCACGCAAAAACGGCTGAACGGATCCGGATGAAACTTCGCACAGAGATAGATTATAGTCTGGATTAGCACATAGGCTATTTTTTATCCCGGAAAAGTACACATCAAAATTACCACGCGAACGAAGTCGCGGACAACAGCTAGTAAAGAATAATAAAGAGATTTTATTTAATGTTCTCTTCACGATTGCTTTGTTTAATTTCTGTTTTGTTTACGTTCGTGTCTTTTGTTTGTGTACCTTTATGTTTACTTTGTGTTTCTGTGACAATTTAAATAAATATCCTTTCTTTCTTTCTTCTTTCTTTCTGTCTAATACAACGTGTTGCATTTGTGTCCTGACTCCCAAACTAGGAGTGTTAACACAGGGAGTGTTATGGGCAGCCAGGCTACTTCCGAATCGTTAAAACTAAATTTTGACAATTACACTAGGTGTAGGCATTTAAACATTAACTTACAAAATATATCACCTAATCATTATGAAGTTATAACAACATTCGCTCAGCACGTTTCTTTATAATTTCTTCCACTTGTTGTGGGTGTAACGATATTAGAATAAGAAGAAGAAGAAGAAGAAAAAACATTTATTATAAAAACAGTGCACACGCCACAATAACAAAACAAAAAAACAACAAAGAAAATATTTCAACAGAAATGTTATAAAAAAGAAAGGAAAGCGAACGGTCACGGCGTGTCACTGCTGCTATAAATGGCAACTGACTCAGCAGTATGCTGAGGGTCAAGCCTTCAACGCTGATTTTCAGTCAGTGCCAGTGGTCATATTAGGTATTGTAAAATAGTCAAGTCAACTGAGTTTGAATTTGTTTGTCCATTCTTTCTCCAAAATTATATAACTGCAGCCGCGCGACTTGTTTGGATTGGGGTGGCGCACTTCTTCATACTTCATTCCAAAAATGGATTCCAACGGGGAAACGTCGTTGTTGCTCCTGCTTTTGTTAGTTATCCTTCGACGCCATCGACGTCGCGTACGTAATAAAAGCGCTGCTGTTCGCTACACAAAAGAGAGTCGCGCGATTGTCGCGCTGCTATTTTTAATTGAAAGTTAATCGCCTCAGAGCAGCGCGATTGTCGCGCTGCTATTTTTATATGAAAGTTAATCGCCTCAGAGCAGCGCTATTGTCGCGCTGCTACAGTCGCATCGCTTGCGACCCAGGGAAAAGGCGCTCTAAGTGTCAAAAGTCGCGACTTTCCAGTACACTAACACTGTCATTTTAGCGCCGCAAAACGCGTGACAAGTGCCATTCTGCTACCCATACTGGTCTGCCCACTGACCGCCACTATATAATACCTAACGACATCATCATCATCATCATCAGTAGCCATTTGACGCCCACTGCAGGACATAGGCCTCCTTCGTGGTTTTCACACCATGAGGGCTTTTGCCATAATCGCTACGCTTCGCAGGCGGGTTGGCGATCGCAGTATACGGTTGGAATCTCAGGCAGACGCTGCTGTTGGTGGAACGCTTGCCTCACATTCATGAGGTCGTGGATTCGAACCCCGGATATGTACCGATGACTGTGCTTTCTAAGTTACGTACATTTGCTAATTTGTAGTAGCAATACCACTCGCTAAAGTGAAGGAGATCAGCGTGAGGAAACCTGAGTGCTTAAGGTGTTGACACATCTCAGCGCTTGAAATTGCCAATCCGCGGTGGGCACGCGTGAATTACCATGCGTACCCACCGCGGATTGGGAATTTCAAGCCCATTCTTCCTGTCTATCTGGGAGAAGGCCTGTGCCCTACAGTTGGACGAATATAGGCTGCATTGTTAACTTGACAGTGATACATCTCTCTCTTTCTTGCAGAGACTGTCGCGTGGTGAGAGATCCACAGACGCTTAAATCCAAAGGATATGGTTTCGTCTCCTTTCTCAAGAAATCTGTAAGTATCTGGTTGCCTGGAAGAAATTGCTACAAGCAATAAGGCCGCCAATTGTACTGCATTTTTGTTAATATTTCATGTTTGTGTTTTTCCTGGTACAATAAAGAATTTACTTATCTCATCTTATCTTATCTTGCTTTCTATGTCTATGTATTATGTTATCTTTCTCTAGTGAAGGAAACCATTGTGACGAAACCCATGTCTTAGGTACACTCGGTCCGAGCGCACTGACCGTCGTCATAATCAACTAAAACTGTGCGCACGCGGTCCGAGCACTAAGACCATCAAAACCCGGCTTAAGACTTCGCGTGCGTACCTGTTAAATGCCGGTTAACGTTAGTTTTAAAGAAAAGAAGTTACTAAAGGAGAACGCCCATTCTATCACACACAAGTGTACTTTATCAAAATTTTTTCGTCTTCGTCAAATTTAATAACATTTGCCTAATCCAACTTTCTTACATATTAAAAAAAAAATCGAGAGCATTGGTTTCCGGAATTCAGAAATCAAAATAGTCTTTAAGAAAAAGAAAAGTTACTAAATTTACAACTATTTCACTTATTCCAGGAGGCGGAATCGGCGATCACAGCCATGAACGGACAGTGGCTGGGCTCGAGATCGATCCGCACTAACTGGGCGACTCGGAAGCCGCCTGCGCCCAAAACGGAACGTAAGTGATACTAAACTTACTATACTTTCTCTTACTTTCTCGTACTAATTGTCCCTGAGCTAGGCCGCGGACGGACAGACGCGCTGCGGCCACGCGGTTCGACAACGTTCTCCGACATGTCGGACGACGAGGAAGTTTGATTCCTTGCTGTCCGACATAACTGGTTCCTTGTCGGCTACGTGACGGAATCCTAAAAAACGGCCAAGTGCGAGTCGGACCCGCGCACCGAGGGTTCCGTAACTGAAAAAAGTTTGACGATCTAAAATGGTAAATTTTAATTTCACAGTATGAATCTAAAGTTCCCGATTAAGGCCATGGCACCCCTACATAATACGTTTATTTCCAGTGTTCTCTAGTATAAGTGACTATTGTGCCAAATGAACTGAAGACAATAAAATGAATGCCTGAAACAAAATGCAGACGAATAAACCTTTTCTAATCTAAGTGGCAAACCATGGTATTTACCTGCCCCTCCTGGATATAGCCGTCAGTGTTCTAGTGTCTGCTTAAGTTGTATATATTTTTTCTCGAAATGCCATTAGTTTTAGATTCTTCCAACATATGGCACTACCTTGGTTGGTTTCATTGTGCTGCATACAATTTGGGCTTTACTAATGTAATACCTCTTCGCCCTGGAGCTAACGTGTTTTATTGCGTAGGCTCCTAGGCCTTGCTGTCTAAATGAGACAAAAGATATATATTTTCTTAAAACATCTGGTAATTACTTAATAATTAAGCTTCGTAAAAGACAATTATTTAAACAAACCTAATTTTCTATTTTCCCAAAGAAAAATACAGAACATTTTAAATATGATCTAAGGAAAATGGAAATGTGGAATTCATGAGTCGAGATTGAAGACGAACCTTTCTACTTAGAAAATAATTATGTTTCTTGTAAAAAAAAAAAATTGGAATATAAGAAGTGCTTTCGAGAAATAATTCTGTATCTTATCAGTTATCACTGCAAAGAGGCAACTTTTTGCTGCGCGACAATCCTACTTAATATTATAAATTTGAACGTTTGTGAAGGGTATTTGGATGTTTTGAGGTTTGGATGTTTGTTACTCAATCATGCAATAACGGCTGAACGGATTTACATGAAACTTGGCATACCGATAGACAAAATCCTGAATTGAGACATAGCATATTTCATATCCCGGTAATGCCTTCGCGTGGGATAATATTAATTTTAAGCTTAAAATAGATGGCGTTGTGTGAGCGAACGTTGTGTTTTAAGAATAGATGGCGTTGTGCGAGCGAACGTTGTGTTTTAAAAATAGATGGCGTTGTGCAAGAATCGTATAAACGGTACGAAGTTCGCCGGGACCGCTAGTAATATTATATAGGATAGAGAAATATAGGAAAGCGCTGGACCTACGGCTTGAGGCAGATTGCTGGCAGTGGATGGATGTGGATGGCCGATGGCAGCAAGAAGTGGCGCGCCCTGAGGCAGAAGTGAAGGCCTATTTTGAACAAAGGACGAATACGGCTGAGAACTTTTACTATAGGGACTGATTTGAAATTGCTGAAAACCTCACCAGCTGCAGAACAATAAATATATTATCAATTTTTGTCGTCTTTCGTGAATATAATAAAAACTGTTTATTTTATAATAATAACAAAAATATATTTGAAATCCACATAACGAGCACTTTCATTTGATATGTTATGACACCGTAAGGTTTGCAATTTTTTTTTATTTCCTAATTTGTCCCTGAAAGTAACCCTCAATTTTAAAAAAAAATATTTACTATGACATGTTTGTTTGGGTCATAGGACTACACCGTCCTACCAAATTTCACCTGATTTGGTCCAGTAGATTCGGATCAAATCGGCTGTGACAGACGGACGGACAGACAGACGCACCAGTGATCCTATAAGGGTTCCGTTTTTTTTTGTACAGTGTACAACCCTGAAAATATAATAAATAACCCTTTTTACTTTTTATGCTTTGGTAGGATTTTTGTCATTGAAAGAGTAACCCCCGGTTTCTCGTGCACTAACAAGCTGTTAATCTACTGTTAACACCTGTCAGTGGTTTTTTTTGTATGCACTTTGATCAATTGACAGCAATTGACGTACGAGAAACTGGGGGTAAGTATGGATAAAAACCACCATTAATTATCTAATATTCAACCATTCGGCTGTCCAACAGGTTTGTAGAAATAATTTAAATATTGTAGATTTTAATTTAATTTACGTGTGAGTGAGTATGTTAAGCAGCGTCTTCCTGAGATTCCAACCGCATACTGCGATCGCCAACCCGCCTGCCAAGCGTGGCGATTATGGCAAGATCCCCATGGTTATGAAAACCACGAAGGAGACCTATGTCCTACAGTGGACGTCAAATGACTGATGATGATGATGATGTTAAAGGAGACGAATCCTTATTATCGGAATAAGTAAATGTGTTATTAATTTTATTACAGCTTAAAAATCACATTGAGTTGTTAACGAAATAAAGGTTTATTTATTATGATTAACTAATTGCCAGTTTGTGGAGTTCTGACTACTCAAGCTAGATAATATAATGCTTATAAATTGAGGACCTACTTTACAATTCCAGTCAGTACATTTGAATATTCTAGAATTCTCTTTTGAATATAAATTACGAGTAGTTGCAAATTACTCTTCGTTAAAACATCATAAGGCACATTAGTTTTATAAATGAATTACTTAAACTTGAGATTTAGAAAGTAGTTTATCTTTTCTTTTTAAATATTTAAGTGAATACCGAATAATAAATAATGTAGGCCTCTTTCTATTACTTAATAATAATGTAATAAAAAAACAAAGCAAAGTACGGGTCGGACACGCGCACGAAGGGTTCCGTACCATTATCTATACAACATTAGACAAAGTTTGAATTTGAGAACAGCGCCATCTATAGAAACCAACAAGAAGCGTTTAACATTTAACGACATGACATCGGCGCTGTGAAGGTACATGGATGGCTGCTAGATGGCGAGCGCTGTCTTTAGACGACGTTTGTTATATGGGAGCTCCCTTAAATATTTATTTTATTTTGTTTTTGTAATGTGTTACGTGGCACTGGCGCCATCTAGCGGCACAAATCAACAGGTTCTGAGTAATAGCTACTTTGCTCTACTCAACGATGTATAAATGAATTGCACACAATACGTAGTTACAGAGTTAAAACCCTCGCTGAGTCGACATGTTTCTCCGTTTCATGCGGTTTTAGGAAGTGACCCCCTACTACCGAACTAAAAGACGTTTCACGTAGGTAAGTTTTTTTAGAAACGGCTTTGGTGCTAAAATTAAAGTTGCAAATTTTCTCAATCACTAACAAATTGCTAGTGTTCGTGAAACCGAGGGTAAGACCGCGCAATTAAGGCGCAGCGCTATGGAAGTCCGTATTCTAATTTCCGGCGGCAACAATAATCTTTTGGGCGCTTCCGGTTTGTCTATGGGCTACTTCCGGCTGAGGGCTGCAATCGGGCAAGGTGCTAACCGGAAGACTTATATGTAGGTAGTTAGATAGATAACTGTGATTGCATTGTCGTTTAGTTTGTGTGGTGCTAGTTTTTTGCGGTGGTGGTTAAATGGATAGATTTGCTCAACTTGCGTGAGGTCCCTAGTTCGAATCAAAGTTTGTAGTACGCCACGTACCTACTACTACAAACTGTGATTCGAACTTCCGGTTCGGTCGATTTCGGGCGGTGTCAGTAATCTTTTTGGCGCTTCCGGTTTGTCTATGGGCTACTTCCGGCTTAGGGCTACAATCGGGCCAGGAGGTGCCAACCGGGTGGATTATATTTACTTAGGTAGTTAGATCGATAACGTAGCTAAGTGGATGGACCCGTTGCTTCACTTCCTAAGGGCTTGGTTTTCTGAATTTGGGATTTTGTAGTACGACTTGTTAAGTATGAAGGTAAATATCGTGGAGATACGTGATTGACTGAGGTGTTCTCATACCTCAACGAGTGATATCACAAATCCGCGATGGGCACGCGTGGTTATTAAGCTCTCTTTCTCAGAGAGAGGAAACCTTGTACCCTGCAGTAAGACACTTGTTAGTGACATAACGTACAACCTGAAGAACGCTCTATTACTAACGATAATTACTTCTGATAAGCAAAAATGGTAGAAAGGTAACAATGTTGATACTCGACTTGGTAACTTTTTATGTCTCGTTAGCGTTTTGATCTGTTCAGGAAAAGTGGAATTTAATATTAAAGTTTTATAAGCCTCAAAAAAGTTCATCATCAGCCATTTGACGCCCACTGCAGGACACAGGCCAACAATTTACAGCAATTTATAAAGACAAAGACAAAGATATTATTTTATTTGTGAAGATAACATTGACATTTAACGACTTCACATCGGCGCTGTAAAGGTAGATGCGCGCTAGGTGGCGAGCGCTGTCTTTAGACAACGTTTGCTGTATGGGAGCCCCCCTTAAATGTTTATTTTATTCTGTTTTTAGTATTTGTTGTTATGTGCTATCACGGTTCATGAGATACAGCCTGGTGACAGACAGACAGACAGACGGACAGACGGACAGACAGACAGACAGACAGACAGACAGTGAAGTCTTAGTAATAGGGTCCCGTTTGGAACCCTTCTGGTACGGAACCAAAAAAAGAGATTTTCGACAAGTATTCAATAGGTAATTTTTAATTTGTGCCATGATTTCATACCAAAATTTTATATCAAAATCATCGTCTAGTTTGTCTTATGAAAGCCCTAGTAACTTCCCCCAGGTCGGCTCCCCGTTAATTCGGCTATGCATAAAGAATGAACGTGTAGGGCGTGCGATACATTACCCACTCATCGGGGTCCCTCAGGAGTCCGAGTGCGGAGACTATCTCAACATAGGTAGGTCTATTTGAGATGGAGGTTAGTGGGTTCTATTCATAGAACCGTGTGGCGCCGGATTAAGAGAACCGTGTGGCGCCGGTTTAAGTATAGCGTCACTCCATTTCCTTCCGTGAATGTCGTAGAAGGCGGATAAGGAAATACATTAGCAGGAGAAGGGCAGCAGCGTTTTCCTGAGATTCCAACCGCATACTGCGATCGCCAACCCGCCTGCCAAGCGTGGCGATTATGGCAAAACCCCTCACGGTTAGGAAAACTATGAGGGAGGCCTACGTCCTGCAGTGGGCGTCAAATGGCTGATGATGATGGTAATTAATAGACGCAGAGAGGGTTAGTTCTATAAATATGTAATATGTGAAAATCTCGTGTTTGTTATCGAACTCCTCCGAAACGGCTTCAGCAATTTTTGTGATTTTTTTTTGTATATTTGGTAGGTGCAGTGGTATATACGTTCAGTTCAGATTAACCTACAGCCTATATGCACCCTGAAAGTCAATTCTAAATACTGGTGAAAGAATTTTTGAGGTCGGATAAGTCCTTTCCTTTCTTTCCCCCTGCATACAAACCTAAAAACATATAAACTTCAAACTTTTCCTCTTTGTAATAAGATAAGACAAGATAGACACCAGAAAACAATTGCAGATACAAAAGAAGAGGTACAATTAGCGGCCCTATTGCTGATAGCAATTTCTTCCAGGCAACCCTATATTGGAAAGACTGCTGGAGGAAAAATTGAGCCGGGTAGCGGGTGCTAATCGAATATTAATGTACATACGTATACATATGATAATAATGAACTGACATATATTATACTTAAATATAAATGCTATAATATCAGTATAGATGTGAGAAGGCTGTTCGGAATAAAGTAGCAACATTGTCTGTGACAGATGACACTTACTTTTGAGGTTATTGCACTTGAAAATTTTCTTGCTTGGTTGGCTCGTGGTTGAGCAAATATACTTATCTAAATTGTTTGCAATTGGATTGCCGGCTATATATCTTCGCGTGGAGTGAATTAAAAGCCAGGAGGGAAGGTTCCCGAGTCATTCCTGACGATTTGTGGGGAGGGGAAAGGATTTCCCTCGTGAAAGTGAGACGAACAGTTCTCCCTTGAGACCGCGAGGTCGTGGTACCAAGAACCTGCACTGAGACGCAGTTTTCTGGGGAAGAGCGCTCTTGGGGTAGTCTGGGGAAGACTAGGGCTCCCATTAGCGATCCGGTGCAGGCATCCCGGGAGGCGCCGGCTGCCTATTCGACGAGGACCGTCGACGAAACATTGGACATTCTGTAAGTGTTTTACTTGTGTTTTAGTGTTTATTAGTATTTAATTTGGGACCAGGAGGCAGGCGGCCCTGTCTCCTTGGTCTCTGGTAGCAGAGCGGGTCCTATACCCAACATTTTCTGGTAGCAGAGCGTGGTTTATCCCATAACCCTGGGGCCAAACCCGCACTTTGTAGGTTAACTTTGTTTTCGCATATTTTGTAGATAAACTTTGTATACTTACGACTATACTAACAGTTGCAATTGTTGTATGCAAGTACTATCGGTGACAAATGGTTTTGTAAAAGTTGATATGTATTGTTTTTGCTATTATATCTAGGACAGATATTACTTTATAATTTGTTCGGTTTGTACAAGACGGCTCTTGTTAAAACACTTGTCTTGTTGTAATATCTAGGACAGATATTTGTTCATAATTATATTGTTCTTGTACAAGACGGCTCTTGTTAATCTTTTATCTTTAATAAAATTGTTAGTCTTTTGTATCTTGGAAAGATGTATGTTAGTAATCTGTGGTAGGGTACCCGTTGCTATATAATATAATTTCATCTACATTGGGCCATTGTTGAGTTTTGGTATTTTGTTAGCGGGGAGCTATCAATAAATTAATATTTGTTGTCAATATTAATTACTCTAACGCGATGGCGAGGGTGTCATTGGCCAATGAATTGCGTTGGTTTACCAATACCCAGGGGCTATTGTCACGTAGGGATCGTGACGATGCCATATTGGAACGTGCAGAACAGGTGTCTCAACGTCTCATTGAGGCGGAAGGGGCCATGAAGTCGTTGTCAGGCAGTACTCCAGCACCCACCCACGAGGTCTGGGCAGGTTATGAGCAGGACTTCACCCAGATCATGGAGATTGGTGACTCCATAGTCCAAAGGGCATCGGACATCAGGAGACAACGTGAGGGTCATGTTGTACCTACTCATACACCCAGGGAGGATTTAGTAAGCATCACAGGTAGGCTGCCCACCCTACAGCTGTCACATTTTGGAGGCGCTGTGGAAGAATGGGTTCCATTTAAAAATATGTTTACATCTCTAGTGGACTCTAGAGGAGACTTGTCTCGTGGACAAAAAATGGCATATTTGTTGTCCACTCTGGAGGGCGAAGCGAGGTCGCTCGTCCAACATCTCAAGGTCGAGGACGACCACTACAGCATTGCGTGGGAGTTACTGAACACGCGATACCAGAACGTGCGCCTATTGGCTGATGCGCATGTCAGTCAGCTATTGGCTTTGCCCAAGCTGACCAACCGGTCACAATTGAGGCTGCAGTTGTTGACCCCAATTACAGTGGCCTGTAATGCACTGAGGACGTTGGGACTGCCCGTGGACGAGTGGTCCTTTCTCCTCGTGCACATTACTTTAAGTAGGTTGCCGACAGACATGCGTTCTAGGTTCGAACGGGAGTCTGCGGAGCGCGATGTCAACGCGTTGCCTAAATTCGTGGACCTCATTCAGTTCCTCGAATATGAGGCCAGGGTCGTGGAGACCTCACAACCGGACTTGAGGCAGTCAGCGGCGCCGACGTGTAAGTGCGGCGCCTCACCGGCGCGCAGTACGTCCCAGCCAGCGCAGCCGCTGCGAGGACGCACTACGGCGCGCTTGGCGGCACTGGCGGCGGCCGGGAAGGACTCGGCTTGTTTGCAGTGTGGGCACGCGGGCCATACTCTGCTGAAGTGCCACGACTGGCAAGGGTTGCCAGTTGCTGATAGGCGGCGCATGGTGAAGCGCAATAGCCTGTGCTTTGGCTGCCTGGGGGACCACTTTGAACGGAACTGCCCCAGGCCCCAGCGTTGTCGTGCATGCGGCGGGCCGCACCACTTAATGTTGTGTGCCAACAGGTCGGGAGCGGACTCTCCGACGGCACAACAGCGGCGCCCTACGGGCGGGGGCCCCTCAGGGCGAGGCCCCCCGTCCGATGGGAGGAGGAGTCCTCCACGAGGCGCACCCCCACACCGGGAGCTGAGCCAGGTACCTGCGCGTGGACCCATGGGGGGCCCCGCACCTGCGGGTTACCATGCAGCCGGCCCGAGTGTGAGTTGGGCCCCTACGGGCGGGGGCCCGATGGTTGACACGGGGAGAGGGTCTCCTCTCTGCGCACCGGTTCCTGCGCGCGCTGGCGTGGAGCAGCGCGGCTCAGAGGTGCCACAGCGCTACTCTCCGCCGTGCCACGAGTACCCACGGCTGGAGTACCACCCGCCGTATTACAGGTACGGTAGGGCTGCAGGGTATACCCTGCCTAGGATGGCGATGTGCACTCGCCAGCCATATTACCAGCAGGGGCCCCCCTACGGGAGGGGGAGTCTGTAGCTAGCCTGCCCCTCTGCAAGCGCAGAACCGAGGACGGTTCTGCTGCCCACCGCGGTGGTCCGCGTATGGGGCCCCCAGGGAGATTCGGTTAGGGTTAGGGCCCTGCTAGATTCGGGGGCCCAGGGATGTCTATTATCAACACGAGTGGCCGAGCAATTAGGTTTAGGGCTGGGTGCCCCTTCGGTGCCCCTCTTGGGAATTGGCGGTGTGAAGGTTCCGCGTCTGGCGGGGCAGACGCACCTTACCTTTTCGTCGGTACACTCTTCTACGCTGAGGATTTCGGCTATGGCCATGGTAATGGATACCATTGTAGGATGGCAGCCATCTACAGATCTTCCCTCAGGTGTAATGTCGTGTACGTCGGATCTGGATCTGGCCGATCCACTTTTCTACCATCCCGCTCCAGTGGATCTACTCCTGGGCTCGGATGTATTAGGATGGGTCCTACTAGGCACCCAGAAGGTTCTGGGGCCCTCTTCACTGGTGGCAGTGTCGACAATTTTTGGATTTTCTGGTGGGGACCAGCCTGGTTGGAGGAACCAGAGACTTCGTGGCCTGTCCAGCAGGTGGACAGGTCGATTCAAGTTTTGCCTGGCGTGCGGGTGCACGCCCTGGCTGTGGAGACGGCCTTGGATCCCGACTGGCTGCCTGGGCGGTATAGCAGTCTGGATAAACTGCTGGCGGTTACCAGCTGGATTAAAAGATTTGTTCGCAACTGTCGAAATCCGAGTGATAAACATTTGTCCCCAGTTGTGAGTGCAGAGGAACGTCGGAACGCGCTGCTGCACTGGATTCGCATCGTGCAGATGGACCGCTTCGAGGCTGAACTTCGGATCCTGCGCGAGGGTCGCACCAAACTCAAGGGAGCGGTCGCCAGGTTAAATCCTTTTACGGATTCGGAGGGACTTTTGCGTGTTGGGGGTCGGCTTCGGAAAGCTGACCTGCCTTACGGAAGCCGCCACCCCTTGTTGTTACCAAAGGATGGACCTTTGGTAAAGCTCTTGGTGTCGGATCGACACATTCGTAATGCCCATGCCGGATGTGGGGCATTATTAGCTATCCTACAAAGGGAGTTTTGGATATTGTCTGCTCGAAGAGTCATTCGAAGCGTCCTCTTTCAGTGTGTACCTTGTTACAGAGTGAAGGCTTCACTCATGCAGCCGCAGATGGGAGATCTGCCGCCGGACCGAGTTAATCAGTCTCGGCCATTTGAGGGAGTCGCAACGGACTTTGCGGGGCCGTTTTCAGTAAAAACGACCACCCTTCGCAACGCTCGGGTTGTGAAGGCTTACCTATGCGTGTTTGTATGCTTGGCCACCAAGGCTGTCCACTTGGAAGTAGTTTCAGCATTGTCTACTGAGGCCTTCGTCGCCGCGTTGGATCGTTTCGTGTCGCGCAGAGGCTTGCCCTCACTTATTCGCTCCGACAATGGCTCAAACTACAAGGGTACCATAAACTATCTAAAGGATGTTAATGTATTTTTAGAAAATAATGGTGATAGTTTAAGTCAAATCCTCGCCCGGAAAGGGGTAACTTGGCGGTTTAGTCCCCCAAATTGCCCTCACTGGGGAGGTATCTTTGAAGCTGCCGTCAAGTCAGCGAAGACTCACCTCCGCCGCGTGATCGGAGAGACTGTCCTGACGTTTGAGGAGCTTGTTACTGTGTTTTGTAAAGTAGAGGCGGTCCTCAATTCTCGTCCTCTCTGTCCCCTGTCCTCTGATCCAAACGATCTAGAGGTCCTGACACCTGGCCATTTTTTGATTGGACAGCCACTTACTGCGCTGCCAGAATACCCATGGAGGGATGAACGTACGTCACGGTTGTCACGTTTTCAAATGTTGCAACAAATGGGCCAGGACTTTTGGAATCGTTGGTCGGTTGAATACCTGCATCTGTTGCAGCAAAGGGTGAAGTGGACAGACAGGACCGAGCCCCCTAGGGAAGGGGATTTGGTACTTTTGAAAGAGGCCAATTGGCCATCCTTGTTTTGGCGCCGGGGGCGCATTTTAAAGTTGCTATTTGGGGAGGACGGAACTCCACGCGTCGCGGATGTGTTGGTCGATGGTTCGATTCTGCGACGAGCCGTAGCAACGCTCTCTCGTCTCCCGGTTGATTAGGCTAGCGGCCTGAGCCTCTCAGCCCGGAGCGGGGGGATGTTCGGAATAAAGTAGCAACATTGTCTGTGACAGATGACACTTACTTTTGAGGTTATTGCACTTGAAAATTTTCTTGCTTGGTTGGCTCGTGGTTGAGCAAATATACTTATCTAAATTGTTTGCAATTGGATTGCCGGCTATATATCTTCGCGTGGAGTGAATTAAAAGCCAGGAGGGAAGGTTCCCGAGTCATTCCTGACGATTTGTGGGGAGGGGAAAGGATTTCCCTCGTGAAAGTGAGACGAACAGTTCTCCCTTGAGACCGCGAGGTCGTGGTACCAAGAACCTGCACTGAGACGCAGTTTTCTGGGGAAGAGCGCTCTTGGGGTAGTCTGGGGAAGACTAGGGCTCCCATTAGCGATCCGGTGCAGGCATCCCGGGAGGCGCCGGCTGCCTATTCGACGAGGACCGTCGACGAAACATTGGACATTCTGTAAGTGTTTTACTTGTGTTTTAGTGTTTATTAGTATTTAATTTGGGACCAGGAGGCAGGCGGCCCTGTCTCCTTGGTCTCTGGTAGCAGAGCGGGTCCTATACCCAACAAAGGCCTGTGCCTTACAGTGGGACGTATATATGCTGCTTATGTATTATGTTGTATAGATGATGAAAGAAGAAATATTTAAAGACCATCAGAATTACAAAGAAGTTTGTAAAGAGACTCGAATTTTCGCCGATGTCTGCACTTGCCCATTAGCTCAGTTGCAGTTGGGAGAGCGCTGGCACGGTTAGCCAGAGGTCGCGGGTTCAAGTTCCGGCCTGGGTGGAATTTTTAGCCTAAAACAAAAAGAATATAAGAAGAAAGATTGACGAAACAAATATATGGAGCGAATGTGGGTGGAAGGGCCACTCAGACGGACATACTCGTATTCGACCAAATAGGGGATATAAGTATTAGCAAAGAGATAAAAAGATAAAAAGTACTCGAAACCGGCGTGTGTGCATGCAACGATTAATGAATGTTGAGGAAGCGAAAGTGATCTGTCAGGATCGTGGAAAGTGGCAGTCCCTGGTCTCTGCCTACCCCTCTGGGTTACAGGCGTGAGTTTATGTTTGTATGTATGTAAAGATTCGGAGAACGCTGTCACTTCCGCATCCCAGCATGTACCACTTTGTTTTCTAAGGTACATAGGTACATTTGTGCATTTGTACGGTGCAGGAAAACATCGTGAGGAAACCCGCGGCCTGGTTGGCTCCGCACGTATTGACTTGTCTTTCCTGTGGGCAAGAATTTCTAATAAATTCAGACTAAGCTATTAGGATGGTATAGGTGTTGGGCAAGCCAACTCCATGTAAAATACAATGTTCCAGGCACTGCGGCGAACGAGTGGCCCCTTCACCCCTATAGTGTGAGTGGAGGTGCCACTGGATGCCGTATAAACAAGAATTGCGTATAAATCAACTCATTACGTAGATGCAAAAGGCCTAAGTAGTAAATTTGTGAATTTGTAGTAGCTATACCACTCGTCAACGATGGAGGAAAACATCCTAAGAACGTCCGTCTGTCGAGGTTTTCACATCACGCTTGAAATCGCCAATCCGCGATGGGCACGCATGGTGATTAGGCCTACTTTCTGAGAGGCATGTACTCTGCAGTGGGACGTGTAGGCTGGTATCTTCGGCTTTTCATATATATGTTATAGTGGACCTCTAAGCCGACGTCTAAGGTTATGCTCTGAGGTCCTCTATACCCGAGCCGAAGCCTCGGGAAGACTTTCCCACTAAAGCGCTGCGTATCGCACCACCAGTGCCTCAGCACCGGTACTTTTTTGAACGCAAAAGACGCCCAACAAGTGCCCAAGGCACTTGTTTTCCTGCATCTGGATACGACACGCAGCCCCGAGAAGTTTAAACGCTGCTCCCACATCCATCAATGATCCGAAAGACTACTACAATTAGATGCATTGCTAGGCCCGCCAGATAGGCTGGCTCTTTCTGTGTCCGACAAAGAAGTGCCCGTCACGAAGAAATGCTTATGTAACAGATAACCTAACAAAGACCATCGTCTACGACAAAACGGCGCGAGGAACATGCACGCGTTGGCCATTCACGGCCAATGTAGAGGTTGTTGCGGATACCCGCCTACGTTTACTGTCTGATCGATAAGACGACAGGCAGACGGGTGATTGCAATATGTCGTGAATTTGGTTTTTGATTTGTAATTAAAACCAGTGTAATGGATACACTATCTTTGTTTACCAACTGGGCTTATATACCGTCTTCTACTTTCAGTGAACTCGAAGCCGCTGACCTTCGACGAGGTCTACAACCAGAGTTCTGCCACCAACTGCACGGTGTACTGCGGTGGACTGAGCAGCGGCCTCACTGAGGAGCTGATGCAGAAGACCTTCCAGCCCTTCGGTGCCATACAGGAGATCCGCGTCTTCAAGGACAAGGGTTACGCATTCGTCAGGTGATGAAACTATCCAGTCTTTTGTACCAAAAAATTCTAGCGGTAAATACAGCGCAATATAAAGAAACGGACAAGTGCGGGTCGGACTGTACAAATGTTCTGTACAAAAAACCCTAAAAACTATTTGTAACCGACTCGCACTTGTCCGGTTTTTTTCTTTTTGAGGTACGGAATCCTAAAAACTACAATCATTTCTAAAGTGTACAATTCCTGAAACACCCCAATTAGAGTTTGAGTTTGGCAACGACTATTGTTCGCCAGCGGCCACACAGAAGGGAAGTGGGGCGAGGGCGCGGAAAAGACGCGTCGTTAATCGGGTATTTCTCCAGAAGAGGCAAAAATGGCTGACTTCGGTGGTCGTTTTTTTTTTCGTCTTTCGGGAATTTTATCGATTGTTTTGGATAAAGGGCTAAAAACTATAAATCATGATATATTTTGGGTAGCCAGATTCTCGGTTATAAAACGAAATATTTAAATCACCGAAATCAGACTACACCGAAATCAGAAAACTGTACACCGGAATCAGACTACCAGCACCGAAAGCAGAAAAACTAACACCGAAATCTGACTACCTGCACCGAAATCAGATTGTAAGCATCGACATCAGGAAATAATTCACTGGAATCAGAAAATGACCAGAGAATCATTTAACGTGGCAAAGTCACAATTTGATACCAGTAATGTTAGGCATTGTCTAGTAATTAAAAGAGGATATAATAAATAAAAACCGGTTATAATCAATCAACTTGTTTATTGTAATTCTCATACATTATTAAGCTCTAAAGTACCTACTTCTTTTACCTAAAATCACATTTTTTCAGTCAGTTTTTCTCATCTGTCAGTCTGTCAGCTCGTCATGCAAGCGCTAAAAATCTAACACGAATTGCGTGAGTAGGTAACTATTTCTAGCTAACTATTCTAGAACGAAAAATAATAATCCTTCCAAAAAAAAGTGGCAAAATTTTATCAAAACTCGCAATAAAGTCAAACTATACATTTTTGTCTCAGTATAGCCTTGTTTTTATAAAGTGACTACATCAAAATCAAAAAGCAATTCGAGACACCCTTTATTTGGTTTTAACATGGCATAATTAGTTATGAAAGAGATAAATGATCTAAATAAAATTACACATAGGTACTATGCGAATTTTACTTCCGGACTTTATTTTATTCCATTTTAACGTTTTTTTTCATGAAAAGCGAATTTAACATTACTCAACTTCAAATGCCATAAAATGGAATAAAATAATCTACGTAGGTAAAATGTGTTTTAATAATAATCAAATAAAAATTCTACAAAAAAAACTTTCCTTAAACTTAAATCAGTCTTATGAACATATTTGTTTAACATTGTCGATAACCTTATTATAAAATTTACTTAGCAAAATAGCCTTTTGGACTTATTCAACACAAAATGTTGTGTGAAAATTCAAAGATATGTTTTTATGATTATTTTTTATGCTACGGTTTGTACTTGTCAATAATAGTAATTAAGATAATTAAAAAATCGACAAACATAACTTTCCATAAATTTTTTTCAGAGTTAAATCAGTCTTAGGAAAATATTTATTTAACATAAAGATAAAACTTACTAAGAAAAATATATCTTTTTAAAAATATTGTCTTTTATACTTAGTTTATGAGGTAATAGAAAGTACAGGTAAAGATAGTTTTACAATCTTCCCTTCCATCTTCCTTTTTAAGTAAAGCTGTCTGTCTTTTACCTTAATTCGTTCATAAAGGACTGGATCACTCTTGATTTTTACTTTCCTAGCACGCTCCTTCAATCTCTTTCTTTCTTTTTGTTCCTGTTTTTTTTTCGCAGCTTGTTTTTGCTTTATTTGCTCTATGGTCAGCTGAAATAGAATAGAGTGGTAGGTAGAGTAGGTTGATGTAGAGCCTACTGTACATACCTTCATAAACGTACACACCGACTGACCACAAACTATAAGAAAACTATGTTAAAGAAATGTACACCCACTTTCTTTTTTGTAGGTACTTTAAACTTGCCATTGTTGACACATTCACATAATTCACAAATACAGACAGAATAAGCACACACATACACATGAAAAAATGTAGACACGAATAGGTACACATGTTTCACATTTTCAAGTTAACTAGCAATCTAACTGAAATCAATTATGACAGAAACAACATATGTATTTTTGTCGTTATTATTAACAGTAAAGAAAATATCTACACGTGTAAAACTATTCATAGGTTTCCACACGATGTTCTCTTTCACAGTTAGCGATTAGTTTTAAAAAAAAAAAACAAATGCGCATATCCTACTTGAAACTTACATGTAAGGAATCTGACCTCGGTTCTCTAAAGTCGAACGAAATATTCTGAAATCAGAAATGTACACCCACTTTCTTTTTTGTAGGTACTTTAAACTTGCCATTGTTGACACATTCACATAATTCACAAATACAGACAGAATAAGCACACACATACACATGAAAAAATGTAGACACGAATAGGTACACATGTTTCACATTTTCAAGTTAACTAACAATCTAACTGAAATCAATTATGACAGAAACAACATATGTATTTTTGTCGTTATTATTAACAGTAAAGAAAATATCTACACGTGTAAAACTATTCATAGGTTTCCACACGATGTTCTCTTTCACAGTTAGCGATTAGTTTAAAAAAAAAAACAAATGCGCATATCCTACTTGAAACTTACATGTAAGGAATCTGACCTCGGTTCTCTAAAGTCGAACGAAATATTCTGAAATCAGGCAAATTTGACTTCGGTGGAAATTTTTCTGACGTCGGTGCTCAAAAAGCCACCGAAATCAGGCACACCGAATTCAGAAAAGATATGTTTTTTCAAGTTCACTCTTCAACAACAACACGTATCAACCCCAGCTCAAGGCACTAGAAATTAGTCACTGAGATAAATTATACAGTAAGCACTAGATTTTACAGTCAACAAGTATTCTTTCCAATAACACCTCCACCGAAGTCAAAGTGTGCCCTGGACCAAATCTCAAGAATCAATTACTTACCCTGATATTTCCCAAGACTTTCATTCAATCACCCGTCCGTTGACCTCGGGCGCTACGGCTTGACTGACAAAATGGCTCATCCACACCGCGAATTCCTAGAGTAATCTACGACCGAAGAAACGCTTGTTTCATAAGTGCCACCGGATTCAGGCAGAAGCAAGGGTCACTCAAATATCTTGCTATTGTAGGCGAGCTATTGTTTGGATTCTTATGGTATTTAAATGAGAGGTACTTTAACTATCTGAGAATATGTGAACATAAATACATTCCCCGAAAACAGTCTGAGTTTTACAAAAATAATTATAAATTGTTAAGTTTTGGGTTGGGGACAAGCCACCGAAGGTCATTTTCAGCCATTTCAGATTTTTTTCTGTTAGTTGCAAACGGTTTTCAGCAAACTTTGCATGTTCTCCAAGTAGACGAGGACCTAGAGGATACTGTAATATTTTTTGCAGGGTTATATTTTGATAATCTGGACATGTTATGCGCCGGGCCGTCAAGTTCGGACCCCGTGGAGAAATGCCCAATCCAACTCACTTTCATACAAAATGTACTATGACCAAGGCCATAGAGGACAGCGGCCACCCAGGAGGAACGTGGGGCGGGGGCGCGGTAAAAATGCGACTCATTGTATAGAGTTCGTGCCGCCTCGCTCCGTCTTTTCTGTGTGGGTTTCGACCCGTTCCTTCAGTATGAAAGCGAATTAAAAATACACCGCCCTCCTTCCTATGTGCCCCGCGCCGTAGTAATCTATAAAACTACCCGTTAATCCAACAATCCTTCTTTCCATTGACCCCCAAAGAATCCGTCAATCTATCAACATGCAAATTCACCAATCCACAAATCCAAAGCCGTCTGGCGCCGGCTTAAGAATAGCATCGCTCCATTTCCTCCCATGGATGTCGTAGAAGGCGACTAAGCAAATAAATTACCAGGAGACGGGCAGCAGCTTCCTGAGATTCCAACCGCACACTGCGATCGCCAACCCGCCTGCCAAGCGTGGCGATTATGGCAAAACCCCTCATGGCGAAGCCGTCCTGCAGTTGGCGTCAAATGGCCGATGCTGATGATGAAATCCAAATATTCTTGAATTCATTTATCTATTCATTTTCTATACATGGTGTAATATAATATCTGGTTCGTTGCATGTACGCACGCCGGTTTCGGGTGATATAGAAAGAAAATTAGAAGCGGGAAATTGTGTAAACGGTGCCTTGCACTCCTTCGTGAGTAGCCAGAACGAAAGAGCTAGATTGGCTATGCATAATGGAGTGCTTGTCCCAACACGAATGAACGATAGCGAGACTTGGGTATGGCAAAAGGAGCAAGAATTTAGGATTAATGCAGTAG
Source organism: Yponomeuta evonymella (assembly GCA_963969515.1). Lineage (NCBI taxonomy): Eukaryota > Metazoa > Arthropoda > Insecta > Lepidoptera > Yponomeutidae > Yponomeuta > Yponomeuta evonymella. Next base: position 3,897,256 of record OZ018372.1, read on the forward strand.
AAATGAGGTCCGTGAGAAGTATGGCTGGTGTTACTTTGAATGACAGTTTTACGAAATAGTTTGACTAGAGAACGTTGTGGACTGAAAGAGGATGTAGTGACTAGAATTGAGAAAGGAATGTTGCGTTGGTTTGGACATCTGGACAGGATGAAGGAAGAAAGATTGACGAAACAAATATATCGAGAAAATGTGCGTGGAATGGCGGGTAAGGGACGTCCCAGGCGGACATACTATGATCAAATAGGGGATGTATAAGCAAAGACCAAGATAAAACGTAAACAAAATTACTTACTTACTCACAGGTTCTCAACAAAGGAAAGTGCAACGCACGCGATCGTAGCCGTGCACAACGCTGACGTGAACGGACAGCCCGTGAAGTGTTCCTGGGGGAAGGAGTCAGGAGATCCTAATAATGCGCAGACGCAGGGACAGGTGAGGAGTCTTTTTTTCTACTGCCTATCACATGATAATAATATTATAATTATGCAGCCTATTGTGGCGCCGGATTAGGAATACGTCACTCCATTTCCTTCCGTGGATGTCGTAGAAGGCGACTAAGGAAATCAATTACCAGGAGACGGGCAGCAGCGTTTTCCTGAGATTCCAACCGCATACTGCGATCGCCAACCCGCCTGCCAAGCGTGGCGATTATGGCAAAACCCTTCATGGTCAGGAAAACCATGAGGGAGACCTATGTCCTGCAGTGGGCGTCAAATGGCTGACGATGAATGCAGCCTATATACAGCTGAGGCTTATTTGATGCAGAGGATCTCCGTTGCTGTGCCGCGCAGTAATACCGGCAGCGTTATGGGAACCCTTGGGTTGAATGCGTCGGGGCGCTTTAATGGATTTTATATTGTTTTTTGTGTGTTTTTATGTAAGTAGGTACATTTGTGAAGTTATAGTAGCAATACCACTCGCTAACGGTGAAGGAAAACATCGTGAGAAAACCTGAGTGTCTGAGCTATTCACATACCTCAGCGCTTGAAATCGCCAATCCGCGGTGGGCACGCGTGGTGATTAAGCCCATACTCTCTCCCTGAGAGAAGGCCTGTTCCCTACAGTGGGACGTATATAGGCTGCTTATGTGTGTGTTTTTAAGGTTTCACGCCTGAAAGGGAAAGACGAAACAGTCAAAAAGACGTTACGGCTGTATACGCCGCAATAAAACGTATATTTCGACACTCAAGGGAATTAAAATTTATAGTGTACTTTCCGTTAACCCAGAACTATGAAAATTGGCAAGTAATATCGTCTTATACTATAAGTACAGGGAAAAAACTGAAAACTATATCTTCTATTATCTTCTATCTATCTATACTAATAATAAATCTGTAAGGGTCGGTCATGGAGTAAGTTAGTTTGTTTTCAGAGATATTGTGTTTATAGGCTCAATATATGATACTGAAACTAATTTCACGATTTTTAGAATTTTTTTCTGTATGTGTGTATGTATGTATGTATGTTCCTCCATAACTCTTAAACCAATTATCCGAATTTGATGAAATTTGGTATAAAAACATATAGACATCTGGGACACAGGATAGGCTATTTAAATTCTAGCTCCATGATAAGACGTGGCCCCCATACAAATGCTGCTTCGTAAAAATCGAAATGTACGCGAACGGAGTCGCGGGCACAGCTAGTTTATAATAAAATCATTAAAAAAATTATCTTTGAAGTTCGCTCGGTTTTATTGTGAATATTAACCCTGTAATAATAATTAAGTAACGGCCGCTCTCTCCTACCAAAAATTTGTACAAACATGCAAAACATGTAGAACAAATATTTATTATTGTACCATCTATGCATACTCATGTTTCACAAATAAATATCTTTATCTTTATATCTTTAAAAGCTCGGAATAAACTGCGAGACTCGATTCCTCAACTATTTATAATATGTAAGTACAAATACTTGTACGGAAACCTCGGCGCACGAGTCCAACTCGTACTTGCCCGGTTTTTTTATTGCTTTTTAGGATTCCGTACCCAAAGGGTACAAACCGGACCCTATTACTAAGGCTCCACTGTCCTGCTGTCTGTCTGTCACCAGACTTACCCCCGGTTTCTCGTACACTAACAAGCTGTTAATCTGCTGTTAACAGCTGTCAGTGCTTTTTTTTGTATGTACTTTGGTTAATTGACAGATGTTAACAGTAGATTAACAGCGTGTTAGTGTACGAGAAACTGGGGGTGTATCTCATGAACCGTTCGTGAAAGTCGAAATTTTCACAGATGATGTATTTTGGTTGCCGCTATAACAAAAAATACTAAAAATAGAATAAAACGATTATTTAAGGGAGGCTCCCATACCGTAAACGTGATTTTTTTGCTGTTTTCTGCTCGATATTGATAACGGCAACAGGTAGACTCTTGAAACATTCACAGAATATTCAGACCACTAAACATACAATGTTCACTTCAAAAATAGATATTTAAAATAAAATAAATATTTAAGTGGGGCTTCCATACTACAAACGTGATAATGGTACGGTACCCTTCGTGCGCGAGTCCGACTCGCACTTGGCCGGTTTCTTTTTTACTTTAGAAGTTTATAGATGTCTTCCATAGACGTCAACAAGAGATGTTGATGTTTTGAAATCTGATGTTAATTTTTTTTGTGAAGACTTACAAAGTGCGCACTTGTACTCTTTCTGAACAGTGACCGAAACTGAACCGTCACGCTTAGGTCGGTGACATTATAGTAGTTTATGCAACTGTCATATAATGAAGGGTATTAAAACACGAGTGTGAGTTTATGAAACGAGCGCAGCGAGTTTCATAATAGTAACGAGTGTTTTAATACCCGTGTTATATGCTGTTGCATACACTACTTTATCTTCACTAATGCAATTAAAAATTAAATTCACGAGTACGTGTATAATCACAGTGATTTTGCCGCCATTAAAATTTAACCAATGAGAGCGCAGCTGCGCGCTTCAATAAAACGCGACCAACCTGATTGGCCCTGCAATCAAGTTGGTCGCGTTTTATTGATGTTATAATGAGATTGTACGATATCGATGTGAATATTATACCATCATGTGAAATTGCTTAAATTGAGTGTTTTGTTGTCTGCGCTATAACAGTAGTAATTATAAGTCAAGTATTGAAAACATAAGTAGAATGTTACAACATTAGTGTAGATAAAATTTTTTACTTCTATTGTGTGGTTCTAAGCACACACTCTCATAAAATTAGGAGACTCAACGTGACACACCGATTAGCTCACTGTTTTGCATTGCACAGATTTCAGATGACTGAAATAGGATGCTGGAGACCACAGTAGGACACTCACATGCTCATATTCATCAAAAACCTTCTCTACTACCCACAGCTCAGCGGCGGCGGCTACAGCGGCTTCGGCTACGGAGCGAACGTCCCGGCCGGTTACTGGTACAATGCGCCCTACCCACAGCAGCTGGGCGCGTTTCTGCAAGGGGTGCAGGGCTACTCCTACCCTCAGTTCCACCTGCAGCAGCAGTATATGCCGCAGTCTGTGCAGTAAGTATTGGAAGAGTCTCAGGCTATAAGGTTCTGCTAACACTTCCCTTGAAAAAGATTCAAGGTTACGGAATTACTCCCGAGAAGCGTTGAAGAACTTTTGAAAGCAGTACATGCCCCAATCTCTGCAGTGAATCAATACGAGTGTTGTGGAAGTGCCAGGCTATAAGGTTCTGCCAACACATCCCTTGAAAAAGAATCAAGGTCACAGAATCACTCCCGACAACCGTTGAAGATCTTTTCAAAGCAGTACATGCCCCAGTCTGTGCAGTAAGTGTTAGAAGTCTCAGGTTATAAGGTTCTGCTAACCCTTCCCTTAAAAAAGATTCAAAGTCACGGAATCACTCCCGAGAAGCGTTGAAGAACTTTTAAAAGTAGTACATGCCCAAATCTCTGCAGTGAATGTTGGGGAAGTGCCAGGCCATAAGGTTCTGCTAACACTTCCCTTGAAAAAGATACAAGGTCACAGAATCACTCCCTTGAAGCGTTGAAAATCTTTTCAAAGCAGTACTTGCTTCAATCTGTGCAGCGAGTGTTGAGAAAGCTAGTTATAGGTCGCTTGAGAAAGATCACAGGATCACTCTCCCTAAGCGTTCAAGATCTTTTCAATCCGACCAACTCATATTTGCCAGTTCTTCCAGCGAATATGCACAACAGGATTTATAGACTTCGGATACACCGGATATTAATTTATCCAAAGAGGTTGGCCAGGTTGCGCTCAGATTCACAAAGCTTAATCACGGTGAATAGCGACGGAACCCGCGTCGTCAGTAGCTTGTTACTAAGTGTGGGTGAGCGGAGCCGTGGTGTGCGGTGGCGGTTGGCGGCAAAAGCTGCAGAGGGTTTACGCCCTTGTATCGAAAACTATGACAACTTGTTACTAACAACGACTAGTCTGCAATGGAGAATATGCGAAAATAGAGCCGAAAACAAAAAAATACGGGACACGTATTTTTTCTTTCTCGTATTTATTTGATTTTTAGGGCCCGAAGTGACGTAGGCTAGAAGGCAACAAAGAAAATAATCTTTGCCTCTACGGCCTTTACGTGAAAAAAGTGTGACTTGTCATTGTCACGTCAGGCAAGATAATAATCTGTATTGTCTGTTTGTTGTTTTAGATAGATCGTGAATGACTTGTAGTATAGCTATATACTACGAATGAAAATTCGTTTCGATATACCATAAACTAACCATAAACTATAAAAACATTGTTGACATTTGACTTTCTTTTTTTTGCTGGTACCATGCTGTAGAGCCGCTGTGCTGGCTGTTTTTTTTAATTCAAAATTACAGATAAATCTTTATAATTTTCCTGTATTCTTTTATTTTTTCTTTTAATTATTGTCCATTGTTACCCGCACCGACCCGAATGTTTTTTTTGTCAGAGGAGATTCAACCTGCAACAAATACTTCTTTCTTTAAAACTCTAACACCTCTCTCCGCAGCACCGCGATGGGCGGCGTGCAGGCGCTCCCGTGGGCGCTGGGTGGCGGCGTGGGCGGCGTCGGCGGCGTGGGTGGCGTGGCCGCCATGTCCCAGCCGCCCGTGCTCCACTACCCGCTGCAGCACTTCCAAGTGCAGCCTGTAAGTTGATCCCTAGGGAAACTCGTGGACTGCCGGTAGACAAGAGAATGTAGTACGGTAACATAATAAGTGGGCGAGGTAGTGCAACTGTAAGTGCCGGAGGCGCGCGGACGGTTGCGCGCGCCGCGCCTGCTGCACGTGCCGGCGGCGCGCACGGCGGGCCAGCAGCGGGCACCCGTGCCGCGCGCTCTCGCACTTCTCAACTCCCTGGTCAGTGCGGCGCCGCAGTGTGATATGTTTACCACAGGAATTGGGAGAATGATTGAAGTATGCAAGGGAATGCTTGAAGAAGGATGATTCTGTTTTTGTTTTTAGTAGTTTAGTATAAGGATTAATGTAATGTTATTTATATTGTTTCTTGCGATGTTCAACTTTTATTTACTACTAAGTTTGTAGCGATTTGGCATTAGCTGTAAGTTAAAAATCTAAATAAATAAAATAAAATAAGTAAAGTAAGCAGTTTGGCGAAAATGTGTACTACATTAAAGTTTTTTATTGTTTTTTGATATAAGCAGCCTATATACGTCCTACTGTAGGCACAGGCCTTCTCTCAGAGAGAGAGTTTTTTTGAATAAATAGTACTATTACAATAATGATCTTTATTGACAGAAAACAAATTAACAAAAGCAAATTAACACCTTGTTACAATTATGGTACGACATTAAATTATGGTACGACATTAAATTAAGAAGTCCGTCGAGAGGGCGAGGACACGATAACCCTGAAATCCGGTAACCTGCTCTACTACCGGGAGAGCGAGCAACAGTCCCAGGGTGGTGTCGGGTTTCTCGTCCACAAGTCCCTCGTAAATAACATTTTGGCCATCAACAGTGTGTCGAGCAGGGTGGTGTACCTAATACTCAGAATATCTAAGAGATATTCGCTGAAGGTCATTCAGGTATACGCACCGACCTCGTCACACTCCGATGAGGAGGTAGAGGCGATGTATGAGGACATTAGTAGGGCCATACATACCTCGGAGACCTATTTTAATGTGGTTATGGGGGACTTCAATGCGAAGCTGGGCACAAGAAGCGAGGGTGAGATGAGAGTGGGGCAATTTGGTTCTGGGCAACGGAACCCGAGAGGACAAAGGTTGGCAGACTTCCTGGAGAAAGAGGGACTCTTTATGATGAACTCTTTCTTTCAGAAGCCACCTCACAGGAAATGGACCTGGTTGAGTCCCGATGGTTCCACGAGAAACGAGATAGACTTCATCCTGACCTCCAAGAGACAAATATTCAATGACGTCTCTGTGATCAACATGGTGAAAACCGGAAGCGATCACCGAATAGTAAGAGGCACATTGAATATCAATGTCAAAGTTGAGAGGTCTCGTCTCATGAAGTCCACGCTCCGACCTACTCGTGCCCATATCCAGAACCCCGAGAACTTTCAACTCGAATTGTCAAATCGCTTTGAGTGCCTGGAGAGCGCCGCATCGGTGGACGAGATCAATAACAGGTTTGTAGAAACTGTCCGTACAGTGGGCTCGAGGTTCTATAGACCCAACCGTACGAGTAGACCACAAAAGCTCTCAAACTATACTCTCGACCTCATGGCTAAACGTCGCGCGTTGCAACTGCAGTCCTCCGAGGATGCTAAGTCATATAGGCAGCTCAATAGACATATCTCAAAGTCTATGCGGCACGATATTCGGTCCTTTAATACCGAACGTATTAAAGAGACTATAGAGCGGAACAAGGGCTCCAAAGTGTTCGCAAAAGACTTGTCTATTGGGCAAAGCCAGCTGACGAAGCTGAAGAGAGAGGACGGCAGTATAGCGTCGACCAAATCAGAGGTGCTGAGGGAGATTGAGAGTTTCTACGGACAGCTATACACCTCAGTCGCAAAACCTGTTAGCAGTTTGAACAAAGATCCGAGAGCCAAACTGACCCGACATTATACCGAAGACATCCCGGACATCAGCCTGTACGAGATTAGGATGGCCCTGAAACAGCTCAAGAATAACAAGGCACCAGGAGAGGACGGAATCACATCAGAGCTCCTGAAAGCGGGTGGAACACCAGTACTTAAAGTCCTTCAGAAGCTCTTCAATTCCGTCGTGCTCGAAGGAAAAACGCCAGAAGCATGGAACAGAAGCGTGGTGACGCTGTTCTTCAAGAAAGGGGATAACTCTCTATTGAAGAACTACCGACCCATCTCGCTTCTGAGCCATGTTTATAAGCTGTTTTCGAGGGTCCTCACGAATCGTCTCGAATGCAGGTTTGATGACTTCCAGCCTCCCGAACAAGCCGGTTTCCGAAAGGGCTTTAGTACCATAGACCACATCCACACGCTGCGGCAAATTATACAGAAGACCGAGGAGTATAATTTGCCATTCTGCTTAGCGTTTGTGGACTATGAGAAAGCCTTCGATTCGATCGAGACATGGGCAGTGCTCGAGTCTCTCCAGCGTTGCCGTATTGACTATCGGTATATCGAGGTGCTGAAGTGCTTGTACAACAGCGCCACCATGTCGGTCCGAGTACAGGAGCAGAATTCGGAGGCAATTCCATTGAGAAGAGGCGTGAGACAGGGAGACGTTATCTCTCCGAAACTGTTCACGAACGCACTGGAAGATGCCTTCAAGCTTCTGGAATGGCAGGGACGCGGCATCAATATCAATGGCGAGTACATCACGCACCTTCGATTTGCCGACGATATAGTAGTCATGGCAGAAACGATGGAAGACCTCGGCATAATGCTCGACGACCTCAGTCGAGTTTCCCAACGTGTGGGCCTTAAAATGAACATGGACAAAACGAAGGTCATGTCGAACGCTCGTGTTGTGCCCACCCCAATAACATTGGGGAACACGACTCTCGAAGTTGTAGACGAATACGTCTACTTAGGACAAACAGTCCAACTAGGCCGGTCCAACTTCGTGAAAGAGGTCAATCGTCGAATCCAACTCGGCTGGGCAGCTTTCGGGAAACTTAGAAAAGTCTTTTCGTCTAATATACCTCAATCGCTCAAGACAAAATTATACAACCAGTGTGTGTTACCAGTGATGACTTATGGCACTGAAACGTGGTCTCTCACTATGGGCCTCATAAGAAGGCTCAAGGTCACGCAACGAGCTATGGAAAGGGCTATGCTCGGAATTTCTCTACGAGATCGAATCAGAAATGATGAGATCCGTAGACGAACGAAAGTCGTCGACATAGCCCAGCGGATTAGTAAGTTGAAGTGGCAGTGGGCGGGGCACATAGCACGCAGAACTGATGGCCGATGGGGCCGAAAAGTTCTCGAATGGAGACCACATATCGGCAAGCGCAGCGTGGGACGACCAGCCACAAGATGGACAGATGACGTCATTCAAGTGGCAGGAAGACGCTGGATGCAGGCCGCTTCCAACCGGTCTTTTTGGAAATCCATGGAGGAGGCCTATGTCCAGCAGTGGACTTCTTGTGGCTGAATGATGATGATTAAATTAGAGTTTTAGGTTATTTATGATGCGTGCTTCTGATACCTGCGCTAGGAAAAAATCCTGTATTATCTACAGGTATCAGTGCCCTCCAAGTAAAGTGTAAGCATTTTTTCGTAAAAATGTGGTAAATAAGACTTGAGAATGACTATTACCAATCCTATGAACTTCCACTGCAATTTTAGCGTAGGCGTCATCATTCATCATTCAGCCACAAGAAGTCCACTGCTGGACATAGGCCTCCTCCATGGATTTCGAAAAAGACCGGTTGGAAGCGGCCTGCATCCAGCGTCTTCCTGCCACTTGAATGACGTCATCTGTCCATCTTGTGGCTGGTCGTCCCACGCTGCGCTTGCCGATATGTGGTCTCCATTCGAGAACTTTTCGGCCCCATCGGCCATCAATTCTGCGTGCTATGTGCCCCGCCCACTGCCACTTCAACTTACTAATCCGCTGGGCTATGTCGACGACTTTCGTTCGTCTACGGATCTCATCATTTCTGATTCGATCTCGTAGAGAAATTCCGAGCATAGCCCTTTCCATAGCTCGTTGCGTGACCTTGAGCCTTCTTATGAGGCCCATAGTGAGAGACCACGTTTCAGTGCCATAAGTCATCACTGGTAACACACACTGGTTGTATAATTTTGTCTTGAGCGATTGAGGTATATTAGACGAAAAGACTTTTCTAAGTTTCCCGAAAGCTGCCCAGCCGAGTTGGATTCGGCGATTGACCTCTTTCACGAAGTTGGACCGGCCTAGTTGGACTGTTTGTCCTAAGTAGACGTATTCGTCTACAACTTCGAGAGTCGTGTTCCCCAATGTTATTGGGGTGGGCACAACACGAGCGTTCGACATGACCTTCGTTTTGTCCATGTTCATTTTAAGGCCCACACGTTGGGAAACTCGACTGAGGTCGTCGAGCATTATGCCGAGGTCTTCCATCGTTTCTGCCATGACTACTATATCGTCGGCAAATCGAAGGTGCGTGATGTACTCGCCATTGATATTGATGCCGCGTCCCTGCCATTCCAGAAGCTTGAAGGCATCTTCCAGTGCGTTCGTGAACAGTTTCGGAGAGATAACGTCTCCCTGTCTCACGCCTCTTCTCAATGGAATTGCCTCCGAATTCTGCTCCTGTACTCGGACCGACATGGTGGCGCTGTTGTACAAGCACTTCAGCACCTCGATATACCGATAGTCAATACGGCAACGCTGGAGAGACTCGAGCACTGCCCATGTCTCGATCGAATCGAAGGCTTTCTCATAGTCCACAAACGCTAAGCAGAATGGCAAATTATACTCCTCAGTCTTCTGTATAATTTGCCGCAGCGTGTGGATGTGGTCTATGGTACTAAAGCCCTTTCGGAAACCGGCTTGTTCGGGAGGCTGGAAGTCATCAAACCTGCGTTCGAGACGATTCGTGAGGACCCTCGAAAACAGCTTATAAACATGGCTCAGAAGCGAGATGGGTCGGTAGTTCTTCAATAGAGAGTTATCCCCTTTCTTGAAGAACAGCGTCACCACGCTTCTGTTCCATGCTTCTGGCGTTTTTCCTTCGAGCACGACGGAATTGAAGAGCTTCTGAAGGACTTTAAGTACTGGTGTTCCACCCGCTTTCAGGAGCTCTGATGTGATTCCGTCCTCTCCTGGTGCCTTGTTATTCTTGAGCTGTTTCAGGGCCATCCTAATCTCGTACAGGCTGATGTCCGGGATGTCTTCGGTATAATGTCGGGTCAGTTTGGCTCTCGGATCTTTGTTCAAACTGCTAACAGGTTTTGCGACTGAGGTGTATAGCTGTCCGTAGAAACTCTCAATCTCCCTCAGCACCTCTGATTTGGTCGACGCTATACTGCCGTCCTCTCTCTTCAGCTTCGTCAGCTGGCTTTGCCCAATAGACAAGTCTTTTGCGAACACTTTGGAGCCCTTGTTCCGCTCTATAGTCTCTTTAATACGTTCGGTATTAAAGGACCGAATATCGTGCCGCATAGACTTTGAGATATGTCTATTGAGCTGCCTATATGACTTAGCATCCTCGGAGGACTGCAGTTGCAACGCGCGACGTTTAGCCATGAGGTCGAGAGTATAGTTTGAGAGCTTTTGTGGTCTACTCGTACGGTTGGGTCTATAGAACCTCGAGCCCACTGTACGGACAGTTTCTACAAACCTGTTATTGATCTCGTCCACCGATGCGGCGCTCTCCAGGCACTCAAAGCGATTTGACAATTCGAGTTGAAAGTTCTCGGGGTTCTGGATATGGGCACGAGTAGGTCGGAGCGTGGACTTCATGAGACGAGACCTCTCAAGTTTGACATTGATATTCAATGTGCCTCTTACTATTCGGTGATCGCTTCCGGTTTTCACCATGTTGATCACAGAGACATCATTGAATATTTGTCTCTTGGAGGTCAGGATGAAGTCTATCTCGTTTCTCGTGGAACCATCGGGACTCAACCAGGTCCATTTCCTGTGAGGTGGCTTCTGAAAGAAAGAGTTCATCATAAAGAGTCCCTCTTTCTCCAGGAAGTCTGCCAACCTTTGTCCTCTCGGGTTCCGTTGCCCATAACCAAATTGCCCCACTCTCATCTCACCCTCGCTTCTTGTGCCCAGCTTCGCATTGAAGTCCCCCATAACCACATTAAAATAGGTCTCCGAGGTATGTATGGCCCTACTAATGTCCTCATACATCGCCTCTACCTCCTCATCGGAGTGTGACGAGGTCGGTGCGTATACCTGAATGACCTTCAGCGAATATCTCTTAGATATTCTGAGTATTAGGTACACCACCCTGCTCGACACACTGTTGATGGCCAAAATGTTATTTACGAGGGACTTGTGGACGAGAAACCCGACACCACCCTGGGACTGTTGCTCGCCCTCCCGGTAGTAGAGCAGGTTACCGGATTTCAGGGTTATCGTGTCCTCGCCCTCTCGACGGACTTCAGATAACCCTAGGATATCCCAGTGTAACCTACCCATTTCCTCTTCCAGCTCAATTAGCTTTTCGTCTGTCCTCAATGTGCGAATGTTGTGTGTTACCAGGGCCAGTCGTTTTCGTTTTTGGGGGTGGTAGCCAGATCTCTGCCGGAGATTCTTAGCACCCCTTGCTCCGCCGTTACCGTGGCCGCTACCGTAGCCAGGAATAGCGGAGCCGCCGGGGACTGGGGGCCTGGTTTTTTGGTGTATTGCCATGAGGGTATTTGCCTTACTCGCCACGCTTGGCATGCGGGTTGGCGAGCGCAGTATATCGTATTTTCGCAGAAGGCGCTGCTGCCCACCTTCTGGTAATGTCCCTTAGCCGGTTTTTACGGCACCCGCGGGAAGAGATGGGGGGGTACTATTCTAAAGCCGGCACCCCACGGCGTAGCGTAGCGTAGGCGTATCTACTCCGTTTTTTACACACTTCGTCGTGGTTTTTCCATGTAAGTTAAAAATTTTGTTGCTTGTTGTTATCGTTGATTATCGTTGGTGTTGGTAGAATTCTTTGGTAAAAATGCATTATATTTGTCTTTCCTAAATTTACTATTAAATTATTATTATCTAGCCAAGTTATTATTTCTTTTATAGAGTTGTTAATATCATTTTCATATGTCAATGGATCTTTTTGTTTAATTAGTATCGTCAGCAAACAATATTAAAGGATTTGATACATTGAGGGGAAAATCGTTAATGTAGAGCAAGAAAAGCAAAGGGCCCAATACACTGCGGCACACCATGCTCTACAACTCTACTATGTGATGTGTAGATAATTTCTCGTTTAGTTTTTAGACATATTCTACTAATGTGTGCGTTGAGGTCTATTGTTAAGGTGTATCAATGATAGAACGTTAACACGGATACCGTATCAACTCTTAACATATTTATTTATTGCGTTGCCATGGTAACACGAATCGTATAAACGGATTCTGTGGCTTTACGAAGTTTGCCGGGACAGCTAGTAATCCATAAACATTAAATAAGGGTGAACAAAGAAGCCCGTAGATGGCGTTATAAGTCTTACTTTGACATTAATTACTTCCAATCCCATTATGAATGAATCACAGGATTTCCAGACTATAAGAAATATTTTTTCGCAGCAAATCGGTGAAGACGAGTGGCTCGCGCCGAGTCTGCTGGTGTGAGGCCGGCAGCGTGACTGCGCATGCGTGTGCTGCGCGCAGCACAAGCCGGAATGGCTCTGAGACGCCCCCGACGCCTTGCGACACCCCCTGATACCCTGTGAGACCCCCTGACATCCGGTGACACCCTGTGGCTTCTGGTGATACCCGATATAACCTGGAGCACCCTAGAACACCTGGTGACATCCCGTGGCAAGTGGGCATACTCCGTGGCACCCAGTGATACCCCGTGGCTCTTGGTGTCAACCCTATGGCACCTGGTGACACCCCGTGGCTCCTGGTGACACCCCGTGGCTCCTGGTGACACCCCGTGGCTCCTGGTGACACCTGGTAACACCCAGTGGTACCTCCTGACACCTTATTACACACCGCTGCTTCATACCTGATACCGGCCTTAGTAGGAACCCTCAATTCTTCAAGAATCTGTGCCACTTTTTTATGGCAACGAAATAAAACCTATGCCAAAAATGCTGGCATTATACTGGCTTGGTGCAGAGAGAATCTAGGACCGGAATTTGTATGTTAAGTTGTTACTTTACTATTTAAAATAATTTCGTGGTTACATTATGTCGTACAGATATAATACAGAGTGATATCGAAGTCGTTAGCAAGATTTTGAGGAACATTTTCTGACCATGATTTACAAAGAGAGTTTTATTTTACAAAAAAGAGACGCAAACAAAAATATCGGAACATTCATATGAAGCTTCGTCAAAAAAAGGCACAACAAGCACAGGAACTTACAAAACAGAACAGACACAATACTATCCAAAACACCCACGTGACAAACCCGACCTTAAGGATTATTTTTAGTTTAAAGAAAAGCCACTTAAGGGATTAAAATATTATGGTTTGAATTTGATGTGGCCAACTAAATTATTATTCTTACTCTTGTTTAAACCACAGATTCTAAAACATTCAACACACAGAAAACATTTTTCAACGTACCCTACTATTTTAATTGAGATTCAGTAGGAAATTAAATATATTTACAAAAATGCTGTACCGCTACATTTAAGTCATAAATAAAAAAAAATCAAAAATATTTATTAATCCAAAAACGTGTTACACACAGATAAGACTTTCACTTTTTTACACTTTTCATAAAAGGAGGCATTGGTATAAGGTAGACGATGTTAATTACACAATGTAAGAAAGTTAATTTTAGCTTAATATAAAAGGTTTACAGTTTTTTCATTGTTCCCACACTAGGCTAGGCCTGTGTCGTGGGCGACGGTAAGTATTAAACAGATTTAATGTAAATCTAATGTAAGTAATTGGTTTACATTAATAAGTAATTTCTCGATTATTTTACCACGAAACAACTAAAGTTTCACAAAGTATATTAATATTATTATTTAAGTATCATAATGAATGAAACATTCTCTTAAAATGTGGCTAACGATTTTGAATCACGCTGTAGATCCAGTAAATATGAGAAAAAAAAATCCTCTCTTGCGAATAACGTCAATGATACAGCACACGCCATCACTCATGTCCCACGGAGAAGACCTTGACTGTATTGACATAAGAACGAAAATGTCTTAGCTCAATGGACTTCAGTGGTGGTGCGGACTCTACTGCAAAACGAGTCATTGACGTTGTTCGAATATTTTTTTAATTATTCTACTCTTTACGAAATATCAACAGATATTTTCCTGGTAGGGTCATCGTTTTACTTTGAAAATTCGCATTTGACAGTTTTTTTTTCGTGTCGCGATGTTAACGTATGACATGACAACTGACACTAAATGTCGAGTTTTGTTAAGGAGAAGTCTCATTATGTTAAAATTGTTGTCCCGTGAAATTCCAATTTTTTTTTCATTTTTTAAAGGCTTTAATCAAGATGAAAAAAATCAAAAAGTGCACTGTGATTATTCTAGTACCTTTTCATTTTATTTTCCTTTATTTTTCTCGGGGGTCGTCAAGAAGCAACAGACGAAATATTTTATCTTAAAAATTACTTAGGCTCTAAGCCATAACATTAATGAAGTTTAGGACAGTAAGGCGGATCGAACATTTGCAAAAGAAAATGTGAGTCACATAACTTAAAAAAATATTGACAAAACCTAGCTACTAACTTATAAGAATGCTTATGAAAATGCGTATAGGAAAAAGTGCATAAAAAATTAAAATTAAGATTAAAAATAGGTTTCTAGTTAAGATACAATTACATTTAGGGTATTTATATCAGAAAGAACACGCGGGCCAAACACGGTTGCAACTAGGTGAAATTTTTTGTGAACAAATTTTGGAGAAAATCTCTGAAGTTCGGGTACCAAGATCTGAGCACAAGCTGTAGCGTAAGATTATAATAATAGTAGACTTTTGGAAACATGTTTAGTAGAAACTAAATCGTAGAAAAACTAGGAAGGTCACATCTATGAGTGAGAAAAAGAGTTTTTTAAGAAATTTTTTATCCACGGAGATTGTTAGAAAAGTAATGTGATGAGGTTAGGTTAGATTAAAAAAAAAAAAGTAGTAAAAATTCTTTACAGAGAGTTTCTAGTCTATTAAACAATATTATAGATCTCTTCATTTCTCTCTTGGTTTAATGCAATGAAAATAATGGACAATGCCAAAATCAATTCCATAAATTTACAAACGAATCCGTAATAAAACTATTAAAACTACTGTTATAATGAAGGTTGTGTCTAATAATAAAAAAGATACACTTAAAAAAAAACTTGAAAAATACCGAGACTAGTCAAAATATTAGATTTATTTATTATATAGGAAGTTAAGTAAAAAGAAAAATATTTATTGCATAGGAAATAAGAAATACTTAATCGTTTACTGTAGTCAATGGTGTGATGTGAAAGTTTCTGTTCTATTGGAAGTGGTGTACCTTCAACATTTTAGTTTTGAACTTTGGCCGAACAAAATTCTGTCTACTTTATGTTTTCGTAATTTTATTGTTGCTAAGCTCTTTTGAATGAGTAAAAAAAGGATTTTCACACGAATGGCAAGTAAGGCATTTGAAAACTCTCCCGAGGGATATTTTCAAGTGGCAATACTTTAGAGGGTGAATTTTAAGAAAATTTTAGTGTTGTAATAACATTTTAGACGAAATAAAACGTAGTGGTTAGACTACTTACCTGTCATTTTTGAAACTTTTTGAGGGGTCATGTAACGATCTACATGAACCTCCATCGAATGGATATTTTGTAAATGATGTATTTTATATATTATATTGAGAAAAATCGTTTTTACTTTGACTGTCGTAGTACTTTCTTTTTGATTAGCAATCTTGTTTAGCACTCGTATAATTTTTCGAGCCTGTAGTAAAAAAAACTTGAGAGACATATCGCTAGAACATGAAAATATATTAAGATATTACAATATAAATAGTATTTATATTTAAACTACGTTAAATACTTCATTTAGGGTAAGGAATGAATTGAGAAGTGTCAATTTTGCCACCGTGTCAATCGAAAAGAACTCCGAGATGGGCTTTGCAGCTACGAGGTTCAACCTCCATACAAAACTGATTATATCAGAAACGGGAAATTCACAAAGAATTAGATAGTCAAATTTAGCTCTAGTCAGACATAATAATGAAGCTAGCAATTAAATGAATACTATAAAAGTCATATATTGCCTATAATTGCTTAATGTAGTCGAAATATAGGAAGCATAATCATAAAAAAATATGTATATCCAAATAGTCGTTAAGGGTTAATGTTAAAAAACTGGGTTTTCGCCGACCGTCGATTCGGTTTAAGGAATCCCAAAAAGTGACGGGTCTCTGCCTTTCTTGTTGCTACATACTTCCTTCAAAACATATAATATTATAGTCAAATGCTAAATTGTAAGGTAAACGTAACGATAAATGGCTTTGCTGCCTCCACTATGTAATCGTAACATATAAGAATGTAACGGATACACATATAAACGATAAATAAATAACGTGAATGTAAACTCTCGCTAAGTACAGTGAGAGTGTGTTAGCTAGGTGAAATTGCAAGATATATTAAAAAGTATATTGTTATTATATGCAAAAAAAAATATTGCGCAAAAATAACTTTATTTTAAACACTATATATTGTTTAGATAGGCTATTTAAATTTGTAAATGATTTTACGTTTGTTTCAATTAAACTTTGCGTTGATTTATTTTTCATTTCTTTGATGAATTATTTTCTTTTGAAAAATATAAGATATTATATAAAAAATAATTTTAAAATGATATAATTTTAAGTCCCAAATATAACACCAAATATTTTATAATCCTGACATATAAATAGTAATATTGATGTGTGGTGATGTTTCCAGAAGACGATGTCTCGTTAATACTATTGCCTTAAACTCTTAATCATAAAAACCTTTAATTTTGTTTTTATTTACATCTAGCCCATAGACTTGCATAGCGGCAAAAGCTGGCGTTTCAACTTTCAAATCATTTCACTACTCAAAACGTGAGTGATAAAATTAAATAACTCCGATGATAACTCATTTTACCGATGGAAACCCTTTTAAAAAAAATTACCTGTGGCAATCTGCCGTGTCACGCGGTGTAACGATCTCAAAATTTCTCAGGTCGATCTAAACCGGTTTGACAGTACACGCAAACCGACTTGCAAACCGAACCCAAAAATCTATGTGAACCGGGTTGAAACCTAGTTACAAACCGCAGTAAATGACAGAGTCGATGCGATGCTCCGATCTGCAGTGGCACGGTTTGCGTCGTCTTTAACGGATTCGGCGCACCCGGGCCGTGGGTGGGCTGCGGCATCGCGGTTTGCGCCGATTTTGGCACTATCATTCAGTTTGACGATGTAAACCGTGTCGCGCGATCCGCACAACTCTCGCGCTCGCTGACGCTGAATCGGTTTGACGATCATACCCGAATTATGATTGTAAATTTCAAACTCATACGTTTAACTTCGTTTTCGGTGGAGACCAAGAACAAATTACAATTTAAAATCGACTTTGTTAAGTCTCAGAAGTCTCAGCAAACTCCGCGACGCAACGAGCGTGAGCGGGAGAGAGTCAGGGATATCGACAAACCGCTCGCTCGGCGTGCACTCGACTCAGCTCGTTCAGATCGGTTTGAAGTCGGCCCAAACCGACTTGCACGGTTTGTAGCTCAAACCGGTTTGAACCCGGTTGGTAGATCGAGTCGTTACATCGCTAGTCACTAATAAAAAAATCTGTAATCTGTAACAGGTGCTCATAAAAATAAATTAAATGTAAAATTTGGAAACACCAGCTCTTGTAGACTAGTGCCAAAAAATACGATACCTTCATTCATCGGATTCCTGAGTTAAAGCGCGACCCGGTGCTAACTAGAGACTAATGGAAAAAAAATACATTTCTTATAAAACGATTTTGCAAAATGTGAACATCGTGTAGTTGTTTGTAATAATGGCCTTATCTGCCCTATGGAACATTTCTCACCTATAGTTCAAGCAGGTAGTGTAAAAGCGGCAGGCGCTTACTATTGTCTAACATGCAATAAAAAAACAACGTATTAAAGAGAATTAGGTATAAGCTTTCCTCTGTGGTATAAGCCACTCAACGGGTTAGAATTACATTGTTATTTTGCCAATTACTTACAGATTTCCACGTAATTACTTATAAATTTTCTTTCTCTTAGGGCAGAGATTATCAGGATAATGGTTTTTCACATTATTACCACAAACAAAAGAAAACTTACAAATAAATAAACCATCATTGATATTATGATGTTCGCTTTTTGCCAACACGTATTATTAGAACCGTTGAAGTGCGTGTCGGGCCACGCGCTATGTAGGGCTCCGTAGAGAGAGGGGTTTTTTATCTGCTTTACTGAACTAACAACTTCGTCAAGGTAATTTTCAAAGGATTTTGTTCGAAGTTTTCCTTTCATAAGGTTATTAAATTATTAAAGCCTATTACTCTTTAATTTGTAAAGTAGGCCATCACGGCCTTTTTGTTATTAAGTTCATTATATTATTATGTGACTACCCAAAATTTTTTCTCCTTCCTACAATTAACCGTTTAGCCAGGAGAGGGGGGACGCTTTACTCTGATAAAAATTTTCACTTCAACGCATAATATTTCGTAAGCGAAACCCTACATCAAAAAATGATCTTCTACGCCCACAATATTTTTAAAATCCAACAATACCCAGTATGGCATAGCCGACAAAAAACGATTGCCGCGAATTTTTTTTAATTACTTTATTCTACCGTTTTGGTAAATAATGTACATCCGTGCCAAATTTCAGCTCTCTAGTACTTGTCGTCTCTGTGCTAAGCCGCAGACAGACCGACAGACAGACAAACGGACGGACATGGCGAAACTATAAAGGCTCTTTATTCCGGTTAAAAGGGCAATATTTTTTCCACTTATGGCTCTAGATAGCACCCGGGAGCCCCTTTAAATAGCTTACAATATCCGTCTCTCCCCAAAAAAGTGAAACACCAATGTTCAGACTTAAATATAATCCTCTTAGAGAGATTTAAAAACAATTGCAGCCGTAATTTATATAAATTTAATTACATACATGCCTAAGAGCCATCGCCCATGACGATGCAGTGTAGTAGACACGAGTTTTGTTACATTTCTGAGAAGCGACGCAAACGCGCTGCAACATAGCATATGTTTTGCTTCCATTTTTGCGGAAGCGCCGCGCCCGCGCGCGTGAATCGCGATTGAATCTCGTTTTTAAGTCGTGAACGATGGATCTAAGCCATACCGATTGATGTGTGGACAAAAGCAATAATGTTTGTTTATAATATATAAAACAATTAGCTAGGACGCGTTTTGTTCATAGTGTTTTGTATAAAAGGATATTGAGGTTATTATAATATATATAAATTTCAGCTGCAATTAACTATAATACTAGACTACTAGTGATTATGTTGCCTCGACGTAACGGATCGGTGACAAAATTATTTACTTCATCTTATTTTGTATCAGGCTAGTTTCCTTGCTATATTTGGGTTTGTAATTAAAAAAATTAGTATTAAAAATAAAAACATATACATTCTTAAAAATTTTTTTTTTTGCATAAATTATGTTACCTTTAAATGGAGCAATAAGACACTAAATAGCAAAATTAAATCATCGGTTCGTTACAAAGATACGAGAGAGTAGTGACTAATACTAAGTGTGTCCTTTAATTTGGAATCTAGTAGTCTGTGTCCTTTGTTTTAGAAACATGCTAGAGGTTTGATGTGTTGTAGTGTATTACATTTTTAAAAATAATGTCTAATCCCTTCATAGCGCCGCCTTTTAATAGTACATTACTGCAGCGGCCAGCAAAAGAGGCATTGATGGACGAACGTGGAAATGTAGGCCGAGGCAAAGCCGAGGCACACATACGTGAGTCCATCAATGCCTAGTTGTGGCCAAGGCTTGTATATGGTTTTTCTCAAGTAATGCGCGAATGTTACCTCCTTGGTTGTCATTGTTCGGAGTAAAAGATCGTTCCATTTTTAAATAACACGACAGATATGAGTTTAGTACCTACTATGTAATGTATTTGGCCGCAAAACACGACAGTTATGAATTTTCATAGAACTTTTTCCGGCCGCTGCTCGCGTGTAATTGGCCAGTACAGCAATTTCGATTTATCTCGAAGAAGGTTGTCGAAATAATGCTCAAATTTCCAAGCATGTTTGAGAAAAATATATTTATTACTGTATACCTTAATTTTCCTCGAACACTTTTTTTACAGTTCACTCATTCCAGTATTGTAATTCACTTTTTTAACCGACTTCAAAAAAGGAGGAGGTTATTATTTGACCAAAAAGTATACAAGTAAAAATATCTTTAGAAGACTACAATGCTGGAAACGCGGATCTTCGGAAACTTATATTTGGTCGCATCACGAGGCCTTGTGAGAATTCATACCCGCGATTTTGAGCGACGATATTAATTCTCAAAGTCCTGTCCTATAACTTTTTTTTAACCAAAGGAAAAAAATCATGTCTTCTTACAAATAGCTTCGGCAAAAATGCTTTTCCATTCTTCAATCCTAGGTTTTTGGCCTTAGGTTCTCAGTCGTCGTTCCACTTTTTGCAGTTTTAAAGATGTATTTTTTTCTGTTGGTGGCGCAAATGTACCTCATGGAGCCTCTTAATCCTGCTGTTACGTCGGGCAGGCTGTCTCGCTCGCACAATGTAATATTTTTAATGATTGTAAGAAAAAGGGTATGCTTTTGGTAAATGTGACCTGAGGGTTTGATAGATAGTAAAATTACGAACATTTAAGCCACATTTTTCTTATCCTGTAGGATAAGAGTCTTAGATTGAGAATATTTGATACGAAAATTTAAAATTTTTGAAACAACTTTCCTTTACCAAAAACTCAGTATAGGCAATTAAAAATCTATCTAAAATGTTCGTAATTTTATTATCTATCAAACTCTCAGACCAAATTTATCAAAAGTATATTAATTTTAATAAAAACACAAAGAATTTCAGATCGTGTAAGCGAGACAGCAAGCCCGACGTAAAATCAGCCTTAAATATTCGGTGTGAACATGAATTTGCTTAATGACTTAAGCAATTCTTACTTAAATGTTTTCATTTTATAAATTAACAAGAAACAGCAATAATGTCGTCTTTTAGAGTAGACACTTTTGATTTATCTTACTGCTAGATAATTTTTTGACGATCAAGATTAAATCTTGCATCGGAAATAGGTGTTCTCTTGTTCTTTCGTTTAATTGTTGTGGGTATTGTGACTACTGTCAGTAAATATGCAATTTTTGTGGCCAAAAGGTACCAGTAACGCCCGGTTTCTCGTACGCTGACAGTCTGTTAATTTAACTTTCAACAGCTGTCACTTGGTCAAAGTGCTATGAAAAAAAACAAGTGTCAAATGTTACCAGTAGATTAAAAAAAATGTTCACGTACGGAAAACCGGGGGTAGGACGTGAAATTGAAAAAAAGTCGCCTCGCAAAAGGGGCATACTCACTGACGCTGATAAAATAATGTAAAAATGAAAATACTAACGAAGTCAGTTTAATGAGCAATTATAAATATACGATGTCTTGTTCTTGTGAGTTAATTTTGTCCTAGGCTAAAAGGATTGTTTCATAAAAACACTGGTATGTAACCATAGATGAAAAGTTTTTATGAATTGGTATCAGTTGGAGCGTTTATTTTGAAGTTGTAATAGAAACTTGGTTTTCAGCTTTTCCTTTCCGTCTGCCCCCCTATCCCCCTTCCAACCCCCTATCTTTTTCAACCGTCCATTGGTGTTGTAAAAATGTAAGCGTTATCTGTGTACATTTTGTTTAAAACCTGGATAAAGCTCAAAAAGCATTTTTAAGTTAAAGCTGCGGTTACATCTGGCATTCTGTCTCTCTCGCATATTCTAGAATTTTTAATGGTTATAAAAAAGTAGAATACTTTTGATAAATCTAGTCTGTGGCTTTCCTAGATAATAAAATTACATACATTTTAGGTATATTATTATGTTTGTTACGTTGTTAAGTAAAAAAATTGCTACTAAAATTTATAATTTTAGTATCAACTTTTTTTTATTAAAATCTAAGTATGGAAAGCCAAAAAATCTTATATATCCGTAATTTTTATATGACATTTATCAATGGTATACTATTTTTTACAATTATAAAAAAAAATACAATATGCGAGCGAGATGCCTTAATCTGCCTGCACTTTCGTAGAAGAAGTGAAACTTAAAAAGTAAATCATCAGCGTATGTTTAGTAAATCTGCAACGCACACGTCTTATAAATTTACTAAATAAAAAACTTGAAACTTGGGAGCTTTGGTTACAAAACTTACTTACATGACTTGTGATTTTTCTCGAACTTAAATACAAAAATTGACCATGAAAATGTTAGTGATTTACCCTTTATCATTTTTCTATATTGGACTTCGCAACTTATACAATATAATTATTATATATCATAGAGTTCGCGATTTAAGGTATTCTATCTAATTATACCTTACCCTTAAGAAGAATTTAGTTATTTTTTATACCCCCACTTAGATTTTTCAATTTTTATTTTTTTATTTCTGAGGCAGTCTCATTAAATAAGGCTTAGATTAAAGACATAGTGAGTTAAGCATATTAAAATCTAGAAAATAAGTTATTGTGTATTATTACTGTTCTTCAGTTTGTTGTTCGAACTTTTTATTGGTTTTCTCTGTTAAACTTGTTAATTTGTTAAAATATTTACAAAAATTGCGTTAACTTTATTAGTTAAAAAGGAGGTTTTTTTTTCACATACTGCACTAGCAATTCTTGCTTAGAATACCGAAAAGCCTGCCAAATATCCCAAAATGTTGCAGCACTGATATTTTGTTCAACATATTTGACTTTTCTTTCAAGCCCAAAATCAAAATATACATTTTGGTATTTTAACAACATTTTGGTGCATATGTGAAAGAGCCTCACGATTATTACAATTATTCACAGAATATTTATAAGTATATAACAATATACTCTGTACCTACCTATACATAAGATAGTTGAATAATGCATACATATGATATTACCGTGTAAGAAATGATGATGCAAAATAAAATACGAAAAATAAAATAGACACAGTTTGTTTTATTTTTCTCACAGTCATTCCCAAAAAATTTAAATAGACTTGATATAGCTTAGGCCCCTGGCTCATAGTGTGTTTGCGGTTTTCTGTAATATTTTCCATAAATGTAAAATGTATGAAAAATACTGTGAAAAAATAATTGTTTTACATTTATAGGATGTATGTAATTACTATCTCACAATAACACAAATTTAGTTACATAGCTATGAATAAAATTGACAGTTAACAATATGTAGTCTACGGCATAATTTCCCATAAATCAAGAATGTATAAAAAATACCACCTCACTCACAATAAAATAATTATTACCTATAAAGAAACTGTACAGTTACCTATATGCAGTAGATGTTACGGATCGATGTCGAAGTCGATGTTACGGATAGATGTCGAAGTCGATGTTACGGATAGATGTCGAAGTTTATGTTACGGATAGGTAACATCGACTTCGGATCGTTGTTAAGGTAGTTTCTCAAAAAATATCGAGACATAATGGGTGCTCTAACCTTAAAAATATTTAAGTTTTATTACCCGACTGTAGCTAAGCCCATAATGTATTTAGCCTGTAAGTGTGTGCGTGCGTGCGTGCGTATGTGTGTGTGTGTGTGTGTGTGTGTGTGTGTGTGTGTGTGTGTGTGTGTGTGTGTGTGTGTGTGTGTGTGTGTGTGTGTCTGTAAGTATGTCCGATTCTATGTAACATTCTAATCTACTACAGAATGAATCAATGAATATTCTATTTTTTCTATTTTATTTACAGTTCCCTCATAACTCTTAAGGCAACCAAGGGTCAGATTGAACATTCACTAATAAGTAGGCGGGACCAAAAATTCAAATTTGTGAGGTACCTGGGTTTTTCCCGCCTGCTTAGGAGTTGATTTTCAGCAGTCGTATTTTTTGTTATTTGTTTTTCAATATTTTTTCTGTGTCGCCGGCTCGTAATAATGTGTATCATCATCATCAGCCATTTGACTTCGTAGTTTTCGTAACCATGAGGGGTTTTCCCATAATCGCCACGCTTGGCAGGCGAGTTGGCGATCGCAGTATGCGGTTGGAATCTCAGTAAGACACTGCTGCCCGACTCCTGGCAATTGATTTCCTTAGTCGCCTTCTACGACATCCAGGGAAGGAAATGGAGTGACGTTATTGTTAATCCGGCGCCACACGCAACGTGTATATATATGTGTATATTCCTTAACAATTACAACTCGCCAACAATGAAGCTCAGTAGGTACTTACTCATTATGTCTTCCTCGTGAGTAAGTGCTCCCACCAAAACATAGATGTAAAAAAAAACTGGCCAACTTCGCGTCCCAAAAATACTTGATAATTATGTGAGAACTTGCCAAGTTTCTTGTCCTTGCGGAATTAGAAGTGTTATAATATTTAAGAAAAATTTTGTAACTTTTAAATCTACAGATCACTTGCCTGTAGGCAAGTTTTCACTGTGAAACTATTGAACATCTTCTAAAAACCTTATTTCAAATTTTAAATCTTTAGTTCGATGCCCTAGACTTTTGATGATCCATCCGTGAGTCATTCAGTGAGTGCCGAAAATTGCAATTTTTGGACCACCACATCTTTTAAACTGCAATAGCTATGAAATTTAGAATAAATCTTTAAATTTCGTAACCTTAACCCATCTGCAATTTTTTAGTTATATGATATAACTGGCCTCAAAGATAGAGGCGGGGTCACAAAGTGCCTGAATGGCTTCGTGTAAATATATGAGAATTTGGCCTGGCGCACTCTGTGCACCTTGATTAAAGTGTTGACATGCCTCATATTTAATTATGTATTTATTTTGTATATATTCATGTCTATTATGTACATGTAAACTGCTGCTTATATATATTTAATGAGGTACTACATTTATTTTTTAGATATTCATGTAAGTATAGTATTGGTACAATATGTAATTATAAGTACTTATATTCTTGTAATCTCTCGCTACACATATTTGTTACTTCACATAGCATTATATTTCAGATTCTCTCTTTTTTTTTGTACATCCTGAGGTGATATATCACCGATCTCTTTGCGTAATTGTCGAGACTGGCATTATGTCTTCTCTTACTAGTGTCACTGTCTATTGTTGTTATTTTATTACGTTGCTTATTATGTCGTGATAACTGCTTAGTTGATAACTTTAAGTTAATAAAAGCCATATTTCCAATGGTTAATCGTTTATTGCTTATCAATTTTATTAACTTAAAATGCCTAAAAATAAATCGTCAACTAGCTCGCTTCTAGCAAAGTATTTGCGTCCTGACAAGTTTGATGTGGAACCTGACGCTGCCGAGGCTGATGCACAATGGCTACACTGGAGATCTACGTTTGAAAGCTTTCTAGCTGAAGAAGTTAAAGCTGACGAGGTCCCTGATTCTCTCAAACTCAAGCTTCTGGTTAATCATTTATCGGCGTCAATCTACAAACATATCAAAACATGTGGTAGTTACACTGAATCAATCTTAGCTTTGGAGGCTATCTACGTAAGACCTAAAAATAACATTCTAGCCCGTCACATGCTCTTCAACCGGAAACAACGGTCAGGTGAGTCCATTGCCGACTACGTTAGAGCCTTGCGTTTAACAGCGAAAGACTGTTCATTCGGGCCTGTCACTGCCCAAGAACATGAAGATGAGGCGATCCGCAGTGCACTGATTTCTGGGCTGTTGTCACGCAAAATAAAAGAACGCCTGCTAGAAAATAGGTCACTCACCCTTGCTGAGACGCTTAATCAAGCTGTAACGCTCGAAACTGCAGAAAAGGACGCACAGACAATAAGCACCGACTTGCCGCAACTTAACGCTGTATCCAACCATTCTGACCAAACTCAGCCAGAAAATTTAGCAACAACTACGCGACAGTACGTTCCACGAGTTACCCCTCCACAGCCTTCGCGGCCTCCAAGAAACTGTTATTTTTGCGGTGGAAACTTGCAACCTGTGCTCCAGGAAAGGACATTTTGCTAACGTATGCAGATCTGCAAATGCTTCAAGCAATTCTGCATCAACTGAAGATATGGCTGGCTTCGAGGGAAATGACCAATCTCACTGCGGTGCGATATCTGCTGCCTCACCTTCTACGTTGAAGAATGCAACGGTTCAAATAACTATCAATGACTACAAAGCTGACGCCCTCATTGACACGGGTAGCTCATCCAGCTTTATAAATGCAAAAATTGCACGTTTGATGAAATTGCGTCTAAAACCCTGCTCACAATCGGTTAATTTAGCCTCTCTTAATCAAACATCAGTAGTCGAAGGTATATGTTTCGCCACTATCACGATGAACCAACACAACTACAAACAAAAACCTCTCCTTGTCGTCGACAATCTTTGCGCGGATATAATCGTCGGACACGATCTCCTCAAAGAACACTCGAAAGTTGAATTTGAACTAGGTGGCCCAAATGAACCATTACGAATTTGTAGCGTAATGCAAGCTTCGGTACCACCAGCTTCGGTTTTTACGAATCTATCTCCTGGCATCCGCCCTATCGCAGTAAAAAGCCGTAGATACAGCAAAGATGACGAAAACTTTATCAATCAAGAAACATCTAAGCTACTAGAAGACGGAGTGATAGAAACCAGCACGTCTCCTTGGAGAGCGCAAGTGATAGTTGCTGGAGGTGGAGTTCACCGAAAGCGTCTTGTTATAGACTACTCTATGACAATTAATAAATTCACTGAACTAGACGCATTCCCATTGCCAAATATAGAAACTGTCGTATCCAAGGTATCGAAGTACAACATTTTCAGCCAAATTGACTTAAAGAGTGCATACCATCAAGTGCCCATCCTTGACAGAGAAAAAATCTATACAGCGTTTGAGGCGAGTGGCAAACTCTACCAATTTACTAGAATTCCTTTTGGTGTGACAAATGGCGTGGCAGCATTTCAAAGAACCCTTGATTTCATAATAACCAAAGAAAAACTTGATGGGACATTTGCGTACCTTGACGATGTAACGGTATGTGGCAAGAATGAGAAAGAACACGAACTCAACCTAAAAAGATTCATGGATGCTGCGCGGAAATATAATTTGACATTGAATGAAAAAAAAAGCGTCTACAATCGAACGAAAATTAACTTACTTGGCTACACCGTCGAGAACAATACAATCAGACCAGACAGCGAAAGACTTAAGCCGCTTTTAGAACTACCGGCGCCTTCTAAAAACACAGAACTAAAGCGTGCATTGGGTATGTTTGCCCATTACGCTAAATGGGTGGAAAAGTTCTCAGAAAAGATAAAACCACTTACTTGTGTTACCAGCTTTCCTCTAACGCCTGACGCTCTGAAATGCTTTGAAGATATTAAATGTGATATAAAAAAGGCAGCCCTCATGGCTATTGATGAAAATGAAACTTTCACTGTCGAAACAGACGCCTCTGATTTCGCTATAGCAGCTACACTTACACAAAAGGGTCGCCCAGTAGCTTTCTTTTCTCGGACATTATCTAGTCCAGAATGCCGTCATTCGTCAATTGAGAAAGAAGCATGCGCTATTGTTGAGAGTCTCAGAAAATGGAGGCACTATCTCATGGGCAGACACTTTATCTTGATCACGGACCAAAAATCAGTAGCGTACATGCTAAACCAGAATCACAATAGTAAAATAAAAAACAAGAAGATAATGCGCTGGAGGCTTGAGCTATCCTGCTACAAATATGATATTATCTACAGACCAGGCTCTGAAAATACAGCAGCAGACGCTCTTTCCCGAGTTTGTGCATACATGAACACAAACAAGCTAAAACAACTACACGATGCACTTTGCCACCCTGGCGTAACTCGGATGTTTCATTGGGTTCGGTCCAAAAATTTACCTTATTCGGCGAACGACGTACGGGATATGACAGCATCGTGTCGAGTTTGTGCTGAAACAAAACCACGATTTATAAAGGTGAAAGGCCAACTGATCAAAGCTACATCTCCATTTGAACGCCTGAATATCGACTTCAAAGGCCCTCTCCCTTCAAATTCGCCTAATAAATATATTTTAACGATTATAGACGAATTTAGCCGATTTCCTTTTGCCTACCCTTGCAAAGACATGACTTCCTCTACAGTGATCCACTGCCTAAAAGATTTGTTCCTTACGTTTGGTCAACCACTTTACATACACAGCGACAGAGGTGCATCATTCATGTCAGAGGAGTTCAAAAACTTTCTAAGAGACTGGAACATTGCTTCTTCAAGAACAACTCCATACAACCCACAGGGCAATGGGCAAATTGAACGACTAAACGGAACTCTTTGGCGTACAATCCAACTTAATCTACGTTCAAAGAATCTATCAATCGAGAACTGGGAAAAAGTACTAAAAGATGCTCTTCACTGTGTCCGCTCACTGCTTTGCACAGCGACCAATGCCACTCCTCACGAAAAGCTATTTAATTATCCTCGAAGATCTCCAAATGGAGATTCGTTACCGTCCTGGTTGTCTACGCCGGGACCTGTCTTAGTAAAGAAACATGTTCGGCAATCGAAGACAGACCCCTTGGTTGAAGAAGCCGAATTGATCGAGAGTAACCCGTATTATTCTCTAATTAGACGGGCTGACGGAGGGACGTCGACGGTCTCAAACCGCCATCTAGCACCTTTCCCTGACGTCATCGATTGCGAAGATGAACAGCATATTACCACATCACCAACGGAACTCTCTCCCCGACCACGGCCAGAGGATGAGCTGCACGATTCCCAGCTGTCATCCCAAGAGAATAGTCTGCCGACTCTTCCTGCCCAACAATCAGAAGAGACACATGGGTGTCAAGCTCACACTCCTGCTAGATGTTCCATCCGTATCAGAAGACCACCATCTCGTTTCAGAGACTTTGTCGTAGAGGATGAAAACTCTACGGGGGAAGAATGAGGTGATATATCACCGATCTCTTTGCGTAATTGTCGAGACTGGCATTATGTCTTCTCTTACTAGTGTCACTGTCTATTGTTGTTATTTTATTACGTTGCTTATTATGTCGTGATAACTGCTTAGTTGATATCTTTAAGTTAATAAAAGCCATATTTCCAATGGTTAATCGTTTATTGCTTATCACATCCATCTACCGACTATATTCTTGCTGCAATTCTCTCCATCCAAAGGTTGTCTGGAAGAGATCGCTCTAAGCGATAAGGCCGCCAATTGTATACCACTACTTAGATATAAAAACTATTTGTAATATCTTTCACTTTTTTAATAAAGTGTTCTCTATCTCTATCTATCTATCTCAGTGATTGAAATCGCTCATCCACGGTGGGCACGCGTGGTTGCTAAAGGTCTGTCCTTGTGACCACGGACGGGCGACATACGTGCGCTCAGAAGTTTCTAATAAAGAAATAAAATAAGATGTTTTTAGGGGTCCGTAATCAATAAGGCACCCTTATAGTTCTGCCATGTTCTTCTGTCTGTCCGCGGCTTAGCTCAGAGACGATTATTACTAAAAAGCTGACACAAAAATCTACATCTTGATCACGCCAACAAAACGGTAGGATCAAATCTTAATTAAAAATTAAAAAAAAAACCCGACACAAAAACCTAACTCTTAAAAAGTAATACGGCCATGTTTTCCGCCATTTTGTTTTTTTAACGCACTTAAATTTGCCTAT
This sequence comes from Yponomeuta evonymella, assembly GCA_963969515.1. Taxonomy (NCBI): domain Eukaryota; kingdom Metazoa; phylum Arthropoda; class Insecta; order Lepidoptera; family Yponomeutidae; genus Yponomeuta; species Yponomeuta evonymella. Next base: position 3,927,017 of record OZ018372.1, read on the forward strand.
AGTGTAAGTTGTTTTAGTCAGAGTACCATCCCTATATATCTTACCGTTTTGTCACACATTTGACCATGTCCATAAACGGCTGAGTGGATTTTCATCAAACATGGCTAAGAACCATCTCGATCACCCTAGCTTTCAAATTAAAACAAACGCATCGAAATCGCTTGATCCGTTTAGGTGCTACGATGTAACGTATAGACAATTAGACACACAGTCATAGGCTTCAAACTTATAACACCCTTCTTTGCCTTGCGTCGGGGGTAACCCTTTTTTGCTAATTGACTTTTGAAGATTTTTAATCTGAGATAATCAGAGATTTACTTATTATACTTTTTTATTTATTTTATTATACTTTTCTAATAACGAAAAATAGATAACCTACTCGTAAGTTATTCAATTTTGTCTATAATATCTTATTTTTTCATAATATTCTTTACTAACCTACTAAATTACATGGGTATCGTTGGATTGGTCGTTTAAAAATATTGTGAGTGCCGAAAAACCAATTTTCCATTTAGGGATCTGTTTGCTAAATATTAAACTTTAAAGCGCATTTTTGTTAGAGTAGGGCATCCCACACACGTCACCACCCCTCTTCCAGCTAAACGGTTGATTAAACAGACGTGAAAATGAACATCACGGCTAAGTAGGCTTAACGAGTAATAGGCGACCGACTTACAAAAGAAAAACTTCGTTCAAATTCCACGGAAAATTACAGACAGGAAAGGAACTCCTTCTTCTGTGGAACCCTACATTGTTTCTTATTCAGCCATGGATTGATTAAACTGCCTTGTAAGTATGATGTGCGGTTATTCCTCTCTCAACATAATACGAAAAATTGCACTGAATCGTCCAGAAGTCTTTAGGCTGGCAACATTATCTGATGATGTGCGTACACCCATCTCACAACACCAGCGTTGCCATTTGGCAACTTTGGTTGCCATTTTCGCAAAATTTGACCCTTCGTGGCAACCAAATGGCAACCAAGCTCAAATGGCAACTTTTTGGCAACTTTTCGATTTGTCGCGCGATCATTAGTAAAAAAATATCGACTATCTTTCGCAGATGAAATCAACGCATCGAATTGAACCAAATCAAAATCTTGAACGCATTTTTATAAATGAAAACAATATATAATCAGTAGACAAACAAATTGTACCCGTATTTCTAGACAGAGAAGGCCTATTTTGGTGAAGCTAGATATAAAAGTAATTTTATGAAAACTCTAAAACAAAAATGGAAGAAAGTGTGTGTGTGTGCAGTATGCAGTGCAGTGCAAAGTAGGTTTCTACTACTTTTGTTTTTAAATCTATAGGTAAGTTCTCTTTTTATTGTTTTAATCGAAGAAGCTGCCTATAGACCTATTTGAAAAGCCAATTTTACTGATTGAATCATCATTCATTCATTATTCATCATCAGCCCTTCCCAGACTTTGGGTACCTACCTAGGATAGGAATAAGACGTTGCTCATAGAGTCATCATAAGTACCTAATTAACGCATGCATGAACTCGACGAAAGGTACCTACGTAGGTAGGTAATTTTGGCTACAAAGAGTGTTTTTGGTTTGTCTTCGACTTTGTCTCAAATAATGTAAATTTCAGCCTATTGTTTTTAAACACAACTACTTACTAAATATTAATGAAATTCAGTTAATGCAATTCAGTAGGTATGTAACATTTCTGAATATTACTTTGTATTCAGAACTTATTCGTCTAAACTAAAACTCCTGTCAGTTTTGCCGCGCATTTCGCGCGAGTGTCCACAGAGAATATAATCACTAGGTACGTTTTACGAGTGTCAAGCAAGACTACACTACAGGTAGGTAGGTTCGAGAACAGCTCCATTTCAGTTTTACTCTTTATATATTTTGTAAAACGAAAAATGCTCTAACAAAACATAAAACTAGGCAAACCCTAGCTGCATTCATTTGGATCAAACCTCAGATTAATATTCATTAATCATAATTATTACAATATAATCTGAGGATCAAACAAATTGGTTGGTCTATCCGTCCTCTGTCAATGTGAAACAAATGAAAGAAGTAATTCAAGTTAAACTGGAAAATGTTGCCATCTTATTATTTTTTAAATAGATGTTCATTTCATCCAAGGATAGGCAATAGTACTACATTACATAACTAGGGCCGTACAATAAAGAAAGGCCGATATTGCAGAAGTTTAAGGCCCGAGCCGCAGGCGAGGGTCATAAGTATGCGATAGAGGGCTTTCTATTTTACAGTCCGTGTTGTGTACACAATTTTATGCCGTCACTTAGCCTCAAAGTGGGTTTTCCCGTAGTATTGGATTTAAAATGCATGGGCACTTACACATAATATTTTTTTTTAAATATGAATAAACATTCCAGCTTCTAGAAAAATGTGTGTGTTAAATAGAAGTCTTAATTTATTTTTTATTTCCATTTTTATCTTTTTATTTAAATTTTATAATATTTTTATTTTCAGGAAAACGGATCAAAATGATTAAGGAAAACAAATTTGTGGAATTAATTATTAGTCAACCAAAAGGTCAACCTTTTTGGAAAACAGAATTTTTTTCATTAAAATTTTTATCAACCAAAATGCAGAGCAATAAACAGTACCCAACAAATAAGTTATATATAATTAATAAAATAAAAACGCGTAGAATTTTTTTTACACATTTTTGTAATGGCAACCGTTGTTTTCAGATAGCAACATTTGAACCTAGAAATGGCAACCTGGGTTGAGTAGCCTCTGGCAACACTGCACAACACATTTAGATTCACATTATCAGTCAAGTCGTGTGTGTGTCGAGATATGTCCGGTTTCATTTGTAGCTCCGTAGAATGACCGTCGACATTATGTAACATAACTGTGTTGTTTGTAACTGGATCGTTAGTTCAAATAATCGGAGTGGTTCTTTGTGATAATGTGATTATTTTTTGTTCCTCTGTGTTGGCGGAAGTTTTCAGAAAGTTTAAAAAAGCTGTAAGTAAGTAGCAAACTTATTCTGATTTTGCTGGCACTTTTGTATATGTTGTTATTTATACATTACACGAGTTATCGAGAGGTCGCGGCTTCGATTCCCACTGAAGGAAGCCGTACTTGATTTATACAAAGAGCCGCTGTCTGGGTACATTTCCGTGTTTGGGATGTCCTGACCTGATTAACAGGGTACCCTACTTTGGGATCAGGACATGTGATTGTTGCGTGATAGATACTTATTTATTTATTTTAATGCCGCAGGTGGTACCTACTGGTAATCTTCGTAAACAAGAATGTATTCTTGGTGGTAACTTAAATGGCAACAGCTTATATTTTACTCGCGATCTCTATGCTTTCCCCGTTTTGAAAGTTCTTCGTAGGTATGATGTAACAAAATACATCATGTATACAGAGTTCCAAATCAAAAAAAAGCGTTGGTAGCCTAGTGGGTAGAACATTGGACTCGGAAGCGAGAGACCCAGGTTCGATCCCCAGTGCGGGCATGTACCTATGACTTGGTTTTCTACGTTATGTACATTTTTGAAGTTATAGTAGCAATACCACTCGCTGACGGTGAAGGAAAAACATCGTGAGGAAACCCGAGTGTCTGAGCTATACATATACCTCATATATGTCATATACCTCAGCGCTTGAAATCGCCAATCCGCGGTGGGCACGCGTGGTGATTAAGCCCATACGCTCTCCCTGAGAGAAAGCCTGTGCCCTACAGTGGGACGTATATAGGCTGCTTATGTATACAGAGTTCTAAAATACTGTGGCCCACCTCGAAAACTACGCTTACTGGGGCCTGTTTCATAGAACTACAATTCATGGTTTATTGTGACAATTCGATGCACATTGTAAAGTCGATTATCCCACAGATCAACAAGTGTACGCTACGCAATGTACCTCGAATTGTCACAACAAACTGAGAATGGTAGTTTTATGAAACTTGGCCCTGCACACTAATACAAACTACATTAACCATAACACATTGCTGGGACATCGGAGCTTTAGTATTACCAGCGCTACGCTCTTTTTAGGTACCGATGTTATGAACCAACATTACATTGCGTGTTATAAATTTAAAATTGGTTTTCTAATTTAAACATAAAAATTCAATATTCAATAACAGATAAATTTCTGCAAAATAATTCAATTGAATTGAGTCAACAACTCTGAAACCGTTGAATTCCCAGGCATAGTTTCTTTGAAAAAAAATATCGTAATGATACATTAAATACATAATAATAATCCGGCCGTGTGGCGCCGGATTGAGAATAACGTCACTCCATTTCCTTCCGTGGATGTCGTAGAAGGCGACTAAGGAAAACAATTACCAGGAGACGGGCAGCAGCGTCTTCCTGAGATTCCAACCGCATACTGCGATCGCCAACCCGCCTGCCAAGCGTGGCGATTTTGGGAAAACCCCTCATGGTTATGAAAACTACGAAGGAGGCCCATGTCCTGCAGTGGTCGTCAAATGGCTGATGATGAATAATAATAACTTCCACACAATACAATCACTTGACCTAGGTCCGAAATTAGGTGCTGTGATAACCAGGCAAGGACGTCACATACATGAAAATACACCCAGACTGAGGCCGTTTGTATAAATGTACGGCGGCCCCCAGTGGGAATCGAACCCACTGGGTTTCACAAAGAGAGTTAGAACTTCAAGGTAGAACCTGAAGGAACCACATGGTCCCATTAAAGGTCCAGATTTGCCCCTATTCAAATCTAATTTGCGCACCGAATCCTCGACGATTCCAATCTCCAAACTGTCAAATTCCATACTAATTGCTGTCGCAAACGTCAGGATTCCGACAGGATTTGGTGCGCATGACTAAGCATCTATTACTTTTCCAGACCAACAATGAAGCTGTTACTCCTCCTCTTTACCTGTCTCGCTCTAACGCACTCGGCAAGGATCCTCTCAGTCATCTCCACGGCCGCCCGCTCGCACTACGTGGCGGCTAGCAAGTTCCTTCTAGAACTTGCTAGGAGGGGCCACGAGGTCGTCAGCATCAGCCCCTACGAGGAGAAGAATGCTCCGAAGACTTTCACTTGGGTTCAAGTAGAAGCGAAGTCCATGTTTCATGTCCGTAAGTACAAGTTCATTTTCTTGAAGAGTTTCCATTTCTTTGCATTTATCCTCGCACAAGTCTTTGCGCCAGGCCGCGGACATACAGACAGACAGACGAACATGGCGAAACTATAAGGGTTCCTCGTCAGACTACGGAACCCTAATAAAAACAGAACCTTTCCTTTTTAGGGCAATACCCATTCTCGGTCCATTGTTCGTAGAACATTACTTATATCATACTAGCTGCTGCCCGCGACTTCGTTCGCGCGTACGTGACTTAGAATACTAAGTCATGCCGGGATCCGAACCCACGACCTCCCGAACGCGAGACCGGCGTTTTACCGCTGCGCTGCCACCGCAAACTTTATTTTTACTCGTATTAAACACCTTCTTTCGCGGTTCCCGAGCTAAAAGTTCTCAGCACAAAGACAAAGTCTTCCTTCATCGAGTTTCACCTTCCTTTGCAGTGCCGGAGTTAGAAGCCGACCTCAGCTCTAAGTCAAAGACTTCCTTCCTCGACAACCAAAACCGTCTATGGTATGCCACCAAGACCTACACGGAGCGAGTCCTGAAAATGCCAATACTCAAACGCTTCATAGACACTGACCAGTCGCACTTCGACCTGGTCATAGCTGAGGAGTTTCTCATGGAGGCATTCTACGTCTTCGCGTATAAGTATAAAGCTCCCCTCGTGCTGTTCTCTTCGTTTGGCAAAGCACATTTCATCAACGAGTACATGGGAAATGCTGTGGAGCTTGCTACAGGTAAATGTCGGACGACTTACTCTTGTGGCTGGATCAAACGGAGTCAGTCACTGAGGTCAATGCTGACACCTGGAACTGACTTCTTCCGTTTTTATAGAGTCAGCAGACGTCATCTGTCTTTGAAATACATACACGGGGTCTAATGAATACGGAGGAAGCGAAAGTGATCTGTCAGGACCGCGGCAAGTAGAAGTCCCTGGTCTCTGCCTACCCCTCTGGGATACAGTCGTGAGTTTATGTACCTATGTATGTATGTAAATAATTGATCCACCCATAAAGCATTTAACATGACAGAAAAAAAATCCACGCTATTTCAACGCCGTGTATGTTTCCAGTGCCGCACGAGTTCATAAACATGGATGGCGAGATGACGTTCTTCAATAGGGTCAAAAATCTGATCGCGACCACCATTGACCTGTACGCGAGGAGGTACTACTCGCTGGATTACCAGAACGAGCTGGCGAAGAAGGCTTTCGGCTATTTGGGTGACTTTGCCTTATTTACTTGTCATCATCAGTGATCAGAGTAGATAGAGTGATTTTATGTATCTACATGATAGTTTGTGCACGATATCTTAATATAAACATGACTTTTTCCGGAAAAAAAATCCGGGAAATTATTTAGGTAAAATAGTACATTACGATACTAGTGCGAAAAGTAGGAAATTCGCAACGAGTGGCGATAAATTAAAACACGACCGAAGGGAGTGTTTTATATCGACACGAGTTACGAATTACCTATTCGCACGTGTATCGTACAACGTTTTATAGTACATATGGCTCTTTGAAGTTTCGACATAGGCACGTAAAGTGCTCATTATCGCACTAGTGCGGTAATGTAGCACCATATGTACTATAAAATATATTATGTGTTAAATTGCTTACGAAAAAAACTAATATTTTGTATTCTTTATTGTTATACAAAACTACCAACTGAATAAAATTGAACAAAGAGGAATAAAAATACATCACGATATTACTGTAGTGCTTGTTTTAATTTCTGGAAAATCAAAAGGTTCCTTAACTTTAACGAAAAATAATTGCTATACAAAACGTCAGAAACAAAAATTATTTGCTCGCATTAATAAATATATTAGAAATCATTGTAAATAGAGTCTAAATAATGTTACACGGTACATAATATTCGCTCGAATAGAGTCGTACACCTAGAATCGTACTAATCAAAATTAAATATTGTTGAAATTCCGGAGTCATATCCATATAACATATACAATATATGATACATCAATTTCCCGGAATCACTCTACCTACTCCGATCACTCATCATCATCAGCCCACCTCTGCCCACTGCTGGGTTTAGGCCTTTTCCCTATCCACCTTTCGCGGTCACTCGCCATTCGCATCCACGGGCCCTGCCGACCTGATGACATCGTCCGACCCTCGGGCTGTTGGCCTACAATATGATGGCCGAAAACCATTTATTTGTACTCCTCTACGAATAAAAAAACCGGCCAAGTGCGACTCGGACTCGCGCACGGAGGCTTCCGTACCATTATCTATACAACATTAGAGAATGATCGAGACAAGATAGAGTAGGTACATTGAGAACAGCGCTATCTATAGAAACCAACAAGAAGCGTTAGACGTTGAGATTTAACGACATGACGTTGGCGCTGTGGAGCGCGAGTGGGCGAGCGCTGTCTTTACACAACGTCTAGTTGGAACCTCAGGAAGACGCTGCTGCCCGTCTCCTGGTAATTTATTTCCTTAGTCGCCTTCTACGACATTCACGGAAGGAAATGGAGTGACGCTATTCTTAATCCGGCCCCACACAGAAGCATAGACCTATATAGACCTTAAAAACATGATTCCTCTAAAACCAATCTAAAACTCTGTTTAGTTAATCTGTGGCTACATCTTTTCCCTGTAAAATCTCCACCACAGATTATTAATTTTAAACAGCGTTTTTGAAGTGTTTTAAGGAATCGAGTTTTTATAAAAAACACCGTAATAGTTTGTATGATTTTGTACTTTGTGTGATGTTTAGTAAATTATACGTGTACTACAATTCAACGATAAGCGGGCACCAGACGGTGCGCCTGCTCATGACTACTCTAGAAAATGAAAGCTCAATTTTTTTTTAAGTTACAAAAAACAATAAATCCTTCGAAAATGTACACCCCTTATAATATTTTTAACTACCATGACTACATTTTGTTAAACTTTTCTGTTTTTCTTTTTGCATCGGCTATGTACCTGGTACCTAAGTACCACTGTTGTTTACCACAGCCTTTCTAGAGTAGTCATAAGTAGGTGCAGCGTCTGGTGCCCGCTTATCGTTGAATTTTTGAACACGTTGTATATTATGAAAGAATGAATTATTATTTTTATCTAACAATAATTTCATCTCCCAAGACGACTTTTGTGACATTTATTTTTAAAAAGCGATGCATCCGCGCTGCAGCATAGCATAATGTTTTGCTCCCATTTTTACGGAAGCACTGCGCCCGCGCGCGTGATTCGCGTTTGAATAACGTTTTTAAGGGGCTACAGTGTGCTGGAACTGGCTGGAAGACGCTTTTGAATCGCTTGTGACAGCCTCTAGGAAGATGGCAGACCTTTGAAATTAATATATGATATAATTTAACTCCTCGATTCCCTATGGCATGTATGACAACTGTCATAACCTTACGCCTTCTATGAGTAAATATATTCCGTAAGAATGCCCTAAGAATTTATGTGCCATTTTAAATGCGCAGTGGATTACGTTTAAGCTTATACAGTCTTACGGGCAATATCAAAATATTGTATGTTCACGTTTAAAACTAACAGGAACAATAGTTACTCATTCAGAAAAAACGTTTTCATCAATTTATCACATTACGCCTTACGAGGAAAAGCCCAGCTACTCGTTGCATGTTGTCTGTGACCAGGCGCTCTTCGCATCACCATTGATTTGATTGTAACTTTTCATAAGCGATTCATCAATCATAAATCAACCTTCCAAAGTTCACCTCGAGCGCCATATAGTGAAATTAATTCAAAGTAGCAATTCTCATACAAAATTACCGATTGTAGGCCAAGGACGTGGGGTGAGGGACCGAAAAAGACGCCGCATCTTTCCAATTCACTTTCGTACAAAATGTACTGGGTCAAGTTTCATAAAACTATAATTTCGTAGTTTATTATGACAATTCGAGGTACACTGCGCAGCAGAGTCTATTTGTTAATCTGTGGGTTAATCGGCTTTCGGTCATAGTCACAATGAATTGTAGTTCTATGAAACAGAATCCTGAAGGGATGGGTCTTTTCCGCGCCCTCGCCCCACGTCCCATGTCCGAACAAAACAAAAAATATTATATACCTATTAGTCCAATCGGTGGAGACATTTTCGAGTTTTTGCAAGACCAACGCACGGGGACTGATTTTTGTAGTAGTGATCGAGCTTCAATCGTTAGAAAAACATAAAATGTAAATTCCCATTTCCTGTATTTTTTTAATTAAGTAAATAACTAAAAAAGAAAATAAAAAGAAGAAAAGTAAAAAGGAAACCGATCATTTATTATAATCATTATTCGAACCAAAAGCTCTCCGTCGCTCAAGGGACGCCTCTTCCCATCCGAGCTATTGTAACATTATGAATCTAAGCGAAACATCGTTCTACTATTTGTGCCTAAATCACGGTAAAAGCGAGGTTCACTAAAAATGAAACCTAACTACCTATGTATTATAATCCATTTATTGTCACGATTAGGTCGGCCGCACGCGGCCAGACTTTCTGCTCGAGTATTGTAGTCTCTAAAACCTAGCATTTAAGGTTCATTTTAGTTTGATGGAGTTTTGTTTCAGTCCTCGCGCTCGCACTTCGCCTCCTCGTTAGATTGTAGGGTACATAGGCGGTAAATAATGTGTTGGTAAATAATAACTTCGATTGGCGTTACGAATAATACTTGATTCATAAACGAATCTGTGTAGATTTCGTCTGTAAATTTTTTTTCTATCTGCCTGACATGTTTTTCTGTTATAAAATAAAACGCAGTATATTTTTATCACGCATTTTATTGTACATGCGGAAGTATTGTTAGAAGAATCAATGGCGTAATGCTAAAAATTTTAAAGCAATTATAATTTATATACATGTGTACTTGTTTTTAGTTTTTTTATTTTCTCGAAATTCCGCCGTATTGGGATAAGTTATCTACACTGCAATAATTATGCTCTTTACCTTCCCTACATGTAATATAAATCACACTTCCATGACATGTATAAGTTGATCCTATTCAATTGTTTTTGCTAGGGTTGTCACAAAATCCGGGTTTTTTTATTCATGATTTATTCGAGGCTCATTTTTAGGTACAACGTAATTTAAATATATAATTTAACGCTCATAATATTTTTTGGGTTCCGTAATCATAATGACAACAAAAGAAAGTAGTACACGTAACAAAAAAAAAAACAACTGAAACCTTAACAAAAAGGAAAAGTGTAACAAAAAGTAACCAAATAGAAATAGAAGTACTGTATCACACAATAGATTAAATAAAAATCTGCGTTCCTGGTTTACCGATATTACATATTTTTATTTAAGTGTCACAATGAATAGTTTAATGTATCTTGAAAATATTCGTCGGTGGGGAGTTCCAAAATTATAATAATAATAATAACGTCCACACAACGCAATCAAACTAGAATTCCCTGTACTATGGTATGAATAGTTTTTAACTATCAGCTTTAATGACAAAAATCACTTAAATGCTGTATGTTTCCTGTGCTATTGGAATGAAATAATAGAAATGGTATGAATTACACTATTAATACGATTATCAACAGATTAATCTGTTATAATATACCAATATAAGTTAAGACGAGGCGGCACTGTTTATTAATAATTATATTTATCAGTTTTTGTGCTGAAACAAGGATGCAGGCCAAATAAGCACTCAAATCCATTTGTAGCTCTTTTGCCAACATCCTTAGCAACGAAGTCTTTATCCATTTTCATAATTTTTGTTTTATTTCTTTGGTCAATATCCATTTTGAAATGTTTTTTTTTCTTCTGTAAAAAATAAATTATTTTGCTTTTGTTCTTAAAATTTTTATTATTTTGTTTGTGTTATACCATAGAAAAAAAATACTCCTGTCAGATTCGCTTAATGGACTATGTGGCCACACAGGCACGGAAGCGATGACACATATTCACCCTTTTAAAACCGCTTCAGTGAATGCGCGTAGTGTAAAATAAAATAAAAAATTGCGTAAAGTCGATGATTTAAATTCAAAGATTTTGAGCCAAAATCTTAATCCAAGCTTCAAATTTATCAAAATTTCCACTCTTTTAAAATATTTATAATCCTCTGTATTTTTACACTATATTCAAAGATTTTGAACAGCTTTTGTAAATAAACCTCTTGAGTCATGGAAACACAAGAAGTCCACTGCTGGATATAGGCCTCCTCCATGCATTTCCAAAAAGACCGGTTGGAAGCGGATTTCATCCAGCGTCTTCCTGGCACTTGGATGAGGTCATCTGTCGGCTGGTCTTCCTACGCTGCGCTTGCCGATATGTGGTCTTCATTCGAGAACTTTTCGGCCATGTAGACGACTTTCGTTCATCTACGAATCTCATCATTTCTGATTCGATATCGTAGAGAAAGCATAGGCCTTTCCATAGCTAGTTGCGTGACCTTGAGCTTTCTTATGAGGCCCATAGTGAGAGACCACGTTTCAGTGCCATAAGTCATCACTGGTTGTATAATTTTGTCTTGAGTGATTGAGGTATATTAGACGAAAGCACTTTTCTAACTTTCCCGAATGCTGCCCAGCCGAGTTGGATTCGACGATTGACCTCTTTCACAAAGTTGGACGGGCCTAGTTGGACTGTTTGTCCTGAGTAGACGTATTCGTCTACAACTTCGAGAGTCGAGTTCCCCAATGTTATCGGGGTGGGCACGAAACGAGTATTCGATGTGACCTTCGTTTTGTCCATGTTCATTTCAAGGCCCACCCGTTGGGAAACTCGACTGAGGTCTTCGAGCATTATGCCGAGGTCTTCCATCGTTTCTGCCATGACTACTATATCGTCGGCAAATCGAAGGTGAGTGATGTACTCGCCATTGATATTGATGCCGCGTCCCTGACATTCCAGAAGCTTGAAGGTATCTTCCAGTCCGTTTGTGAACATTTTTGGAGAGATAACGTCTCCCTGTCTTACGCCCTTTTTCAATGGAATTGCCTCCGAACTCTGTTCCTGTACTCGGACCGACATAGTGGTTCTGTGGTCATAGTGGACTGTTGTACAAGCATTTCAGCCAGCACCTCGATATACCGATAGTCAATACGGCAACGCTGGAGAGACTCGAGCACTGTCCATAACTCGATCGAATCGAAGGCTTTCTCATAGTCCACAAACGCAAAGCAAATTATACTCCTGTCTTCTGTATAATTTGCCGCAACGTGTGGATGTGGTCTATGGTACTAAAGCCCTTTCGGAAACCGGCTTGTTCGGGAGGCTGGAAGTCATCAAACCTACGTTCAAGACGATTCGTGAGGACCCTCGAAAACAGCTTATAAACATGGCGCAGAGTAGTCATCAGTAACTACGTACAATGGCCCAACCATGAGGCTAAGTGCGGAAATCTCAGGTCTAACTAACTAACTAACTAGTCATCAGTAACCACAAAAACCTCCAATACTAATTTTCATACAAAAACGGAGCCAGAGATTACCCCGTAATGTTACCGTTTTCTCAGGCTTTGACAAAAAAGCTGTAAAGACCGGATTTTCCAAGTCAGATTTTTCTTATCGGATTGAGGGATCACCCTGTAAGGATGGAAAATTCCAAGTTTATACCATATGTGGAACTTGAAAATCTTTTAGCACCTGATAAGACCGAAATTAGAACAACCAAAAATTCAAGAATTTTCGCACGTCTAGTTATTTTAGCATTCAAATGCTGTGTGACTATAAAGTTGATACAATATTAGTCCAGCCGCTAGACCAGCGGGGCCCGGTGGCAAAACCTGCATTAGGTGTTGGTTGAAAATTTAAGCAAGTTTACTTTTCAATCGGCACTATTAAATTTGCCATAAAAATTTGTTGACGTCACCGTCCTATCTAGGGTTTATGCAACGAGTTTATGTTGTTTTAAAAGACCACCCCTAAGCGTTACCATTATCCCAAGCCGTTGAAAAAAAAAAAGAAGCTTCTCCAAGTTTTCGATTTTCTCCGTCAGTTTTAGCAAAAAAACTAATCGTATAGAAAATTTCAAGTTAGTAACATCAAAATGGGACAACAATTTTATCTAGCTGTTTTTCGCTGATCAACTTTATGTAGGTATATACATTCTTCACGTCACACCGTGTACATAAAGTTGTTATATGCGATGTATATCATGTTAGTATTTTAATTAATATATCAATAATAATGGCACCAGGTATTTACATATTTTTTTCAAAATCAAATCAGATCCGGATTATAAATTACTATCTGAGAGCGTGACAACCCTAACGACGTAAAATCCGGATAACAATTAAAATGGTCGTAATTTCTACTTTCCATGGAATTGGCATTTGAAATATATTTTTTATTTCATATGGGGAAGTCGCTTCCTACGTTCCAATTTTGCCACTGAGTCCCGAAATACATCCATGTGAAATCAAAGTCAAATTCACTTTATTGAAAAAAGATAAGATGATTTTTTTTCACTTTTTGACATAAAAACCTGTGGTTGTGAAAAAACATGTACTATTTCGTAAGTAGGTAGATAAACAAATACGTACTAAACATGTGATTTTTGTTTGAAAGCTATTCTTTCTACAAAGCATAGATAAGTTTTGAAGAGATGTACCTACCTTTATCTTTTTTGTTTGTAATGGCGCATGCTATACAAGAAAGCATTAGATTGAAGTCTATTCAATCTACGCGTAGGTACGCGGGCGGGCTGGCGAGCCGGCTAGAAAAGTAGAAACCGCTCGGCTCGCTCGACGCGTTCGAAATTCGGCTATATATGTGTGCGTTTGGCGGCGTGTGCTTACGCGAAGGGAATGAGACTGTGTGTGTGCGGCCGCGCGCGCGTCTTTCTATGGAGATTACTACTAGGAATTAATTCAGTCGTGTCATCTAGCGGTGAAATGTTGAAGTGCTGCACACCTGTGTCAAACGCTCAAGGTCATCGGCACAGGGAAAAATCTTAAGTCGTCGTGGGGGATGCTCTAAATCTTATAATTTTTAAAATTGATATGTTACCTACATAAATTTTAGAATTCATGTGACGCCATAGGAGGAGGTTCACACAAATTTGACCAACAAGAGGCATTTTTGGTAATTTTTGTAGTTCCAGTTATCAATAATAAAAATATTTTTTAATAATTAAAAAAAATTGTTCAATTCTCGTGACTTAATGTACGGAAGGCCCTTTCCTCGGTGCCATCCCTAGGGACCCTTTTCTTCCATTGCTTCGTCCTTTATGGCCTATTTCTAATTTTAGAGTAATATCGCTCTGATCTGAACCGGCGTGCATGCATGCCCACTAATGAATGTTGATGAACCGAATTCAGGATCGTGGCAAGTGGTAAACCCTGGTCTCGGCCTACCCCTCCGGGATACAGGCGTGAGTTTGTGCAATAGTGTATCGCCCTTAGCAGTTTATTGAATGGAGCTTTTATCTACACAGGTGACATACCCCACGTGAGTGACCTAGAGAGGAACGCATCGCTGATACTGGTGAACGCACATTATTCTCTCTCTTCTGTCACCCCGAACCTGGCCAACATTGTGGAGATCGCTGGCATACACATTGATGAAGTCAAGCCCTTGGACAAGGTACGCCTTTACGGTTCAACGTAAATTCTTTCGAAAGCCTGACGTTTGCGATAGCAAGGAATTTGATATAGTTCGACGGTTGGAATCATTCAGAATTGGTAGGAAAATGTCACGAGTCACGCATTTTTAACGCGCTCAAGGGTCAGATGCTCAAAAGCATCTGACCCTTGAGCGCGTCATAGCATCTATACATAGATTCCGCTCAAATGTCAAAAGGCGCAATTTTTCAGTAGGTACCTGCTGTAAAGAATTTCCCTGGCAGTGTAGCGGGGCAACGCAATGATGATTTCGGCCACTACATTGGTCTCTGCGCACACTTCATTTCTCCCTTTGCGCAGCTTTTGCTGAAGATAATTGCCGGCATGTGTAGTGCCGTTCGACCGCTGCTTCCAAAAGCACAAAAACCGGCTAAGTGCATGTCGGGCCACGCGCAATGTGTTCCGCAGAAAGAGGGTTTTTTTATCTGCTTCACAGAACTAACAACTTCATCGAAGTCTTTTTCAATGGATTTTGTACGAAATTTTACTTTTATAAGTTGATTGCCTTTAACTCGTTAACTAGTAAAGCCTACTTAGCCGTGATAGTCTTCCTTTTAAGTTCATTATATGTGCTACTACCCTGAATTTTTTCACGTTTCTACAATCAACCGTTTAGCCCGGAGAGGGGGGGCGCTCTACTCTCACAAAAAATTGCGCTCTAAAGCTTAATATTTCGTAAACGGAACCCTAAATCAAAAAATGGTCTTCCTACACCCACAATATTTTTCAACGAACAATCCAACGATATCCCCCACTATGGTGTAGGCGAGCAAGAAAATTGCATCCCTAATTTAGGTGTAGGGGAAGTACGTTAATTTTTTCTTCGACCTATTAATCTACCGTTTTGTCGGAGTTATGTATATGTCATCTAAGCTACATTTCAACTCTCTAGTACTTACCGTCTCTCTGCTAAGCTGCGGACGGACAAACAGACGGACGGACATGGCAAACTACAAGGGTTTCTTGTCACCTACAGTACCCTAAAAACTGGATTCAATTTTAAATCTAGATTAAATTTTACCTAAGATAGACTTGCATTATTAATTACCATTCGGCTTTCCCGATTTAACAAGGTATTTGCCCTGCTTTGGACCTGCATAGATGGGTAAAGTGGAATTACGTAGATAAATCCACTGCTGGACATAGGCCTCCCCCAAGGCACTTCCTTCTGTTCTCCTCCATGCTCATCCTGCCACAGATCTGGATCCTCAATCTGCCTCAGATCGTCGGTCCAGCGTCCTACGCTGCATTTGCCCGTTCGCAGCCTCCGCTCGAGAACCTTTGTACCCCATCGGCCATCGTGACCAGTCCACTGCCACTTCAACTTGCTAAGCTTATAGGTTATATCAGTCACACTAGTTCTTTGGCGATTGTGTCATTTCTGAGATCCATCAAAGAGACTCCGTTACACATTAATTACATAAATAATTTAGTTTTTGGGTCACGTCGAGGTTTTGTGATAACAGCTATTATGACTTAATTGGAACTGGATTTAGGTAGGTACTTATCTCAGAGATGCCCACATTGTTTTAACGAAACCCGCTCTTAATGCAATTGAGATAGGAGCTACCGAGTAGGTATATAATCTTAGCTGTCGCTTATTATGTATGCTCGACTCAGGAAATATTCGTACGTACACAATTATAAAACATAACGACATGCTTTGTCATTTCGTAAGTACCTGTCTACCTAATTAGTTATCTGATTACGTAGGAACCCATCGGACGGTTCCTATTGGACGATAAAAAATCAGAGTTCAAAATAACACAGAAACTGCGACTTAATGAACGTTACCAGTTAAACTGGATAACGAAACTCGAAACGGAGTGTTTTCTAATTTGGTCATTAATTAACAGAGTTTAAATTATGTCGGGTTACAAGGCCGTTACGTTATTGACGTTATCAGCATTAAATTTTAGCTCAAATTGCGCAATTTGTTACATTCAAGAGGATCTGAGTAATGGTTACAGAACAATACTACTAGTACTGTTTACTCTGCTCCACCGCTTTGCTCAACGATATATAAATTAATTGCACACGACACAGTTGCAGAGTTACAGCCTTCGCCGAGGTGACATATTTTCGTTGCATGCAGTTTTAGGAAGTGACCCCCAACTACCGAACTGAAAGACGTTTCACGTCAAAATTTGCAAAGCGAACCTCTTTCCACAGGATTTAAAAGCCCTACTGGACGAAGCAACGTCTGGCGCTGTGCTCTTCAGTCTCGGCTCGCTCCTGGACCTCTCGAGTATGCCTGAGGGGTACCAGCGAGACGTCCTCGCAGCCTTGGGCCGCTTGGAGAGGCCCGTACTCCTCAAATGGGCTGGGGACGCCCCTCTGCCGGTGACAACTCCTAACCTGCTACCGTTTAAATGGCTCCCACAGAATGATATTTTGGGTAAGACGATTGTTAATGTTTATTCATCTTTCAATCAATAAATCAGCCCGTATCCAGCCACTGCTGGTCTTTTTGTTTGTTATCGAGGGGGAAATCTTCAAAAGATACCCGACTTTCTGGGGGGAAAGCCGTGTTATGTGGGATTTTTACAGAACATTATTTTTTAGGACATTGTATGCATAAGCAGCCTATACACGTCCCACTGTAGGGCACAGGCCTTCTCTCAGAGAGATTATGAGATTATGATTATTCGGATTATGTGCTGAGGTATGTGAATAGCTCAGACACCCAGGTTTCCTCACGATGTTTTCCTTCAGCGTTAGCGAATGGTATTGCTACTATAACTTCATAAATGTACATAACTTAGAAAGAAAAGTCATAGGTACACGCCCGCACTGGGAATCGAACCTGGGTCTCCCGCTTCCGAGTCCAATGTTCTACCCACTAGGCTACCGCCGCATGCCCATTTTATTTTTCTTTATTTAGACATTCAACTGACTGTGTCCCCAGCCCACCCGAACGTCGCCGTTTTCGTGACGCACGGCGGTTTACACAGCACCTTGGAGTCAGTCCACCACGGAGTACCCATCGTCTGCACGCCCTTCTTCGGAGACCAGCCCATGAACTGCAAGAAGGCCGCCAAAATGGGCTTAGGACTACGTGTCACAAACGTCACTGGGGAAAAGCTGTACAATGCAATAAGCACAGTCCTGAATGATGGCAGTTTTAGAGACACTGCGAGGGATTTCTCCAAAAGATTCAAGGATAGGATCGTTTCACCTCTTGAGACCGCGGTGTTTTGGATAGAGTACGTTTTGCGGCACAAGGGAGCTGATTTCCTCAAAAGCCCGCGCAGGAATTTGTATTGGTATCAGATATACTTCGTTGACTTTTACGCGCTCGTGTTGGTATGCGTGTTTGTGCTGTACAAAGCTACGAGGGTGTTCTCAAAATTGGTTCGCAAGGGTCCTGGTGTAAGCGGTGAGAAGGTTAAGAAGAATTAATGAGATAGGAGATAGGTAGTAATTGCCTTCTAGATAAAGTAAATTAAATGCCTAAGTTATAAAGGACTTGCGTACAAATAGAACAATATTCGACGACTTATTCGTTGGTTTATCACGCAAATATGACACTTCATGCAACAGAATTTTCTTAGCAATCCGACATACCTACGTAATAACGTCCGGATGGGCTCACTCTTGTGCCCTGGGAGAAGGGGCGTTGTTTACTGTGGGACGCGACTTGCGTCTGCACCTTTCCTCACTCGCACTTATCCACAACTGCTGCTACTCCCGGTGCCGCAGCCGAATCGGCAGCGAGGCTCAAGCGCCAGAAGTAGTGCCCTTATGGCTAATTACTACTTCCACTTGCGGTGGAGACCACCCTGCAAAACTGCTGATTTCTTTGGCGGTGCAGCGTGGCAATGCTGCCAGCGTGCTGGGGACCTTTGGTTCAGCAGTTTTGCAGGGTGGTTTGTTGGGTTAGGTTACGTCTTTTTTTTTATTGTTCGTATTTGTTCCGTGATGTGGACGAAGCTCTTGGTGGATATTGTATGGTCCATGTAATGTAATGTAATGAAATTTAATGTAATGTAATGCAACGCAATGTAATTTAATTTAATGTAGTATTGAGAGCTAGTAAATAAATAAAAAGCCTAAATAGTAAGTGTTTTTGACCTAAACGACAAGGCCCAGTGCTCTCGTCTATGTTGTATCCCATTCCAAATGACGCTTCAGCCCTCCTAATACTTAAACTCTATTGGATTAATGATTTTGACTGTCCCAAAGTGTCAAAATATGCATGTATTAGACAGTCGGAGTAGGATAAATAATCCAATTTTAAAGAAACGAATCATGTACGGTAAATTATGGTATTAAGGGACTTATTTATTTTTCTCCCGCTCCCCCACTAAAAATTGAAAAATATAAATTTTTAAATAAAAAATAAAAACCGACTTCGAAACACTACAGCACTAAAAAGTTACAAATAATTTAAATAATTAGAAGTATTTATACATGTAGGTATTGTAGAAGTATAATTTGTAGTCGGTGCCCAGTTTCAAGACCAGCACATATATTCTGGGCACCTGCTCCAAATTATGCTTCTGTAGTGTTTCGAAGTCGGTTTTTATTTTTATTTTTTTATGGCATACGTTATCGCATACAATTTTGGTCCCCAAAAAACCGTAAAATAAAACCAACTATTCCTTCCATTTTTTTATTAGCTAAGTCCCAGTCAAAGGTGGCCCATCACTAACGATTCACCCTTTATTGTTCTTCCGCGATTGGATTTCCGCGCTTCCGTTTCAAATGGACCAGCTGGTTGTGGGTGTAAAGTGCTGCGGAATATGTGAAGGTCGCGCCGCATTGCTTGCAGACAAAGGGCCGGAGTCCTAGGTGCGAATTAGTGTGTTGATCCAGGGACTTCCGTACCTGGAGGGAGGAAAAAATTATTGGCACAAAAACATCAATACAGCAAGTGAAAGTGAAAGTGAAAATATTTTTCACTTTCACTTTCCATATAATAATAATAACTTCCAAACAAAATCACTGGTCCTGCCCTCCTACTACATAACTGTCAATTGGACGGTTCCAAAGTGTCAAAATATGTATTTATCTACTCTGATACTATAATACAAAGATTATAAAACTGAAAACAAAACTTTTTTTTTTTAATCTTTATTTAATTAATTTTTTATTTATTTTTATTTAATCTAACCCTTATAACAAAACTTATGACAAACATTACGCATAAGCCAAAAATTAAAAAAAAATGTTTTATTATCAAAAGCCAACAAAAAAAGAAACCTCATTCTTTTAGTCTATGGCCGATCGCCATTGTTAGATGCGCGCGCATAGGGAAACTGATTAATTTTTCCCGCCATTGCGAAAAAAATTTCACAATTCGTTTTCACAGTTGAAATTATAGTTATTTTTAGTGTTACTTGTGACGACAGTAATTTACTGTCTTCACAAGGGTGTTGAAGAACGTCGTATGATACACGTGTGTATTGATGATTACCGACCTCGGGTCTCAATGGCGCCTCAGCGGTAATCACCAAAATTACACACTTGTACCGTAATGTACCATTATGTGACATCGCATTTCGCATCGCATAATTTCTGGGTGGCCTGGTAAAAGCCGGTTTACAAGTGGACCTTAATAAATCATTATTCATCAAGTGAAATCTCCCAAGTTGTTCCTGCTATAACCTCACCATTGAAATTATATTGTACTACCATTGCTAAGTAGACTACCAAATAGAAGCATATAACTGCTATTGTCGTGCTCATATCATTCTATTGATCTATAGCTGACAAGAACTCAATCTGCAGGTCTGCTAAAGGTCATTCGAATGGTGGCGTGGTGGCCGGGTCACCTATCTCCCTCTAAAACGGTTGAGACTGGTGATGGCTGACCCCTGCGTTATGCTCGTGAACGGGTGCTGTTCGTGTGTCTGGCCGCAGCATTAATGTTTTTCCTACTTTTGTAAGAAGTATTATTTTGACTTTTAAAGTTATTGGTGACGGAATCATATGATATAGGCTTTGATGTATAAGTTTAAGATGGTTTGAGAAAAGATGGAGTGGAGTTTTTTTTTTCCCGCTGCCTTTTTCTTCACTACAAATACGGCCCGAAGGCAGCGGCTAACATAGTACATTGACATTCAGCAAACAGAATGTAAATTCTTTACGTTGAAATAAATTAATGAAATGATTTCTGATTTCTGATTATAAAACATACGAACTTCGTGCCGCAACAGAATCCGTTTATTCTTGCACAGCGCCATCTATTTTTAAAACACAACTTTCGCTCGCACAACGGTATTTACTTAAAACTTAAAATAAATATTATCTCACGGGAGCGCATTACCGGGATATCAAGTATGCTAGGTCTCAATTCAGGTCATTGTCTATCTGTACGCCAAGTTTCATGTAAATCCGTTCAGCCGTTATTGCGTGATCAAGTAACAAACATCCAAACATCTTCACAAACTTTCACATTTATAATATTAGTAGGATGAAACATTGCGTGCATTAGACTCAAGGGTCGAGACTTACTGTGAAACCTTTCCCGCAAGTGTGGCAGACGAATTTCTTGCGCGGTTTGTCAGCGTGCTTCAATCGCTTGTGACGGTTTCTGTACACCGACGTCGGGAAGCTCTGCAACGGTAGAGAATATTGTGTATACCCTTGAAAAAGCACTATACCAGCGTAGG
This sequence comes from Yponomeuta evonymella, assembly GCA_963969515.1. Taxonomy (NCBI): domain Eukaryota; kingdom Metazoa; phylum Arthropoda; class Insecta; order Lepidoptera; family Yponomeutidae; genus Yponomeuta; species Yponomeuta evonymella. Next base: position 3,948,262 of record OZ018372.1, read on the forward strand.
CAGTACGGAGGTGTGATTCACGCGTTTCGTGGCGCTGAAACGTCAGAATTTGACAATAAATAAACTGGACGAGGAAGTGACCGAGTAGATTGATGGCCTCCCTTTCATACGCAAAATAAATAATCATCATCTTCAGCCCCTTGACGCCCACTGCAGGACACAGGCCTCCCTCATGATTTTCATAGGCATGAGGGGTATTGCCATAATCGCCACGCTTGGCAGGCGGGTTGGCGATCGCATTATTCGGTTGGAATCTCAGGAAGACGCTGCTCCTGGTAATTGATAGAAAATGCTTATAGCATTAAGTCCGCCACATTGCCATTGTATTTTTTACTTATGTGCAATAAACGTATTAATAACTAGCTGTGCCCGCGACTCCGTTCGCGTACATTTCGATTTTTACGAAGCAGCATTTGTATGGGGGCCACGTCTTATCATAACTGGAGCTAGAATTTAAATAGCCTATCCTGTGTCCCAGATGTCTATATGTTTTTATACCAAATTTCATCAAATTCGGATAATTGGTTTAAGAGTTATGGAGGAACATACATACATACACACATACAGAAAAAAATTCTAAAAATCGTGAAATTAGTTTCAGTATCATATATTGAGCCTATAAACACAATATCTCTGAAAACAAACTAACTTACTCCATGGCCGACCCTTACAGATTTATTATTAGTATAGATAAATAATTTCCTTAGTCGCCTTCTACGACATTCACGGAAGGAAACGGAAACGTCAGAATTTGACAATAAATAAACTGGAAGGTCTGGTTTTTAGGGTTCCGTAGTCGACAAGGAACCCTTAAAGTTTCGCCATGTCCGTCTGTCTGTCTGTCTGTCCGAGGCCTAGCTGAAACGTGACAATAACAATTAATGTTTGTTCCTAGTATCAATTATGATGCTACCAATATTTTCGAAATTAACATACATAATGTTTTCATAAATGTATTGACTTGAAATTGTCAAGATGTTAGTTTCTTTAAAGAAATCCCTTAACGAGTCCCTACTACCCAGCTTGTAAATAAATCAAATCGCTCTCTTCGGATTTAATAGAGGCAAATAATGGCGATTGTCGTGATGATTTCATTCTATTGAAAAACTATGTATGTATAGGCCGTATTTTTTCACTTAGAGTCTAATAAATACATAGTTATTAAACATAATTATATTAGCGCGACAATAGCCCTTATTTGCCTCTATTTTGTACTCTACTAACGTGCGCAAATTAAATAGGCATCTCTCGCGGAGAACATCGAATACAGAATACGTAAAACGTGGAAATGACAATAATCTATACTAATAATAAATCTGTAAGGGTCGGTCATGGAGTAAGTTAGTTTGTTTTCAGAGATATTGTGTTTATAGGCTCAATATATGATACTGAAACTAATTTCACGATTTTTAGAATTTTTTTCTGTATGTGTGTATGTATGTATGTTCCTCCATAACTCTTAAACCAATTATCCCAATTTGATGAAATTTGGTATAAAAACATATAGACATCTGGGACACAGGATAGGCTATTTAAATTCTAGCTCCAGTTATGATAAGACGTGGCCCCCATACAAATGCTGCTTCGTAAAAATCGAAATGTACGCGAACGGAGTCGCGGGCACAGCTAGTTACAAATATAACTACAAATACGGCCCGAAGGCAGCGGCGAAAATAGTAACAATTTACATTGACATTCAGCAAGCTGTGGTAGCGGAGCGGTAGAACGCCGGCTTCTCATTCGGGAGGTCGTGGGTTCGAATCCCGGCATGTACCAATGACTTTGTTTTCTAAGTTACGTACATTTGTGAAGTTATAGTAGCAATACCACTCGCTAACGGTGAAGGAAAACATCGTGAGGAAACCATAGTGTCTGAGATATTTACATACCTCAGCACTTGCTACGTACAATGCCCCAACTATGAGGCTAAGTGCGGAAATCTCCAGTCGAACTAGAACTTGACATTCAGCAAACAGAATGTAAATTCTTTACGTTGAAATAAATTATTGATTTCTGAATAAACATAAATTGTCATTTCCATGTTTACTTGCAAAATTTATGGGGCACTGTATAAGGTTCTACAATAACATACCTCAAGATCTATTAGTGAGCACCGACGCGGTTTAAAAAATGTGTTCAGCATATACGTACTCTGTGCAAAAAAGCCTATTATAACATTAGGGATTATTTGAAGGACAAAGATGTCTGGTATTTAAATAAGGTTAACGGGGACGATTGTATCTAGTGTAGTGTAACTTTAAATTGAAAACTGTGTTAATTAAGTATACCTGTTTTGAAAAGAATGTGGAGTTTCTTTGTTAGCTTATTCTCCGCATAATCCAATTATTGTGAAACTAACAGGCTTTGACGTTCATTAAGTAAACATTTTGTTTTTATAATGAATAAAATTTTTGACTTTCACTTTTGACTTTGAATCGCGCGAGACGCTCTGCCATTGGATACCACTGGTTAGAAGATTACCAAGTGTCAATGAAACAAGAATTGTAGTACTAATATAACTCTATTGAACAATTTTGCAACTTAGAGACTCGCCCCCGTGTATTTTTTTTAAGAAAAGGGAAACTTGAGTATGTCTACTTTACAGGCAAATTTTAAACAGTTATGTAGGCATCATTAAATTTTGATAAAAACTGCACCATCTAGTGGAAACAGTACAACACTACTTCAATTGTCATAACGAAGACGCCATTAAACTTAATGTATGGTATGCAATAAAGAGTTTTATTCTAATCTTATCTAATCTGAATTAACTGATTGATTGACGGTATGTCATTGTTATTATTTGAAATACTTTATTAAGAAAGAATCCGTGTGGCGCCGGATTAAGAATAGCGTGACTCCATTGTAGAAGGCAACTAAGGAAATCAATTATCAGGAGACGGGCAGCAGCGTCTTCCTGAGAATCCAACCGCATACTGCGATCGCCAACCCGCCTGCCGAGCGTGGCGATTATGGCAAAACCCCTCATGGTTATGAAGACCACGAAGGAGGCCTATGTCCTGCAGTGGGCGTCAAATGGCTGATGATGATGATGATGATTAAGAAAAAAATTAAGAATATTATTATATCATCTTTTTTGCACTATTGAAACAAATTAAAAAGTAAAAAAGCGAACTTAATGATAAAAGCATTATCTTCCAGTTAACCTATGGTATGTTATATTCTATTGCGCGTCATTATGTGTTTATGCATTTGGTATACAACTTGTTAATACTGTAATTTTATTATAATATAGTTTATGGAATTTCTTGCAATAAATCTCTCTTGGCACTACCCCTTCCACTATCCTCATAACCCAAGGTTAGCTGGAAGAAAATACTTATAAGCATTAAGCTCGCCTTTGTACAAACACCTTTTTGTGCAATAAAGAATTTTGCAATTCAACTAATGACTGACTGAGTGACTCAGTGACTGACCGACTGAGTGACTGACTGAGTGACTGACTGATGGACGGTATGTTATGTTCTATTGCGCGCTATTATGTCACGTTATGTTATGTACAAACCTGACTACAGACATCACACTTGTACTTGGCCAGTTTGAGGTGCATCAACTCGATGTGGTGACTCACGTACTGTTTGTGCACAAACTTCTTGCCACAGTAGTCGCACTCGTATCTAGAGAGGCAATATATAATTAAACAAATATATTGATTATAAGAGAACATTCCTTTCTGGATCCTAGTCACAGTTGGTTTGAACATATGGGGAGGATGAAGGAAGAAAGATTGTCGAAAGAAATATATCGAGCGAATATGGCGGAGGGCCCTCTAAGGGACGCCTCAGGCGGACATATTTCGACCAAATCCCCTATTTGGTCGAATTGTATTGATGATATAATTATGATGTATTTAAAATTTGTATTTAAGTTAAAATTTTCACTGATGATGTATTTCTGTTGCTGCTATAACAACAAATACTAAAAGCAGAATAAAAAATATTTAAGAGGGGCTCCCATGGAACAAACGTTGTCTAAAGACAGCGCTTGCCATCTAGCGGCCATCTATGTAACCTTCACAGCACCGATGAAGTTAAATGTCAATGTTAAACGCTTCTTGTGCGTTTCTATAGATGGCGCTGTGGTCAAATTCGATCTAATGTTGTATAGATACTGGTACGGAACCCTTCGTGCGCGAGTCCGACTCGCACTTGGCCGGTTTTGTACATAAATATTCCGATGGTCGGACGATTTGTTCAGGTCGGCAGGGGGCCCGTGGATGCGTATGGCGAGAGACCGCGAATGATGGCGTGATGGGGAAAAGGCCTATGCCCAGCGGTGGGCAGAGGTGGGCCGATGATGACATGAATATTCAGCCCTCACCTGAAGGCGCTAGCGGCGACGTGTCGTGACGTGTTATTAATATGTGCCTTGTACAGGGAGATTTCTTTGAACTGAATGTTGCACTCAGCACAGTAAGCATTCTCATTGGGGCTGCTGGGTTCCTGTTGGATAGATGGAGAACACTTTATTGCACATACAAAAAGGAAATTATACATATTTCTTAAGGTTCACTTAAAAACGTGAACTAAGGCCGACTTGCAGCAGTTCTTAAATGTCACTTAAGTCGCCATTTTAATAGACTTTTCTACGAAGAAATTTAGTTAAATGCTGTTTAAGCCACATTTAAGAAAGTGGTGCAAAGATTTCAAGGCGTTCAGTAAGTTAAGAGTTCACTTTTTAGGGTTCCGGACACGAAGGGGATCCTATTACTAAGACTTCACTGTCCGTCTACCTGTCTGTCACCATGCTGTATCTCATGAACCGTGATAGATAGGCAGTTGAAATTTTGACAGATGATGTGTTTCTGTTGCCGCTATAACAACAAAATACTAAAAACAGAACAAAATAAATATTTAAGGGGGGCTCCCATACAACAAACGACATTTTTTGCCGTTTTTTGCCCGACATTAATAACGGCAACAGGTAGACGCTTGAAATATGCACAGAATATCTAGTTCTATATTCGCTTCAAAAATAAATAATTAAACTAAAATAAAATAAATATTTAAGGGGGGCTCCCATACAACAAACGTGATTTTTTGCCGTTTTTAAGTAAAGTTTCTCGATATTTGCGTCTAATGTTGTGCGCGAGTCCGACTCGCACTTGGCCGTTTTTTTAAACATAGTGAAGACGGTAGATAGATAACCGATTCATAACGAACCTTATTGTGTGCCTTCCGTATGTGTTTCTGCAGATTGTATTGTCCCTTGCACTGTTTATGGCAGACATCACACTCCACCAGAGACGTTTTTGTGTGTTTCCTGGCGAAGAAATAAGGCTTCTGTTACGGGGCTCCATGTGGCAACACTAGCGCCACCGATGGAGAAAAACAAACTATTTTTTAGGGTTCCGTAGTCAACGGGGAACCCCTGTAGTCCGCTTAGCACAGAGGCGACCGGTACTAGGAAGCTGTAATTTGGCATAGATTGATGATAAGTATTAATTGCGCAAGGATAAAATCATACAAAAAAATTGAGGAAGCTTTAAATATTTCGGGATTAAATTAGGGATGCTATTTTTTTTATCGCCTACATCAGTGCAGTGTGGGGTAAAGTTGGATTGGCCGTTAAAAAATATTGTGGTTGTAGGAAAACGATTTTTCGATTCAGAGTTCCGTTTGCGAAATATCGAGCTTTAAAGCGCCAAGCGCTAATGCGTTTGGAGTCCGAGGTGGCTGGGTGCCATACATCACTGTACGGTACCCGGCTGCCTTCGACTCTATATGCCTCACATGCCCTCTTCACGATTGTTTTGTTTTTATTTTTGTTTGTGTACCTTCGTGTTTACTTTGTGTTTCCGTGACAATTTGAATAAATGTCTTCTTTCATTCTTTTGTTACAGTGGGGCGTACCCCCGCTCCTCTCCCGGCCAAACGGTGGTTGTAGTAACGTGAAAAAAATTCAGGGCAGTTGCACACGTGACGAACATAAAATGAATACGACTAAGTAGGCTTAAAAGGTTAAAGAGTAACAGACGACCAACTTCAAAAAGTATAAAAATAAAATCACAAGCAAAACTGAAAATTACATTGGACGAAGTTGTTAGTCCTGTGAAGCAGGTAATGAACTCCACCTTCTACGGAACCCAGCGGGGCGCGTGGCCAGACACGCACTTGGCCGGCTTTTCGCAATTCTGCGTCACGGGACCATCCCCAGGCGACTTATAAAAGCGGCAGCACTGTACGACTACTGCGTTATGCTAGTGAACGACGCTGTTCGTGTGTCTGGCAGCATTATACTACAAATTATACTTCTGCAATACCTACATGTATAAATACTTCTAATTATTTAAATTAATTCTATCTTTTTAGTGCTGTAGTGTTTCGAAGTCGGTTTTTATTTTTTATTTTTCAGTTCTCAGTGGAGGAGCGGGAGAAATATAAACAAGTCCCTTATAATCATAATTTACCGTACATAATTCGTTCCTTTTAAAATTTGATGTTCTAAATCTCCGAAAGTCTTCACCAGAACATCACCAAATTACCTTGGGACTACTTTTACGCTATTTTATGAAACATACGGATTTCACTAAAGAATGTGCCCCATTAGGCCTTATTTACTGCTGTCCATTGAAGAGTTCCGTTCTCCATCACTGAAAGTCTTCATCAGATCTTCGCCAAATTAAAATGGGACCAATGGGACGTTATATCTGTTCGAACAAAAAACGAGTTGTCGAAATCGATTAATATTTGACGGAGTTATGGAGGAACAGCCAAATAAAAAAATAAAAAATATACGCGTCGAATGAGCCGTTTTCAGCACAAATTCACAAAGCAATTCATAGATGGCGCTCACAGGCGTGGCCATAGAAGAACCGAAATGCGGCTGTCAAAATTAATCTGCGCTAAGCAACCATTTGACAGACGTGTCCTAGTTCTTGTATGTGCACGCCTATAAGCGCCATCTATGAAATACTTTGTAAATTTGTGCTGAAAACGGCTCATTGATAACCTTCTCCTTTTTTGAAGTCGATTAAAAAAAGTAACGAATGTTTTTGTATCTTAAGTTATTGGTGGCAATTATGGAATCTTTATCGTGTGGATAGCAACCAATGTATTAGGTTTAACATGATTTGAGAAAAAATATTCAGAGTGGAGTTTTTTTTTTCCGCTACAAATTGTCACGGAGGCAGCGGCTAGCGTTGTAACATTCAACGAACAGAATGAAAATTGTTTACGTTGAGATAAATTTTTGATTTCCCATATCTGATTTCTGACTGACCTTTGCAAGTGATACTGCAGTTTATAATTGGCAGAGAAGACGCGACAGCAGTGTTCACACGTGTACTCGGTCGCGTGAGCTGTCCGTTTGTGTTGTAACATGTCCGCGTAGCTCCTGCAAGCATATTATGACATGTTCCGATGTAAAATAATAATTAATAATAATAATAACTGCCACACAGTACAATCACTTGCCCTGGTCCCAAACTAGGGTACCCTGTGCTACGGTAACCAGGCAAGGACGTCACAAACATGAAAATACACCCAGACTGAGGCCATTTGTAAACATTTACCGCGGCCCCCAGTGGGAATCGAACCCACGGCATCTGTTTTGGTAGTTAAGCGTCTTAACGGCTAGGCCAACGAGGCAGTCCGATGTAAAATATAGCCTGCTGAATCTTGACCTTGAAGATAACAATGGGCACTGTCTAATAATAATAGTTACAAATGATACTTCAGTTTAATAAAGGTATAAGGTTAGTAAATATAATGCTATAACTATAAATTAATAATATTCACTAATTTCTTTTATTTTTGTGAATAAGTGTGTGACCAATTCGGACGTTCGTTTCACACGTGAAGGAAAGTAGTTTTGATATTTGTGACCAAAAAACGCCGCGATATTGATGTGTTTACGGGATACCTTAAAAAACACAAATATAATAATATATCTTTTACGTTTGCACAAATCAAATTAAATTAAAAATTCCGGTTTCGTAGACTCTGGTACTTTTTTCGCTACAAAAATTAATGAAAGCGGCCCAAACCGAAATCTTCAACACAAGCTCTCAAAATTACCAATTTTCGCGAGAAAAAAACAACAGAACTTAATTTTTTAGCTTGCCTAGTGTGGGATCGCAGATCAAGAAGCGGTAAAAAAAGCCCTGCCAAATTGTGTTTTGACATTGGTAAAAAAATTTGCTTTTAGTTTAATTTGTTTTCTTTGCTATTTTTGTAAACTTACTTTGGCATATCAATGTATTTTGTATTTGTATTTTTAGGACAACGCCCATTGTTAATTTCAAGTTCAGGACTTAGGAGGTTAATTTATCCGTTTATACGATTCTTGCACAGCGCCATCTATTTTTAAAACACAACGTTCGCTCGCACAACGCCATCTATTTTAAACTTAAAACAAATATTATTCCACGGGAACGCATTACCGGGATATCAAGTATGCTATGTCTCAATTCAGGTCTCTGTCTATCTGTACGCAAAGATTCATGTAAATCCGTTCAGCCGTTATTGCGTATTTGAGTAACAAACATCCAAACATCTTCACAAACTTTCTCATTTATAATATTAGTAGGATTACACTTTATTGCTCACAAAACTTTAAACATGACATTGCATAGAAATAACATGTTAAAAATACTTGATCAATGTGGTGTACAAAAACAGAGAAAAACGGTTCGATTCCTACTGGAGGCTGCGGTGTTTGATTTGCACAAATGGCTATCCTATTCCGAGGTGTCCTAGTCTGGGAGCAGGACAAGTGGTTTTGCTGCGTGAAAGTTATTATCAGGATTCTAGTAGTAATAATGTAATTTTGTTTTAAAGTTTCGTTAAAGTTCAGTCTGTCCGTCTCTCGACATTTGTTTCAACGTTGTTGTTCAACCGTTATTTTGCTCTCGTAAAATAATAGTTATTTAAGATACACGGGCGAAAAGTAAGGTTTTATACAAATAAGTGCCAAATTGAAAACACGAGCGCAGCGAGTGTTTTCATTGGCACGCATTCGGATAAAAACCTTTTACGCTCAAGTATCTTACAACATTTTTCAATGCATTTTGCGAGGAAATACAACAAACAGTAATTTTTTATCACACCTGCTCTGAAAATACATACTAATTATACCAATTAGAGGGAAGAAACGCCTTTATCCCGCCCTTCAAATCCTTTCATCCCAAGATATGGAAGTTTGTATGAAAATCCTTCCGACCCAAGGGTGGGAAGTATGTATGAAATTCCATTACATACCCGGTTTTTTTTTTTTTAATTTGTCAGCAGTCATACTGCAAAGAGACTTTAACTGTCTATTAATTAAATTTCAAGTAAATTGTTACTGGCCACATACAGTTTTTTTTTTACCAGTTACCAACCTCCTTGGTGCATACAGAAAATTAAAAATGAAATTATTTTTGTATATAAAACGCGCGGAATCACGGAAGAAGTGGCTGCATTACCTTATGATCTTAGCCTACTCCAGAAACGGGCGAATAAAAAAAGGAAAAGCCCGCGCATTTTCGCAAAAACTTCGATTGATTTAGCATTTATCTTTGTGATAATTTTCCTCGTAGGTGTAATAAAAAGCACTATACATACCTCAGGATAAAGTACAGTTCCATACCTCAAATGGTTTGCGCCCCTCGCAAGCTCGTGGCGCAAATGCCATAATCTCGGTATGGAACTGTCACTTTCTTCCCTTTGAAGTAATGTACTATTATTTCACCAAAGCCTATTAACAACAAAATGGCGTGCTTTCTTTGCAGAGCGCGCGTTTCATACAGTTTTTTTTTCTTGAGGCAAAGGTACAGTATACATACAGCCAATAATGTGAAAAATATTTTTGTTTGCGGAAACAGAACACGTATTTTTAAATGTGATAATCAAGAATCTTATGTGTAATGGTGTTTATAGAGTGCGCATACTTATAAATATTTTTTTTTTTGGACAGCAAAACCTCCTTGCATCTTTGTAATTTTTTAAATTTTATGACTTGCACCATGCACCACAAAGTCAAAAACTGAAAAAAATTACTTTATTTCACGCTTGAAATAAAGAGTCTGTTTCCGCATAATTTTGTTACACAAAAAAGAAAACTTTACGAGCAACTGCATTGAAAATGTATTTCACTTTTTCTCTTTATATCCCTAGTGGCGCGACACCTTTCTAGAAAGAGAAAAGGCTACTCACGTGAAGGTCTCGGAGCACTTGGGGCACGGTCGCGGCGACCGGTCGTGCTTCCGCCTGTAGTGTTCGTCCATGCGAGCGCGGATGCTGTCGACACGGGCGCAGTGCTTGCAGTCGTAGCGGCTGGAATTCATAAAAGCACATGTTACACTTGAAACTATAAAAGAACTGAAAAGAAATATAACCGACAACCGACTGTTCAGCATTAACTACTAAGCAGACGGGCCCAACATCAAACTCACAAACTCAAGAACAAAACATCAGAGTCGCAAACTCAACAACCAACTCACGTGTAATGTTTGGCGGTGTGAGCTGTCAAGTCCGGCGATTTTCTGAAGCGTTGGTCGCAGATGTCGCATACTAACGTGCCGCGTTGCTGCAACAAATAATAATAACAATATCATCCACTCACCACAATCACGACACCGTTTCTGATTGAGTTTTTGTCAACCTATTTTTTGTCTTAATGGCTCATGCTGAAAATCAGCGTCGACCGGTGTTGCATGCATCTCCGGGCGGCATATCGCTGAGCATGAGTCCATTTGCCAAAAACTTTAATAATATAACAAGATAGCCTAAGAATATTCCTTGTTGTACACAACAGAAAACAGCACCTTTAAGTTGTAATGTTTTTTATAAAAGAAAAATGTTTTAATTATGTAAGCTTATGTCTATATTTATGTACAAAGTGTGTTTTTGGCAATAAATGTAGTTCACTTTCACTTTCACTTTCACCTGTCCTGGTCCGAAATGGGATAGCCTGTGCTACGGTAACCAGGCAAGGACATCACAAACATAGAAATACACCCAGACTGAGGTCATTTGTACAAATGTACGGCGGCCCCCAGTGGGAATCAAACCCACGACCCCCGGCACGGTAATCACACGTGATACCGAGGCAGTCAAAGCAATAATTAATTGGACGCCCTACAGTAACGAAAATTTGCGCTTTAAAGCTTAATATTTTGTAGACGGATCCCTGAATCGAACTTTTAGTTTCGACCAATCCGACCCCGCACAATTTCAACGCTGATTTTAGAAATTGAAATCACCGGGATCTCAAACAAGCGTTGCGCTTCATCATCATCAACCCATTATGTCCCCACCGAGGGGCACGGGTCTCTTCCCTGAGGAAGGTATAGGCCATACTCCACCACGGGGGCCAAGTCCGGATTGGTGGAGGCTTGTAGACTAGTGGCTCGTCTACTGTCAGAAGTTGTCGAGCCGCCCTAAGGCCTCTGACTTGGCTTAACGACTGCCATCTATCGACGGCAGCCGGCACCAACAGCTTAACGTGCCTTGCGAAGCACGGAACCGCTCGGAAAAATGCCACTAGCGTTAGGCATAGACGGCGACCCATCCATGCACTGAACGCGCCCAGTGTTGCTTAACCTTCGTGATCGTTTAAGATCACTCAGGCAGCGTTGCGCTTGTGACGCGTAAATTGAACATTTTTAGGGTTCCGTAGTCAACAAGGAACCATTATAACACGATCGCCAATCTGCCTGACAAGCGTGACGATTATGGCAAAACCCCTCATGGTTATGAAAACCACTAAGGAGGCCTATGTCCTGCAGTGGGCGTCAAATGGCCGATGATGATGATGATGATAAAATGAAATAAAATTTCGTTGTCACTGTTTTATGACAGTGTATATCAATTCGCAGTCGCATCACGAACCAACAGACCAAATACCAACCAAATAATTACTAACCTCGCTATGCAATGCGTTGCGTGTGACCCTTCAAATAAATTCTTCTCCGACTAAAGGCGAGCGCAACCTTGCCGCACTTAAACGGAATGTAAATTCTTTATTTTAATTTTAATTGATAAATTGAAAACCACAATACTAACCTCACTATGCAGCGCATTATGATTTTTCAAATTCTTCTCGCTTCTAAAGGCGAGCGCACACTTGTCGCACTTGAACGGCGCGCGCTTATAAGCGTCCGTCTCCCGTTCGCGCGCTAAGAAGCCGACCGCCTCGTCGTGATCAATCTGTTTAACGTCGAAGTATGGCACTTCGCTAAATGGCCTGTTTGGACGGCCGGCAGTCACAAGTACTTCCTCCTGAAAGAATTTTAGTTTATTAACTTAATTCCGGATTCTCTTACTTGCTTTTGTGACGGAAGAGTCCGACCAGGTTTCGCTCTGATTCGCAGAGATCAATCATGGTCAGTAGAGACGGAGCTCGCGTCGTCGGTTGCTTGTCTCTGACAAAATTAAGAAAATTAATCAACTAAATCTTCTTAATCTGGCGCCAACTAGCCGTGTGGCGCCGGATTAAGAATAGCGTCACTCCATTTCCTTCCGTGGATGTCGTAGAAGGCGACTAAGGAAATACATTACCAGAAGACGGGCAGCAGCGTCTTCCTGAGATTCAAACCGCACACTGCGATCGCCAACCCGCCTGCTAAGCGCGGCGATTATGGCAAAACCCTTCATGGTTATGAAAACCACGGAGGAGGCCTGTGTCCTGCAGTGGGCGTTAAATTGCTGATGATGATGAATCAACTAAATTAATCCGGAATTAAGTTAATAATGTGTAGTGGTTACGAAAGTTTTAATTTTATTTCAGTTTATTAAGGATCACCAGGTGCGGTAGAACGCGGGCTTCTTATTCGGGAGGTAGTGGGTGCGAATCCCGGCACGTACCAATAACTTTGTTTTGTAAGTTATGTACATTTGTGAAGTTATAGTGGCAATACCACTCGCCAGCGGTGAAGGAAAACATGGTGAGGAAATTTCACCCCCATTTTTCCGGTCCTAAAAATAACGAAATAAAAAAAAAACAATGTTGTTTATTAATACAAACAATATTGAAACATTTTCCATTTCGAGCCCCCCATGGACTTAAGCGTGATGTTATGTAGCTTATATGTTAAACGGGAACCTAAGCTACTTCGTTCCGTTTAGTGGATTTTGAGTGATGCGCGCACAAAGAAACAGAGTGAGACAGACATATATCAGACAGAGACAAAACTTTCAGATTTATTATATGTTAGATTTTGTTCTAAATTTAATATAATTATTAATGTAATTAAATTTTGTGAAATGTTTTATTTTGTGCTCTTAGTACTAAAGTAAATTTTTTATTTTATTAAGAAAAAGAAGAAGAAAGACATTTATTATACCAACAAGATACATCACAGAAACAATATAAGCAGATAAGTAACATAATATGCACAACAACAGAAAGAAAACGAAATACACAACAGACAAAACCAATTTCAATTAATACGCAGGTGCTCACCAGCTTTTGCGGCTTCACCTCGTCAACCTCTACCCAAGTTTCCGTTTCCTCGTCATTACTTTTGACACCGATACGTTCTTTCGCCTCAGTCTTCACATTCATTGCCTCTTCTTCAGTCGAACTGTAGCCCTCAGTCTTCAAGCAATCCATTGGAACGTACGGCTCGACGGACGTTATTATAGACTCGGACCTCTCTTGTTTGACTTGTGAGTGGAAGACCTCTTCCTTCACTCCATCTGAGTTATGGCCTATATAGATAGTTTTGTGTGCTGGTATGACTGTCTCTGTCAATGTGGAGAGACATTGGAACCCGGGAAAGGACTGTGAGTTCTGCAATGGAAAAAAATATAATATAATATAGGTACCTATATTGAAGTCCTCATCTGCGTTGTTATTTTTATGTAACTTATTTATTGCATTAAGATATATATCTGTCCAATTTCCTTTTTTATGTACTATAAAGTGTTCCCGCTCTATCTATCTATTTAAGATAAAGTTTGGCACATAAGCGAGCTTAGCGCTACTACTACATTCACATAGAATGGCGACGCACAACACAAAGAATGGCAAACAACAAAACACATTAAAATAAATAGAGCCATATGGTGAGAAGTGGTGTTTATAAATATGATATGGGAGACATAAATATCATGATATGTATCACAGATAATATGTCATCGCACTCTGGATTGATTACCTTTAAGTTACAGCTGGGAGGCACACACTCCAGCAGTTTCTCAGCACGTAGCGCACGGTTTCTGAACTTGACAAAATTCCTAAGTATTGCCCGGCATTCGAAGCATACCATGTCGGCCATTGATAGCTACAACAAATGACACAATGTAATTATCATAAGAACAAAAAGCTCAACCGTTTATGGAATGACCTGCCTGTTGAGGTGAAAAAAGCCATTGGTAAATTTCCACTACATCAATGCATGAACTTTAAGGAGATAGTGATGAACACAGATTCTTTTGATCTTTAGCAGTAATTAACATAATAAAAAAAAATTTTTTTTTATTTAAATTGTTTGTTGGTTACACTTTATTACTTTATACATCTAAAAACCAATGTCTCAGGCACTGCAGCGTCCGAGTGGTCCCTTCACCCATCCAGTGTGAATGAAGGTGCCACTGGATGCTGCATATCTCATCTCATTACGTAGATGAAAAGGCCAATACTTTAACACTTTATTGCACAAAATAACATTAACATAAATAACATGTGATAAACATTATGCGCAAAGGCAGACAATGGCATCAGAAATTTCATCCATTGTCAGGTTTCAGTGGACTTGAGTATGCCGTGTCTTGGTAAGACGATAGAAGTGTAAAGCAGGGAGTAGAACAGTATTCTAGCCTCTATAGTAGAGGCTAAATTAAATATAAGACAGGCTCACACTCGGCCTCTGTCTTGCCACTCGGTTTTAAGTTTATGTGCACCAAATCCTGAAAGATTCCTAATGCTGTCAAATTCCATACTAATGCAAACATTAGGATTCCAACCGGATTTGGTAAGCGTAATATAGGGGCTTATGGTGAAGATGAGGCTTTAGATGTTACACGCCTGCCTGTTAGGGGTGGTGTCACCAAGGCTCCATGCCTTAGAATAATAATTCATGGTTTACCATGGGTCATGGTGTAGCAAAGGGTGTGCAAGGGAAAAAACACTTAGAAAAATTTCGCAAAAAAAATTGGCTCCCCGTAACCCATTCTTTTTATATTTTTAATCAAAGGGCGGCATCACAATGAGCAACTTTTCCCCCTAAAAAACATCTCTAAATTAAATATTTGAGATTTTACAGGCGATTTAAATTTTATATGGCTAAGCACTTAGAAGAAAAATGGACTTCAGAAAACAGGTCCCCGTAGCCCCTTCTTTTTATATTTTTAATCAAAGGGGGTCATAAAAATGAGCAACTTTTCCCCCTAAAAAAAATATTTCAGATTTTACAGGCGATTTAAGTTGCCGAACTCTTTAAATTTCATTTTACGAAGAGCAAAAAACACGTCTTAGACAAACTACCGCTGGTATATCTTCTGGGAAAACCGGTGCACCCAAAAGAGTAAATGCAGCTTTGTGCACATATAAAATTTAAATCGCCTGTAAAATCTGAAATATTTAATTTAGAGATTTTTTTTAGGGGGAAAAGTTGCTCATTTTGATGCCTTCCTTTGATTAAAAATATAAAAAAAGGGGGCTACAGGAACCTATTTCCTGAAGTCCATTTTTCTTCTAAGTGCTTAGCCATATAAAATTTAAATCGCCTGTAAAATCTCAAATATTTAATTTAGAGATTTTTTTTAAGGGGAAAAGTTGCTCATTTTGATGCCCCCCTTTGATTAAAAATATAAAAAGAAGGGGTTACGGGGACCCTATTTGTTTTTGCAAAATTTTTCTAAGTGTTTTTTCCCTTGCACACCCTTTGCTACACCCTGACCGACTAATTGTACTAATCGGATAAACAGAAGTATGGACGGAAGTAGCTTTAACTTCAACTTCGCAGCATCATCGGGAACGATAGACGTGCAATAGCCAGTATTATACTCACATTCAGTCCAGAGCAGATGTTAACGAACTGCGGTGTATTCTTAAGGGAAAAGAGCGCTCTGTCAGCGGCGAGGCAGGTGGCACACATGCTGGCAGCGTGGCGAGACCGCCTCGCGGCCCTGTCGCCGTCAGTTCTAAACATTTTCAGTCGCTCGAGGCACAGGCATCAAAGCAAACAAAACCAAAACCACACCACACATTAGATTTTTTTGTCACCATGACAGACACAGACTACACTACTTACTACATAGTATAGATAGATGGATGCTGAGGATGAATGTAGACATGGTAGCTCGCGAATCTTCTATATCTATCTATACTAATAATAAATCTGTAAGGGTCGGTCATGGAGTAAGTTAGTTTGTTTTCAGAGATATTGTGTTTATAGGCTCAATATATGATACTGAAACTAATTTCACGATTTTTAGAATTTTTTTCTCTATGTGTGTATGTATGTATGTTCCTCCATAACTCTTAAACCAATTATCCGAATTTGATGAAATTTGGTATAAAAACATATAGACATCTGGGACACAGGATAGGCTATTTAAATTCTAGCTCCAGTTATGATAAGACGTGGCCCCCATACAAATGCTGCTTCGTAAAAATCGAAATGTACGCTAACGGAGTCGCGGGCACAGCTAGTCTATCTTCTTCTATCTATCTATTCTATACTAATAATAAATCTGTAAGGGTCGGTCATGGAGTAAGTTAGTTTGTTTTCAGAGATATTGTGTTTATAGGCTCAATATATGATACTGAAACTAATTTCACGATTTTTAGAATTTTTTTCTCTATGTGTGTATGTATGTATGTTCCTCCATAACTCTTAAACCAATTATCCGAATTTGATGAAATTTGGTATAAAAACATATAGACATCTGGGACACAGGATAGGCTATTTAAATTCTAGCTCCAGTTATGATAAGACGTGGCCTCCATACAAATGCTTCGTAAAAATCGAAATGTACGCGAACGGAGTCGCGGGCACAGCTAGTGATTAATAAAAACGAACTATATCGCAATCCAACATTGTATCTATTCTTATTACGAGCAAAACCAACTGCTCAGTAGCTCATGTTCACTCATGTTGCTCGCGAACCTCATCACACTTCACACATGTCGCATACGGTCACTGTTCAGTCGAGTAGAAAATGAGTGAACTACCGACATAACGATATCGCTCGCGAACTTCATCACACTTCACACAGCTTGCATACAGACACTGTCTGTCAGACAGTCACTGTTCAGTCGAGTAGAAAGCGAGTGAACTCGCTCTCTCGGTTAACTTCATGTAATATCGAGTCGGTATATGAAAGTGAGCATGTGAGCGAGACAGATAAACAATCATCCAGCCAGAAGGTAACGAAATTGAACTTTATAACGTAGTAAAAATAGTCTTTATCTCGTACATCCAAGGTTTCATCCATTCAAGTTCGTAATTTGTAATTAATAAAAGTTCTGATGACTTTATTCTCTTCTCTTTTCTCCTCGGTCTTCAAACTTATCATGAGCTACTAAGCGAATGTTGCTTAGTGATAACTATGTAAACAAGCGAGTGAGATGAGCTAAAAATAAGAAAGATAGATATATATAAGTGAGTAAAAAGATAGATGAGCGATTTAATACTTCCAAAGATACAGATTGCTCATGTCTAGATGGATGAAGGACAACTGTATTATTTTCATTTTTAAGGCTATAAGCTTAGGTCATAGAAGTAGTGTATGTATATATTGTGAATAGTCGATCGATTGTGATGTAGTGGAGTCTGCGATTACTTGCCCGCATTCTAATGCTGCGTACACACCGCCCCACCGATCGCCAACCAAGAATATTCAGTGTTTGCTACCGCACGCTCATTGGCTTTCGAAGGTATGTCCAATACATTTAGTGATTGAACAAACGATCGTTGGCACTTGATTCCGCCTCGCATTCGTAATTTTATGATGGACGACGATGAAATAATTATAATTCCTAGTTTCACATAACATAAGAGTTGGCGAACAAGAGAAATTAAACGAAAGCATCGCAATTAAAAATATTAGCAAATTTCTATCCAGGAATCACTTTTTTTCGTTTTCAATTTATATTTCTTATTAGTAGGGTCCCAAAGACATGGTTTTTCTTTGTATAGATTAACAAAAACATTTCATAATTACTCCACTCTTTGCATTTCTAAATATTTATTAGGTTAGACTTCTGCACACTACGCTCTCTCGCCGTCCACAGTGAGTTCGATCTAATTGTTAAAATCCTTTGATGTTACCGCCACGCTCCGGATCGTCGGCACACGCCAACGAACTGTCGTTAGCGTTCGCCAAACCGTCCAGACAGGAGCAACGAAGACGAAGTGTACGCAGTATAATAAAATCTACGAACTAAATTATACTAGGCTTTCGGAACAAAAGATTAGACATTATACTCTCATGGCTCCTCTTCACGTAGGATGGTACAACTCTCATGGGCCATCGTGAAGAGGCGACAATGTTGGCATGGCATGGGCCGACTTACGATTGACGTTCTCAGGCTCACAGTGGTGTGGTGGTGGCTCACCTCTATGGGTTGCTCTCATATTAAAATTTTATAGTGTTTACTTCTCTAAGAATTTCTCTAAGCATTGCTTAAACACAATCGATCGACTGACACTGACAGCTGTTAAAACGATGATATCTACTTAATCTGTAAGAAAAAGGGCTGCCAGATAAGGCGATTTATCGCCATTTAGGCTATATTATTTATGGATTTTTGTGTGTTTTTTTGATTTGTCGCGTGGCGTTGTAAGGGTTCAATTAATATTTACAGACGATTTCGTCGGTTTAAGGGTTCAATTAATATTAACCGACGACATGCACCTGTAATTATAATTAAAAAAGGTCACATCTTTAAAGTTAAATGAGAGAAATTTAGAAAACAGCTGCATACATAACTATAAGGAACACAACTAAAAAAAAGTCATTCTATTGAGGCAATATAGGTGATTTTTGGGCGACTTTTTCTAAATTTTGGTGACACTGGCCCTCCAGCATCTGGCAACACTGAGCGAGTGATCAGCCCCTATATTACGCGCAAAAAATCCTGAGCAATTCCAATCGTCTACTGTCAAATTAGTATTGAATTTGACAGTTCAGTTAGACGATTGGAATCGCCCAGGATTTGGTGCGCGTAATGAGGCCCCAGAAGAAATACAAAACAAGCACGGCGACGGGCTTATGTTTATCTCGATTTCGTCTTTACGGTTAATTAGGTATCTTTCAGAGATTTTCAGTGTCTCAAGTGAAATAGAGGTTAAAATGCAAGAATCTGCGGTACACTGGCGTACAGCGCAATACCGCAACACCATTAGTGTGTGCAGCACCTGCCTATCCACGGAGAGAGAGCTCTTTTCGCTCGAAAACTCACCGCAGTTATTACAAATCTGTAATGGTCTTATTGTGAGTACCTGTACTCGAGATTTTATCGGCTTGGAAGCATAGACTGTAGCAAAGGGCAGTGCAATTAGTTCCTCTCTACAGCGGCAGTAAAGTAACCCTAGTCTCTGGTTCAATAATTAAGTGCAAATGGTTTTTTTTTTACTATCATCCAGATTAACAAAATTTGGTTCTTCATCATTCGCCCACTGCGATGGTAATGAGAAACGACGTAAACATTCGCGCATTTTTAGGGTTCCGTACCCAAAGGGTAATGGACTCTATTACTAAAACTCCACTGTTCGATTGTCTGTGTGTCTGTCTTTCTGTGTCTGTATGTCTATCAGGCTGTATCTTGAGCAGTGGTAGTGGAGCGCTAGAACACTGGCTTCTCATTCGGGAGGTCGTGGGTTTTAATCACTCTCTAACTGTGAAGGAAAACATTGTGAGGAAACCCTAATGTCTGAGGTATTTCACTTGCTACATACAATGGCCTAACTATGAGGCTAAGTGTGGAAATCTCAGGTCTACCTAGAACTAACAGGCTGTATCTCATGTACCGCCATAGCTAGACAGTTGAAATTTTCACAGATGATGTATTTCTGTTGCCGCTATAACAGCAAATACTAAAAACAGAATAAAATAAATATTTGACGGGGGCTCCCATACAACAAACGTGATTTTTTTGCAATTTTTTGCTTGGTATTAATAATGGCAACAGGTAGACACTTGAAATATTCACAGAATATTCAGTTGTATGTTCACTTCAAAAATAAAATTAAAATAAATAAATATTTAAATAAATAAAACAAAAGTGATTTTTTTGACGATTTTTTTCTCAATCATTGTGTCTAAAGTTGTTTAGATAATTTTACGGAACAAAACAAAAAAAAAATACTTTCAAAAATCACGCGCACGGAGGTTGCGCGCGCCCGACTCGGCCGGTATTTTTTTTTGTTTACTTTAAAATACGTAAATTACTAGGCATGGTAAAACCTACCAACAAAACCTCTTCCAACATATAGTTTATTCATTGGAAGATGAATTTTACCTTCATAAGGTTTTGTAAAGTTAGTGGGTGAGTAAAGTACGGGGAGTCTTTTCTCCGACGAGCCCACAAGCAGTGACTAACACAGCCTCTGAGATAAGGTGTGGGTTTATCTCCTTAGTCCATCTCGTTGCATACCTGCCCACACTATAATAATATGCTAAACCATTATAAGATAAATGCAATACTTTTCGCTCGTAGCCCCGGCTGCCTGAGTGATCTTAAACGATCACGAAGGTTAAGCTACACAGGGCGCGTTCAGTGCATGGATGGGTCGCCGTCTATGCCTAACGCTAGTGGCATTTTTCCGAGCGGTTCCGTGCTTCGCAAGGCACGTTAAGCTGTTGGTGCCGGCTGCCGTCGATAGATGGCAGTCGTTAAGCCAAGTCAGAGGTCTTAGGGCGGCTTGACAACTTCTGACAGTAGACGAGCCACTAGTCTACAAGCCTCCACCAATCCGGACTTGGCCCCCGTGGTGGAGTATGGCCTATACCTTCCTCAGAGAAGAGACCTGTGCCCCTTGGTGGGGACATAATGGGTTGATGATGAATACTTTTCTAACTCGTCCTTACATTTTTATAAATGTTTGCCACAGTTGTCACCCAAAGACATGGTGTGCTACGAGTGCCAGGCACGACTCCAAAATGTTCTGAAGTTCCGAAATTGTGCTCTCCGGGCCAAACGATTGCTATCAAGCTTGGCTCTCCGGAAGTTGACGAAGGTAGAGACTGAACAGATGGTAATTTAGGATTGGGCAGTAAGGGGAATTACCAGAACTTTTGCAGCTGCCGGAAAATATTCTGGTTGTCTGGAAGAAATTACTTTTAGTAATAAGGCCGCCAATTGTACTGTACTATATTGTTGTTAAATTCTCATATGTAAATTCCTGGTGTACATACATTGAAGAATATTCTATCTATCTATCTTTTCTTAGGAAATCCCATCTAGATGTAGTGAGTATTGGAAGTTATAAAGAAATACGTTCATAGTATGACTATATTATAGCATTAACAGAGTTTTTTCAATTTCTGACTTTTCTAGCACTCACAGTTCTGGGGCACACAGGAGAAACGTGGGACGAGGGCGCGGTAAAGACGAGACGCGTTGTGTAGAGTTCGCGTCCTGTCCTGTCTTATCTGTGTGGACTATGCCCCATCTCTTCACTACATAGATAGATAGATAGATAGAATATTCTTTATTGTATGTACACCAGGAATTACATATGAGAATTTAACAATAATATAGTACAGTCCAATTGACGGCCTTATTACTAAAAGTAGTTTATATATTTTATATAGGAATGTGACTTAATAGGACCCTGCGTCTTTTTTGCGCCCTCGCCCCACGTCCTTCCTATGTGCCCCGTGCCTGACCCAATTGATCAGAATCGTTTGGCATCATAAAGAAAATATGTGACAAATTACTCTTTTGTTGCTGACGCATTTTTCCAAAATCTGTGAACTCCATTTGTAAAGTTACTAAAGTAATGTTTGATTTCTATCACACATGACACATTAAATTTAATGGATCGAATCGAAACACATTCCTGACATTTAAGGGGCTACAAGGGCTAACTAGCGCCGCCATTGAACAAAAAATCATATCTTCTTTCACAATCCGTTCCTGCAAAAAAGTGAACGACAAAAATGTCTGTGTTGGTAACAGTAATTTTTATAACCTACAGCTTACAAATTAGGTTCAAGAATCTAGGCGACAATTTCGTTTTTGACGAAGACGGCCGTTTTTGGCGTAAATGAATTTGTAGACTAGGTCCTTGGCCCTAGGTTCTAAGTTGTAGGTTATTAAAATAGCAATCACTAATACAGAAAACTGTCATTCACTTTTTTGGAAAAATGGATACAAACGAAGATGGCATTTTTTTTTTCATTGGCGGCGCTAGTTAGCCGTTATTCAAGCCTTACACGCTAACCGTGAAGGAAAACATCGTGAGGGAACCTGAGTGTCTGAGCTATTCATATACCTAAGCGCTTGAAATCGCCAATCCGCGGTGGGAACGCGTGGTGATTAAGCCCATACTCTCTCCCTGAGAGAAGGCCTGTGCCCTACAGGCCCTACAGTGGGACGTATATAGGCTGCTTATGCAGCCTTACAAACTACACAGGTTCAGATAGTTCCCCTTTCTTCCTAATCTGAATTTACCATTGTTGTATTCGTTGTGCCCTATTTACACAAAACATCATTCAATAACTTTCATTCCGTTCCAGATGCCTAACCTCAAATGTCTCTCAACCCTGACCCAAGTGGTCGTACCGCTAGACGACAAAATCTGCCAAAACGGTGACTTGGTCGTGGTGAAGGAGGAAACACCGGAGCCTCTGGAGAAAATTGAGTTAGTAGGTGAACCTATGTTTGTCACCGCGGACGAGAACATGAAGACAGAGGAATATTTGGTGAGTTTTAGGGGCTGTTCAAGTATGACGTAAGCAGATATTACACCCCCCTCGCCAACACAAGTGAACGCTTACCACCCACCCACTCCCCCTTCCATGCTTACGTAACCGTTTTAATGTATTCTGATTTTTTTTTGGTAGCCTAGTGGGTAGAAAGAGGTGGTAGCCTAGTGTCTCGTAAACGGGAGACCCAGGTTTGATCCCAGTGCGGGCACTATGACTTGGTTTTCTAAGTTATGTACATTTGTAAAGTTATGGTAGCAATACCACTCGCTAACGGTGAAGGAAAACATCGTGAGGAAACCTGGGTATTTGAGCTATTCACATACCTCAGCGCTTGAAATCGCCAATCCGCGGTGGGCACGCGTGGTGATTAAGCCCATACTCTCTCTCTGAGAGACGGCCTGTGCCCTATAGTGGGACGTATATAGGCTGCTTATGATTATGTTGATTTTTTTTTATTGATTTATGAGCAGCAGGTGTAAGTCTAGAAATTGGCTTACAATAGAGGACTTTAACGCACATAATATTTCAAACTTTCACATAATTTTTCACACAATTAGCATAATTTTTGGTATAACTTGGATTTGTTTATTTGAAACGACATCTCGCAGACTTTATAGAAAATTCGAAAAAGTAAAAGATAAATATGTACATCATCATCAACCATTCGTACGTAACCATTTTAATGTATTCTGATTTTTTTTTATTGATTTATGAGCAGCAGTTATAAGTCTAGAAATTGGCTTACAATAGAGGACTTTAACGCACATATTTCAAACTTTCACATAATTTTTCACACAATTAGCATAATTTTTGGTATAACTTGGATTTATCTGTTTGAAACGACATCTCGCAGACTTTGTAGAAAATTCGAAAAAGTAAAAAATAAAATATGTACCTCATCATCAACCATTCGACGTCCACTGCAGGACTTAGGCCTCGATCGTGGTTTTCATAACCATGAAGGGTTTTGCCATAATCGCCACGCTTGGCAGGCGGGTTGGCGATCGCAGTATGCGGTTGGAATCTCAGGAAGACGCTGCTGCCCGTCTCCTGATAATTGATTTCCTTAGTCGCCTTAATAACTGCTGACGTAATCGCCAGTCGTGATAGGCATGTACCTGTGACTTAATTTATTTTCAAAGTTACGTACACCTGCGAATATGGATTATCAATACCACACGCTAACGTTTAAGGAAAACATCGTGAAGAAACCCACGCCTTGGTTGGCTCCGTATTGACTTGTGTTTACTGTGGGCTCTAGGCCGACTAAGCTGTCAGGATGGTATAGGTGCTGGGCAAGCCTACTCCATCTATTAACACATCCCCCAGGCACTGCAGCGTCCGAGTGGTCCCTTCACCCATCTAGTGTGAGTGAAGGTGCCACTGGACGCTGTATAAATCATCTCATTACGTAGATGCAACGGCCAAAGTTTTTGTTTTAATTACACCATATATGTTTCGACATAGCCCAGCGGATTAGTAAGTTGAAGTGGCAGTGGGCGGGGCACATAGCACGCAGAACTGATGGCCGATGGGGCCGAAAAGTTCTCGAATGGAGGCCACATATCGGCAAGCGCAGCGTAGGACGACCAGCCACAAGATGTGACAGATGACCTCATCCAAGTGGCAGGAAGGCGCTGGATGCGGGCCGCTTCCAACCGGTCTTTTTGGAAATCCATGGAGGAGGCCTACGTCCAGCGGTGGACTTCTTGTGGCTGAATGATGATGATGATGTATGTTTACATAAGTCTAACATGGGTCTTACTTTTCACACTTTAATCTTAATTGAGCCCTGTCTTCCACATTTAAATCTCACTTGGACGTTATCTTCCACACTTTAAGGTGCCTGAAGACGACCTTGAGTCCGAAGCTAAGTCAGCATCGGCGCACGACAGTTCGCGGACGGAAACCGCCTCGGAGGACGACGAAGTTGAAGTGGCCGAGAACCAGGTAACTACCACACAAAAAGTTAAAAGTCAAAAATTTTTATTCAACGTAACACAGAAACTGTGACTTGTTGAACGTAATATGAGAAACTAGGTGTCCGTTTCAAAATCTAGATCATTTGGACAAAAAACGGACAAAAAATCTCCAAACTTGACGTGAAACGTTCGACAGTAGGGGGTCACTTGCTAAAGCCGCATGCAACGAAAACATGTCGCCTCTGCGAGGGCTGCAACTCTGTAACTACGTGTCGTGTAGAATTAATTTATGTATCATTGAGTAGAGCAAAGTAGCCATTACTCAGATCCTCTTGACCGTTAGATGGCGCCTGTGCCGCGTAACACATTGCGCGGTTTGATCTAAAAATTAACGCCAACTTATAGACGTTTCGGTTTAGTCGATAAATGCCATATTCTGGAAATGACACACTAGTCAGAAAACGACAAATTCTATAAATGACAAAATCTTCAAACGTCACATTCTGTTAACGACTTATTCTGCAACAGACAGATTCTGGAAACGACATTGTTGGGTTTCGTTGTTGGTATTACCCTAAATAATTAAGAATCAGTTTGTAGCCACTTTAATTATCCCTATCTCCCTTCCTTTCACCCATGCACACGTGTAGATCGCGTCTTCTCTGTCGCACAATGGTGTGACGTCAACGCAACAGCAGCGCCTCTAGCGGCTGTTTTTTCAGCCGCTCTCTTCAATTTGCAACGATTTCGATACGAGCTGCTGTGCGCGTGCTCTCATGAAAAATCTATTTAAATCTCTGAAAACCCGTGTAATATTTTCGAAATATATCTGTGAATCCTTCATAGACTGTTTGTACGTGTGAAATAAAGGACGCTTTTGGACATTGGTGCGGTGATCGAGCTTTGGCAAGTGGCTCCAGTGCAAGCACGAGGACGTGGACTTCCTGCAGTACTTTTACAAGTAAGTGTGCATGGTTTCCCTCGTACACCTTCAGGACAGCTGCTCTTCGTCATCCTGGTCCAGCTCCAAAAACAGCTGCCCTTTTCCTTAAGCACTAAGTGGCTACAATTGATATTATTAGGTTGTCTTTCCCTGAACCCTTATCCTATACAGTCCATTACCCAAACCAACCAAGCACTAGGTGACTGAAAAGCACAAGTAAAGTGCACCGCTAAATATCCCATAACCTTGGTGTGTGTGTTTTTTTTTATTTATGTACAAAAAATAAGATTCGCTACACCAAGTTTTTGTTCCTTCCGAACCGGATTTTTCGTTAAATTTCTTTAAATTTCGCTATAAAAACAACACTTTTCAATATAAAGTAGCTACTGAATTATTATCACACCTTAATATTTCGTAAAATTATAACATACTTCATTGCATTCCATAAGACGAAACGCTTAACTTATGCTTGATTATTGAATTAGTTTGTCAATCGCTCATCCATTTATTTTATTCCCGCACCGCAGGCAACTAATTCCTAGCACCTAATTTATTCCGCAAATCGGCATTAAGTTAATGATACAGTTTCACAATTATTTTCGCATCTATAATTCATATTGGTTTAAAATTCCATTGTTCTCGGTTTAATCTCGACCAACCCGCATTCACTAGCTGCGCGGTACCTATACCAACCCTCTTTTATTTCCCGCCGGTCCGGCCGCGGCTCACCGGCCCGCCGCCGTCAAGTCGCACGCGCACTGTTTTATCGCTTAACCGACTTCGTTGACGAAGAGTAATTTTTACACCGCTATTTTACACCACTATTTTGTATATTTTTAGTACCGCTTATTTTTCCCGTGTGTATTTTATACACTACACATATTTTTAAAGCGTATACATTTCTACATCTTTTTTATACGTTATAAATAAATCGTCTCAGTTTTAAGTCGATTTGTAACCATATTTACCATGCCAAAAACTGACACCGAATCCGATGAGAGTCTCATTTCTAGTGAACTAATTATTTTAGAAGCCAAACGTAACGCGTTCTTTACACGCTTACAAAATATTCACACCTTATCGCTCAAAGCTCACGAAAGCGAGTTGCAACGTAAAACGTTTATAAGCAGCGTTGCGAATCTAGAACAATTAAGGTCTGATTTTGAGCGGGTTTTAGACTTGTACAATTCACGATTAATACAGTCAAAGCCGAACGCTACTGTTAACTATCAACCTTGGATTGCATTTGAGGAGATGTTCTGTAACATCAAACGAATTTATTCTGAAATGAAAGAATTGTCACAAGATTCGCAACAAACTCCGCAGTCTTGTGTTACACATAAATTGCCCGCTGTAGAATTAATGTCATTTGACGGTGAGCTACGTAATTGGCCCCTATTTTATCAGCAATTTAAAAGCGTCATTCATAATCATCCGCGCTTAACGGATAATGAGCGTGTTCAGTTTTTGGTAGGTAAACTAACCGACAAGGCAAAATCTGTATGCGCGGGCCTACCCGCCACCGGAGAAAACTATCTTATTATTTGGCAAGCGCTTATCGACAAGTACGAAGACAAGCGCGCCCTCGCCGCCGGCTACGCTAATCAGCTGTTGGACTTTAAACCTATTCTACATGCTTCGGCTGTAGGCTTAGAATCATTTCTATGCAATTTCGATGCATCCGTTAAGGCATTGAAGCAGTTAAAGTTACAAGATTTAGCGGATTTTTTGTTCTTGCATATCGCTTTACAAAAACTAGATTCTGAGTCTGTAAAAATGTTTGAAATGTTTAATCGTAAGGAAACGTGTCCAACTTATGCTGATCTTATTAAATTTATAAACGAACAAAGCAAAGTTGTATCTCGTTCGACAGCAAAACAAACTTTATTCTCACCGCAAGCTAAATCTAATAGCAATAGCAAAAATATTCCTGTTCCGAAAAATAACACAAAATCCTTTGTTAATACACAGCCGACAGCGACCGCTAATTGTTTGTTATGTCAAACTAATAAACATGAACATTTATATCAATGTTCACTTTTTTTAAAGATGACTCCGCACGAAAGATACACGTTTGTAAAGACTAATTCCATTTGCAATAATTGCCTTAGTTTTAAACATAAATTTGCAACTTGTACGTCGCAACGTACGTGCAACGTTTGTGCATCACGTCATCACACGTTATTGCATTTTACCCCGCCGTCGAATAAAAATAATTCGGTCAATAATGGTTTCAACTTCAACAATAATAAACCCAATAATTCGTCACCCGCTCCCGCTTATGAGACGGACCATGCGCCGCCGCCGCCGCCTCAGTCAGCAATTCTCAGTAGCTCGGCTAATACGGCTGCATCTAGCAGTTTTCAACCGCACGTAGTTAGCAATAGGGTCGATAGTAATTCTCAACCTAGTTGCACTTTAAATCATTTTTCATCAGGAAATGCTATATACGAGCCGTCGGATAGTTTTATTCATAAAACTACGTTATTGGGAACGGCGAAGGTCAAACTTTACGATGATAGTGGTAAGGCTCATTATGTTCGAGCTTTGATTGACCCGGGTTCGCAAAGTGACTATATTTCTCTTTCATGTTGTCAACGTTTATCACTTCCGATTTCTAAACAAAGTCGTTACACCGAAGTCCAAGGCATTGGCGGCACCTCGCAAAAAATTATCGGAGTGTCCGCCGCCAAACTCGTGTCGCGTCTGAACAATAACAATGTGTATTCGATTCGACCTCTTATTGTTAAACATATTACTTCAAAAATGCCCGACGCGCGCATTGATTTGTCCGAATTAAATTGTTTTAAGAATTTACCGCTAGCCGACGATAGTTTTAATGAGCCTGGACCTATTGACCTACTTCTAGGAGTTAATCTATTTTGTGAAATTTTATTGTTTAACAAAATACGAAATAAAGGTTTGCCTTCTGCCTTAGAGACGACATTGGGCTACGTTATCCTAGGCGACGTCGCTGTGACGTCACCCACGCGCGCCGCTCGCGCTTTCTGTGCTTATACACAAGAACCGCTTAACCAAAGCTTAGAAAAATTTTGGACTTTGGAAGAAGTACCTTCCAAGAAATACTTGAGCCCTGACGACCAAGATTGTGAGCAAATTTTTATATCAACTACAACGCGTAACGATAATGGTTCTTACGCTGTTGATCTCCCTTTTAAGCAAAGTCCTGATAATTTAGGCAATTCTTTCAAAACCGCAAAAAAGAGATTTTTAATGCTCGAAAACAGATTCTCAAAAAATCCGCAACTTCGCGAAAAATATGACGAAATTATTCGTGATTATATAGATAAAGAAATAATTTCTTTGGTACCGCACCCAGAGCGTCCTACGCCAGGGTATTATATACCGCATCATCCCGTCATTCGAAATGACAAAACTACTTCAAAGGTACGTCCCGTCCTGGATGGTAGTGCAGCGACTGACACTGGCGTCTCGTTAAACGACATTCTTCACACTGGTTGCAATCTGCAAGCAGACATTTTTAGCATTCTTTTGAATGTTCGCGTCTTTCGCATCGCTTTTTTCGCCGATGTTCGGCAAATGTACTTGTGCATAGAAGTACATCCCCCGCACCGCGCTTTTCAAAGATTTTTGTACCGCTTTTCGCCTGAGGCCCCGCTGGATACTTATCAGTTTAATCGGGTCACCTTTGGTCTCCGCTCCTCGCCTTTCCTCGCTATGCGCACGCTTCGCCAGCTCGCTAGCGACGAGCGAGAGAAGCTTCCTCTTGCCGCCGCCGTCCTCGAAAGAGATGTCTACATGGATGATCTAGCCTCCTCTGCTTCTTCTCCTGAGGAAGCAGTTGTGACAGCGACCCAGTTAATCAGTCTTTTCAAGACTGGCGGCTTCGACTTAGTCAAATGGACTAGCAACTGCCCGCAGTTGCTAGAACACATTCCCGCTACGCACCGCCAGTCTGAAACAATCTCTTTCGATGACGGCAACAGTCTGAAGATTCTCGGTCTTCAGTGGCTTCCCGGCTCTGACGAGTTCGTTTTCTTTGTGGACCCTCCACAACTTACTGGCACCAAACGTGCTATTCTCTCTGCTACCGCCCGCTTGTATGACGTGCTCGGCTTCGTGGGCCCTGTCATACTCTATTCTAAACTTCTTATAAAAGAGCTGTGGCTTTTAAAGATGGATTGGGATGAGTTACCGCCGCGTCACATTTTAGATTTATGGCACCAATTTGTCAACGAACTTCCACTAGTTTCGACACTCAAGTTTCCTCGTCATTTAGGCGTTGAGAAAAACTCAAGGTTAACCCTTTTAGCCTTCGCGGACGCGAGCGAGAGGGCATATGGTAGCGTTATATACGCTCACGTCGCTTCTGAGGACCAAGCTCCCACTGTGCGTTTGATTTGCTCGAAGTCAAAGGTGGCACCGGTTAAAACAGTGACAGTCGCTAGATTGGAGCTGTGTGCCATTGTTTTGATGTCGAACTTGCTTCGAACTGTTTATGACACTCTCTCTCAGCGTCATCCCATTAGCAACGTCTATGCATTTTCTGATTCCGAAGTGGCTTTATGCTGGGTACACTCTTCACCTCACAGGTTTGCTACCTTTGTGGCTAACCGTATTTCTCAATGTCAAAATAACTTTGCTCCGGAGTATTTTTACCACATCCCCGGACATCAGAATCCGGCAGATTGCCTCTCGCGCGGGCTTCTACCTTCACGCTTAAAGAACCATGATCTCTGGTTTCATGGCCCTTCATGGACTTTATTACCAATTAATGAATGGCCCATTACAAAGTTTTCTTCTTCATCTACTAAATTGCCTGAAGAAAAAACCGAAACGCACCTTGCCTCCGCTAGCAGTGGCAGTGAGCACTGGCTTCTGGATTTGAGCAAGAGGTTCTCTTCATGGTACCGGTTTCTTAGAACCATCGTCTTCGTTCTTAAGTTTCTCAAACGGCTTCCTCGCAACTGCGATATTACTGCTGCCGACTTAGATGCAGCTGAATTGCTCGTCGTTAGAGTTGTGCAGCAAACTTCATTTTCAGAAGACATACGTAAAATTCAATGTGGCAAGATTTGTTCACCTTCCATTCGCAAATTATTTCCTTTTATATCTAATAACGTCTTACGCGTAGGCGGACGGCTAGGAAACTCTTCTCTGCATTATTTACATAAGCATCCCGCATTATTACCCAAAAATGGGCACATAATTGAACTTTTAATTGATTTTTACCATCGTGAGAATTTACACGCCGGCCCACAGCTCTTACTGTCCATTCTGAGACAGAAATTCTGGATTCTCTCTGCGCGTCGGATCGTACGTCAGCGCTTTCATTTATGTAACGATTGCTTTCGCACCAATCCCTCAAATACGTTTCCCGCTATGGCGGACCTCCCTGAATGTCGTGTTGAGCAAAGTAAAGCATTCACTCACACAGGCGTGGATTATGCAGGCCCTTTTTACATTACAATGGTAAGAAAGCGTGGTGTACGGAGCCAAAAGGCTTGGCTCTGCATATTCATCTGTTTGGTGACGAAAGCAGTTCATACTGAACTGGCTTCCTCGCTAAGCTCGGAGTCGTTTCTGGACGCGTTCAAACGTTTTGTTTCCCGCCGTGGGCCTTGTAAAGTCCTTTATAGTGACCACGGAACTAACTTTGTGGCTTCTAAAACCTATTTTAGTGAACTTCATTCTTTCCTTCAGACCGATGAATATTATAAAATTTTCAAAACTGAACTTTCAAAACATCGTATAACTTGGCGTTTGAACCCCCCCAATGCGCCCCATTGGGGGGGGATTTGGGAGGCCCATATTAAGTGTATTAAAACACACCTTCGTCGTGTCATTGGTAAGCAAATTCTTACCTACGAGGAGCTTATTACCGTCCTCACTCAAATTGAGGCTGTTCTCAACAGCCGCCCACTCTATGTTCTGAGCTCCGATCCGTCGGAACTCACTGCGTTGACTCCCGCGCATTTTTTATCAACCGCGCCCTTGCAGTGTTTACCCGCGCCAGACTTAAGTCAGGAACAAACTCATTTGCTAACTCGGTTTTCATTGTTAGATTCACTTGTCCAATCATTCTGGAAGCGATTCAGAACTGAATATCTGCATAATTTGCAAAGCCGAGAGAAATGGAATACTCCTGCCAATCCGATCACTGTAGGAACGGTTGTTCTGATTAATGTTAATAACGCACCACCCCTACAGTGGCCGCTCGGAGTCATAACTCGTATTTTTCCTGGGCGCGATGGAATTGTCCGCGTGGCGGAGGTACGAACTAGCAACGGCACGCTAGAGCGGCCGGTTGTCCGACTTTGCCCGCTGCCCACGCAGTAGGGTTGTCACCGCTACTTCATCTTTATTCTGATATTTAATAATCATGCATAATTTTATAGTTATTAGTTTTTATTTCTTTATTTCTTTGAAGGGAATCCTTCAAGCCCGGGGGGATGTTGGGTTTCGTTGTTGGTATTACCCTAAATAATTAAGAATCAGTTTGTAGCCACTTTAATTATCCCTATCTCCCTTCCTTTCACCCATGCACACGTGTAGATCGCGTCTTCTCTGTCGCACAATGGTGTGACGTCAACGCAACAGCAGCGCCTCTAGCGGCTGTTTTTTCAGCCGCTCTCTTCAATTTGCAACGATTTCGATACGAGCTGCTGTGCGCGTGCTCTCATGAAAAATCTATTTAAATCTCTGAAAACCCGTGTAATATTTTCGAAATATATCTGTGAATCCTTCATAGACTGTTTGTACGTGTGAAATAAAGGACGCTTTTGGACATTGGTGCGGTGATCGAGCTTTGGCAAGTGGCTCCAGTGCAAGCACGAGGACGTGGACTTCCTGCAGTACTTTTACAAGTAAGTGTGCATGGTTTCCCTCGTACACCTTCAGGACAGCTGCTCTTCGTCATCCTGGTCCAGCTCCAAAAACAGCTGCCCTTTTCCTTAAGCACTAAGTGGCTACAATTGATATTATTAGGTTGTCTTTCCCTGAACCCTTATCCTATACAGTCCATTACCCAAACCAACCAAGCACTAGGTGACTGAAAAGCACAAGTAAAGTGCACCGCTAAATATCCCATAACCTTGGTGTGTGTGTTTTTTTTTATTTATGTACAAAAAATAAGATTCGCTACACCAGACATAATCTATTATTTACACATTCTACAAAGGCCACATTATCCTGAAATGAAGTGTTAAAGCTGATATTGTCCGAAAGTAATAAGTAATTTAATGCTTTAAATACTTGTATTTCTTTTTTGATAAGAAAAATTAAAATTATGATTTTTTATGGTCCAATGGACCGAGTTTGATATTCTCAGGTGAATTAACTCCTGAACTGCCCTCGCGGAATGGAACGTATAGATGGCCCATACTAAGTTGGATACAGATCTGTGTCGCGGCAGACGAGTGGAGCAGACAAGCTATTTCGTGTCCTATCAAGCTACATTCCTCCATAGGCGGTTGTGATTTCTTCTGTATTGAAAATGTTAGGTATTTTATTTTGGTTACGAGGTTACGACTCAGCCAAGCAGAGGCTTTATTAAAACCTGCATAGGCAAGAGGGAATGTGCTTTCCCAGGAATTACTGAACTACTAAGCAAGTGAAACCCAAATTCAACTATGTAACTCAGGTTGTTACCTAGGTTGATCCCGTCTGCTTAGGTGTTAATGCTCGGGTTTTTTTACCTTAACTTTTGCGAAAAAAAAAAACCAGATTAATCGACGAAAACCTATCACAATGTTGCAGCCCGTCCATGCAGAGGATTTCGTAGAACGCGAAATAAGTCACGAGGAGGTATTAGCTTACATGGCGCGAGAGAGAAGCTCACATCGGTTCAAGAGCGGGCGGTACAAGTGCTACGAATGTGCCATCGTCTTTTGTAGCTCTCTGAAATTTTGGAGGTCACACATCTTACGTCACGCCGAAGTAAGTACCCACTTCTGTACACGTTTCGACACAATTTACTTCGTAGCGAAGTGAGTACGTTTGTACATGTTTCGACGCACGGTGCGTTCATTAGTAGACCCCTCTCCAAACGCAGCATTGATATTGCGGGCTGTTTCTGCCGCGTTAGTTCCGCGTCGGAACTCGTATTCAAAAATCACTCGAATTTTCGCAGTATCCATCTTTCTTGTCTAAATTGAATAACAAAAACAATTGAAAGTCGATATTCAAATGTTTCACATTTTTTAAAAAAAGAACATCATAGAAAGAAACCATTTGAAAAAAGTTTCATTCGAAAACCTCAAACCATAAAGAGTCTATGTCAATTCAAAGAACCTATTGCAATAAAACGGCAATTTCATACTTTAACCCCTATTAATTAAATTAAAATAAAATTAATATTTAAGGGGGGATCCCATACAAAAAACTTGTGTTTTTGCCGTTTTGTCTCGATCTTTGTGTCTGATGTTGTATAGATAATGTTACGGGACCCTTCGTGCGCGAGTCCGGCTCGCACTTGGCCGGTTTTTTTCATCTAATCCAAATATAATTTTAAAAACAAAACGATTAACCAAAAAAAAGCATACCGAGCAAAGCTCTGTCATCCAGGTACTGTATGTATGTATGTATGAAATAAATGATAAAAAAATTACATTACAATAATAAAATCAATGTTTTCAGGCAGCAGGTCCATTCGTATGTAGTGTCTGCGAGCAACGCTTCGCGAGTAAGTTGGCTTTGCGTCTTCACACCGCTGCACATTACAAGTGAGTACGTTTCGGTTTCAAATTCGAACTCAATAATCTTATCTATCTATTCTATCTATACTAATAATAAATCTGTAAGGGTCGGTCATGGAGTAAGTTAGTTTGTTTTCAGAGATATTGTGTTTATAGGCTCAATATATGATACTGAAACTAATTTCACGATTTTTAGAATTTTTTTCTGTATGTGTGTATGTATGTATGTTCCTCCATAACTCTTAAACCAATTATCCGAATTTGATGAAATTTGGTATAAAAACATATAGACATCTGGGACACAGGATAGGCTATTTAAATTCTAGCTCCAGTTATGATAAGACGTGGCCCCCATACAAATGCTGCTTCGTAAAAATCGAAATGTACGCGAACGGAGTCGCGGGCACAGCTAGTTCACTATAAAAACAAAATTACTTGATAATAAAAACCATTGTCAGATGAACCTGCATTACAAACGCGATCAGTACTTATATGTGTCAGTGTATTTTGGTTATGTTGGGAACAGCAACTACCATGCCGTAACACAGTTTTTACTAGTACGGAGGGTAGGAACTCGTCTCTGCTGTTACTTTTTTTATATTCTTAATTTGTAGACTACCCTATGATACCATACACTTTTTGCATATTAGTAATTAAGCACTTCGCAGTGTATCTTGTTGACAGCTGTTAGAATATATATTTTTTTGGAACAAATAATTCAAATAAAATCAAATCAAAATGTTTACTTAATGAACGTCAAAACTGTTAGTTTCACAATTAATAGATTATGCGGAGAGGAAGCTAACAATGAAACTCCACATTTATTCTTTTCAAAACAGGTTTGCTTAATTAACAGAGTTTTCAACTTAAAGTTACACTACACTAGATACAATCGTCCCCGTTAACATTATTTAAATACCAGACATCTTTGTCTTCCAAATAATCCTTAATGTTAAAATAGGCTTTTTTGCACAGAGTATGCTCAACACATTTTTTAAACCGCGTCGGTGGTAACTTTGATATGTCTTGAGGAATCTTATTTTAGAACCGTTTACAGTGCCTCATAAAGGATGTATTAACTTTTGCAGGTCTAAAACGTGGAAATGACAATTTGTGTTTAGTCCTAGTATCAATATTATGATGGCTACCAACATTCTCGAAATTGCTGATATTTTTTTCTAACATACATTATATGTATTTTCATAAATGTATTGACTTGCAACTGTTAAGATGTTAGTTTCTTTAAAGAAATCCCTTAACGAGTCCCTACTACCTAGCTTGTAAATAAATGGGATCGCTCTCTTCTGTAAGATGAAGATCGTTTCACTGTGTGCTGCCCGACCCCACAGCAGTATGCCGCAGGACATAATTCTATGGAAGTAACTAAAATAAACAAGCCTAGCAGTTGCTATGTCAGTAATGTCAGTGAGCTCTCTAATTCTTTTGACTACATATGCTGCAGAGCAAACCTTCTGTGCTAGTTTTACAATATGAGGACCCCATTGTAATTATGAATCGATTGTGATGCCTAGAAATATTCAATTCAATTCAATTCAATTCAAATATTTTTATTCATTGTAAAAACAGAATGTTTACTTAATGAACGTCAAAGTTGTTAGTTTCACAATTAATGGATTATGTGGAGAAGAAGCTAACAAAGAAACTCCACATTTATTCTTTTCAAAACACGTTTTAACTTAATTAACAGAGTTTTCAACTTAAAATATTAGTCATGAATGTGTTGAACACTAGTCACAATCGTCCTTTAAATAATATTAATCTACTGTTTAATGCCAAACATCTTTGTCTTCTAAATAATCCTTGATGTTATAGTAAGCCTTTTTGCACAGAATGTGCTTAACACATTTTTTAAATCGCGTTGGAGGTAACTCTATATATCTTGAGGAATTTTGTTGTAGAACCTTATACAGTGCCCCATAAAGGATGTGTTAACTTTTGCAAGTCTAAATGGTGGACTGACAATTTATGTTTATTTCTAGTATTAACATTATGGTGGCCACCAACATTTTCGAAGTCTTTGATATTTTTTCTAAAGTACATAATATTTTCATAAATGTATTGACATATAATACGTTATCTTCTACAAGTTTTTCGGCAATCGTTGTTAAGGAAAGGAAATTAGGAATGTAATAACATTATGTAATTAACTAGCTGTCCCGGCGAACTTCGTGCCGCCACAGAATCCGTTTATACAATTCTTGCACAGCGCCATCTATTTTTAACAGACTTCAAAAAAGGAGGAGGTTATCAATTCGACGCGTATATATATATATATATATATATATATATTTTTTTTTTGCTATGTTCCTCCATAACTCCGTCAAATCTTAACCGATTTCGACAATTCTTTTTTTGTTCGAACAGGTATAACGTCACATTGGTCCCATTTTAATTTGGTGAAGATCTGATGGAGACTTTCAGAGATGGAGAACGGAACTCTTCAATGGACAGCAGTAAATAAGCCCTAATGGGGCCCATCTTTTAGTAATATCCGTATGTTTAATAAAACAGCGTAAAAGTAGTCCCAAGTTAATTTGGTGATGTTCTCGTGAAGACTTTCGGAGATGGAAATTTAGAACATCAAATTTTAATGTAACGAATTAAGTAGGGTAAATTATGGTTATAAGGGACTTATTTATTTTTCTCCCGCTCCCCCACTAAAAATTGAAAAATAAAATTTTTCAATAAAAAATAAAAACCGACTTCGAAACACTACAGCACTAAAAAGTTAGAAATAATTTAAATAATTAGAAGTATTTATACATGTAGGTATTGCAGAAGTATAATTTGTAGTCGGTGCCCAGTTTCAAGACCAGCATATTTTGGGCACCGGCTCTATATTATTACAATATAGAGCTGAAATTATACTAATTAATTTAAATTATACTTCTACAATACCTACATGTATAAATACTTCTAATTATTTAAATTATTTCTAACTTTTTAGTGCTGTAGTGTTTCGAAGTCGGTTTTAATTTTTATTTAAAATTTTTTTTAAAACACAACTTTCGCTTGCACAACGCCATCTATTTTAAATTTAAAATAAATATTATCCCACGGGAACGCATTACCGTGATATCACAGTGTGTGAAACAAAACGAGGCACCAGCCATTCCAATGTGTTTCATATCCCGTCTTGTCGCACTACCGACGGTCAAAACTCAACTACAAGTTGTATAAAAAAACTGGCCAAGTGCGAGTCGGACTCGCGCACTGAGGGTTCCGTAAAAATTTGTATATAGGTACTTACTTATTATTATATAAAAAACCTATTTAGAGGCAAAAAATTCCACCCATGCCGGGACTTGAACCCGCGACGTCTGGCTAACCGTGCCAGCGCTCTCCCAACTGAGCTAATAGGCAAGTGCAGGCATCAGCGAAATTTCGAGCCTCTTTACAAACTTCTCTGTATTACGTACAGGCAGCGACATCAGGCCGAAGCAATTTCCATCACTTGCAGCCCCGAGTAACCCACTTGGCAGTTACTTTCAAACCTGGGTCTCCCGCTTTCGAGTCCATTGTTCTACTCACTGGGCTACCACCGCTTATACACACACACACACACACACACACACACACACACACACACACACACACACACACACACACACACACACATACACACATTCTGACACACATTTTTTGTACAAAAAAAAATTCAGAAACTTACCTTGCCCTGACTTTTCAGACGCTACGACTGTCAAAAATGCAACTGTATCGAGTACGACTACAAACGGATGCGCCAACACTACCTGAAGAAACACGACCAGTCGCCGCGATTCTGCAGCAGGTGCTCCGAGCGCTTCACGTGAGTCGCGGTCGCACGGTCGCACGACGCTGCGACTGTTTTCGTTTTGATTCGATTTGATAATTCTTTGTTGCACAGTGTTGAACAACTTTATTGAAAACAATCTGAACGAACCTCAGCGCTTGAAATTGCCAATCGGCGGTGGGCACGCGTGGTGGTTAAGCCCACACTCTGTCTCTCTCTTAGAGAAGGCCTGTACCCTACAGTCGGAGGTATATAGGTATTTTTTTGTATGGCTCCAGTAACCTGAAATAAATTTATTTTATTTATTTATATGCGTTAATTCCCCTTGCTCTTCGCACATAACTGAGTTACATTACTGGCAATGTATAAAGAAACAATATTCTTCGTACAATACTGGGTAATGTACAACACGGTCACATTAACTAGAGACTTGACGTTGATACAATAATGTCCAAAACAAATACCAAAATGACAGAAAACTAAGCAAATTATCGATAGTATGGTCAGTATCTTTGTAACCAATACGTGTGTCGATAATTTGCTTTTTTCTATCATTTTGGTATTTGTTTTGGACATTATTGTATCAACGTCAAGTCTCTAGTTAATGTGACCGTGTTGTACCAAGAAACCCACCTTCTTTGCACATCACCAGTTACAACGCCATTCAGCTTTCATTCGCGTCAGCCATACTGTAAACAATAAATAAAGTTTTCTACTGCTTCCCCTAAACAAGGAATTAATTAAGGAAGAAATCTCTTACAGAGATAAGCTCGCCTTTGTACATGTTATTTCCTATGCAATGTACTGTGCAAAGTTTTGTGTACAATACAGAGTAATTAATAATAAATTAACTTGAAAATAACAATGGGCATTGTCCTAAAAAAAATCTGGACAGGTGCGAATCGGACTCGCCCACCGAGGGTTCCGTACAAATTTTTAGGTACTTACTCATAAATAGTTGAGGAATCGAGTCTCTCAGTTTCGCCGAGCTTTCCCCGAAATTCGAAGACAATTTTTTTAAATTATTTAATTACAAATGTATAGTTTTCAAATTTTTCCCTGTACTTGTATTGACCGACGATATCACTTGCCAAATTTCATAGTTCTAGGTCAACGGATAGTACCCTATAAATTTTTAACTCCCTGAAAGTGTCGAAATATACGTTTTTTGCGGCATAAACGGCCGTAACTTTTTTTTACGTTAACTTAGAAAATTTATCTTTTCACAGCTTCAAGGGACTATAGACCTGAGTATATGGTTTTAATTTCAACTCGATACCTCTACGCGTTCCCTAGACAAAGGTCTTGACAGACAGACGTACGGACGGACAACAAAGTAACCCTATAAGGGTTCCGTTTTTCCTTTTGAGATACGGAACCCTAAAAATTAAGTTCAGTTTTTTTTTTTAGAAGATAAGTAATTTTAAAATGTTCGGCCGATTTTATTAATTTTTATAGCGAAAAAAAGTACCAGTCTACGAAACCGGAGTACATCAAGCTGTCAGTTTCTAGTGTTACACTGACCCGATACAAGAACTCTTTAAATGAACGTAACTAAAAATACTCTTAACCTGTGCAAACGTAAAAAATATATATTTTTACAAAATATTTAAAAAATATGTTTTTTTTACGGAACACCGAGACATGAATATATTGGCGTTTTTATTCAAATATTTTAAATCTACTTTCGTTCAAGTGTGAAATGAACGTTACAAGGTCAAATTGGTCACTCACTTATCCACAAAAATATAAGAAATCAGTGATTATAATTGATTTATGATAATAGCATTATATTTACTGACCTTGTACCTTTAAAATTAAGTATAATTTGTAACTATTGTCAATATAATTATTTAAATATTGTTATTTTCAAGGTCAAGACACCTTTACATCGGAACATGTCATATGCTTGCAGGAGCTACGCGGACATGTTACAACACAAACGGACAGCTCACGCTACCGAGTACACGTGTGAACACTGCTGTTGCGTCTTCTCTGCCAATTTTAAACTGCAGAATCACTTGCAAAGGTCAGTCAGAAATCATCATCTTCATTTTGTTTGTTGAACGTCAATGTACAATGTTGGCAGCTGCCTTTGTGTCGTTTTTTAGCGGAGAAAAAACTACACTCTGAATCATCATCATCATTCAGCCACAAGAAGTCCACTGCTGGACGTAGGCCTCCTCCATGGATTTCCAAAAAGACCGGTTGGAAGCGGCCTGCATCCAGCGCCTTCCTGCCACTTGGAAGAGGTCATCTGTCCATCTTGTGGCTGGTCGTCCTACGCTGCGCTTGCCGATATGTGGTCTCCATTCGAGAACTTTTCGGCCCCGTCGGCCATCAGTTCTGCGTGCTATGTGCCCCGCCCACTGCCACTTCGACTTACTAATCCGCTAGGCTACGTCGACGACTTTTGTTCGTCTACGGATCTCATCATTTCTGATTCGATCTGGTAGAGAAATTTCGAGCATAGCCCTTTCCATAGCTCGTTGCGTGACCTTGAGCTTTTTTATGGGGCGCATAGTGAGAGACCACGTTTCAGTGCCATAAGTCATCACTGGTAACACACACTGGTTGTATAATTTTGTCTTGAGCGATTGAAGTATATTGGACGAAAAGACTTCTAAGTTTCCCGAATGCTGCCCAGCCGAGTTGGATTCGACGATTGACCTCTTTCACGAAGTTGGACCGGCCTAGTTGGCCTGTTTGTCCTAAGTAGACGTATTCGTCTACAACTTCGAGAGTCGTGTTCCCCAATGTTATTGGGGTAGGCACAACACGGGCGTTCGACATGACCTTCGTTTTGTCCATGTTAATTTTAAGGCCCACACGTTGGGTAACTCGACTGAGGTCTTCGAGCATTATGCCGAGGTCTTCCATCGTTTCTGCCATGACGTGAGTGATGAGTGATGAGTGATGAGTGAGTGATGTACTCGCCATTGATATTGGTGCCGCGTTCCAGAAGCTTGAAGGCATCTTCCAGTCCGTTCGTGAACAGTTTCCGAAGGATAACGTCTCCCTGTCTCACGCCCCTTTTCAATGGAATTGCCTCCGAATTCTTCTCCTGTACAGGACCGACCGACATGGTGGCGTTGTTGTACAAGCACTTCAGCACTCTGAATATCTTTTCTCAAATCATCTTAAACCTAATACATCGTTTGTTACCGACATGATAAAGATTACATATTTGCCATCAATAACTTTAGATACTGTTGAAATAATAAGAGCGCATGAGTAATTAGTTGCAGATTTAATGAATTTTAATATTCGAGATACAAAGCGTTAATGAATTTTAATATTCGAGATACAAAGCGTTAATGAATTTTAATATCCGAGATACAAAGCGTTAATGAATTTTAATATTCGAGATGCAAAGCGTTAATGAATTTTAATATTCGAGATACAAAGCGTTAATGAATTTTAATATTCGAGATACAAAGCGTTAATGAATTTTAATATTCGAGATACAAAGCGTTAATGAATTTTAATATTCGAGATACAAAGCGATAGAACATAACAAGGGCACGGCAAGAATGGGTTATCCTGTGCAAAACGTCATACGCTCCATGTTGGTGTGAATCGTTGCGATGATCTCTTGAACAGGCGTTTATTTTTTGTGTCCTAAGGTCCAACAGACAACGTAGTGTGGGACGTCCTCAGACTCGGTGGAGCGACGATCTCCGCAGGGCGGCTGGCGAGAGCTGGATGAGAGTAGCCGAGGGCCGTGCTCAGTGGCGTGCTATAGGAGAGGCATATGTCCAGCAGTGGACAAGCATGGGCTGATGATGATGATGATGATATTATAGTTTGCTGTATGCATGTTTAACTTTTATTTTAGTACTAGTACAAACACTATGTTGTGATACATTTAAGTTCACCCTGAATGGATCACTGTGCCCCAAGATATAATTTCATTTAGTTTGAGGTTGTGAGTTGCTTTATATATTGTTAAGTTTTGTTCAGTTCAGTAAACATTTTTC
Source organism: Yponomeuta evonymella (assembly GCA_963969515.1). NCBI lineage: Eukaryota > Metazoa > Arthropoda > Insecta > Lepidoptera > Yponomeutidae > Yponomeuta > Yponomeuta evonymella. The sequence continues at coordinate 3,990,407 of OZ018372.1, forward strand.
ATTTTCATTGTTGACTACGGAACACAAAAAAAAAAATTTCTCCATTGTAATTGCAAAAATAGTGTTGCCACATGGAGCCCCGTAACTGAAGCCTTATTTCTTCGCCAGGAAACACGTAAAAGTCCCTCTGGTGGAGTGTGATGAGTGCCATAAACAGTTTAAGGGACAATACAATCTGCATGTACACCGTCGGAAGGCTCACAATAAGGTTCGTTATCTGTAATTTTTTTTGTTTTTTTACTCCGTAACGGAGCGGTGGTAGCCTAGTGGGAAGCGAGAGACCCAGGTTCGATTCCCAGTGCGGGCATGTACCTATGACTTTGTTTCCTAAGTTATGTACATTTGTGAAGTTCTAGTAGCAATACCACTCGCTAACGGTGAAGGCAAACATCGTGTGGAAACCTGAGTGTCTGAGCTATTCACATACCTCAGCGCTTGATATGACCAATCCGCGGTGATTAAGCCCATAGTCTCTCCCTCCGAGAAGGCAGGTGCCCTACAGTGGGACTGAGTGGGATATTATAATTTATTTTAGGTCCGTGGATGCGGATGGAAAGGGACCATGGGAGATGGCATTTGGGGGAAAAAGCCCGTACCCAGCGTATAGCTGATGATGATGATGTTGATTTATTTGCTGACCTCGTCTGAATGCCTATTTAATTGTTATGCATACCAAAATAATTTTTGGCTGTTTGAATTATTTTTTTTACGATCTTATAAACGCCGATTAAAATAGTCTGTGGTGGAGATTTTACAAGGAAAAGATGCAGCCCCAGATTAACTATATAACAGAGTTTTAGATTGGTTTTAGAGGAATCGTGTTTGTATAAATAAGGTCGTTAATATTTATTTTGGTGATCACTGAATTACTTACCATTTAATTATATTCTTACGCGTACTATCTAAGAGATCACTTTTTGCGATAAGACCACCGTCTTAACGATAAGTAAAAAACCGGCCTGGTCCGTGCCGGGCCACGCGCAGTGTAGGGTTCCGTATAAAGAGAGAGCCTTTTTTTACCTGCTTTACAGAACTAACAACTTCATGAAAGTAATTTTCAATGGATTTTGGTACGAAATTTTCCTTCTATAAGTTGGTCGCTTATTACTCGTTCACTTAAGCCTACTTACCCGTCATAGTTTACCTTTTTAACCGACTTCACAAAAAGAAGGCGGAGTATGTTCCCCGATTACTCGAAGACGCGTGGATCGATTTGGAATTTATTTTTTTGGATGTTCAATAAAGTGTTCTCTATCTGTCCAACAGGAACCCAGCAGCCCCAATGAGAATGCTTACTGTGCTGAGTGCAACATTCAGTTCAAAGATATCTACCAGTACAAGGCACATATTAATAACACGTCACGACACGTCGCCGCTAGCGCCTTCAGGTGAGGGCTGAATATTCATGTCATCATCGGCCCACCTCTGCCCACCGCTGGGCATAGGCCTTTTCCCCATCACGCCATCATTCGCGGTCTCTCCCCATACGCATCCACGGGCCCCCTGCCGACCTGAACAAATCGTCCGACCATCGGAATATTTATGTACAAAAAACTAATCGCATGTCAGATTTAAGACCCTACCTTGATTTCACCGATTTTGAAGGCTTTTTTAGCTCGGCTAAGGACTACTTGGCAATTATTTCATTGGCTAGTTTTTAGCGGAAAAGGTTTTTAGAAGACTTATTATTATTATGTTTTTGGAAGAAGCCTGGCTACCCATAGCGCAGGGAATCCTAGTTTGGGAGCCAGTAACCACTCTTTTAACCCTTTTCTGAGTAAAGTTTTATTTTCATTTACTAGTTACTTTTAAAATGAACGAGGTCTTCGTCACGTAGTCAATATCCTCTAGGAACATCTCGCGGTTTTTCGAGATATATTCAAATTATGGCGCGCAGCGTTTAGCGCTTTTTAATCACAGGTGGTACGTCAAATAATTATGCCGGGACGCCACCTGATTTAACGCAGCCACTTTTTTAGGGTTCCGTACACTCTAAAATGGTTGAGACTGGTGATGGCTGACCCCTGCGTTATGCTCGTGAACGGGTGCTGTTCGTGTGTCTGGCCGCAGCATTACTGTTTATCCTACATTTGTAAGAAGTGTTATTTTGGCATTTAAAGTTATTAGTGGCTATCACGGAATCATATCATATAGGCTTTGATGTATAAGTTTAAGATGATTTGAGAAAAGATGGTCAGACTGGAGTTTTTTTTTTCCCGCTGCCTTTTTCTCCACTACAAATACGGCCCGAAGGCAGCGGCTAACATAGTAACATAGTACATTGACATTCAGCAAGCAGAATGTAAATTCTTTACGTTGAAATAAATTATTGATTTCTGATTGAAGGCTGCCAAACGGGACCCTATTACTAAGACTTAACTGTCCGTCCGTCCGTCTGTCTGTCTGTCTGTCTGTCTGTCTGTCTGTCTGTCACCAGGCTGTATCTCATGATCCGTGGTAGCTAGGCAGTTGTGATGTATTTCTGTTGCCGCTATAACAACAAATAATAAAAACATAATAAAACAAATATTTAAAGGGGGGCTCTCGTACAACAAACGTGATTTTTTGAGGTTTGTTCTTGACCTTTGTGTCTAATGTTGTTTAGATAATGGTATGGAACCCTACGTGCGCGAGTCCGACTCTCACTTGGCCGATTTTTTTGTAATTGTGGTAGGCCAAATTTTTTTTAAACACTGCAAATAAATATTTAAAATCGTATTTATGAATTACTACATGAAAACTAGAGGGGGGAGAGGGGGTCACCGAGGGGGGGATTGGTGTAAAAAGTGGGTCTCGTAGTATGAGTACGTTGCAAGGATTATCTAAAACGTTCTCTTGACTACCAATCTGTTAATTTACGAGGAGTGTTTTAAGAAATCCTGTTTTTATAAATAAGGCTTTGTTTTTATACATTACATAAACACACGCCTGTATCCCGGTAGGGTAGGCAGAGACCAGCTCTAGCCGCTTGCTGCGATCCTGACAGACCTCTTTGCTTCATCTGCATTCATTAGTCGTTCCATGGACGCACGCTGGTTTCGGGTGTTTTTGTTTATCTTGCCCTTTGCCAAAAATAGAGGATTTGGGCGAAATATATCCGCCTGGGACGTCCCTTAGAGGGCCTTCCGCCACATTCGCCCGTTATATTTCTTTCTTTAATCTTTCTTCCTTCATCCTCCCCAAATGTCTAAACCAACTATAGTGACTGGAATTGAGAAAGGAATGTTGTCTTATAATCAATATATTTGTTTAATTATGTATCGCCTCTCTAGATACGAGTGTGACTACTGTGGCAAGAAGTTTGTGCAGAAACAGTACGTGAGTCACCACATCGAGTTGATGCACCTCAAACTGGCCAAGTACAAGTGTGATGTCTGTAATCAGGTTTGTACATCACAATAGCGCGCAATAGAACATAATATCACAGAGGAAAAAAAATAATATACCGTCAGTCAGTTACTCAGTCAGTCATTCAATCAATCAGTCAGTCAATCAATCAGTCAATCAGTCAGTTAGTCAATCAATCAGTCAGTCTTTAAAAGCTATATTGTTGCTTTCGTTGCTCGTATGTATGTAAGTATGTCCGATTCTATATTTCCTAATAACGCCTTCACCTATAGTAAGACTTAAGAAAATATAAAAAAAACACTTAATGGCCAAAATAAAACCTTAAATAATAAAATAACCAACAACTAGACTGCTGAACATGAACTAATAAACAAGCGGGACCCGGTTACAAGACTGGTGACAATGTAACAACCATCACCGTAGTAATATGACTATTAAACAACCATGCATTTAAGAGACTCACCCCCGGGTTCCGTAGAAGGAGCGGTTTTTACCAGCTTTACAGAACCAACAACTTCATCGACTTATTTTTTTTCAATAGAATTTCTACGAACTTTTCCTTTTATGAGTTGGTCGCCTATTACTCGTTAACTTACAAAGCCTACTTAGCCGTGATAGTTCTTCTAAGTTCATTATATGCGCTACGTGCTTGAATTTTTTTCACGTTTCTACAATCAACCGTTTAGCCGGGCGAGTGGGGGGGACGCCCTACTCTAACAAAAATAGGTTTTTAAAGCTTAATATTTCGCAAACGGATCCCTAAATCGAAAAATGGTCTTTCTACATGGTCGTTCGGGTATCGTTAGTAAGATACCCCATAGTATTAGGTATCGTTCGATAGGGTTAGGCGAGAAAAAAAATTGCGTACCTACCCTAAAATATTTTTTTAGACATTTTATTCTACCGTTTTGTCGGCGTGATTTTATTAATATATATGTCTATGCCAAATTTCAGCTTTCTAGTACTAATACAGACAGACAGACGGACATGGCGAAACTGTAACGGTTCCTTGTCGACTCCGGAACCTTAACGACGGCACCTTTTTATTTATTGTCGAATTCTGACGTTCTAGCGACACAAAACGCGTGACTCACACCTCAATACCAACGCTGGTATAGTGAGTGCTTCTTCAAGGGTATATTCAAGGGTACACAATAACTTCTACCCTTGCAGAGCTTCCCGACGTCGGTGTACAGAAACCGACACAAGCGCTTGAAGCACGCTGACAAACCGCGCAAGAAATTCGTCTGCCACATTTGCGGGAAAGCTTTCTCAGTAAGTCTCGGCTTTAGAGCCTGTCCAGACGGAGCGTTACGCGCGAGGGCACTCGCGCGTTCCCGAGGTACTAGAGCTACATACACCCCGTCCAGATGCTCTCGCGCGTATTCCTAATCGCGCGTAAAACGCGTGCAACGCGCCGGACTCTCGACTCGCTAGTCTTACGCGCGAGCGCCGCGCGCCGAGTCGAGATACTCTGGCGCCATTGGAGGCATTGGAGAGTTCAGTGGTACGCGCGTCCGTGGCGAGTGGACGTATTTAAAATGGAGCGCGATAACGTCGACACCGAACTAAAAGTTCATTTAATTGAATCCGGCTGAATCCGTCCGCCGCCCAACGCGCGGAATTAAACGCCGCATCTGGACGCAACATAAAATGAAGCGCACGAGTACCCACGCGCAAATCGCTTCGTCTGGACAGGCTCTTAGAGTCTATTACACACGTTGTTTTTTATGGTTCCGTACCCAAAGAGGTAATGAACCCTATTACTAAGACTCCACTGTCCGTCTGTCTGTCAGGCTGTCTGTCATGAACCGTGACAGCTAGACATTTCAAATTTTCACAGATGATTTATTTCTGCTGCCGCTATAACAGCAAATACTTAAAACAGAAAGTAAAAATTATTTTCACCTTCACTTGCTGTATTGATGTTTTTACGCTATTGTGCCAATATCTTTTCTCCACCCTCCAGGTACGGAAGTCCCTTGATGAACACACGAATTCGCACCTAGGACTCCGGCCTTTTGTCTGCAAGCACTGCGGCGCGACTTTCACGTATTCTGCTGCACTTTACACCCACAACCAGCTGGTCCACTTGAAGCGAAAACGGGGAAATCCGAAGACCAATAAACGAAAAATCGTCGGTTAAAAAAAGCCACCTTTGACTCGGACTTAGCTAATGAAAAATTAAAAGGAATAGTTGGTTTTATTTTAACTATTTTTAGTGGACCAATATTGCATGATTCGTTTTTAGGGTTCCGTACTCGAAGGGTGCCTATTACTACGGGATCTTATTACTCTGCTTTTGTCTGTCTGCTTGTCCGTCCGACCTTTAGAGGGAATGAACCGTAATAGGTAGCCAGTTGAGATTTTCACAGAATGTGTTATTACGGCGGATTACTTAAAAAATAATCTCCATACAACAAACGTGTTTTTTCGCCGTTTCTAGGGTTTCTTGCCTCAAAAGGAAAAAAACGGAACATTCGAATTAAACAACGGAATTGAGGGAGTGTCAAGCCCCCTGTCGTATTATGGTTCTTTTTGCGTTTAATACGATCTAATCATCTTTATTAAAAACAAACAAGCGTTCGCTTCCACCCCTTTGCACACGAGGAGGAGGTGACGTAGGTCCTGAAATATGAATATCTCTACTTAAAATTCAATACCTTCGCTAATGCCGAAATGATGTTCTTTTTTTTTATAAACGATTTTATTTTTAACCGTCTAGACTGCAAGTTCATTTCAACGTAATTTCAAATTAGCAGCCGGGTTATTGACGATTGAAAAGTATGGAAGTTTTAGTATCGAAAAATAAATTTTTCAAAAGCTTTTTTCATCGAACTACAATTACAGTATTAGATAACATTGCAAAGTCGGTTAACGCAAAGATTAACCAGTAGAAAGACAGCTACGCAACATCAAAGTGTCATAGTAAACTATTGATTACACTTCGATAGATAGGACAAACTTGCGGCATTCCCTCTGGAGAAGTACCCTAGACGCGCCGATCTGCGAGTCATACCGCGCAGACCTTGTGTAATCACGCAATCCATATTCATGTTCACATTCATCGCATTCACCACATCGGCTTGGACCGTATTTATATCAACACTTATTGCGGTTCTTTACACATGGCATGGTAGTACTACAGTACAAATAAAGTGTAGTACCGATTAGGTCAAGGGTAGGTCACATTGTATGCCCCAATGTGTAACCAATGGTTATACGTGTGTGTCCGCGCGAACTGGGTGTGTGAAAGGAATTCATATTGCGCGCCGACTTGATGTGAAGTGTGGAATTCATGTTAACATCTATTGCGTTCACATCGATTTAAATCGTATTTATAGTAAGACTTATTGCGTTTATGTGTACGAGACATTGTCGGGGGTAGACTTTCTCGGGCGTGTCACTATTTCCTTTATGAGAACGGAAGCGCGCTGCGCAGCGAGTAATCATCTGTATCTAAGAGCACCTATGCCCACATAACATTTGTCATGTTGGCAGCTCTGACAGCGTCACACACTCAAGTAGTCTACTCTGTGGTAATGTAATGACAGATTGACATATAAAAAAAAAAGACAGATTGACAGTTGGTTGTTTGAACACGCATTTTTGCCTCGCAAGTAAATTCATTGCAATTTTTCAAGACTAATTTTGACGTTATTAATTTTAAGAAAATGCTAAGCGTTCGTGATCGAAATCCAGCGGCGCCGGCTAGCTGTGCTGCTATAGTATGCTGCACGTGCCTCTGCACGAACAAACTCTACTTGCTCGCAAACACACCACAATTCTTAAACATCTGCAACGGTCTCACGGTAAGTTTATTTTCGATTTTGGTGTTTCCTAATCATCAGATACTACGGTACGGTTAAACTATAGGGAATGTCTAGTACTAGGACTGGGGTTCTCTCCAGGAAAGGTATAGTTTTTGAGTTATGATTTTTTCCTCTGTGGTTATGATTATTTTTCTCTGACACGCTTACTGAATTACTCTTTGTACTAGAATTTGTGCGGAACCCTCGATGCGCGAGTCCGACTCGCACTTTTTCTAGTGCTGCCTCAGACCACCTTTCTTCTACCAACATAAAAATTCTTAGAATGTGGAAGTGGAATTGATGCGAAATGAGGAAACGGCCTTAAGTCAAACCTTAAAACATTATTAGATTAGAACTATTTATTTATTAAGACTACCAACAAGATATATTATCCTACTAATATTATAAATTCGAAAGTTTGTGAAGATGTTCGGATGTTTGTTACTCAATCACACAATAACGACTGAACGGATTTAGTTGAAATTTGGTATTTAGATAGTCTGCGTCCCGGGGAAGGGCATAGGATACTTTCATCCCATAAATTACTCAATCCATGCGGAAGAAGTCGCAGGAAAAAGCTGATAGACCATAAAACTAAAAATAACTTAGGTGTTATTTGACTTACAGACAGCCACAACATGCATCTTGCATTAAAAGGTGTCTGCTTCTTATTGCTTACAGGCTTCATTTTATTGTTATCTGTATGTACCTACATGTGCAAGTGCAAATAAATCATTTATCTTTCTATCTATTATATTGCTTGAGGAGGTTAAGGTCCAAATATTGTTAACACTGGTTTTATTGTGTTAAATAGCAGGATTGATTGTCTGCCTTAGTTTGTTTATTGCACACACCAGAAAAATAATACATTTAATCATCATCATCATCAGCCATTCGACGCCCACTGCAGGACATAGGCCTCCATAATGGTTTTCAACCATGAAGGGTTTTGCCATAATTGCCACGCTTGGCAGGCGGGTTGGCATTCTCAGGAAGACGCTGCTGCCCGTCTCTTGGTAATTTATTTCCTTAATCGCCTTCTACGACATCCACGGAAGGAAATGGAGTGATGCTATTCTTAATCTGGCGCCACACGGAATACATTTAATACTTACATATTTTTGGCCTTATTTATAAAAACATGATTCCTCTGTCAGGATTGAGGCAAGTGGTAGTCCCTGGTCTCTGCCTACCCCTGTGGGATACAGGCGTGGATTTATGTATGTGTGTATGTATGTATGATTCCTCTAAAACCAATCTAAAACTCTGTTTATTTCATCTGTGTCTACATAGTTTTCTTGTAAAATCTCCGCCACAGACTATTTAAATCGGGGTTTTTTAAGGGTTTTAAGGAACCAAGTTTATATAAGTAACACCATCTATCAAAATTTTCATTAGCATTAAAATGTGAAAATTGCTTCGCCAAAATCCCACATGCACCATGAGATTAGTTAATTAGTGCATTAACTAACCGCATAGTGCTTGTGGGATTTTGGCGGAATTTAGCAATAGTACATTATTGCAAAGGCAGCGAAATAGGCAATTGCAGGTCGAGTATGAGTTTGAAGGCCGAGCCGCAGGCGAGGACTTCACTGATACGAGAGAGGCAATTGCCATTTCGGCTAAGGCATATATAGTGCTTTTCTTAAAAAATGCAAGGAATTAAAAAGGGGCCTGTTACATAGTAAATTTTCTTTTCATTTTGCTGGAAGCAGGTTTTCCATCGCTAATTTAGCTTCCGATCTTAAATCTGGTGGAGTGCAGTCAATGTTCATTTCATTTTCGCTTTCAGAATCATCGGAACTCATTTTAATTATTTTATTAACAAAATAACAACGAACTCCGCTTTACCGCAAATTTTTATTTTACAGTTTGTGCCGAAAGGTAAACGCATCTGTGGCTATACAGCCACGAGAACGCAATGTGTACGATAGATGATAGAGTTCTAAATTCAAACAGCACACCGTTTCATACAACAGTGCCGGCGCGCTCTTCGTTCCAAATTCAAAGAACGCACCGGGAAGTGATATTGGTTTTTCAGTCTACGTAAATATGATACTTCGCGTGTTCTTTATTCAAAAGTAATGACAATATTTCCGCGCATGTTTAAGAAAAGTAACTTTCTAGCCATAATTCAGAATTGATTGACATTTTAATGCTACTATGGATTTCCGCGGGACTCAATTGGAACTAGTTAGAAGTTGCCGCACAAGACCGCGAGAAATGGAGATCCCTTCTACGAGCCCTATGTCCCTGATAAGGGATAAGAGGAAATCATCATCATCATCATCATGGATTTCCGCAAAGTAACGCCTGATTCCATACAATTTCATTATTATCAAAATTCACACTATTATCTTTGCATTTACTCGATTCAGCTCAAAAAAGAGGACATGATTTGCATCAAGTGCCGTGCTAGACTCCGTGACATGGTAAAGTTTCGCGCCTGTGCACTGGAGTCCCAGAAAAAACTAGCATGCTCGCCACTCCGCCAACACTCGTCACAGGTTTTTCCAAAGGTGAGTAATTTCGTTTGTTGTGATAAATTACAGTAAAAATGTCTTAAGTAGATTTATTCATGTAATAGTAGTTTATGTGACTGTCACATAATGAGGCTTATTAAAACACGAGCGAGATTTTAAAAAACGAGCCTTGGCGAGTTTTTTAGTAGCATTCGCGCGTGTTTTAATACCAAGTTAGGTGCAGTCTCATACACTACTTTATCTACACTCATAATGAAATTTTTGAAACAAAATGGCGCAATGTCGACAAAAGTATCTGGACATTCAATCGTCTGCACTCAGTTTTGCGCGCGCAATTTTAAGTATTTTTAGTTGCACTTTTGGTACCACGAAAATGAAATTAGGTTTTTTATAGAGTCAACTTTTGACATTAAAAATAAAACTTAAGTTTTGTTCCGTAATCACAGCAATACTTTAAAAAAAATAACCGTAACATAAAGTGAAAAATCTGACCTTTAATGTAACTTTATATTACACTTTTTTTTTTATTTTCTTTAAAGTTATGTATTGTTTATAGCCTGTCAATATGTGTTTACCTTTGAATTCTTAATTTGAAGATTATGATATGAGTGTAGATAAAGTATATTACATGTGTACTCAAGGAGGTATGGTGTTTTTAACCGACTTCAAAAAGGATAAGGTTATCAATTCGACGCTTATATATATATTTTTTGCTATGTTCTGGCATAACTCCGTAAATCTTAACTGATTTCGACAATTATTGTTTCTTGTTCGAAAAGATATAACGTCCCATTAGTCCCATTTTAATTTGGTGAAGATCTGATGAAGACTTTCAGAGATGGAGAACGGAACTCTTCAATGGACAGCAGTAAATAAGCCCTAATGGGGCCCATCCTTTAGTAATATCCTTATGTTTCATAAAATGGCGTAAAAGTCGTCCCATAGTAATTTGGTGATGTTCTGGTGAAGACTTTTGGAGATGAAAATTGAGAATGTCAAATTTTAAAGCAACGAATTAAGTAGGGTAAATTATGGTTATATGGGACTTACTTATTTTTCTCCCGCTCCCCCACAAAAAATTTAAAAATATTTTTTTTTAATAAAAAATAAAAGCCGACTTCGGAACACTACAGCACTAAAAAGTTAGAAATAATTTAAATAATTAGAAGTATATACTTCTAATTATTTAAATTATTTCTAACTTTTTAGTCCTCTAATGTTTCGAAGTCGGTTATTATTTTTTATTTAAACTTTTTTTGTCTACCTGTTCCACACGAGGAGGAGGTGACGTAGGTCCTGAAATATGAATATCTCTACTTAAAATTCAATACCTTCGCTAATGCCGAAATGATGTTCTTTTTTTTTATAAACGATTTTATTTTTAACCGTCTAGACTGCAAGTTCATTTCAACGTAATTTCAAATTAGCAGCCGGGTTATTGACGATTGAAAAGTATGGAAGTTTTAGTATCGAAAAATAAATTTTTCAAAAGCTTTTTTCATCGAACTACAATTACAGTATTAGATAACATTGCAAAGTCGGTTAACGCAAAGATTAACCAGTAGAAAGACAGCTACGCAACATCAAAGTGTCATAGTAAACTATTGATTACACTTCGATAGATAGGACAAACTTGCGGCATTCCCTCTGGAGAAGTACCCTAGACGCGCCGATCTGCGAGTCATACCGCGCAGACCTTGTGTAATCACGCAATCCATATTCATGTTCACATTCATCGCATTCACCACATCGGCTTGGACCGTATTTATATCAACACTTATTGCGGTTCTTTACACATGGCATGGTAGTACTACAGTACAAATAAAGTGTAGTACCGATTAGGTCAAGGGTAGGTCACATTGTATGCCCCAATGTGTAACCAATGGTTATACGTGTGTGTCCGCGCGAACTGGGTGTGTGAAAGGAATTCATATTGCGCGCCGACTTGATGTGAAGTGTGGAATTCATGTTAACATCTATTGCGTTCACATCGATTTAAATCGTATTTATAGTAAGACTTATTGCGTTTATGTGTACGAGACATTGTCGGGGGTAGACTTTCTCGGGCGTGTCACTATTTCCTTTATGAGAACGGAAGCGCGCTGCGCAGCGAGTAATCATCTGTATCTAAGAGCACCTATGCCCACATAACATTTGTCATGTTGGCAGCTCTGACAGCGTCACACACTCAAGTAGTCTACTCTGTGGTAATGTAATGACAGATTGACATATAAAAAAAAAAGACAGATTGACAGTTGGTTGTTTGAACACGCATTTTTGCCTCGCAAGTAAATTCATTGCAATTTTTCAAGACTAATTTTGACGTTATTAATTTTAAGAAAATGCTAAGCGTTCGTGATCGAAATCCAGCGGCGCCGGCTAGCTGTGCTGCTATAGTATGCTGCACGTGCCTCTGCACGAACAAACTCTACTTGCTCGCAAACACACCACAATTCTTAAACATCTGCAACGGTCTCACGGTAAGTTTATTTTCGATTTTGGTGTTTCCTAATCATCAGATACTACGGTACGGTTAAACTATAGGGAATGTCTAGTACTAGGACTGGGGTTCTCTCCAGGAAAGGTATAGTTTTTGAGTTATGATTTTTTCCTCTGTGGTTATGATTATTTTTCTCTGACACGCTTACTGAATTACTCTTTGTACTAGAATTTGTGCGGAACCCTCGATGCGCGAGTCCGACTCGCACTTTTTCTAGTGCTGCCTCAGACCACCTTTCTTCTACCAACATAAAAATTCTTAGAATGTGGAAGTGGAATTGATGCGAAATGAGGAAACGGCCTTAAGTCAAACCTTAAAACATTATTAGATTAGAACTATTTATTTATTAAGACTACCAACAAGATATATTATCCTACTAATATTATAAATTCGAAAGTTTGTGAAGATGTTTGGATGTTTGTTACTCAATCACACAATAACGACTGAACGGATTTAGTTGAAATTTGGTATTTAGATAGTCTGCGTCCCGGGGAAGGGCATAGGATACTTTCATCCCATAAATTACTCAATCCATGCGGAAGAAGTCGCAGGAAAAAGCTGATAGACCATAAAACTAAAAATAACTTAGGTGTTATTTGACTTACAGACAGCCACAACATGCATCTTGCATTAAAAGGTGTCTGCTTCTTATTGCTTACAGGCTTCATTTTATTGTTATCTGTATGTACCTACATGTGCAAGTGCAAATAAATCATTTATCTTTCTATCTATTATATTGCTTGAGGAGGTTAAGGTCCAAATATTGTTAACACTGGTTTTATTGTGTTAAATAGCAGGATTGATTGTCTGCCTTAGTTTGTTTATTGCACACACCAGAAAAATAATACATTTAATCATCATCATCATCAGCCATTCGACGCCCACTGCAGGACATAGGCCTCCATAATGGTTTTCAACCATGAAGGGTTTTGCCATAATTGCCACGCTTGGCAGGCGGGTTGGCATTCTCAGGAAGACGCTGCTGCCCGTCTCTTGGTAATTTATTTCCTTAATCGCCTTCTACGACATCCACGGAAGGAAATGGAGTGATGCTATTCTTAATCTGGCGCCACACGGAATACATTTAATACTTACATATTTTTGGCCTTATTTATAAAAACATGATTCCTCTGTCAGGATTGAGGCAAGTGGTAGTCCCTGGTCTCTGCCTACCCCTGTGGGATACAGGCGTGGATTTATGTATGTGTGTATGTATGTATGATTCCTCTAAAACCAATCTAAAACTCTGTTTATTTCATCTGTGTCTACATAGTTTTCTTGTAAAATCTCCGCCACAGACTATTTAAATCGGGGTTTTTTAAGGGTTTTAAGGAACCAAGTTTATATAAGTAACACCATCTATCAAAATTTTCATTAGCATTAAAATGTGAAAATTGCTTCGCCAAAATCCCACATGCACCATGAGATTAGTTAATTAGTGCATTAACTAACCGCATAGTGCTTGTGGGATTTTGGCGGAATTTAGCAATAGTACATTATTGCAAAGGCAGCGAAATAGGCAATTGCAGGTCGAGTATGAGTTTGAAGGCCGAGCCGCAGGCGAGGACTTCACTGATACGAGAGAGGCAATTGCCATTTCGGCTAAGGCATATATAGTGCTTTTCTTAAAAAATGCAAGGAATTAAAAAGGGGCCTGTTACATAGTAAATTTTCTTTTCATTTTGCTGGAAGCAGGTTTTCCATCGCTAATTTAGCTTCCGATCTTAAATCTGGTGGAGTGCAGTCAATGTTCATTTCATTTTCGCTTTCAGAATCATCGGAACTCATTTTAATTATTTTATTAACAAAATAACAACGAACTCCGCTTTACCGCAAATTTTTATTTTACAGTTTGTGCCGAAAGGTAAACGCATCTGTGGCTATACAGCCACGAGAACGCAATGTGTACGATAGATGATAGAGTTCTAAATTCAAACAGCACACCGTTTCATACAACAGTGCCGGCGCGCTCTTCGTTCCAAATTCAAAGAACGCACCGGGAAGTGATATTGGTTTTTCAGTCTACGTAAATATGATACTTCGCGTGTTCTTTATTCAAAAGTAATGACAATATTTCCGCGCATGTTTAAGAAAAGTAACTTTCTAGCCATAATTCAGAATTGATTGACATTTTAATGCTACTATGGATTTCCGCGGGACTCAATTGGAACTAGTTAGAAGTTGCCGCACAAGACCGCGAGAAATGGAGATCCCTTCTACGAGCCCTATGTCCCTGATAAGGGATAAGAGGAAATCATCATCATCATCATCATGGATTTCCGCAAAGTAACGCCTGATTCCATACAATTTCATTATTATCAAAATTCACACTATTATCTTTGCATTTACTCGATTCAGCTCAAAAAAGAGGACATGATTTGCATCAAGTGCCGTGCTAGACTCCGTGACATGGTAAAGTTTCGCGCCTGTGCACTGGAGTCCCAGAAAAAACTAGCATGCTCGCCACTCCGCCAACACTCGTCACAGGTTTTTCCAAAGGTGAGTAATTTCGTTTGTTGTGATAAATTACAGTAAAAATGTCTTAAGTAGATTTATTCATGTAATAGTAGTTTATGTGACTGTCACATAATGAGGCTTATTAAAACACGAGCGAGATTTTAAAAAACGAGCCTTGGCGAGTTTTTTAGTAGCATTCGCGCGTGTTTTAATACCAAGTTAGGTGCAGTCTCATACACTACTTTATCTACACTCATAATGAAATTTTTGAAACAAAATGGCGCAATGTCGACAAAAGTATCTGGACATTCAATCGTCTGCACTCAGTTTTGCGCGCGCAATTTTAAGTATTTTTAGTTGCACTTTTGGTACCACGAAAATGAAATTAGGTTTTTTATAGAGTCAACTTTTGACATTAAAAATAAAACTTAAGTTTTGTTCCGTAATCACAGCAATACTTTAAAAAAAATAACCGTAACATAAAGTGAAAAATCTGACCTTTAATGTAACTTTATATTACACTTTTTTTTTTATTTTCTTTAAAGTTATGTATTGTTTATAGCCTGTCAATATGTGTTTACCTTTGAATTCTTAATTTGAAGATTATGATATGAGTGTAGATAAAGTATATTACATGTGTACTCAAGGAGGTATGGTGTTTTTAACCGACTTCAAAAAGGATAAGGTTATCAATTCGACGCTTATATATATATTTTTTGCTATGTTCTGGCATAACTCCGTAAATCTTAACTGATTTCGACAATTATTGTTTCTTGTTCGAAAAGATATAACGTCCCATTAGTCCCATTTTAATTTGGTGAAGATCTGATGAAGACTTTCAGAGATGGAGAACGGAACTCTTCAATGGACAGCAGTAAATAAGCCCTAATGGGGCCCATCCTTTAGTAATATCCTTATGTTTCATAAAATGGCGTAAAAGTCGTCCCATAGTAATTTGGTGATGTTCTGGTGAAGACTTTTGGAGATGAAAATTGAGAATGTCAAATTTTAAAGCAACGAATTAAGTAGGGTAAATTATGGTTATATGGGACTTACTTATTTTTCTCCCGCTCCCCCACAAAAAATTTAAAAATATTTTTTTTTAATAAAAAATAAAAGCCGACTTCGGAACACTACAGCACTAAAAAGTTAGAAATAATTTAAATAATTAGAAGTATATACTTCTAATTATTTAAATTATTTCTAACTTTTTAGTCCTCTAATGTTTCGAAGTCGGTTATTATTTTTTATTTAAACTTTTTTTGTCTACCTGTTGGCTAGGAAGTCGGCTCCCCAGTAGAAAGCGTTGCCAAGTTAAGACAATCAATAGATTTCTGCAGCTCACGACCGCGTGTTGTGATTAATCTAGACCCCCATTGCGTGTGTTTGCAATTCCAGAATCACCCCAGTACGGAGATAAAAATACAGATACATCCTTCGCTGGCCTCAAAAGAAGAGGAGTTGAGAGCTCAGCTACGCTTGGGCAAGGTAAGTTAGGTTATACCTTAGGTGTGAGTATTTTCTCTATAAACTATTTTTACCGTGTTACCTGCAATATATACTGTTCACTTTCAAAGCAACCTTCTGTGCTTTTATCGATATAATCTCATACCACGTCAAAACTACCACAAACTACTCAAAGCATCATCTAAAGGCCTTGTCGAATACCCCCACTTTGCCTTCAGGTCGCGATGTACTCTGAGCGCAAAAACCAAGCAGTAAGTGTCGGTGACCACACCTACGCTGAGTCTGATGATGACCTGAACGACGAGAAGATGCTGGCTTCGGATGATGAGGTGCTAGAGTTTTCAGCAGAGCTTGAGGTCTGCTTTTTTTTTAAGAAAAGAAAAGAAATTTATTGGGCACAGAAAGATTACATCAGAGGCTTCGCTTATTACAGTCAAGTTGATGATTTGCTTTACAAAGTTGGGGTCGTTGATACCTGTACTAGTTAAAAACTATATTACAGATACCAGACAAATGCTAAACGCATACTTGTCCAACGGTTGGCCTACCGGAATGGTGCCAACAGGATCCTAAAACTGCGAAAAATTCAACTGACTACTCTATGGTAGTTTAGCCATTGTACGTAGCAAGTGCTGAGGTATGTAAAGAGGATTTCCTTACGATGTCTTCCTTCACCGTTAGCGAGTGGTATTGCTACTACAACGTGACAAATGTATATACATAAAGCATCAAGAGAAAAAGTCCTTTATAAGTCAGTCGGACAAACTGACATCTTAGGCAGTCCAGGGCTAGTCTATAATCAAGAATTTACGTTTTGTTTATTAACGTTTTGTTATTGTTTACAATGTGACCCGCTGCCTTCAGGTCGCGTTGTAGTGGGGTAAAAGACAGCAAAAAAAAAACTCCACTCTGACCATCTTTGTCAAATATCTTGAATCTAATACATAAATTGGTACGAGTACCCACCTAACAAGATCCCATTAGTGAAATCAACATCTTGCAATATAATCAAACGCTTAGGGCATAACGTCCCGGCCTGTATTATCCTACATACGACCTTTTAGAGTTGCATTACGCGACAGTGATGACTTGTAGGGTCAGACAAACAGTCACACGAATAATGTTAATCAGTTCATTTGTTTTTGATCTAATGATCGAGTAGGTAATAATAGAACTCTACTTGACCAGTCTAGAAACTTCGGGAAGTACCTAGAAAGACCTCGAAAGCACTTGAAAACTATAGAACATTCCAGAATATCTTCTGGAAGTACCCAGAATCACATCGAAGATAGTAGAAATTGGTTCTAGAAGATTATCGAACATTCCAGAATGTCTTTCTATCTCTGTCTAACAGATAGCTCTGTCTCTTTCTAGCACATAGATTATTCTGGAAGGTTCTCTGGTCTCTACAAACATAAGAACCTGTCACATAATCTATCTGCACCTAGCATCTAGATTGTTCTACACAGTTCGACTACACTCTCGCCGTCCGTAACAAATATAATTTAAAAATAAATACTTCTGATGAAGTTGTACTCCGCACTAACGTGTCACGCGCCTTCCCGACAACGTTGCTAACGGTCCTCCTGATAGGCGTCAGTTGACGTCATATGCCGCTCCATTCCAAAAGGTCGTATCCTAACAACATTTGAACCGGATAATATTGCTTAGGGCATCAAGATAATCCGGTACTAGAACTATTCATATTAATTACAATTTTACAATTTCTTTATTTAATATCGCAATAAGAGCTTACAGTTTCCCAAAGCGCCCCTATTGCTATGACTGCGTACATAATAAACCTTATTAATTACTTACATAAGTGTAATCTTAGTTCAAACGCGTTTTTGTATAATCCTGCTGGCACCTTTCGGGTCGGGAACCTTAATTAATGTTGTTAAATGTATCTGTCGTAGAGTAATTAATTCTCATATTTGACACCCCCAAGGTCCCCAAGGCCTTCGATTTCAAAATTGAGCCGGAATATGTGTCCAATGACTACGACGACACCGGCGCTGCCTTCGATGACCAGAGTGATCAGGAGATGCCAGTTGACCAGATTGACCAGGAGACACCAGTTGACCGGGAGACACCGGTTGACCAGGAGATACCAGTTGATCAGGAAGTATCAGTTGGCCAGGAGATATCAGCTGGCCAGGACCTATCAATTAGCCAGGAGATATCAGTTGACCAGGAGATATCAGTTGGCCAGGAGATATCGGTTGGCCAGGAGATACTGGTTGGCCAGGAGATACCAGTTGGCCAGGTGATTTCACTTTCCGAGGAGACATCACTTGGCCAGGAGATACCAGTCGGCCAGAACGACGTTCCAGGGCGTGCTTCTTCAAATGATGTCGCGCATATTGTAATAGTGCAGGTAAATAACATATTTGTACACAAACACACACACTTACACATACAATAAGCAGTCTGTGTATGAAAAGTCGTGAATTTTTCTCACAGTGTTTTCTTTCGCCGTTATAGTGCTCTGGAGTTGTACAAAAAGTGATATGCCTAGGTCATGTGTAGACTAGCTTTTGAAGTCAATTTAGTGATTTCTTTTAGTTTTTAGGGTTCCGTACCTCAAAAGGAAAAACGGAACCCTTATAGGATCACTTTGTTGTCCGTACGTCCGCCCGTCGGTCTGTCTGTCCAGACCCTTTATCTCGGTAAATCGCGAAGGTATCGAGTTGTCTCTTAATTCTGTCACAAACGACGCGAGCTCCGTCTCCTCAACATGATTAGGCTTTGCGAATCAGAGCGAAACCTGGTCGGACTCTTCCGACAAAAAAGCAAGTGACTGAGTCCGAAATTAAGTTCATCATCATCATTCAGCCACAAGAAGTCCACTGCTGGACATAGGCCTCCTCCGTGGATTTCCAAAAAGACCGGTTGTAAGCGGCCTACATCCAGCGTCTTCCTGCCTCTTGGATGAGGTCATCTGTCCATCTTGTGGCTGGTCGTGCTACGCTGCGCTTGCCGATATGTGGTCTCCACTCGAGAACTATTGGATTGTGGGCGATTAAAACAGGATTATTAAATTACACTTGGATTTATTCGAGAGAGTAGTTTTTGCACAGTCAGACATTACAAGGCAGCCGAATTAAGAGAGCATGAAGATAACGACAGAAAAGCACCTAGCGGCGGTCTTTAACACTAACATGACAGTTTAAACTGGTAGGTTTATACCACTATTCTAACACCTGCCCTTAAACTAAACAGTTTAAAATTTACTCTATCTTCATTCCTAGATTTGAAATACAATTAAAATGTTTTTCTCTACACAAAGGTTTAGTTAAAACATCTGCTGGCATGTTTTCAGTACACAAGTATTCTAACTTTACAATTTTATCTTTAACAATTTGACGAACAAAATGATGTCTTATGTCTATGTGTTTACTTCTACTGTGATGAACTTGACTATTACACAATTTCTGGGCTGACTGATTGTCATTAAACAGAGTCACAGGCAAAAGAATACCTAAACATTCATTGATAAAACTTCGAAGAAACTTAGCCTCCTTTGCACCCTCACATAAAGCCATATACTCGGCTTCTGTACTAGACAGAGCGACTGTCTTTTGTTTACGGCTTTCCCATGAAATTGCTGCATTCCCTATTTTAAATACATAGCCTGTATACGAGCGTCTATCGAGTTGATCTGACGCCCAGTCTGCATCTACATAACCTGTAACAGTCAATGGACATGTTTCATAAACAATACAATAATCAACAGTCCCTTTTAAATAGCGTAAAATTCGTTTTGCTGTTTTCCAATGTATTTCTGAATTACAATTGTTAAATTGACTCAAAAGACTTGCACTATAGGCAATGTCCGGTCTTGTACAGACCGCTATATACATAATACAGCCTAACATGCTTCTATATTGAGAGTGTACATCATTAAGATCTCCCTTTACTAACTTTACTCCATTCTCCAAAGGTGTTTGCATTGGCTTGCTGTCCGCCATATTGAATTTTTCCAATACTTTCTGTATGTAACTTTTCTGATCAAGAATAATCTTTCCTCGTTCTTGTCTTAACCCTTTAACGCACACCCTAACTTTTTTTCAAATTCAGGATATTTTCAAGTGCTTGTGTATTGAAAGTTACTATTTTTAACAACATGTACTGAAATTTTTACCAAAAACCTGTTATTAGTAGAGAAAATTGAGAAAAACTAGTGGTCAGTATACTGACCACCGACCGTTTCACATTAGTAACTATCTTTATGTAATCACTGGCCTGTAAAGTGGCCACTTCTAAAAAGCTGGATTTTTGCTGTAAATGACATCATAAAATAAAACTGTCGTATATTTCATATTGATCTCAAAAAATTAATACAATTAGCGCGTCCTTTCAAACAAAATATTGTGATTTCTTCACTTTTCAAAAATAAATTAACAAACCAAAAGAAACTATCAACTTTTCTAAATAATCATTGTAATGCAGTTGAATCAAATACATATTATAAAATTATTATTAAACTTTTTTTTTGTCTTGAAGTGTGAAAAGGAACAAAACATTCAACGCATAAGGCGACATTACACGAAATGCATTCATAAACACTGCGTTTCGGTTTTGATGCTGTAGTGCAATACCTGGGTACATCTACGCAAAATTTTCTTTGCAGATTTGATCAGTCTATGATCACCATTTTCGTCTTCTTGTACAGGATTCGAGCTTTTGGTTTCTCCTATAAGCTCATTAGCTAATTTACTCCGAAAAAGTAGATGTGTCATTGGTTTTGTTCCACTAGGGTGAACCTTTCTCCATGTGTCCTTATAAATTATGTAGGAGTTCACGATAGCAGCTTCTATCAAATAAAACCAGATCTTCATCCACCACCGCCGTTACTTCCATGAAATATTATATGAAGCCAAGTGCTGATCCTCGACTATAGGTGGCGATGGATGCAACGGTGCTATTGGGGGTGACGTTGAAAGCGGTGATGGAGGTGCTGTTGGAGGAATTGGCTGATTGCTCATTGAGGGTTCCAAAGAAAGTGGTGCTTGATGACTACGTGTGCTAAGGCTACTTGTATTAGAAACACCATCGTCGAAACAGTCATCAGCATCGGAACCGCCACCAATGTCAGAGAGGATGGCCTGGTCATCAGTAATACCCATGAGTTCTGCCCATTCATCTTCATTCATCGTCTCCAGATCTTGATCACTCAATATGTTCCTAAAAAAACGAAAAAAAAAATTAAAATAAAAAACCTGTGGCCTAATATTACGTACCTACAATTCTACCTTATTATACAGTAGAAAAAATCCAAAACCAGCACGATACTAGGTTATAACTACCGAACCTGCATACTTATTCATATAAATTTATGACACCCTAAAAAAAGACTATTTACTTTATGAAAATAATGATAGTTTATATGCATTCATTAAAATATACAATAATGAGACCATTTCAAAGTCACGTATAAATTTTAAGGTTAAATTTTTTGTACACACCGGCCTGGTCTTGATTGCTAAAATAACATGTATTATTTTACGTTACTCGATCCTAAAGTACACAATACTAAAGTATATAATATAATACACTCATTTTACTCACTTTTTGCGCGAAGACATGATTTTCTATTACACTGCATTCGAAAACATGTGACCTCCGCCAGCAATCACTGCAAATATCTGTGCGTGTGCGCGCAGTGGCCAGTTTACAGGCCACCGTAAAAAAAGGCGCAAATTTTTAAATGCTTGCGATCTTTTTGAGTGCTGGCTAGTTAAAAGGCCAGCGTGCTTTAATGGGAGTAGGGCATGAACATACGATTCAACTTCAGTATAAATGTCTTTGAATTATCGACCTTAAAGTGACTGGCAAGTTTACTGGCCACTTTGTATGGGTCGTCCTATAAAGGGTTAAACGCATACCCAATATATGGGTGGCTTTACCAAGATCCTTTATCTCAAACAGCTTCATCAGTTCCTCCTTCAGTTGTCTCTTAGCTGGGGTATTCTTGCTGATCAATAGAATGTCATCAACATAGAGGGCTAATATTATGAGGCCATTGTGGTCTGATTTTATGTACACACAGGGCTCACTGAGTGATTTTCTGAACTGTAGATCAAGGAGAGCTTTATCTATCTTGTCATACCAAGCCTTCGAGGCTTGTTTCAGCCCATATATTGCTTTCTTTAATTTAAATACAAGGTTTTCTTTACCTTTTATTTTATATCCGTCTGGCTGTTCCATATACACTTCTTCATGTAAGTCTCCATTCAGGAACGCTGTCTTTACGTCCATATGATCGACTTGCATCTCCATACTAGCTGCAATTGCAAGTAAGGTGCGTATAGTGGAATATCTCACCACAGGTGAGTATGTTTCTTTGTAATCTATCCCATACTTTTGAGTGAAGCCCTTGGCTACAAGGCGTGCTTTATGACGAAGTAATTGGCCATCTGCACCATATTTCTTCTTGAAAACCCACTTACATTTCACTGCTTTCTTTCCCGCAGGTAGTGGTGTCAAGGTCCACGCTTTATTTATCTCAAAAGAATCATACTCATCTTTGATAGCGGCCTTCCAGTGTTCACTCTCCAATCCAGACAATGCTTCTTGTATTGTCTGTGGCTCGTCATCACAGCTCAATGTCGCTGCTGCCACAGCTGCGCCTTCGCTGACATCTTCATAGTCATTCGATGATGCATCTGAAGACATATCAGGAGTCCACGTAACATCTGAAGAGTGTTCATTTACTTCAGAACTTGTGTCTGAAATCGTAACTGTTTCTAGAGATTCCACATCATTTTCAGCAACATTGTCAGTTGCGTTTACATTGCTTTCTCTACTATCAGTCTGTAGCTCGACATAGCAATTATTGTCGTCACAACTGTGACTTGTTTCACAAATGGTATTAAGATCTTTGTACATTCTATTTTCCAGAAATTGTACATCTCTAGACTTAATGCATTTCAATGGATTACTTGGATCTACTAGGCGATACCCTTTTGATTCTGTACAATAACCAATGAAAACATACCGCTGACTCTTCGCATCTAATTTCTTTCTTTTTTCATTTGGTACCATTGCGTAAGCGATACAGCCAAATATTCTCAAATTAGATAAGTCAATCTTGCTACCTGTCCAAATCTCCTCTGGTGTGGTGTCTCTCAATGCCTTGTTTGGTGCCTTGTTTCTAATATAAATCGCAGTATTGACTGCCTCCGCCCAGAATCTCCGGTCCATTCCGGCATCCTGCAGCATGCACCGTGCTCCTTCCATTATAGTTCGGTTTGCTCTCTCTGCCACACCATTCTGCTGTGGAGAGTATGGTATAGTTGTTTGATGCTGAATGCCCTGCTCTTCGAGGAATGCCTGAAATTGTCCATTAACATATTCACGGCCATTGTCAGTTCTGAGTTTCTTAATTTTTAAATTAGTTTGGTTTTCAACAAGATTCTTGAATTTTCTGAAAGTAGGCAACACTTCATCTTTGGTTTTTATAAAATAGCCAAAAATCATTCGACTGAGGTCATCTATGAATGTCAATAGATATCGAGCACCACTGAATGAGGGGACTGACATTGGACCACACAGATCTGAATGAATCAGACCTAATCTTTCTGTCTCTCTACTAAGAGATGCTTTTGGGAATGGTTTTCTCGCCTGCTTCCCTTCAATACAAGCTACACAGGGAGTGAAGCTACTATCGCTGTAATTAACACCAATAGCTGTACCTT
The DNA here is from genome assembly GCA_963969515.1 of Yponomeuta evonymella. Taxonomy (NCBI): domain Eukaryota; kingdom Metazoa; phylum Arthropoda; class Insecta; order Lepidoptera; family Yponomeutidae; genus Yponomeuta; species Yponomeuta evonymella. The sequence continues at coordinate 4,014,174 of OZ018372.1, forward strand.
GCTTCAGTAGCTCCATACTTTTCCTGTTCAGGTGACCAAGTCTACGGTGCCACGTCTCTTGAGATGGTCCAGCCTCACACATATACGCAGCCTCCGCCTCTGGATCTCTGGTAGGCTGTGTTACAGTCAGTGGACTCACAGCTTCCGACGGACCCGCAGATACCAGCTGACTCACGTCTGTAGGTTGTAGACTTTCAATGTCAAGTTGATAAACACCATTCAACCTCGTAGCACTGGCGATCACAGTCCCTTGGTAGGATACAGTGCATTTATCACTGTCAAAATGCACTTCCATGCCTTTCGCGGTCATTTTGCTGACCGAAAGTAAGTTGGTTGACAAGCCAGGCACAAATATAACCTCACTTATTTTTGTAAGTTCTTCATGACCTTTCAACAACAATTGCACGTCACCGTGTCCATTACTGTATATCTGTTGATTGTTCGCAACAGTCACTAACCGCGGCGTGTCCGCAACATAGTTTTTCAACAAATTTTTGTTATTTGTCATGTGGCAAGTCGCGCCTGAATCGACATACCATGCGCTCGAGTTTATGTCGACAGCCAAGGCTGTCAATAACGTTCCGTTCCATGCCTTTTCAGCCTTTTTCGCACTTTTATTTTGTTTCGTTGGACACATTTTTGCCGTATGGCCGGGTTTTTTACAGATGAAACACTTGAATTGTTTATTTGTACTTTTAGAAAAGTTATTAGATTGTTTATTTGTCAACAACACACTTTCTTCACTTTTATCGAAGTCTCTGCGCAAATTTTCTTGCAAAAGTTTACTTTTCACTACCTCACTACACAGTTTAATATTGGAGTTTTCTAGGGCCATGATGAGTGGGTCATAGTCCGAAGGCAGGCCGCTTAACATTAATACAGCTAAAAAGTCATCATCCAATGGTGCGTTTATATCACGCAACTGTTGGTCCAAATCACTGATTTTCATTAAGTAAGCGTCCATTTCACTAAACTGTTCAAGTTTTAATCCAAACAACGTACGCAAAAGTCCAAGCCGTCTACACAATCCTCGATCCTCGTAGGCTTTCTTCAGGTTTGCCCACGCTTCAAAACCGGTGTCTGCGTTCCTGACATGGGAGAACGCCGCTGGTTGCACCATCAAACAGATCTTAGCGAGCACTTTCTGTTGTTTTCGCAAGTCAGTGACCTTTGGTAACCCAGACGTTGTTTCTTCGACGCAGTCCCATAGGTCCTCGTGGATGAGGTACATGCGCATCAGGAATTTCCAGTTACCGTAGTTAGCGATGCCACTCAGCTTCTCGAAATTGAATGACATGCCTCCAGATACAGAAGCAGTTGTCGAAGAACTCGTAGACATGCCGGCACCTGCGCCGGCGACATCGTTTCCGCTCGGTTGATTTGCGTTCGCCATGTTTTACGTTTAAATCGCAAAATCTTTTTGAAATTTTATAACACGAAGAGTCCTGGGCCCATAACCTATTGGATTGTGGGCGATTAAAACAGGATTATTAAATTACACTTGGATTTATTCGAGAGAGTAGTTTTTGCACAGTCAGACATTACAAGGCAGCCGAATTAAGAGAGCATGAAGATAACGACAGAAAAGCACCTAGCGGCGGTCTTTAACACTAACATGACAGTTTAAACTGGTAGGTTTATACCACTATTCTAACAAGAACTTTATTTATTTACGTATTATATATAGGAATTAAGTTAATAAACTAAAATTCTTTCAGGAGGAAGTACTTGCGAGTGCCGGCCGTCCAAGCAGGCCGTTTAGCGAAGTGCCATACTTCGACGTCAAACAGATTAATCACGACGAGGCGGTCGGCTTCTTAGCGCGCGAACGGGAGACGGCCGCTTATAAGCGCGCGCCGTTCAAGTGCGATAAATGTGCGCTCACCTTTAGAAGCGAGACGAATTTGAAAAATCACAATGCGCTGCATAGTGAGGTTAGTATATTGGTTCGTGGTCTGACTGCGACTGCATTGATACGTTGATATACACTGTGTAACAACACCGACAACGGAATGTTACGTATACTAGACACCAAAACCAACTACTTTTCTATAAAAATTAAAAAACCTTACAAATGCGAGTCGGGCTCGCCTACCGTGGGTTCCGTACAAATTTGTAGCTACTTACATATTTTAAATAGTTCTTTCCGAGCTTTTCCCGAACTTCAGACATTTTTTTTTTATGATTTGTTGATGACATACTTTGCTTCTGGCCCCACACTAGGATACGACACTACCCTGTGTCGTGGGGAACGAGAAACAACGACATCACAAACATGTAAACATCCAAGATCTGGGGTTTTTTTTTTTTGTCCCCAGCCGGGATTCGAACCCGGGACCTCTGGCATGTTATGCATATGCACTGCCGCTGCGCCACGATGTCGTCCAGTAGTATATGATAATGTAGTATAAGATTAGATAACATAAGATAACTTATAACTTAGAAGTTTGATTTTGTCTGTAGACCTGAGTATATTATGGGAATTTCAACTCGATACGTCCACGCGTTCCCGAGATAAAACGTCTTGACAGACAGACAACGGACAGACGGACGGACAAGAAAGTGATCGTAGGTATAAGGCTTCCGTTTTTTTCGATTTAGGTACAGAACCCTAAAATTGCTGGGAATACATTTAATTTTTCGTGATATTAAAATAAAAAAATGTTCAATTCACGTGTCACAAGCGCTCCGCTTGTTTGAGATCCCAGTGATTTGAATTTGTAAAATCAGCGTTGACATTGTGTGGGGTATCATAGTGTGGGGTTGGGTTGGTCGAAAATAAAATTTCGATTTTAGGTATCCGTTTACAAAATATTAAGCTTTTAAGCGCATATTATTTTGAGTTATTTCTGTATTTTTTGTGATAATTAAACAGTTTTTAGGGTTCCGCACCCAAAGAAACGGGATCCTATTACTAAGAATCCACTGTCCGTCTGTCTGTCACCAAGCTGTATCTCATGAACCGTGATAGCTAGACAGTTGAAATTTTTACAGATGTATTTCTGTTGCCGCTATAACAACAAATGTAGAAAATATAAAAATCAGAGAGAGGCTCCCATACAAGAAATGTGATTTTTTGGCGTTTTTTTTTCTCGAATTTTGTGTCACTTGTTACATAGATAATGGTCCGGAGCCCTTCGTGCGCGAGTTTAACTCGCACTTGGCCGGTTTTCAATTTCAACTTTTCGTTAGAGTAGGGCGTGCAACTAATTATTGTTTTGACTGCCTCGGCATCGCGTGCCGGAGGTCGTGGGTTCGATTCCCACTGGGGGCTGGCGTACATTTGTACAAACGGCCTCAGTTCAGGGCCTAGATTCTGTTAATGCATTGTAGTAACATGACAACTGCATGAACATGGCGGTTTTCATTTCATGGCTGCTTTAAGTCTACGCGCTCACACCCATCAAACCTTCTAGGCGTCAATGGTACGAAAAAACACGTCACGTGACCCGACAGTGTACCTGTCATTATACTACAATGCACTAACAGAATCGAGGCCCAGGACCCGAACCGAGGTCCAGGTGTATTTCCCATTTGGGACCAGGCCAAGTGATTGTGTTGTGTGAAAGTTATTTCTTATACAATATATTTATTGTATAAAAATAACTTTCGTCTTCTTCTTCATTATTTTTATTATTATTATTTGCTGCAGCAACGCGGCACATTGGTATGCGGCATCTGCGAGCAACGCTTCGGAAAATCGCCGGACTTGATAGTTCACACCGCCAAACATTACACGTGAGTTTGTTATTGAGTTTGCGAGTTTGTTGTTGAGTTTGCGAGTTTGTTGTTTTATTGTTGAGTTTGCGACTTTGTTGTTCTATTGTTGATTCTGCGAGTTTGTTGTTGTTTTCTTAAGTTTGTTGTTGAGTTTGCGAGTTGGTTGTGTTTTTGTTGAGTTTGAGAATTTTTTGTTGAGTTTGTGACCTATCCCCGGTCTCTCGTACGTTGATAAGCTGTTGACAGTTGTCAGTTTTTTACGCAACATACATACATATGTATGTACGTATAACACGTTTAATTGAAGACAGAGACTAGACAACTATTTACCTGTATATAATACTGCCGTCTATATTGTGTGAGTGAGCGGCAAATGTCAAAATCCAGTCCCTTTCTTTAGTTAACCATACTATACTGTGCATACGTACGTGCATAACGTAACTCCTAAACGAATAGAAACATAGCCACATAGTAAAATATAAGGTAAAAGTAAGGTAAAAGATCGTCAAACATCATTTCGGTTCCCTTTCTGATGCGTGAACAAGAAGCATTCTCCCTGGAGATACTAGGTTATTTAATTTGGTTTAGTGGCAGTTGTGATGTTTCTTTTTCCAATTTGCGAACATTCAACGACGCGCCCTCGGTGTTGTAGTGTGGTGTAAACTTACTTTAACCCTTAAACGGCCATAGCTAGTATAAATTTTTCATTGGTTTTGGACTTTATCTCAAGGAGGTAAGGTTCAATTTAAAGTGGGAACTGTTATCCCTATGGTCGAATAAGGGTTAAATTTTTCATTCACTTGCACCTGTTTGCCACTTAGTTTTTATATGCGGAAACTTATTCTTTTAGCTTATGTGTAGTTATTCTAAGTCTATTCTAACCCCCGGTTTCCTGTACACTAACAAGCTGTTAATCTACTGTTAACAGCTGTCAGTGGTTTTTTTTTGTATGCACTTTGGTCAATTGACAGCTGTTAACAGTAGATTAACAGCGTGTTAGTGTAGGAGAAACTGGGGGTAAGACTCTTTCAATTTATAATGTAAGCTGCAAGTTTCCCAAACAAATAATAATAATAATAATTTTGACAAATGAGATCTCAATCGATTCGTCGTTCTTGCGTTAGTCTCAGAGGCTATATTAAATCAGCATAAATCCAGCCACAAACAAAAAAAGTCACTAAAATTACATAAGTAAAAGGTAACCAATATACCGTCTGCTGAGCATTAACTTTTAAGCAGGCTGAACCAAATACAGCGGTTCAAAAAATGTGTAAAGCACACTTTGTGCCAAAAAAGCTACTATAACATTAAAGATTATTTAGATGACAACGATGTCTGGAATTAAAGCCAGTTCAATGCATGAGTTTTTTTGTCCATTTTTTCTCCAAAATGATCTGGATTTTGAAATGGACACCTAGTTTAACTTGTAACTTTCATTAAGTCGCAGTTTCTGTGCTAAAAAAATTGAGTTTGTTTCAAATTCAACAATGTAACTAACTTCTATTTACCTCGGTTGGTCCCGCGCCCGCCTGCTTAGGTAGGTTGTCGGTTACATTTTATTCCAGTAAGGGCCGATTCGACCAACTAAGCTTTATACCAGGAGTAACTAATCTCATAACAAATTTACCCCCTCAATTTGAATCTCGGTATAATTTATTGCATTCTAGCGAATTATCCCGGGATTAGTAGTTGGTAGAACGTGAAATAGATTTACTCCAGAGTATTTCTCGACTTATTCCAAGATTACCACTTATACCAGGCATAAATAGTTTGGTCGAATCGGCCCTTAACGTTTGAAGTGTAACATATGCTTTTATGAATTCTAGCCGCTTCGACTGCAAGCACTGCGCCCGCGTCGAGTACATCCGCGCTCGCATGGACGACCACTACAAGCGGAGGCACGACCAGTCGCCGCGGTCGTGCCCCAAGTGCTCCGAGACCTTCACGTGAGTCGCACGGTCGCGCGACACCGCGACTAGGGATGGAAAGAAAAATCCTATTCTGAGGTGTCCTAGTCTGGGACCGGCACAAGTGGTTGTGCTGTGTGGGAGCTATTATTAGTATACTAGTAGTAATAATGTAATTTTGTTTGTTGGGGTTCCGTAGTTTACAAGGAACCCTTATAGTTTCGACATGTCCGTCTGTCCGTCCAACCTTCTGTCTCTCCGCGGCTTAGCACAGAGACGAGAATTATAATTTTTTCTAATCATTATAAAATGTTGGATTGTGCGGGCGAGAAAGCGTGCTCCGCGTAAGAACAGTTTTAAAAACTAAACTGTGGCCTTTGGATCTACGTAATGAGATTATTTATACAGCGTCCAGTGGCACCTTCAGACATACCAGATGGGTGAAGAGACAACTCTGACGCTGCGGTGCCTGGGACATGGTTTTTTTAGATGGAGTAGGCTTGCCCGGCACCTATACCATCCTGACAGCTTAGTCGGCCTAGCCCACAGGAAAGACAAGTCAATACGTACGAGTCAACCAAGCCGCGGTTTTCCTCACGATGTTTTTCTTCACAGTTAGCGAGTGGTATTGCTACTACAAATTCGCAGTTGCACGTAACTTTAAAAAATAAACGAAGTCACGCCCGCAATGGGAATCGAACCTGCGTCACGCTTCCAAGTCCATTGCCCACTGGGCTACCACACCGCTTCTTGTTTTAAACCGCGTCGGAGGTAACTCTAAAGGCGCGTTGTGTGAATGTAATCGCGTAACCTTAGGTCGAATGTCCGCAGGAGCTTCACCGCTCTGCGGATTCACACCCGTAGCCAACACTCGCGATACCAGTGCGAAGTTTGCAGCCGCGTCTTCGATATCAGGAACACACTGCGGCAGCATATAAAGCGGTGAGACATGTGTTATATTTCTCCACTTTCTCCTCTGTTTCTCCACTTTCTCCTATATTTCTCTCCGTTTCGCACTCTCTCTCCTTTCTCTCTATCTGTATGTTAGCTGTGTCCGCTAAAGTTTGCAGCCGCGTCTTCAATCTCAGGAGCACACTGCGGCAGCATATAAAGTGGTGAGACAAGTGTTACATTTCTCCACTTTCTCTTCTGTTTCTCCACTTTCTCCTATCTTTCTCTCCGTTTCTCCCCCTCTCTTCTTTCTCTCTGTCTCTATGTTAGCGGTGTGTTCGCTCAAGTTTGCAGCCGCGTCTTCGATATCAGGAGCAGTGAGATAAAGCGGTGACACAAGTGTTATATTTCTCCACTTTCTCCTCTCTTTCTCTCCCTCTCTCCTTTCTCTCTATCTCTATGTTAACGGTGTGTCCGCTGAAGTTTGCAGCCGCGCCTCTCAAAGCTACACTGCGGCGATATATGTAAACGGTTAAAAAAAGTGTTTTTCTCTGTCCTATCTCTCTCTTTTCTCCCTTTCTACACATTCTCCTATATTTCTCCCTCTCTCCTTTCTCCTTTTCTCTCTGTGTTGCTCTCTCTAAAGTTGGCAGCCACGTTTTCGATCTCAAGGTAACACTGCGGCAGCATTATGAAGGATCACTTTATTTTCCGTTCGTCTGTCTGTCCGTCTGTCGGTTTGTCCGTCTGTCTGTCAAAACCCTTTATCTCGGGAATGCGCGGAGGTATTAAGTTGAAATTAAAACTATGGACTTGAGTCTACAGTCCCTTAAAGCTGTAAAAAAATCAAACTTCTAAGTTAAAGTGAAAAAAGATTCGGCCGGTTATGCCGCAAGAAAACGTATATTTCGACACTCAAGGGAATCAAAATTTATAGGGCACTTTCCGTTGACCTAGAACTATGAAATTTGGCAAATAATATCGTCGTATACTACAAGTACAGGGAAAAACCTGAAAACTATACATTTGTAATTAAATCATAAATAAATTAGTCTTTCAAGTTCGGGATGAGCTCGTAAAAACTGCGAGATTCGATTCCTGAACCATTTATAATATGTAAGTACCTACAGTGCGGACCCCTCGGTGGGCGAGTCCGACTCGCACTTGACCGGTTTCTTTTATTATTTCTCTTCCCATGAACATAAACAGATGAAAACTGTGTCAGCCACTAGGTTCAAAGATTACCTCTGCAGCCTTTTTGTATATAAATTACTACATGCATACATAAACTCACGCATGTATCCCAGAGGTGTAGGCAGAGACCAGGGACTGCCACTTGCCACGATCCTGTCAGATCACTTTCGCTTCCTCAACATACATTAGTCGTTGCATGCACGTACGCCGGTTTCGGGTACGTATTTCTGTTTCCGCTATAACAACAATAATTACTAAAAACAGAATAAAATAAATATTTAAGGGTGGCTCCCATACAACAAACGTTGTCTAAAGACAGCGCTCGCCATCTAGCGGCCATCTATGTAACCTTCACAGCGCCGATGTCATGTCGTTAAATGTCAATGTTGAACGCTTCTTGTTGGTTTCTATAGATGGCGCTGTTCTCAGATTCGATCTTTGTCTATTGTTGTATAGATAATGGTGCGGAACCCTTCGTGCGCGAATCCGACTCGCTTTTGTGTTTTATTACTTTCAGAAATTTTATTTATTAATCGACGTTCTTTCCTTCTCAGACGACATACGGAAGTGCCAAGCGTCGAGTGCGGCTTTTGCCACCGGCTCTACAAAGGAGAGCTTAATTTGCGCGCCCACATACGCTTGGTGAGTGCAAATACAACATACACACATACATAAACTCACGCCTGTATCCCTGAGGGGTAGGCAGATACCAGGGCCTGCCACTTGCCACGATCCGAACACAACAAATACAAATAATACAAATATGTTAATTTTCTCAATCCACAAATCAATTGCGATTGTAGAATTTCTGGAGACACTAGATAAGTGATCTGTATTTTAGGTTTCCAGGCCTCCCAGCTCAAGATATTTGATAAATATTGTGTCTTATTTGCAAGCCATTGACAGTCTGAAATAGAAAGGAAACGAAAGTAAACAAATGGACAGATGACCTCATCCAAGTGGCAGGAAGACGCTGGATGCAGGCCGCTTCCGACCGGTCTTTTTGGAAATCCATGGAGGAGGCCTATGTCCAGCAGTGAACTTCTTGTGGCTGAATGATGATGATGAAAAAGAAATAACCAACCACGAAGTTTTTACTAAAAAAAAAATCATAGAAGTTTTTATGATTTATGCAAATATTTCTAAAAAGAAGCTACTTTGTTTCAATATCAGATTTAATGATTTGATTCTATGAGTTAGGTTAGGTTTCATTTCATTTCATATCAATAAAAAAATTCTACTGAAGACTTGGCTGTATGGGCACAGTTCCCTTTGCCTACCCAGAATGGGTGAAGAAAAAAAAAATCTCTGCTTATATTCTTTTACGGTCGGCGCCATTTTCCAAAAATTTTCTTTATTAAATTGCTTCTGTTTTTTCGCAACTGTATTAAAAATAGTTGTTCAGTACACGTGCGGAACCATCTCATTGCAACTTGTTCCGACTGTCAACCCTCACATTCGGCTGCGCCTCGGCTCGGGTAGACATTCGTCGGAACTCTTTGCAATGACAGGCTTTCCGCACTCGTAATGAAATTTTAGACCCATAGCTGTGAAACTAAGGAAAAAACCTAGGACTACATTGCTGTCTAGTCCCAGGTTCGTGATCCTAGGTTCTTTGTCGTTGTTCCAAAAAATAATATTTATCATGATTTAGGGTTCCGTACCTCAAAAGAAAAAACGGACCCTTATAACATCACTTCGTTGTCCGTCCGTCCGTCCGTCTGTCTGTCAAGACCCTTTATCTTGGGAGCGCGTAGAGGTATCGAGTTGAAATTAAAACCATATACTAAACCCTTGAAGCTGTGAAAAAAATTTAACTTCAAAGTTAACGCAAAAAAAAGTTACGGCCGTTTATGCCTCAAAAAAATGTAGATTTCGACACTCAAGGGTATCAAAATTTATAGGGTACTTTCCGTTCACCTAGGACTATGAAATTTGGCAAGTAATATATACATTTGTAATTAAATCATAAAAAAAATTATCTGAAGTTTTTGAAGTTCGGGAAAAGCTCGGAAAAAACTGCGCGACTCGATTATTGCACTACAATATGTAAGTACCTGCAAATTTGTACGGAACCTTCGGTGGCGAGTCCAACTGGCACTTATCCGGTTTTTTATGTACTAGGTTTTGTTTAAGTGATCCGTCATGATCGTGACAAGTGGCAGACCCTGGTCTGTGCCTACCCCTCCGGGACACAGGCGTGAGTTTATGTTATGCTTCATTTATTCCAGGAACACTCGCGTAGCGGTGCTAGCCTAGGGGGTAGGACATTGGACTCGGAGGCGAGAGACCCAGGTTCGATTCCCAGTGCGGGCATGTACCTATGACTTTGTTTTCGAAGTTACGTACATTTGTGAAGTTATAGTAGCAATACCACTCGCTAACGGTGAAGGAAAACATCGTGAGGAATCTTGAGTTTCTGAGCTACTCACATACGTATTCCCTGAGAGAAAGCTGGTGCCCTACAGTGGGACGTATATAGGCTGCTTATATATTCCAGGAACACTCGGCCAAAGAGAAAGCAGCCAAGGAAAAAGCCACCTGCGACGTCTGCAACGTGCAGTTCAGAGACAAGAATGCTCTGCGCTTCCACTTGAGGCACGACAGACGGCACGTCGGCTCCGCAGCGTATTGGTGAGCACTAGTGATGTGAACCGGTTTCAGGAAAACCGGTGAATAGCGTTTTTGTAGCAAACCCATATTAAACGGGTTTCCTAGAAAACTGTGATGATTTAGGGCAGTAGGGTTCAATTACAACAATTAAATTAACCCAAGCTACCGCCATTTATTGTAATTGCTTAAAATGGCTCGTCCGTTAATCACGTGATATTTTCTAGCAACTTTTTGACCCCCCTCTCTCCCACAGTGACAAATGGTGAGGTTTTAGACTACCCCCTCCCCTAACCAAAATCACGTGTATTTTTAGGGTTCCGTACCTCGAAAGGAAAAAGTGAACCCCTATAGGACCACTTTGTTGTCCGTCCGTCCGTCCGTCCGCCAAGACCCTTTATCTCGGGAACGCGTGGAGGTATCGATGGCGCGGATGATGTATTTGACCTGTTTGTCACCAGAATGGTGATTTTAAGATTATTTACGTAACAGATAAAATCTATTTTCTTTGATTTTTTGCGGTGGTGTTTAAGCCTATATTCTCTCTCTGAGAGAAGCGCTGTGCCCTGCAGTGGGACTTATATAGGCTACATAAAAAGAAACCGGACAAGTGCGAGTCGGACCCGCTCACCGAGGGTTCCGTACAAATTTGTAGTGTCGCAGTTTTTCCGGGCTCTTTGTGTCGGACAACAAAGTGATCCTATAAGGGTTCCGTTTTTCCTTTAGGCACACGGAACCCTAAAAGTCAAAGTCAAAGAAAATGTTTACTTAATGAACGTCAAAGCTTTAGTTTCACAGTTAATAGATTATGCGGAGAAGAAGCTAACAAAGAAACTCCACATTTATTCTTTTCAAAACAGGTTTGCTTAATTAACAGAGTTTTCAACTTAAAGTTACACCACTAGATACAATCGTTCCTGTTAACATTATTTAAATACCAGACATCCTTGTATTCCAAATAATCCTTAATGTTATAATAGGCTTTTTTGCACAGAGTATGCTTAATACATTTTTTAAACCGCGTCGGTGGTAACTCTAATATTTATCTTGAGGAATCTTATTGTAGAACCGTACACAGTGCCCCATGAAGGATGTATTAACTTTTGCAAGTCTACAACGTGAAAATGACAATTTACGTTTATTCCTAGTATCAATATTGTGGAATATAAGTAAAAGGAATATTTACCGTGCCAAAATTCCAACAAAATTCTTCCTCAGCCACGAGTGCGCTGACTGCGGCAGAAAGTTCGACTGCAAGCGGTCCCTGAGGCGACATGTGGAGCGAAAACACATCAAACTGCCCACGCACAAGTGTGAGATCTGCGGCGAGGTTAGTCATCGTCACCACAACCCGTAGCCGCCCAAGTCCTGACCTTGAAAGTAACCATCGAAAACCATTGTTACTTTCAAGGTCAGGACTCACAACGGAGGCGACATGTGGAGCGAAAACACATCAAACTGCCCACGCACAAGTGTGAGATCTGCGGCGAGGTTAGTCATCGTCACCACAACCCGTAGCCGCCCAAGTCCTGACCTTGAAAATAACCATCGAAAACCATTGTTACTTTCAAGGTCAGGACTCACAACGGAGGCGACATGTGGAGCGAAAACACATCAAACTGCCCACGCACAAGTGTGAGATCTGCGGCGAGGTCAGTCATCGTCACCACAACCCGTAGCCGCCCAAGTCCTGACCTTGAAAACAACCATCGAAAACCATTGTTACTTTCAAGGTCAGGACTTACAACGGTAACACTCGAAATCCTTTGTTACTATCATGATTTAAAAAAAAACATATCGAGCCTGTTCGGAAAAAATGGGCTCTATATAGTTACCATAGTTACACCATAGTGTGGGTGTCGTTGGATTGGTCGTTCAAAAATATTGTGAGTGTAGGAATAGTATTTCATTACGAGTAAAGCCTGTCATTGCAAAGAGTTCCGACAAATGTCTACCCGAGCCGAGGCGCAGCCGAAGGTGAGGGTTGACAGTCGGAACAAGTTGCAGAGACGGTTCCGCACGTGTACTGAACAAATATTTTTAATACAGTTGCGAAAAAACGAAGCAATTTAATAAAGAAACTTTTTGGAAAATGGCGCCGACCGTAATAGTAGTTTATGCAACTGTCATATAATGAAGGGTATTAAAACACGAGTGTGAGTTTATGAAACGAGCGCAGCGAGTTTCATAATAGTAACGAGTGTTTTAATACCCGTGTTATATGCAGTTGCATACACTACTTTATCTTCACTAATGCAATTAATCAAACAACAAATTTATTAAATTAAATTCACGCGTACGTGTATAATCACAGTGATTTTGCCGCCATTAAAATTTAACCAATGAGAGCGCAGCTGCGCGCTTCAATAAAACGCGACCAACCTGATTGGCCCTGCAATCAAGTTGGTCGCGTTTTATTGATGTTATAATGAGATTTTACGATATCGATGTGAATATTATACCATCATGTGAAATTGCTTAAATTCAGTGTTTTGTTGTCTGCGCTATAACAGTAGTAATTATAAGTCAAGTTTTGAAATCATAAGTAGAATGTTACAACATTAGTGTAGATAAAAGAATATAAGCAGAGATTTTTTTTTCTTCACCCATTCTGGGTAGGCAAAGGGAACTATGCCCATACAGCCAAGTCTTCAGTAGAATTTTTTTATTGATATGAAATGAAATGAAACCTAACCTAACTCATAGAATCAAATCATTAAATCTGACACTGAAACAAATTAGTAGCTTCTTTTTAGAAATATTTGCATGAATCATAAAAACTTCTATGAATTTTTTTTAGTAAAAACTTCGTGGTTGGTTTTTTCTTTTTCATCATCATCATTCAGCCACAAGAAGTCCACTGCTGGACGTAGGCCTCCTCCATGGATTTCCAAAAAGACCGGTTGGAAGCGGCCTGCATCCAGCGCCTTCCTGCCACTTGGATGAGGTCATCTGTCCATCTTGTGGCTGGTCGTCCTACGCTGCGCTTGCCGATATGTGGTCTCCGTTCGAGAAATTTTCGGCCCCATCGGCCATCAGTTCTGCGTGCTATGTGCCCCGCCCACTGCCACTTCAATTTACTAATCCGCTGGGCTATGTCGACGACGTTGCGTGACCTTGAGCCTTCTTATGAGGCCCATAGTGAGACCACGTTTCAGTGCCATAAGTCATCACTGGTAACACACACTGGTTGTATAATTTTGTCTTGAGCGATTGAGGTATATTAGACGAGAAGTCTTTTTTCTTTTTAATAGACATTATTTTGACAGTTGGGAAAGAGAATGCACGAGTTCGGAAAAGGTAAAGAAAAAACTCGAGTATGTAATAGCCCACATCCCGAACGCTATACGTCCCTGCAATACGCTACTTTTTGAGCAACTGTATTAAAATACCCCTTTATCTACACTCATATCATAATCTTCAAATTAAGAATTCAAAGGTAAACACATATTGACAGGCTTTAAACAATACATAACTTTAAAGAAAATAAAAAAAAAAGTGTAATATAAAGTTACATAAAAGGTCAGATTTTTCACTTTATGTTACAGTTATTTTTTTTAAAGTGTTGCTGTGATCACGGAACAAAACTTAAGTTTTTTTTAATGTCAAAAGTTGACTCTATAAAAAACCTAATTTCATTTTCGTGGTACCAAAATTGCAACTAAAAATACCTAAAATTGCGCGCGCAAAACTGAGTGCAGACGATTGAATGTCAAGATACTTTTGTCGAAATTGCGCCATTTTGTTTCAAAAATTTCATTATGAGTGTAGATAAAGTAGTGTATGAGACTGCACATAACTTAGTATTAAAACACTCGCCAATGTTATTAAAAAACTCGCCAAGGCTCGTTTTTTAAAATCTGGCGCGTGTTTTAATAACCATCATTATGTGACAGTCACATAAACTACTATTTCGATTTAGGGATCCGGTTGCGAGATGTTAAGCTTTAAAGCGTAAACTTTCGTCAGAGTAGGGCCAAAGGAATGTTAGGCTGCTTTGGAAATTTGTAGAAGACGAAGTAAGAAAAGATTGACGATGCCCGTAAGGGACGTCCCAGGCGGACGTGCTTCGTCCAAATAGGGGATGTACTAGCTTAGAGCAATATCCCGACACGCGTGCATGCAGCGACTAACGAATGTTGATAAAGCGAAAGAGATCTGTCAGAGTCGTGGCAAGTGGCCAAACCCTGGTCTCCGCCTACCGCTCCGGGTTTCAGGCGTGAGCTTATGTAATGTAATGGTTATGAAAACCACGAGGGAGGCCTATGTCCTGCAGTGGGCGTCAAACTTTAAACTAAGTATCCACGGATTGACGTTCAAGTATTGATAATTAATAAATAAAAAAAATATGGTGTAAATAATTATTGTTAATAAATTGCTAAATAATGAAATGATATAAATATTTAAATAACTAGAGGTATAACGACTATGCAACAACACACTACTAATTACACAGAACAACAAAACAACAACACTAATTACACAGAGCACTACTTCCCTTATGAAGAATGAAGTCAATGGACCTTGATTATGGTGAAATTCTAATATATTTTATAGTACATATGGTGCTACATTACCGCACTAGTGCGATAATGAGCACTTTACGTGCTTATGTCGAAACTTCAAAGGGCCATATGTACTATAAAACGTTGTACGATACACGTGCGAATAGGTAATTCGTAACTCGTGTCGATATAAAACACTCCCTTCGGTCGTGTTTTAATTTATCGCCACTCGTTGCGAATTTCCTACTTTTCGCACTAGTATCGTAATGTACTATTATAGTACATATGGTGCTACATTACCGCACTAGTGCGATAATGAGCACTTTACGTGCCTATGTCGAAACTTCAAAGGGCCATATGTACTATAAAACGTTGTACGATACACGTGCGAATAGGTAATTCGTAACTCGTGTCGATATAAAACACTCCCTTCGGTCGTGTTTTAATTTATCGCCACCCTACTTTTCGCACTAGTATCGTAATGTACTATAATGTACAGAGCGTCTTTTCTTGTTATGTGTTATGGTTTGATTTGTACAATTTTTTATTTTTAACATTTAATTATTATCTATAAATATCTATCATCGCCGTTCTCACGCTCTGGCTGTAGCTGAAAATCAGTAAAATATCTCCTTAATTAAAGTGGATATTTATAATGCTGAGGTACGGCCGTTTGAGCTTCTATGGCACACCCATGTATGGCCTAAAAGTGCCATAGAACTTTATGTTTATACATATAAGTTAGCTTGTAAGATAAGTTTGTACCTGTACCTAAACTATTGTATGTCATCAACTTTTATGTACTTATTGCTTTATGTGTGTGTGTCTCTAAGCACAAATAAATGATTTATCTATCTATCTATCTAAATGGCTGATGATGATGATGTTTATTTATTCATTATAAATGTTGACGGGCAGCAGCGTCTTTCTGAGACACCAACCGCATACTGCGATCGCCAACCCGCCTGCCGAGCGTGGCGATTATGGCGAAACCCCTCATGGTTGTGAGAACCATGAGGGAGGCCTATGTGCTGCAGTGGGCGTCAAATGGCTGATGATGATGAAATGTTAACTTAATGATACACAATTAATAGATTACGGGGAGAAGAAGCTAACAAAGAAACTCCACATATTTTATTCTTTTCAAAAAAGTTTTACCTTAACTAACCGAGTTTTTAACTTAATTATTACTCATGTATGTAATCAATATATTCAATCCTTCCTCTAAATACCCTTTAATATTAATCTACTGTTTAATACCAGACATCTTTGTCGTCTAAATAATCCTCGATGTTATACGGCAAGCTTTTTTGCACAAAGTCTGCTTAAAACATTTTTTAAACCGCGTCGCTTGAGGAATCTTGTATGAAGGATATATTAAGTTTTGCAAACCTACATCGTGGAAATGACAATTTATGTATACTTCGGCAGGGTGACTTTGAATTCTTTTACCGTATTTTACGGGGACATTCTAACCATGATTTAGAAAGAAGGTGCGCCAAAAGTTTTTTTTTATTACCTAAAACTACTTCACTTAAGCATAAACAAATATCAGGACAAAAAGTAATACAAATCGAAAAAAAAAAAATGTTGAGCGTCTTATGGTCGGCGCCGGCCAACTCAATTGTTCTTTTTAATCGTTTACGCATATCGGACGTAAGACTCCTAAGCATTTAACATATTAGAAAACATTTTGCGACGTTACGGTACTTCCTACCACTTCGAATTTGGATTCACAGTTTGGAGCCATATTTACAAATATATTTTACCGTTACTGATAAATTATTAATGATATTGTTTTTCACAATGAAAAGAACATTCCCTAAAAATACGGTGAACGAATTCAAAGTCACCCTGTGACCATGTATTAGGGGTTAAAGTATGAAATTGCCGTTTTATTGCAATAGGTTCTTTGAATTGACATAGAATTTTCATGGTTTGAGGTTATCGAATGAAACTTTTTTCAAATGGTTTCTATGATTTTCTTTTTTTGAAAAATGTGAAACATTTAAATATCGACTTTCAATTGTTTTTGTTATTCAATTTAGACAAGAAAGATGGATACTGCGAAAATTCGAGTGATTATGAGGCACCCATTTTTCGTATTTTTTTTTATTGATTTGATGCAAGTGAGTCAATATTGTGGGTAAGGTAACGTTAAACCATGCCGCTAATTCCTGGGTAGTTTGACTAGGGTCGGCTTCCACTATCTCTCTTAATTCATCGTTATTCACCTGTGTGGGCGGTCTTCCTCGTGGCTCGTTCTTTAAGTCGAAATTTCCATCACGAAAGCGTTTAAACCAAAATCGCACGGTGCGTTCATTAGTAGACCCCTCTCCAAACGCAGCATTAATATTGCGGGCTGTTTCTGCCGCGTTAGTTCCGCGTCGGAACTCGTATTCAAAAATCACTCGAATTTTCGCAGTATCCATCTTTCTTGTCTAAATTGAATAACAAAAACAATTGAAAGTCGATATTTAAATGTTTCACATTTTTTAAAAAGAGAACATCATAGAAACCATTTGAAAAAAGTTTCATTCGAAAACCTCAAACCATGAAGATTCTATGTCAATTCAAAGAACCTATTGCAATAAAACGGCAATTTCATACTTTAACCCCTATTATCTTATTTACAGGGTTTCATCACCGACGCACATAAGAATGAGCATAAACGGATAGTTCACAAGGGGCAACCACGCAAGAGACATGTCTGCCACACGTGCGGGAAAAGGTTTTCGGTGAGTGCGCAAATCCGCGGCTGGCAGCGTCTGGATTAGGATGGCCGAGGACGGAGAGAAGTGGCGAGCCCTGGGGAGGCGTATGGCCAGCAGTGGACGAGTATGGGCTGCTTGATTGAGTGCGAAATTTTGCTATTCTTTTCATATATATTCAACTGATTAAATCAACTGACCAATTGGGCGCCTAGGAAGGGTTTACTAATGTATTGCCAAAAATCGTTTCCCAAAGTATTACTTCCCAAACTATTTTCCGCAAATTATCACTTGGCAAAAAAACATTTCTCAAAACAACTTAAAGCCAATAAACAGTTAGCAAAAGTTATTATGGCAAGTTATTGTTTACCAAATAAATACTTGGTCAAAATTCATTTTACCAAGCATTATTCAGTCAAATGTATAATTTGACCAAATGAATAAAATGCGAAATGTAAACTAGAACAAAAATTTTTTTGTTTGACTCAAAACTAAGTTTTTTAGTGAAATATTTTTTTTCGCTTTTATATAAAAAAAAAGAACTAACACCAGAAGTTTCAGGATGGAGCGTCGCTGCGCTCCGCTCCTATTTTTGCTTATGTGTACTGACCTAACAACCAAATTTTAAACACACTTTTTACACCAAATTGCTTTCGTAAGTTTTTTTTTAAATCAGAATATAATACTACAAATAAATGTATCTTAAGCTTAAATTTTTAAATTACTTGTATTTATGCCTAATAGTATTTAACCACATGAACAAAATGCGAAATATAAATTTAATCAAACAATTATTTGCTATATGTATAACACTTGCCAAAATAAAACGTTAGCATAATAAACGTTTGTCTCAATAAAACTTGACGCAGTAAAATTATGCGAAATGATAATTTGACCAAATGAATAAAATGCGAAATGAAAACTTGCTAAAGTTTCATTTGGGAAATGAAACTGATGCCATAAGTTTATTGGGAAGTAAAATTTGGCGAAAAATACTTTGGCTAAACGGCGGTATCCCCTAGGAAGTTTATTAAGCGGCGGCATTCAATTGCATGGCCATCTTTTTAATTGTAATAAAGCATTGTCTAAAAAGTTTGACTACTTGGCTTTTTTGTTAAAAGGCTGAATGAAGAGCCGCCATTTAGTTTCAATGGATATATTTCAAGATGGCGTCAACGCAACAGCTGATTTGCTTCGCTAACAGTGAAGGGAAACATCTTAAGGAAACCTGAGTGTCTGAGCTATTCACATATCTCAGCGCTTGAAATCGCCGATCCGCGGTGGGCACGCGTGGTGATTAAACCCATACTCTCTCCCTGAGAGAAGGCCTGTGCCCTACAGTAGGACGTATATAGGCTGCTTTGCTTATGTTATGATATTTTTGAAGATGGCTTCAACGCAACAGCTGATTTGCTTCGCCTTCGTCAGCCTACCGAGGGGGGCCCAGATATTTGGTTGTAACACTTGAAACTGAATTGATAAGTGACGAAGTAGATAGTAAAATGCATTCTCTTATTTTTTTAAATATTTAAAATAAGCGGTTCACAAAACTGCTCAGCCACAGAAGTTATCCGTGATTAATTACTAATCTATATTGTTTTAAATTTATTGATCGTACGTATCGATCGTAAGTTTTCATTTCTCTATTCAACATCTTCAAGTTTGCTCTGTAAATTTAAAAGTGTCACGGCTTTCCTTGTTCATCAAAACATTGCTAATTCCGTGAAGACATGGAGCTTGGCAGGTTCTCACATATCAAGTACTAGCTGTTGCCCGCGACTTCGTTCGCGTGGTAATTTTGATGTATATTTTTCCGGGATAAGTGCAAAAGTGCTCTGTGCAAAGTTTTTGCGTGAAAGAGTAACAAACATCCACCCATGCATACAAACTTTCGCGTTTGTAATATTAGTAAGGATTTTTTTGAGACGAGAAGTTGGCCAGTTTTTGTACATTTATGTTACGGTGGGATTTATGTTACAGGTCAAGAGAACTCTCGACGATCACATGAATATCCATCTCGGCTCGCGGCCCTACCAGTGCAGCTTGTGCGGAGCTACATTCATGTATAGCGCGTCTCTGTACAATCATAATTTGTGGAAACACAAAGAGGAGTTAGGCATATTGGATATGCAAGAGAGATAGAGCTTTTTACGCGAATGTAGCGTAGCCCGAAAGGAGGGTAATGTATTTGGCTCGTATGTATGTATGTCCGATTCTATGTTTCCTCATAACTATTAGCCAATGGACAGATTTTAACCAATGGACAGATTCTTGGTGTTAGCGCGAGTGTCATAGGCTGTATGACATCAGCATAAATCAAACGAATAATTGAAGTATTTATATTTTTCGTTTTATTTATGCTGATTTTGTATAAATGTAGGTAGCAGTCGGGTTATTTGTTATTTTTTAATTTACCATTCAACTACGGGTGGCCTTTGCACAATCGCAATATGTGGAAATACACAAGAAAAAAAGTTATCCATATTTATACACCATGAATTTTGGGTAGTTATAATCTCTTATATATAAAAATTAATTGCTGTTCGTTAGTCTCACTAAAACTCGAGAATGGCTGGGCCGATTTGGCTAATTATTGTTTTTATATATTTGTGGAAGTCCAGGGAAGGTTTAAACGGTGAGAAGAAAAAAAAACGGTTGACGTCGGTGATACGAAGTTCACGGGGTCATCTAAAGCGCGGTCGCCGAGCAGAAAGAATTTCGTACATTGACCTTTTTGCCTACGAGCAGTTGTCACCAACATTTTTTGTGAAGTGCAAGTTTATATTGATACTAGTTCGGACAGGACTCTACAATCAATGTACAATTTTAATCGTATGTTAATTTAGTTTCTCGTACGTATCATAGAGCCGCTGCGGATTATATACTCGCGTATTTTTCGATACGATTTCAGATTTCAAAAATTCGTTGATGATTAATTAGCTGAATAATGCAGTGTATAACTCGATTTTTGTATCTGTTATCAATGACTCCCTGGAAAAATAGTCGCAGTGAACTGTTATAAAGTCGAGTTAGATATACTTAATTACTTATTTACAATTTGGAATCAATAAAATGTAGGTACTTAATTCAAAAATATATGATTTATTAATCAGAATCATATTCCGCGGTATCAGTGTTACCGCTTTCTGACGATGTTTCGCCTGTCACATTGATTATAAAAGAATCGATAGTTTTGTCTACATCGTTGTGAAGTCCACCTAATTTCAATTCTTCTTCTTTAACGTGACGAATGCAATTTTGCCACTTTTCTGCTGAAACGTTGTTCAAAGCCTCCCGGAGCAGGTTTTTCACGTCCGCCATCTTGAATGTAGTGTTTTTCCTCGCCACATACCCCTTTATGTCTGCCCACACCAATTCAATCGGATTCAACTCACAGTGGTATGGAGGTAATCTCAATACCTCCACATTAACTCCTTTCGCCGGGATCCTGCCTTTTCGCAGAAAATTGTTACGCTGATTATCACTTGCCAACCAACATTTCACCTATTTTTCACTTTGACAACAAACGATTTACAAATTTTTGTATGGCAACGTTTCATTTGGTAGGATTGTTGTTAAGCTGATTATTATAATGAAACAAAACGTTTTGGGTATTTATTATTTTTCAAATCTTTTACTAGTTTTTTTTTTTTGCAAACCTATAGGTTAGGTTAGGTTAGAACTGTGACCAACACACGAAAATTCTATCCATTTTACTAGGTTTTCCTAACCTTTAGGTTAATCTATAGGTTTGCCCTAACCTTCTGTAAAACATACGCTACTTAAAAGTTGGCATTTTGAAAAAATGTCATTATAAAAAGCAAACCAAACAAACAGTTGGCAACTGCGAGGTTGGGAAATAAAAAAATAATAATAATAAAAGTTGGCAAATGATTATTCCGCAAAATAATATTCTTCGAAACGTTAGTTGCCAAATGAAAATCGGCCAAAAATGTTTCTGCAAAAAGGCAGAGAACCCCTTTCGCCATTTCGTCGATGGCGTACGATTCGTACTGGGATTTTACATCTTTCACCTTTTCCAAAAGCTGAACTTTTGTTTCATCGGGCTCGAAAAATATTTGCTTTGATGAAAGCCATTCCTGGATGTCCTGTTTTTTCCAACTCGTAACTGGAATTTTCTCCAGGCGTGTTGAGTGGTAGCTCGCATTATCCATGACAACCACTGCGTTTGGCTCAAGTCTCGGTAGCATAGCTTGAAACCAATTTTCAAACTTGACTGCATTCATCGATTCGTGATAATCGCCCGTACCTTTGCATTCAAACACCAATTCTGATTCCGACACGAATCCTTTTTCACCTCCTATATGCAGTACAATTAGACGGTTGCCTTTGGAAGTAGGATTCTTTGCACCCGTCGACAAACCCTCCAAAAATGCTTGTTTGCGTGACTTCACTGTAGTGTCTTCCCACACTTTGCCTACAGTGTGCCCTGAAAAGAAAATTCATAACTTTATTATAAGACTCTTGGACCTTATGCGTTGCGCGTAAAAGTGAAAAACACGCTCAGGCAATTACAATCGCGTCTGCTGATAAACCCATCTACGTTTTTATACCCACACATACACAAAAAAGTATTTACTTGATCCCGTTATTGTACTGACTGACACATTACGTTTTATGTTATTAGATATTGTGGGTTTTGTTATTGATGGAGGATGTTTTATAATAAATAAATAAATAAAAATTCTTTCCCATAAAAGAGAAATTATTTCTTTTTAAATTATAGTTTAATGCGATTCACTCGCATTAAACTATAATTTAAAAAGAAATAATAATACACAAAAAAGTATTTACTTGATCCCGTTATTGTACTGACTGACACATTACGTTTTATGTTATTAGATATTGTGGGTTTTGTTATTGATGGAGGATGTTTTATAATAAATAAATAAATAAAAATTCTTTCCCATAAAAGAGAAATTATTTCTTTTTAAATTATAGTTTAATGCGATTCACTCGCATTAAACTATAATTTAAAAAGAAATAATAATACACAAAAAAGTATTTACTTGATCCCGTTATTGTACTGACTGACACATTACGTTTTATGTTATTAGATATTGTGGGTTTTGTTATTGATGGAGGATGTTTTATAATAAATAAATAAATAAAAATTCTTTCCCATAAAAGAGAAATTATTTCTTTTTAAATTATAGTTTAATGCGATTCACTCGCATTAAACTATAATTTAAAAAGAAATAATAATACACAAAAAAGTATTTACTTGATCCCGTTATTGTACTGACTGACACATTACGTTTTATGTTATTAGATATTGTGGGTTTTGTTATTGATGGAGGATGTTTTATAATAAATAAATAAATAAAAATTATTTCCCATAAAAGAGAAATTATTTCTTTTTAAATTATAGTTTAATGCGATTCACTCGCATTAAACTATAATTTAAAAAGAAATAATAATACACAAAAAAGTATTTACTTGATCCCGTTATTGTACTGACTGACACATTACGTTTTATGTTATTAGATATTGTGGGTTTTGTTATTGATGGAGGATGTTTTATAATAAATAAATAAATAAAAATTCTTTCCCATAAAAGAGAAATTATTTCTTTTTAAATTATAGTTTAATGCGAGTGAAGTCGCGCGCTAAAAGTAATATCACGTTTATGTAATAAAACGTAAAGGTTACCTGCATTCACCCAAGTTTCATCTAAGTATAATATTGGTCGTTCTTGCTCTCGGTAAGCTTTAATCTTTTTCAAATATTTGATACGCCACAATGCTATGTCATCTCTGTCGATTAATGCGTTATTTCTCCTTCGTTTGACATACTTAAACTGCAAATGTTTCAGTAGTTTTTTTAGCGATGTCAACCCCATGTTTGGTAAGGATTCGTCTTCATTTATGACATGTAGCACCTTCTTTACAGTGAGTAACTCTCATTTTAAATAAAAGCTGTGCACTATCCTTCTAATACACGATTTATCAAAGTCATCGATCTTATCAATTAATGAGAGACGTTGCTTTGGTGATGCAGCTGGCTTGACGGTGTCTGTTTTGTGGTATTCTGTTAAAATACGATAAACGGTCAATTTCGATATGCCCAAGATATCGGCTGTTTTGTCCTTCATTTCTTGTTTTGAGGTATATTTATCAGCAGGCCAGGATTCTTTAACTTACTTAAACACGTTAATAATCATCAATTTCTCAGATTCACTTAAGTGTGACATTTTTCTTTTCTTCCGCGGAGAAACAAACGCCTTAAATGGGCGAGAGGTAGACGGCACTGGTTCCATTTTAAAACAGTCAAGAAAACTTAACGACGAGTAGCGTAACCACATAACAAAACAACAATTAAAACAAGATAACAAAAAAACAACAAAACAAAACACAAACAACTTCAGAAACGATTTCACTGTGTACGAAAACTGAGCGATCACTAGCGCATCCCAACATGGAATGTCGTTGTCCCCTATTTCAAATAATGGGATTGACTCAAGGTCAACCGAACAGAAGCGTACAAGAACAGACCTTACCGTCGCAGGTAAAAGGTTTGCAATCCCTTAAGACGGCGGCCAATGCATCTGTGCGAGCGTGACGCAATATATTTACGCGGGAGCAACAGAGATAGCTAGTAACAGGTTAATGTACGAAATTCTTCCTGCTCGGCGACCGCGCTTTAGTAGTAAATAAAAAATTTAATAGTAGCCATTGCAAAACAATAGCTAACAATGAACGTGCCCTAACAATAGCTATCAAATACGCCGGTTTGTTTTTAGGGTTCTGTACACCGGACAAAAAACGGAATCCTTATATGTAGGATCACTCGTGCGTCTGTCTGTCCATCCGTCTGTCACAGCCAATTTGCTCTGAATCTACTGGACCTAATCAGGTGAAATTTGGTAGGATGCTGTAACCCTATGACTTAAACATAATAAATATTTTTTTAACGTAAGGGTAATTACATTGTATTAGCAAAGGGCAAGATAAAAAGTACCCGAAACCGGCGTGCGTGCATGCAACGACTAATGAATGTTGAGAAAGCGAAAGTGATCTGTCAGGATCGTGGCAAGTGGCATTCCCTGGTCTCTGCCTACCCCTCTGGGATACAGGCGTGAGTTTATGTATGTATGTATGTGTACAAAGAACAGTTATGCTGACAAGAGAGAAAGGACTCGTCGCTCGAATTCATTATTGGAACATTTCAAAATACACTGTTTTGAGTAACTAATTGACTCGGTTGCGATTCGATTGCAACATACTTCATAATTCACTATACCCGAAGCCTTTGTCTGCTTACCTTGTAAACGTGTTTTTCAATAAATTTATTTTTTAATATTTATGATAATGTTATTGATTTGATCGCATTACGTACCTATTGTTCCCTCCACGTCGATCCAGCTTTGCCAAGGTCTCGGGCATGCAATTTCCAGCATCAACCGTTCAAATAACCCGATAAGAAGAATGTGGGCAGGTCATCATAATCATCAGCCATTCGACGCCCACTGCAGGACATAGGCCTCCCTCATGGTTTTCCAAGCTTCCCGGTGTTGTGCCGCCCGCATCCAGCGACTCCCCGCCACCGTAACCAGGTCGTCAGACATCTGGTGGGGGGCCTGCCCACGCTGTGTCATGCGATCCGCGGTTGCCAGGTCAGAACTTTTTCGCCCCAATGGCCGTCAGTTCTCCGAGCTATGTGCCCCGCCCACTCCCACTTTATTCTTCTTAATATCATGCTCTTAATGCTTAATGTCAAGACACAGAGCAAATTCAGGTGTGGTAGGATATTCTAACAGCAGGTTAACTGCCTATTGGTTAAAGTGGGTTAACACCAAAGCAGAGCGAACTGAATAATTTTGATCTGCGTCTTCAGCTTGGGGTTGGACAGGCACATCTTCTGTCTCTTCGGGTTCTGGGAGATCTTCAACATTGTCACTGTGGCGCAAAGCAATATTGTGCAGCACAGCGCAGGCTACGATGATATTCATTGCAGTGTCCAGTTTGACTCGTAGCCCCATGGACAGGCAAGGGAATCTTCTTTTTAAAACTCCAAAACACCTTTCTATAGGGTTCCGCGTAGCTATTTGAGCGCGGTTGAACGCTTCTTGGCTCGGTGTTCCCGGCTGTGCGAATGGAGTCAACAGATATTTGCGGCAAGGGTAACCGCTGTCCCCCAGGAGGACACCGTTGCCATATAATCCTCTCTCGAAATTAACCCGGATGTGAGATTTCTGGAAAATTGTAGCATCGTGGACTGATCCTGGCCACCGAGCTATGATGTCCAGTATGCGCAGATCAGTGGCCTAATTACGCTCACCAAATCCTGAGCGATTCCAATCGTCTAACTGTCAAATTCCATACTAATTTGACAGTTAAACGATTGGAATCGCTCAGGATTTGGTGAGCGTAATATAGGGGCTGCATCGCAGACAGCCTGAACATTAAAGGAAAAAAACCCATTTCGGTTCCGAAATGTCTCTGCCATTGACCCACCCGGCGACTGTATTTTTATATGGGTGCAATCCACTGCGCCAGTCACTTTAGGAAAGCCACTGAGAGCATAAAAACCCGTTTGTAACTCTAGCTCCCTCTTCCTCGGTTGCGGGCATTTTTATAAACTGGGCCCTGAGTCTGGCAATTTCTGATGACACTTTCTTTATTATGCGGCTCGCTGTCGATTTGTGCATTCGGCTGTGGTCTGCCACAGTAATTTGAAACCCTCCGGAGGCGTAGAAATGTATAGTCAAAAGCACTTGTTCGTATGCGCTAATTGCGTGATTGCGCTGGGTCACCGGCTCCAGCCGACCCAGCATCCCCATGAGATCAGCGAAAACTCCTTTCGAAATTCGGTATCGGGTTTTAAACTCATCTTCGTTGTAATGCAACAACGGATTCATGCGTTCACGGAACACTCGCGGTGGTCTCGTCGCCTCCTCGTCACTTGATAAATCGGACAAAACTGACATTTTAAATCTGAAAATAATAAAATAATTTAGAAGTTTTACACTATAAGTGCATATCTTAATGTATAGGTAGTTGCTTTGTACTTACTCAGTTTCTTTAGGAGCACCCCATCTCTCGATATTAACACGCCATTAGGCCCCGCACACAAAACTGCGATGCGACGTCGCTTCGTAAAAATCTGCGAGCTCGCGCGACGCATCGCAAGAACTTGCGAATTGATTTGCATCGGTGCTCATAATAGTAATAAATGGATGAACCCAAAATCTTCTGTTTCTTTTTCCTGTATCTTAGCAATAACAGAACGTTTTACGATCCATGTCACAAGCCAGTTGACAAAATACGTTCAGTACGGTTGACGGTCGTCGAAAGAATGGTCAATTGGTCAGCCGAATCGTGTAAGGGAGATGCCCTAACGCACGAAATGGCATCGCAGCAATTCGTGTCGCAGTTTTCTGCGTTGCGAATTCGCATCGCGCCGATTCGCAGTCTTGTGTACGGAGCCTGAATTGCTCGATAATCTCCAATTAAAGCGGCGATAGCCTAGTGGGTAGAACATTGGACTCGGAAGCGGGAGACTCAGGTTCGATTCCCAGTGTGGGCGTGTACCTATGACTTTGTTTTCTATGTTATGTACATTTGTGAAGTTATAGTATCAATACCACTCGCTATCTGTGAAGGAAAACATCGTGAGGAAACCTGAGTGTCTGAGCTATATATATAACTCAGTGCTTGAAATCGCCAATCCGCGGTGAGCACGCGTGGTGATTAAGCCCATACTCTCTCCCTGAGAGAAGGCCTGTGCCCTACAGTGGGACGTATAGGCTGCTTATGCTTATGCTCCAATTAAAAATCAAATGTGAATGGCATGTCAACAATATGTTTACAACAAAGGCTCTAATATGTGATTAATTGGAGATTTGGCACTTGAGGCTGTCTGTTGAATCTTCTAGCAACTCAAGGTACGTTTAACAGGGGATTAAGAGTCTGTTACGTAATATTTAGGAAAACATGTGTACGGGAAACCAGGCGTAAGTCTTTCAAACCACCCAAAATGAATGTGCTATACCTACTCACTTGTAGGTACCAGAGTTACTGATATAGCTCGAAGAATTGCTCAGTTGAAGTGGCAGTGGGCGGGGCACATAGCTCGGAGAACTGATGGCGGTTGGAGCGAAGAATTTCTGACCTGGCGACCGCGGACAGGACGACACAGGGTGGCCAGGCTCCTCACGACCTGGTTACGGTGGCGGGGAGTCGCCGGATGCGGGCGGCACAAAACCGGGAATCTTGGGAAACCACGAGGGAGGCCTATGTCCTGCAATGGGCGTCAAATGGCTGATGATGATGGTACTCACTTGAAGGACATGGGACACTCGGAGCACTGGCGCGGCTTGGTGTCGTCGTGCACGTTTCTGTAGTGAGCGTACATCAGCTTGTAGGTGAAGCAGCGGCGGCACTCGTAGAGGCTGGAACATAAGCGCGTGGGGCTGTGTCGGGTTGCACGGCCGTTGGTTTAGCGCGAAACGTCCATTAGCATTAGCTTTCAGCTCAAACTGCGCAATGTGTTACGCGGCGCTGGCGCCGTCTAGCGGCACGTGTCAAGAGGTTCTGAGTAAAGGCTACTTTGCAACACGTAGTTAGAGTTGCAGCCCTCGCGTAGGCGACATGTTTTCGTTGCATGCAGTTTTAGCAAGTGACCGCCTACTACGGGTGTTACTGTGTCGGGTTACACGGCCGTTGGTTTAGCGTGAAACGTCTATTAGCATAAATTTTCAGCTCAAACTGCGCAATGTGTTACGCGGCGCTGGCGCCATCTAGCGGCAGAGTCAAGAGGGTCTGAGTAATGGCTACTTTGCTCTACTCAACGATGTGTAAATGAATTGCCCACAACACGTAGTTACAGAGCTACAGCCCTCGCGTAGGCGACACGTTTACGTTGCATGCAGTTTTAGCAAGTGACCCCCTACTGCCGAACTGAAAGAAGTTTCACGTCAATAAATAGGTAGCTTCCACGCAACACAATTACATGTGCTGGTCCCAAGCCCTGGTAGGACACCTGTGCTAACCAGTCAAGGACATCATAAGCATAAAAATACACCGAAACTAAGGCCATTTATGCAAATCAAGTACGGAGTCAAGCGTGTTAACCACAAACGAGGCATCCGACACAGTTCGAAAAACTATTGAAATATTTTTACCCGACTGCGGTGGAGCTCAAAAGGAGGGTAATGTGTTTGGCTCGTATGTATGCATGTGAGTATGTCCGATGCTATGTTCCCTCATAACTCCTTAATCAATGGTGAGATTTTGACAAATACGATCTCAATCGATTCGTCGTGTTGGCGCGAGTGCCGTCAATCACTACAAAATCATCAAAAATAAAAAAATCACTAAAAAGACAAAAATTAAAAACCGGCCTAGTGCGAGTCGGAATCAAGCATGAAGGGTTCTGCAGCATTATCAATACAACATTAGACACAAACATCGAGATAAAAACGGCAAAAAGGTCACGTTTGTTGTATGGGAGCCCCGCTTAAATATTTATTTTATTTACTTTTTATTTTATTCTGTTTTTAGTATTTGTAGTTATAGTGACAACAGAAATACATCTTCTATGAAAATTTCAACTATCTAGCTTTCACGGTTTGAAATTCAACAATGCAACTCCTTGCTAGGTTGGTCCCACATTAGCAGTCGGGTCGGGTTACTTTTGTTAGTGGGTGCACTGCTCACGAAAGTCGTAGTTCCAAGAACTATAGCTCACTACGGATAATAACTATTGTGGCAGATGACACTTACGTAAAATGGCAAGTACTGTGTCGTTCCATCATCGTCCAGTCCGCAGACTTTACATCGGAACCGTCCATTAGTCTCACTGTGCCGTTGAGTGTGAGATCTGTACAATGTCTTCGAAGATTCGCGCACAGTCGTGGCACTTACACCGGGCTGCTTTGTAACGGGGTGAGTTTCTGTTGTCCTCCAAGTAGGAGAGCACCTCTTCGAGCTCCATTTGTTTCGTGGTGTACTGGTTGGTGATATTTGGGCCGTGACGTTGCTGGAACCGGGGAGTTAAAGGTGCGTCTGCTGCTAAAAAAAATATCACGCAAAATAACTCGCACCAAAAACAAAGTGTCCGGTGACTTTCTCGTGGATGTCATCAGCGGATCTTGAACAAATTTATGTGGAACCATCCACCAATTTCCAAAACGGAAAGATTGAATTAAATCATATAACGCGTGACGCGTGAAGAGTGATAGCTGAACACAAGTACATAGATAAAAAATACAGACGAATTAAGAACCTCCACCTGTTTTTGAAGTCGGTTAACAATAAGATTTCCATGAGCAAAACATTTTCGTCGCAATTTTTTTTGTAAAACGAAAATGTTCCTTCCTTATTTCCTACAAATTCAAAGGGTCTTTTGAAATTGTATGAATGAAAAAATTCACAATTTATAGAACTTTTATTCAAACTCGTTTAATTCTAGACACTAAAGAAAACCGGCCAAGTGCGAGTGGGACTCGCGCATGAAGGGTTTCGTACCATTATCTATACAACATTAGACACAAAGATCGAGAAAAAACGGCAAAAATCACGTTTGTTGTACAGGAAATATTTATTTATTAAATATTTATTTTCATCATCATCATCAGCCATTTGACGCCCACTGCAGGGCATAGGCCTCCCTCATGGTTTTCTTACCATGAAGGGTTTTGCTATAATCGACACGCTTGGCAGGCGGCTTGGTGATCGCAGTATGCGGTTGGAATCTCAGGAAGACGCTGCTGCCCGTCTCCGGGTAATTGATTTCCTTAGTCGCCTTCTACGACGTCCACGGAAGGAAATGGAGTGACGCTATTCTTAATCCGGCGCCACACATATTAATTTTATTTTAATTTAATTATTTATTTTTGAAGCGAATATAGAACTAAATATTATGTGAATATATCAAACGTCTACCTGTTGCCGTTATTGATATCGAGCAAAAAACGGCAAAAATATTACGTCTGTTGTATGGGAGTCCCCCTTAATTATTTATTTTATTCTGTTTTCAGTATTTGTTGTACCTAATAGCGGCAACAGAAATACATCATCTGTCAAAATTTCAATGTTAATTGTGAAATTTTTTGGTGACAATCTACATAAAGGCATTGTTTCTTTATTTCCTTTGCTAGTGAATGGTACTGCTACTAATTGTTGCACACACGATACAACACACAGAGTGTGACCAAATCCCTTCTACATCCGAGAATGCGAGGTACTTGTCAATATAAACGTATGTGTGCGTGTTTGTTCCGTTTTGATGGTCCGTGAGTCACCAGAAGGCCCTAGCTGAAACCCAGCGTTGTGGGTGCAAACCCTCAGCTAATACTAAGCATGAGGCCTTTTTTCCGCTGCATCGACGTACAGAGTACATCCACTGTACCTAGGGTTGCCAGGCGTCCGGCTAAAGCCGGACATAGGTAGGCTTTTTGATCGAGTGTCCGGCCAAATTAAACGGTGTCCGGCCTGTCCGGTTTTAGTTAGGCTTTACCTCGCACCTCGGTAGATTTTCGTAAAATGGGCCTGGCAATACTGCGCTAGATGTCTCATTTGTTCTAAGTGGTACGCAAGTCGTTCGTTAGATGGTCATATTTAAATGTTCGTAGTTAATTTTATTCATTAGTAAAGAAGTTTTGTTTTGTTCAATTTTATTTTCTCAATTTTAATTTTGTGTTTTCCCTTGGGAAATAAAAATATTAATGAATGATTAGTAGTAATAAAAAAAGACTGATTCGTTATTCAATGATCAAGAAAATCTTAGTTTTACGTAAAAAAAATTGTATTATGTAGACAGAAAATCCTTCATAATTTAGGGTGTCCGGCTTTTTTACCCAAATGTCCGGCCAAACTGGCTGGTCTGTCCGGCTATTAGGTTAGACGACCTGGCAACCATTACCTTTGTTTTTTCTCAGTATTAGCAACACATTTCTTCGGCTTTTGTCCTACATCTGCCTTATTTTCTGTACTTGCTTTTCCTGCATAATTATGTGTCTCTATGTCACTTTAAATAAATGTTTTTCTTCTTCTTCTTTTTCTTCACAAACAGCTTTTCTTACAGGAAAACTTCAAACCAACAATAAATTTTATTAGCTGTTAATAATGATGAAGAGAATTTGGCTTTCGCGAAGGATTTTAGTATACAGGCACACGGTACATAGACTGTGAGTTAGAGGGAAATAGGAGCGCCACGTAGTTTAATTTAATCCGAATATTAAATGGGAATTTACTCACGGCAACGCCAGTGCAGATGGTCACAATATCCGGTGTTTTCTGGAGGGAATATAGCTCCCTATCGGCGGCTAGGCATCTTCTACAGACACGGGCTATGCTCTCATGTTGCGCCGGAGTCCCAGAGAACACTCTTACCTGCATGTATTGCATTTTTTACAACTTTTTTAAACATAAACAATCCCCAATTGAATTCCTTTGATATGCCTACCCTAGGATTCTGCCAATGTCAAGTCAAATGGCATCTTTAAGAGGCTATAAACTTTTTTCTTTGCTCTTTTAAAGCCGGTGTAGTCGGTAGTGGAGATACCTAAAACAAAACAGCAAAAATACAGATAAATACGTCACATATTGATTGATAAACAGTAAAAAACAAACAATCTACAATTTTATATTGGCTGAATCGGCAAACATTGTTTAGCCATAATTATTAGCCTACAACCTATTCTCAGGCTTACCAAATATACACAAAAAATTTATGAAGCGGTTTCGGAGGATGGATAGATAGATAGATAACACTTTATGGCACACCAGTAATTCGATAACAAACACATAAACTAGTTTTTGTATTAGATTATATCAATACTGTAAGTTATCTGGAAATAAATTATTCTTATTCTTATAACAAACACTGCGACACGAGATTTTTATATTTTAGATTTTCAATGAAATTGTTTTTTTGAATCAACTTGGTCTGCCTATAAGGGCATTTATCGTCTGTAGCTATATGGTTGCCGGAACAATGAAGACAAAGGGGTGTCTTATCACAGTTGTCACCTACATGTAGTTGGGCGCACCGAGAGCAATGTGGTTTGGATCTGCAATGAGTTTTGAAATGACCAAAGCAGCAGCAGTTCCTGAATTGTATTGTCGGGAAAATGTATAGATGTACTTTAATTAAATTATAAAAGCAGTATACATGTGGGGGAAGGACTTATCCTGACAATGTTAACACCAGATGGTTCATTAAGTAAACATTTTGTCTTTATACTGAATAAAGTTTTTGAGACTTTGACTTTGATCGGGATCCAAAAGTTTTAGAGCCGTTGTGATTTATGCATATACATTGAGCGTTAAATGAGCAATGGTAAGGTAGAATGCCAGCTTCTCATTCAGGAGGTCATGCGTTCGAATCCTGGCATGTACCAATGACTGTTTTTTTTATGTTAGGTACATACATTTGTGAAGTTATAGTAGCAATACCACTGGCTAACGGTGAAGGAAAATAATCGTGATGAAACCCTAGTGTCGGAGGTACCCATTTACATACCTTAGCTCTTCCTACGTACAGTGGCCCAACTATGAGGCTAAGTGCGGAAGTTTCAGGTCTAACTTACTAACTAATCATCAGCCATTTGACGCCCACTGCAGGACATAGGCCTCCTTTGTGGTTTTCGTAACCACGAGGGGTTTTGCCATAATCGCCACGCTTTGCAGGCGGGTTGGCGATCGCAGTATGCGGTTGGAATCTCAGGAAGACACTGCTGCCCGTCTCCTAGTAATTTATTTCTTTAGTCGCCTTCTACGACATCCACGGAAGGAAATGGAACTAACTAATGTCGAGCTTTAATGATGGCACTACAGCCTACTGGCAGTTCTACTGCCTCTACCAATTCCTGCATAGACCAGTTACTGGAAATGTGGGTCGATTAATCCACGTTTACGTGAAATTTCAATGTTTAACAGTGAATACATGGACTAAGAGAAAATAGGAGAGGAGTCCGTGTCGGGGGGCTCCTCAGTCTTGTGTAGAGCAGACAGCTCGGGTGCGCAGTGAAAGTTGGAGCAGCTGGTAGGTATGTGGTGTCGACTGATTAATAAAACAAACGCCTTCGGGAGGATTTACGTAGTTGTATTGTCACAATACATACACAGGTAAATCAGGTCAGGAACAATATTAAAACCATTAATAAATGCTAATACGCGTGACATAGGTGCGAGCGACGATCAAGGAAGGAAGTGAAGAGAGCCATAGATAATTATAGCTAAGGTTATCACAGACAATAAAAGTAAAGTACACAGACAATATAAGAATGCATCACATGTTCCAACACTTAGAACCTATGCAAACGACACACACTTACCGATGCGACACAAATACCACCACCAAGTTGTTGAGGAGGCTCAACCAGCCAGGTAAAAGTAAAAATAATTTGAAAGAATTTGTAACACCTGCGATAACCAATACCACAATGAGGAGCAGAATCCAAATAAAACCACATAACAACACAAAACAATCCAAAATCGTAAGCTAAAAGCATAGTGATTATTTTTTTATTTTTTTATTTGGACTGCCCCGTGCTTGTAGGGTGCACAGGGATTATATTCTCTGTGGCTAAAAGCAAACGTGTTTTTGACACTGACAGCCAAACAAATACCAACATAACGGGCGAAACTTTCTTTCTGGATGCGTTCAAGTTAACAACTTTATATCGTCTATGTATGATGTGATGTATTATAGTGATGCATATGTATCGAAGGGTGTGCTGTACACCGGCTTACGCTTAATTATTATGATTATTAATTCTTTATTGCACAAAGACAGTGTACACAAAGTGGACTTAATGCTAATGGCATTTTCTACCAGTCAACCTGCAGGAGGTACAAGAGAGGCAAAAATTGAGGTAGGCGTGCAAAGAAGAAAGAGAATACCTAGAATTTTAATTAAAATAAAGAAAAATTGTAACGCAATAAATTCCCATTTCCGTTTTATATTATTATTATCCACTCTTATCAGGTTTACGCTGTAAAAAATAGTATAGTAAGACTGATAAGACTTTTTGTGTTACGTTCAAAAAATTCGTACCTACATACAGTAAGACTTTGATAAGACTTTTTGTGTGTTCATTTGTGTTACGTTCAAAAAATTGTATGAACGTAATAAATTGACTGAATTTTGCAGGAAAATTATCCATTGATTTTAACTTACAATTCAATAGTCTGTGATGTATCAAACTGTCAAAAGTTTTTGTGTGGTCAGAGAAGTTACCTATTTTTCTTTAATTTGGAGGATAATGCCTAAATCCCCGATGCGAGGCACCTCTGGCGCGTGTGGCACCTGTCTGGCTGCCGACAGAGAACTCTCTGCCCTTCGTCTGACGCCGCAGCTCTTAAATGTCTGCGTTGGACTTGCTGTGAGTCGAACATTTTGATTCCCCGACGCACGAGTCGGTGCCAGTGGTCAAGCTACCGAGAGGCTAGACGGTGCCGTGCCGCCAAGATCAAGGGGCCCCAGGCCGGTTGGCCAGCATACGATTTTTGTGAGTACTGGCCACAGCACTGTCGACGGTTCTCCGTATGAAATTAATGTGACAAGATACTTCAGATTGTCAATGCAATTCTGTTATTGAAAAAGACTAACAATAAATGTGTATTTTATGTCCGCCATATCTTTCCACGTTAAATAACCCCAACAAATGGTAGCAGAGCGTGGTTATACGATTATCTACAAATAAAAAGGTAAAAATATGGCATCGACGAGTTACCGAAATATCGAACCATTGACCAAGTCAAATTATGACACTTGGTGCCTACAAGCGCAAGCCGTCCTAATAAAAAACGATTATTGGGATATCGTAAGCGGAAATAAAAGTCTGTCATCAACTGCGGATGCGGCGGCAAAATCTGCGTTCGAAAAGGAAGACCTCAAGGCAAGAGCTGAAATTTTACTTTTGCTGTCACCTTCAGAACTCAAGCAAATAAAAACATGCACGTCGTCGAAATCTGTATGGGACAAACTTAAAGCTACATATCAAAGCACCGGGCCCGCACGTAAGGCAACCTTATTAAAACAGCTAGTTCTCAAACGTATGACAGCTGACGAAGACATCCGTGATCATCTAAATAACTTCATGGATGTGGTCGATAAA
This sequence comes from Yponomeuta evonymella, assembly GCA_963969515.1. Lineage (NCBI taxonomy): Eukaryota > Metazoa > Arthropoda > Insecta > Lepidoptera > Yponomeutidae > Yponomeuta > Yponomeuta evonymella. The sequence goes on from OZ018372.1 coordinate 4,049,800, forward strand.
CTCGCCGACATGGAAATAAAAATACCGCCAGAACTGCTCAGCATAATGCTCCTCTATAGTTTGCCAACGTCATTCGAAAATTTCCGAATAGCCATCGAGTCAAGAGACACACTGCCTAATCCTGACGACCTGAAAGTGAAGATTCTCGAAGAATACCAGGCCAGGAGCGGTAACGAAGCACCTGAAAGTAGTGAAGCATACCACTTCAAGAAAAATAAGACGAAGTTGTACTGCAAGAACTGCAAGAAGAAGGGCCACACTACCGAGGCATGTTGGGGCAAGAAGGATCGCTCAAATGAGAAACCTAACAGAAGCCAATCAAAAACTTTTAACGTCTGCCTGAGTACTGCAAGTTCAAGCACCGATAAAAACATGTGGTGTTTAGATAGCGGCTGCTCATCCCATATGTGCGGCGACAAGACGATGTTTTCGGCTCTGACCCCTGAAAATGGAACCCTAAAGTTGGCATCGAACAAATATACGAGCAAAATTGAAGGCAAAGGAAAAGTTACAGTCAGCCAAGAAAAAGTAGACTACAACTTCAAAGACACGTTGTTTGTTCCTGATGTGTCAGTCAATCTACTGTCAGTAGGCAAAATAGCTGACAGAGGACATAAAGTCATCTTCGAAAAAGATAAAGCCTACATCGTAGAAAAAAGCGGCGAGGTGTCACTGACAGCACAGAGAAGAGACGGTCTATACTACTTCGAATTTAAGAAGAAAGAAGTGTCAAACTACACCCGAAAAAGCAACGACTGCGACCTAATGGAATGGCATCGAAAACTTGGCCATATAAATGAAAGGGATCTGAAGAAGATGGCCCAAGACAACCTAATGTATGGATTGCGACCGACTGATGAAAAATTAGAAGCGTGTGAAACCTGCATAAAAGGCAAGCTGTCAAGATTACCATTTACGCGACACGATGGCCTCTACACAACGGAAAAGCTGGAAATTATCCATAGCGACGTATGTGGGCCTTTCGAGTGCGAAACGTTAGCGGGATCGAGATATTACGTCACATTCATAGACGATTTCACTCGATACTGCCACGTCTACTTCATAAAGAAGAAAAGTGACGTATTCAACACTTTTAAGCAATATAAAAGCGAAGTCGAGACGTTCCACAACAAAAAGATAAAACACCTGCAGACAGACAACGGCACTGAATATCGCAACAAAGAATTTGACGATTTCCTCAAACTACACGGAATCCAAAGAAGATTGACCACTGTGTATACCCCGCAACAAAATGGAACAAGCGAGAGGAAGAACAGATCTTTGTTGGACAAAGCCAGATGCCTGTTGATCGAAGCAAACGCACCCAAAAAGTTGTGGGCAGAAGCGGTACATACGGCCAACTACCTTATTAACCGTAGCCCTTCGAAAGCGTTAAACGGTGAGATACCATTCACGAAATGGATTGACCGAACACCATCTGGCAATCATCTTCACGTTTTCGGCAGGAAGACCTTTGTCCTGAAAAAGAACAGACGAGGAAAGCTGACTCAACACGCTAAAGAGGGCGTATTCATGGGATACTCGTTGACTACAAAAGGATACAGAGTATACATACCTGAAGATGATGACATGGTGATAAGCAGGGACATCAAGGTTATAGATCAGATGTACTTCAAAGAAAAAGACACGGAATATGAAAACCTTGTATACAAAGAGGAACGCCATCACTCGAACACACCTGAAAAAGAAAAAGAAAATAAAAACAAAAGAAAAAAGAACAAAATTAGACAGGAAATAGAAATCGAAATTACAGAAGGGAAAAATGACACAATGAATAACGAAATTCAAAATCCGGAAAACTTACCTCTAGATCCTGATGACTTGGACGAAAACGAATCCTTTGATGACGCATCGGAGATAGTAGAGATTCCTGAGAATGGGAGGCCGCAAAGAGAGAGGCGCCCACCTGCATGGACTAGAGATTATGTACTGGATGAGACTGAAGAGAGTCATTTACTCAATGAAATAACTTACCTGTCTGATGAAAATGAGAACGACGAGTACTGGCATGATGCCATAAAAGCTGAAATAAGAGCACATGTCAAGAACGGAACCTGGAAAGTCGAAAAGAAAGGCAAAGATGTGAAAGTCGTTGACTACAAAATGGTTCTAAGAAATAAAGTTGGACCAGATGACAGCGTCACAAGAAAAGCCAGACTTGTAGCACGAGGCTTTACACAGCGACCAGGTATCGATTACAATGACACTTACGCACCCGTCGCGAAACTAAGTTCAATCAGATCTGTCATCGGAGTAGCTGTCGAGGAAGAGTTAAATCTGAACCAAATGGACGTCACAACCGCGTACCTAAATGGTGAGCTGGAAGAAAAGATAGTGATGAAATACCCTGACTACTTAGAAGAATACCTGACAGAAATCATGGTCGAAGAAAGTACAAAAGAAGACTTAACTATATACAACAAAACAGTTGACATGCTGAGAGACATAAAAAACAACCCAAAAGAGAAGGTATGCTGTCTCATTAAAGCGCTTTACGGACTCAAGCAGGCAGGGAGGCAGTGGTACAAAAAGCTCGACACAGAACTAAAACACATCGGTTTCAGAGCATCAGAAGCTGACCCATGTGTATACCTACTAGAGAAAAGAGGAGTTAAAATAATAATAGTAATCTATGTCGACGACTTATTGATTGCCTACTCGTGTCCTAGAAAACTTAAAGAAGTCAAAGACCTGCTAAATTCAAAATTCGAACTAAAAGATTTGGGAAGACCGAAACGGCTCATTGGTATAGATATGATATATAACAAAGAAGGAATTAAAATATGCCAACAGAAATTCATTGAAGACACTTTAAAGAAATTTAAAATGGAAGACTGCAAAACTACATCAACGCCAATGGAGCCAGGCCTCAAACTTGAAAGATGTGGAAAAGATGAAAGTCAACATCTTAATCTTCCTTACAAAAATTTAATAGGTACGCTGATGTATCTGGCAGTGGCAACTCGCCCTGACATCATGTTTGCTATAAGCTACCTATCACAGTTTAATGACTGTCATAAGGAAGAGCACTTTAAGTGCGCGAAAAGGGTACTTCGATACCTCAAAGCGACTAAAAACGTCGGATTGACATTCACGAAGACCGGCCAAGACATGCATGGCATGGCTGATGCGGACTGGGGCTCTTGCAAGCTCGACCGGAAGTCATTTTCAGGCTACTGTTTTAAATATGCTGGTACGGCCATAAGCTGGATGTCGAAGAAACAAAAGAGCGTCGCCCTTTCGACAGCAGAAGCGGAATACGTCGCCTTAACCGAAGCTGCGAAGGAAGCGATACACTTAAAAAGTCTATTCAAAGACTTGGGAGCTGACTACGAACGAGTTGTTGTCGCAACCGACAATCAAGCAGCCCTCAAGTTAAGTCAAAATTCAATGGTGACGTCGAAGTCAAAACACATTGATTTAAAAATGCACTTCATTAGGAACTGCATCCAAGAAGGAGCAATAGACGTCAAGTATCTGCGAACCGAAGACATGGAGGCAGACCTGCTAACCAAAGCTTTAGCTGGTCCGCGTTTAATGAAGTTGCGGAGCAGCCTTGGACTGTCCTGATCACCACGATAGTGCCGTGAAGAGGAGTGTGAGTACTGGCCACAGCACTGTCGACGGTTCTCCGTATGAAATTAATGTGACAAGATACTTCAGATTGTCAATGCAATTCTGTTATTGAAAAAGACTAACAATAAATGTGTATTTTATGTCCGCCATATCTTTCCACGTTAAATAACCCCAACAATTTTACTATTAAAGGCCCCAATTTTTCTTGCAAAATCACAAACTTTCTCGTTGACCGGATTGTTCTAACAGTACCTATTACATTAATTCCCACGGGGGCCAGCTATTGCTACTAATGGCCCTCTGGGTATTTTTTCGTGGTGTCCTTGTATGGCCCCAAACTAGGATACAAGATTGCTAGGATACCATATCACAGGGCATCCTAGTTTGGGACCGGGACAAGTGACTATGTTATGATAACTTATTTGTACAAATCAAAATATGGTGACACGAAGTGGGAATTAATATTCCATTTTTTGTTGTATTTATTAGAGAGCTAGGCGAGTTGGACATCCAATGCCAGGACCTTACTGGCCAGCGGGATGACCTACAACGTCAGCTCAACTCATTTAACAAGTGCCACGATGTCCATGATGTGGCACTACAGCGCATACAATTGCTTGAAAACCAGCTTGCTGAGGCACACCATGAGCTCCAGCAAATCAGTGAGCGTGAAGAACAAAAAGAAAGCTCTAAAACCATGGCCTTGTACAATGAAATGATGAGTGAAGCTGGGATACCAACTGTTGACCTAACTACAACCAGTGATAGGTCTTGCACTACCAAGAACAACGGTAGTATGAAAATGAACAGTGCGAACAAAATCAAAAAGTATATAAAAACAAAAAAATACATTCAGAAGGTGCAGAAACTAATTAAACAAAGCCGGAAGAGTATAGAAAGTGTACCTATTCACCGCCAAAAGATGCAATTAGAAAAAGAAATGGCTGAATGCCAGAAGGAACTTTTTGACAACAAAGTGGACCATGAGCTAGGGATGGCTGAGTTACAATTACAAGTGGAAGATCTGCAATTTCAATTACTCGATATCACTTGTAAGTACTCAATTGTACAGACCCAGAATAATGACTGCATTTCATCAATAAATGGGTTGATTGCTCTAAGCAAGGACAATCTGAAACGCGTCGAGTCTAACATGGTCCAGATTGCGGATGACTCTGAAGAAGGAGTGACCTTGTCACCTCTGCCACCACCATCAGACCTGTCTGGAGACCCAGTCGCTCTACACCTAAGCTCCAACCAGCAGCTGAACGATGAAAAAGTCAGTCCGCAGCCAAGTTTGCAGCCGTGCAGTGTGCCATCCACACCAGCCCCTATACAGCTGGATTGTGCACAGCAGAATGGAGGCAAGCCTAGCCGTCAGGTTGTAAGCGGGTGCAGAGCTACATCAACCAGTGCCAGCAAAATGCATGTTCGGCTGCAGTCGGGGCCCACCCGCAGCTCAGTTCAAGACACTCCCTTTAAAACCTTAATTTTCTCTGACAAAATAGGTGTAGGTTTAGGTACCAAGCTACAGTACAGCTTAAGACAGCATGTAGAGAATGTATGTATGCCAAATGCCTCTTATATTCAAATAGTCAACCTTTTGCTCAGCAAACAATATGATAGAAATACAACTATTGTATTATTAATGGGGAACAGCACAGGGATTCAAGAAAGTGACTTAATAAATTATTATGAGTCCATAGTAGCTTTGCAAGTAAGAAAAATTATCATCTGTGCTTTTCCCTATTCAAAAACTCTCTCAGAGGCACAAAATGACCGGATAGATAAATTAAACCGGCTATTATATAATATGACCTTCGGTCATCGAGACCAAGTACTTTTTTTCGATACGAATAAATTTATTCGAAATTTTATATTAACTAGGGACACATTGTATCTGCCCCTCTCTTCTAAGCGACATATTGCCAAATTATTGGCATTCAATGTATATGACCCCCTTATTGTTAAGACAATAGCACAGGGACCTCTAGGCTATACAAAATGTAAGAAAATTGATACTTCCCAACCTCTGTACTCTGAGGTTGTGAAAAAACCTAGTTTAAGTAGGTTAAACTTGACCGCTGATTTAAACTGTCAGCGCAGACAAAAGAAAAGCCCCCCTTAAATAAATTAATTTTAGCTAATCAGAATATACAGGGTGGCTTTTCTGGAAAGTTATTAGAATTAGAGTTGTTCTTAGAACAATATAGAGTGGACATACTTTGCGTCACAGAGCACTGGCTACCAGAAACACAAATGAATTTTTCTGTGAATAACTATCAAATAGCCAGTTGCTTCAATAGAAAGTCTGCAAGGCACGGGGGATCCTTGATACTAGCAAAAAATTGTTTGAAATTTAAAGAACGGAAAGACATTTGCAGATTTTCTGTTGAAAAAGTAATTGAAATATCATGTGTTGAACTGTCTAGACACATTGTAGTAGCCATATACAGGCCCCCTACCAGCGATTACAGTTCATTTGAATCAATATTAGAGGATGTTTTGAAGGTAGCCTCCAGCAGTAATAAGAAAGTCATAGTCTGTGGTGACTTCAATATCGACTTATTGGTAGACTCGGCTTTAAATACCAAATTGACAATAATTTTCAAGTCGTTTAATTTAGTAAATATTTTCTTGGAGCCTTCTAGAATAACCGAAACTACGGCCACCTGCATAGATAATGTTTACTGCGATTGCGACTTTTCAGATAATTCTACAGTAAATTGTTTGAAGTCAGACCACAGTGGTCAAATTGTTCATTTTGAAATAGATAGAAAAAACGCAGAACAGGTTATCCTCTGCCGGCCCGTAACAAGTAAAAAATTAGAGTCATTTAAAGTAGACCTTGAAAGTAGCATAAAAACTCAAGAAAATTACCAAAATGCTAATGCTCATTATGTAGACTTTTTCAAAGTCGTGTCGGGTAGTTTTGAAAAAGTTTTTGAATTGCGGCAGCTAACAAATAATGAGAATAAATTAGGATTTAGTGAATGGGCAACCTCGGGTATCCGGAAAAGTAGAGACACACTTTATGAACTGTATGACAAAAAGACTTATACATATGACACCAAATTCATACAGCACGTCAAAAAATATTCCAAATTATTTAAGGCCGTCTGCCATAAGGCTAAATGCGATCATATAAAGAATAAAATCTTACAGTCACCGAATAAAATTAAAACAATTTGGACAATAATAAATAGAGAAACGGGTAAAACAAAATTGGGAGACCGAGATATTTCGCTTAAGATTGATGACAAAATAATAACGACAAATGAAGATATCGCTGCAGCATTTGAACAGTTCTTCACTAATGTTCCAATCGTGACTACAGCTCCGTTAGACTCGTCACCTGATCGTGCAGCAACATTACTAAAAGACCATGTCTCCTCGTGCGAACACGATTTCTCATTTAATTACATTGAGCCCCATAACGTTCTTAAAAAATTTAAATTATTGAATCTTAAAAAAACGGAGGACTTGTGGGGTATGTCAGTAAAAATTGTTAGTTCAGTGATCCATGTCCTAGCTTTACCGTTAGCAAAAATTTTCAATAAATGTGTAGATGAGGGAGTATTTCCGGACCTCATGAAATATAGTAGACTAGTACCCTTATTTAAGAGCGGTGATAAACACGATCCAACCAATTTTAGGCCCGTCTCAGTACTACCAGTATTGAGTAAAATATTTGAGAAGATCATCTTCGATCAATTACTTACGCATTTCAATAATTACCAACTCTTTCATAGCCAGCAATTTGGTTTTACTAAAGGGCGGAATACAACAGACGCCGGAGTTATGTTACTTAAACATATTTTCAGCGCGTGGGAGGATCGCAAGGATGCAGTAGGCATATTTTGTGATTTATCAAAAGCATTTGATTGTGTAGACCACGAAACGCTACTGCTAAAGTTAAAACACTACGGAATAAAGGGTGCAGGTTTAGATCTTTTAAGATCGTATTTAGAAGGAAGGGTCCAAAAAGCAGACGTAAATCGTATTAAATCCTCGGGTTCACTTGTAAAAATAGGAGTCCCGCAGGGATCTATCTTAGGGCCGCTCCTTTTCCTAGTCTATATAAATGATTTACCGTTTATGGTACAAAAAATGTCTGAGATAGTGTTATTTGCTGATGACACGTCACTTATTTTTAAAATAAGGAGACAAGAAAATAATCTTGACGATGCAAATAATGCTCTCTCGCAAGTACTAGATTGGTTCACAGCAAATAATCTGCTGCTAAATTCTAAAAAGACGAAATGTATAAAGTTTTCCTTACCTAACGTACGAGTAGTTGAGAACAACATAGTAATTGGACATGAAAAACTAGAATTTGTAGATGATACTGTATTTCTGGGCATCACCATCGATCCAAAACTACAATGGGGTCCACATATTGTAAAATTAGCACACAGACTTAGCTCTGCAGCATATGCAGTGAAAAGAATTAGGGAACTCACTGACGTTGCAACTGCTAGGCTTGTTTATTTTAGTTACTTCCATAGTATTATGTCCTACGGTATACTACTATGGGGCCGGGCAGCAGACATTGAGACTATCTTCATCTTGCAGAAGAGAGCCATCCGATTTATTTACAAGTTAGGTAGTAGGGATTCGCTAAGAGATTTCTTCAAAGAAACCAACATCTTAACAGTTGCATGTCAATACATTTATGAAAATATTATGTACGTTAGAAAAAATATCAAAGACTTCGAAAATGTTGGTGGCCACCATAATGTTAATACTAGAAATAAACATAAATTGTCATTTCCACTATTTAGACTTGCAAAAGTTAACACATCCTTTATGGGGCACTGTATAAGGTTCTACAACAAAATTCCTCAAGATATATTAGAGTTACCTCCAACGCGATTTAAAAAATGTGTTAAGCACATTCTGTGCAAAAAGGCTTACTATAACATCAAGGATTATTTAGAAGACAAAGATGTTTGGCATTAAACAGTAGATTAATATTATTTAAAGGACGATTGTGACTAGTGTTCAACACATTCATGACTAATATTTTAAGTTGAAAACTCTGTTAATTAAGTTAAAACGTGTTTTGAAAAGAATAAATGTGGAGTTTCTTTGTTAGCTTCTTCTCCACATAATCCATTAATTGTGAAACTAACAACTTTGACGTTCATTAAGTAAACATTCTGTTTTTACAATGAATAAAAATATTTGAATTGAAAAAAATTGAATTGAATACAACAATTTTCTCTGTTTTATTTTAGCTATCACAGAACGATAGAATTTGCTATGAGTGTCGTGCCAGACTGAACAACTTTGTACTGTTCCGGAGTCGCGCACTGCGAGCCCAGACATTGCTTTCACAGGTAAAATAACATTCATGGAGTATGATCAATTAAAACCTTGCAAGGGATGCTATATAGTACTAGCGGTACACCCGTTGAAACAGTTACACCCATAAGTTGAAAACTCTGTTAATTAAGCAAACCTGTTTTGAAAAGACTAAATTGTCTATTAATCGTGAAACTATATATATATATATATATATATATATATATATATATATATATATATATATATATATATTTTAATAAGAAAATAAAAAGTAAACATCTAATAGTATTAGATGTTTATTTTTTATTATTAAAAAGTGTCATAAAATTGCGATTAGTTGGAACATGTATAAAAAGTTAAATTTGGGACACTATGGATTCCGTTCAGCTGTTATTGCGCGATTGAGTATCAAACATCCGAACATCTTCACAAACTTTCACATTTATAATATTAGTAGGAGTAGGATTATAAAGAGGAAATTTCTCAATTGCCTTTCTCTCTTTCTTCGCTGTCAGTATTAGTCGACATTGCCAAAACTCCCCAAAAGATTAATTGCATTTTTCTCTTTCTAACAGTTCACCCGCAGCCAGTGCCTATCCACTCTGACCCAAACAGTCATATCTCAAGACGAAGCAATCTGTATAGACGGTGACTCAACACAAGTTAGGCTAGAGTCCTCAGACTCAGAGTTACAAGAATTGATAGCCGAACCGCTTGTTGATTTGAAGCAAATTAAGGCTGACGGAAGTAAAATTGCTGATGATGACTACGACACTAAACTAGAATTGGTAGCCGAAGCAAATGAGACGTTTGAAGCAAAACCACAAAAAGAGGTAACATAGGTCTTGTACGTTTATTTTCGTTATGATCAGTGGTTGAGGCAAAGCGCGTGGGGTCATATTCTTACGCAAAGACGAGTGACTCTAACAACATCTTTATTTTATTTTATTACGATTAACAAACAATTGTACAATGAATGGTAAAAGCAGCTTCAGTGACAAGGAAGTATTTAAAGTAATTGTACAACCAGCAACGCTTACCATGAACTGGAGAAAAAGGAAATGAGGGCTTCAGAGAGAGGTAACTTCTGAATTATTACTACTAAGTTATTAAAACTACATACATATATACATAAACTCAGGCCTGCATCCCAGAGGGTTAGGCAGAGACCAGGGACTGCCACTTGCCACGATCCTGACAGATCACTTTCGCTTCCTCAACATTCATTACTAGTTGCATGCACGCACGCCGGTTTCGGGTACTTTTTATCTTGCCCTTCGCTAATAGATCCCCTATTTGAAAAAGTAATAAAACTAATAAGATTAATATGTTATCAATTTCAACGGCGAAATTAAACCTAAAATGTATACTTTTAGAAGGATTTATATTTACATACTCAAGCAAGGGCAGTAGACCGTGCCTAAACAACCCCGTATAGAGAGCAAATATTTCAAGGGAGTGAAAGTAGCAATTGTCGCTTTTAACAATTCTGTTCAGTGGTGCCCTCTCACCAGCGTTGGTCCCACAGGATGACGTCACAAACAAACAATGCGGATAAGCATCCCCAATTCTGTGACTGCGACTAGGGATGCGATAATTTATTCTATTCGTTAGTGTTTTTTAAAAAACCTATTTAAAGGCACCCATGCCTTGAACCCGCGACCTCTGGCTAACCGTGCCAGCGCTCTCCCAACTGAGCTAATGGGCAAGTGCAGGCATCAGCGAAATTTCGAGCCTGTTTACAAACTTCACTGTATTACGTACAGGCAGCGGCATCTGGCCGAAGTAATTTACATCACTTGCAGCTCCATCATGTAGGTACAGCGATATCATTCCGATGTAAAAACCTAACTGCAAAGTGGGTTACTCGGGGCTGCAAGTGATGTAAATTGCTTATGCCAGATGTCGCTGCCTGTACGTAATTAATACAGAGAAGTTTGTAAAGAGGTTCGAAATTTCGCCGATGCCTGCACTTTAGCTCACTTTTAACTGAGTATATTTTATTCTACAATTCTAGTCGTATCGTCCCTTGTTGTTCCAGCAAATAGACTTCGAAGTCAGGCCAATAGATCGCAGCGAGGTGCTTGCCTACTACGAACGCGAGAGAGACAAGGAGCGGTACCAGCGCGCGCCGTACAAGTGTCATCCCTGCGCGCTTCCGTTCCTCTCGGAACAGAAACTGAGGAGTCACAACACTTTGCACGGCGAGGTGAGTGGAGTTGGAAAGAAAGAGACAAAGAAAATGAAAACGACCTCGTGGCGCAGCGGTAGTGCATCTATCTGCATATCATGCGAGAGGTCCCGGGTTCGAATCCCGGCTGGGGACAAAAAAAAACCCCATCTTGGATGTTTAAATGTTTGTGATGTCGTTGTCTCTGGTTCCCACAACACAGGGTATCCTAGTGTGGGGCCAGACGCAATGTATGTGCCTGTATGTAATTGTAATTGTTGTTTATTTGAAAAAATTAAAACCGGCCAAGTGCGAGTCGGACTCGCGCACGAAGGGTTCCGTACCATTATCTATACAAAATTACACAAAGGTCGAATTTGAGAACAGCGCCCTCCATCCAACCAACCAACCAACAAGAAGCGATTGACATTTAACGACATGACATCGGCGCTAGGAAGGTTACATAGATGGTCGCTAGATGGCGAGCGCTGTCTTTAGACAACGTCTGTTGTATGGGAGCCCCTCTTAAATATTCATTTTATTCTGTTTTTATTTTTAATGTATTTGTTGTCATGGCGGCAATAGAAATACATCACCTGTGAACATTTCAACTGCCTAGCTATCACGGTTCATGAGATACAGCCTGGTTATAGACAGACAGACGGATAGACAGACAGACGGGTTTCCTCGCGATGTTTTCCTTCACCGTTAGCGAGTGGTATTCTACTATAACTTCACAAATGTACATAACTTAGAAAACAAAGTCATAGGTACATGCCCGCACTGGGAATCTAACCTGGGTCACCCGCTTCAGAGTCCAATGTTCTACCCATTAGGCTACCACCGCTTTATTTATTTAATACGCAGATATTACAGAAACGTGCCGCTTATTCTAAACTAGCTGTTGCCCGCGACTTCGTTCGCGTGGTAATTTTTATATGTGTATTTTTCCGGGATAAAAAATAGCCTATGTGCTAATCCGAACTATAATCTATCTTTGTGCAAAATTTCATCCGGATCCGTTCAGCCGTTTTTGCGTGAAAGAGTAACAATCATCCATCCATACATACAAACTTTCGCGTTTATAATATTAGTAACTACTTAGATGACAAAAATAGGCACTTAAATAAATAAAAATTGTTTTAAATGTCCGTAATTTTATATCCCCCACAGACCACACTTGTCAAAAGCATATTGTTTTTTTACGAAAATGTGAAATCTGCGAGAGGGTTGACAGTTTTTTTTTCTTCATATGAACACAAAATAAAATGCAAGAGCAAATTAAAAGCACCTTTTCCTTATTGACAGAAACGGGGACATCTCAAGTGCGAGGTCTGCGAACAGCGATTCAGGGACGACGCGGCATTGAAAATGCACACAGATTTTCATTACAAGTAAGCCACACACTCATTACCTTTATTGCATACTCTCTGGCTCCATCATCCATCATCAGCCATTTGAAGCCCACCGCAGGACATAGGCCTCCCTCATGGTTTTCCAAGCTTCCCGGTGTTGTGCCGCCCGCACCCAGCGACTCACCGCCACCGTAACCAGGTCGTCAGACCATCTGGTGGGGGCCTGCCCACGGTGCCTTGTCCGGTCCGCGGTCGCCAGGTCAGAACTTTTTCGCCCCAACGGCCATCAGTTCTCCGAGCTATGTGCCCCGCCCACTACTACTTCAACTAAGCAATTCTTCGAGCTATATCAGTAAATCAGTTCTTCTGCGGATCTCCTCATTCCTGATTCGATCACGCAGTGAAACTCCTAACGTACCTTTTGTGCGGATCAGTAAACCAAAGTGAATATAGCGTGTAACAAAATCACCATATCAACCCGGCAAGTTTAAAATAATTAGAGTTCCGTAGACAGCAACTGTCCGTCTGTCTATTCGCGGCTTAGCTCAAAGCTTGTTAGCTAGAAAGCCGAAATTAAGAATGGATATACCATATTGTTCCGTACCATTGTACCATACCTTCCGTGTGGCGCCGGATTAAGAATAGCGTCACTCCATTTCCTTCCGTGGACGTCGTAGAAGGCGACTAAGGAAATCAATTACCAGGAGACGGGCAGCAGCGTCGTCCTGAGATTCCAACCGCATCCTGCGATCGCCAACCCGCCTGCGAAGCGTGGCGATTTTGGCAAAACCCCTCATGGTTATGAAAACCACGAAGGAGGCCTATGTCCTGCAGTGGGCGTCAAATGGCTGATGATGATGATGATGATGATACCATATTGTTATTGGATACATATAAAGTGCTGACCTGTCAACCGCGGACCGCATGACGTAGCGTAAATATTTACCATAGTTAGTAGAACTAGCGTGATATTACTCAAGCCAGAGAAGTTTGTAAAGAGGTTCGAAATTTCGCCGATGCCTGCACTTGCCCATTAGCTCAGTCGGGAGAGCGCTGGCACGGTTAGTCAGAGGTCGCGGGTTCAAGTCCCGGCATGGGTGGTATTTTTAGCCTCTAGATAGGTTTTTTAAATTATTATATTGTATTGTAATCAGGTAATGCCTATATATTATTATGTTTATGTTTATGTTTATGTTTATGTTTATGTTTATGTTTATGTTTATGTTTATGTTTATGTTTATGTTTATGTTTATGTTTATGTTTATGTTTATGTTTATGTTTATGTTTATGTTTATGTTTATGTTTATGTTTATATTAAACTGAATTAAATAAAATTAAATAAAATAAACTAAAGCCGTCAAAAAGCAAAATCGGCTGACCATGTTCGTTTTATTAACATCGCTTCAGAAGCTACTCGTGCCGAGAATGCGATCGCACCGACTGCAGCTACTACAAGATGGCGGAGCACTACAAGAACTGTCACCTGACCAAGCTGCAGCTCTGTCGCGGGTGCCCGGCGCGGTTCATGTGAGTCGCACGGTCGCGCGACCGTCGGTGTTTAATAGAGATGAAATAAAAATTTGCGGTGTTATTCTATAGAACGCGATTCCTTAAAAAAAACTCCGTAAACGGCGTATAAAGTAGTCTGTGGTAGATTTTACCACAGACTATTTATGCTGCGTTTATGGAGTGCCTTAAAGAATCGGAATCAACGGGCATTTAACTCGTAAACACGTAACATGTTAGACCCCGTCTTCGTTTACCATCAGGCGTGACTGGGGTCAAGTGTCAACCTGTCCTAATTGAAAAGAAAAAACCGGTCAAGTGCGAGTTGGACTCGCCCACCGAGGGTTCACATGCTACTATAACTTTAAAAATGTACATAACTTAGAAAAAAAAGACATAGGTACCTACATGGCACCACTGGGAATCGAACCTGGGTCTCTCGCTTCCGAGTCCAATGTTCTACCGACTAGGCTACCACCGCTCTTGTCCCACTTGCTGAGGTTAATATTATTCATCATCATCATCAGCCCTTTGACGCCCACTGCAGGAAATAGGCCTCCCTCGGTTTTTATAACCATGAGGGGTTTTGCCATAATCGCTACGCTTGGCAGGCGGGTTGGCGGTCGCAGTATGCGGTTGGAGTCTCAGGAAGACGCTGCTGCCCGTCTCCTGGTAATTTATTTCCTTAGTCGCCTTCTACGACATCCACGGTTATTATTAATAATATTATGATTAATTGTTTATGGAACTAAAGAAAGTACAAAAGGTGGACTTAATGCTAATGCTGGTTGATTTAATGGGCTCTATTCGGCCTTGTTTGAGACTTTTTAGCAGTCTTGTTTTTTATTCTTTTATAAGGTTTGTTACTTAAGTCCCTCATAATATGCCATCTTTTAATTAACGCATCAGTAACACTAACGCGCGTGTAATGCATTGCAGGAGCAAAAGGGAGTTGAAGAACCACACACGCACTGCGCACAAGCGCAGGCGCCAGCACACGTGTGGGACTTGCGCGCGGCACTTCGCAACCAGAGACAGCCTGCTTCGACACCAGAGGATGTGAGTGTAGTGCTTACAAATTCATAGTTACATTTATTACACTTGCGATTGGTTAGCTCAAAAACCAAGCATGTGGGCAAGCGCAGGCGACAGCACACTTGCTTGCGCGCAACTTGCACGACTTGCGCGCGGCATTTCGTGACCAGAGACAGCCTGCTTCGACGCCAGAGGATGTGAGTGTAGCGCTTGCAAATTCATAGTTACATTTATTACACTTGCGATTAGTTAGCTCAAAAACCAAGCATGTGGGCAATCGCAGGCGCCAGCACACGTGTGAGACTTGCGCGTGGCACTGCGCGACCAGAGACAGCCTGCTTCGACACCAGAGGATGTGAGTGTAGCGCTTGCAAATTTATGTTTACATTTATTACACTTGCGATCAGTCAGAGACTTCAAAAACCACGCGCATGAACGAGCGCAGACGCTAGCACACGTGTGAGACCTGCGCGCGGCACTTTGCGACTAGAGATAGTCGACACCACAGGATGTGAATATAGCACTTGTAAATTTATGGTTACATTTATTACACTTGTTATCAGTAAGGGGATTAGGCCACAGTTGCGAAATCAGCGGCAGTCTGACTGCAAATTTATGGTTACATTTGTTACACTTGTGATCAGCCATTGGACATTGAAGTCTGTTCCCACGGCCCGCCATCTTATAAAAGGTGTAGACTCTTCTTTTGCGTGTACTCTTATAGTATTATGTTTCCTTCTAGCCCTGGAAACTTAAGCATCACCGTCTCGCTTAGAATTAGAAAAAAAATGTATATGTCTACAGTCTTACTAGGACAGCAGTTGCGAATGCAGCTCTGGTTGCAAATTTATGGTTACATTTATTACACTTGTTAGTAAGGTGATCGAGTTCTCCTAAGACATACCTATTAATCTGTTTTCCATGCGGAAAACAATTTCATTGCTAAGGTAAACAAAATAAAAAAATGTCTTGCGCATTGAAAACGGATTATCATGCGGTTTTCATGAAAACACGAGCAGAAGACCCAGCTTCGTAGTTCATTCAAGATTGCAAATTTATTGTTACAATTATTTCATATGGAATCAGTGAGCAAAGACGTGCCGTGAACAAAAGAAGGCGTCAGCACACGTGCAAGACTTGCTCGCAGCGCTTCGCTACTAGAGACAATGGTGCGATACCGGTGGATATGGGGATATAACTTTATCGCTTGCAAATTTATAGTTACATTTATTACACATGTTAACCTTCGGCTATACTACCGTTCAACAATAGAATAGAATAGAGCCAGCTGGCTGAAATTATAATGAATAAAATAGCATAACAACTTTTTGTGACAATTTGACCAGCACTTCGCGAGGGGATACCGCCGTTTAGCCAAAGTATTTTTCGCCAAATTTTACTTCCCAATAAACTTATGGCATCAGTTTCATTTCCCAAATGAAACTTTAGCAAGTTTTCATTTCGCATTTTATTCATTTGGTCAAATTATCATTTCGCATAATTTTACTGCGTCAAGTTTTATTAAGACAAACGTTTATTATGCTAAAAATATAGGTGCGACGAAGCGCGTAGCGTAGCGGAGCGCGTAGGAGCGTGTTAGGTTGAACATGTAAGACCGAAAACTAACCGAAATTATTAGTGTAGGTTAATTTCCAAGCCAAGCAAATATTGACCAAGTATTTATTTGGTAAACAATAACTTGCCATAATAACTTTTGCTAACTGTTTATTTGCTTTAAGTTGTTTTGAGAAATGTTTTTTTGCCAAGTGATAATTTGCGGAAAATAGTTTGGGAAGTAATACTTTGGGAAACGATTTTTGGCAATACATTAGTAAACCCTTCGCGAGTGCTAGTCAAATTGTTGTCACAAAGACTAGAGTCTGCTGACCCAGCTACGAGTGTGGCGACCATTTTCTTTCCAACAGGCAACATACCGAAGTACCTGAGCTCGAGTGCGACGTCTGCCACAAGAGGTACCGGGGACGGACTTACCTCAGCGTGCACATGCGGAATGTGCACGGGGCCCCGCGCGGACCCCCCGAAGAGGCTTACTGCGCCGAGTGCGATATGCAGTTCAGGGACCCTCAGCAGTATAAGTAGGTTGAGTGAACGATTACCATCCTTACCA
Organism: Yponomeuta evonymella; assembly: GCA_963969515.1. Classification (NCBI taxonomy): domain Eukaryota; kingdom Metazoa; phylum Arthropoda; class Insecta; order Lepidoptera; family Yponomeutidae; genus Yponomeuta; species Yponomeuta evonymella. The sequence goes on from OZ018372.1 coordinate 4,066,901, forward strand.
GACTTACCTCAGTGTCCATATGCGGAATGTGCACGGGTTTGTGACGTCCTTGCCTAGTTATCGTAGCACAGGGTATGCTAGTTTGCGACTAGGACAAGTGATTCTGTTGTGTGGATGTTATTGTTTCTTCGTCTTTCTTTATATCCGTTGTCCCTCATCAGGGACATAGGGCCTTTAAGGTTTCAATAATAATTTGATTTCAGGCATACAGGTTATTAGCCTATAGTATAGCCCGCACAGATCTTTTTGGCGGTAACGTGAACATAGTCACAGATCGTTTGCACATCGCTTACTGTTTTTACATACATTATGTGTGAGTAATTGAGGTAGTGTGATGCATAGTAAATTACTATTAGTCAATTACTAAAGTAGTCAATTACTCACAAATACACTGTAAAGACAGTAAACGATGTGCAAACCATCTGTGACTATATTCACGTTACCGCCAAAAAGATTTGTGTGGACTATACCCTAGACTATTAGCAGGCTGCTGCTTCCAAGCGTAGAGACTCGCTCTCAGAGTTTTCGAGTTTGGGTCCCCATGGTCACTGACGGCGCTGGCCTTGTTTGGTATCGAATTTTAAACATCACCGGCCTTGTGGTCCACGGGAGGTATTTTATTTCCTTCCTTTGAAGCGGACATTGCAACTGCAACCTAATGTTGCTTCCATTGCAGACCGTCCGCTTCCACCGAACATGAACACCGAACATTCCTTTATCGATGCCTACAGACAGCACCTGAAGTCTACCCGCCGCCACGTCGCCCCCGGAGACTACCAGTTCGAGTGTGCACACTGCGGCAAGCGGTTCGTCGGCAAATACAACCTCCGCACCCACATACGGTTGCTGCATCAGCACGTGACGCCTTACAAGTGCGACATTTGCGGACAGGTGTGTGTCTGCCTTTACTCTCCTGCATAATCTGCATTTGGCAGTGTGACGGCGCGATTAACGGGTTTTGTGGCGTTGAAATATCAGAATTGGAAAATTGATTTATGTACTGGACCTCCTGCATAACCTGCGTTGGTTGTGTGACGGCGCGATTTGCGGGTTTTGTGGCGTTAACGTTATCAGAATTTGACAATTGAGAAACTTGCGAATTTTGACATTTCAAAACGCTGAGCTCTCGTCTTCATACTGAGAGTCTCGGAAATGTAGGTACACAAGCCACAAACTGTCAAAAAGTTTACCTGTTTTGGACAAAATTATGAAAACGTTTATAATACGTGTATAATAGTACTTATGAGGCCCATAGTGGTCTCTCACTATGGGCCTCATAAGAAGGCTCAAGGTCACGCAACGAGCTATGGCAAGGGCTATGCTCGGAATTTCTCTACGAGATCGAATCAGAAATGATGAGACCGTAGACGAACGAAAGTCGTCGACATAGCCCAGCGGATTAGTAAGTTGAAGTGGCAGTGGGCGGGGCACATAGCGCGCAGAACTGATGGCCGACGGGGCCGAAAAGTTCTCGAATGGAGACCACATATCGATCGGCAAGCGCAGCGTAGGACGACCAGCCACAAGATGGGCAGACGACCTCATCCAAGTGGCAGGAAGGCGCTGGATGCAGGCCGCTTCCGACCGGTCTTTTTGGGAATCCATGGAGGAGGCCTATGTCCAGCAGTGGACATCTTGTGGCTGAATGATGATGATGATGAATAGTACTTGTGAGTACTATCAGTTTGAGTGCGCGTACTCCGGCAAGCGGCATTCACATCCGGCTACTGCATCTGCACGCGACGCCTTACAAGTGCGACTTGTGCTCAAGCGAGGGCCCGCTTTTTCTCCTTACTCCTTGTGGGACCAAACGACGATTTAACATAAGTTGCGCGTCTACCCCGCGAGTATATTCGGGGTAGATTAAAGCCAGGAATTCCTTCGTTTGGACGAGTCACTAAATCCCGATTGGGCGCCTTGGAGTTGGTCAAAGAGTCATATTCTAAGGACAGCACGCGTGAAGCTCCTAGTGGATTTTTCTTAAGGTGCATACTCGGGGCATATTTGCTTGAGCGGCAGACTTTCCAATCCTATTCCAACTCCTCGCCGCAAGTCACTGACAATGTGTTCGCATCGTAATCATTAACATAATAAGCAATTTACTTTATTCAGGTAATTTTATTGATTTAATCATTTAGTTACTTATTTAACCATCTATTCATTAATTTATTTAACCCTATATTTCTTGCACTGCGCCCGTGATATTCGTGAGACAGACAGGCACTGGCTAAAAATCAGCGCTTTGGGCGAAAACCCTCAGCACAATGCTGAGCCGGCTGCCGTTTCCAGCAACAGGGACACACCGCAACTTATGTTAGTAATAAATAAAAAATAAAAACCGACTTCGAAACACTACAGCACTAAAAAGTTAGAAATAATTTAAATAATTAGAAGTATTTATACCTGTAGGTATTGTAGTAGTATAATGTGGAGCCGGTGCTCAAAATATATGTGCTGGTCTTGAAACTGGGCACCGACTACAAATTATACTTCTACAATACCTACATATATAAAAACTTCTAATTATTTAAATTATTTCTAACTTTTTAGTGCTGTAGTGTTTCGAAGTCGGTTTTTATTTTTTGTTTAAAAAATTTTATTTTTCAATGTTTAGTGAGGAAGCAGGAGAAAAATAAATAAGTCCCTTATAATCAAAATTTACCCTACTTAATTAGTTGCTTTAAAATTTGATGTTCTAAATTTCCATCTCCGAAAGTCTTCACCAGAACATCACCAAATTAACTTGGGACTACTTTTACGCTATTTTATGAAACATACGGATATTACTAAAAGATGGGCCCCATAAGGCTTATTTACTGCTGTCGATTGAAGAGTTCCGTTCTCCATCTCTGAAATTCTTCATCAGATCTTCGCCAAATTAAAATGGGACCAATGGGACGTTATACCTGTTCGAACAAAAAAAGAATTGTCGAGATCGGTTAAGATTTATGGAGGAACATAGCCAAAAAATATATATACGCCTCGAAATAACCTCCTCCTTTTTTGAAGTCGGTTAAAAAGTGTTTCATTGTTTTTTTTTACCTTTTGTATTGTATTTTAAGATTTCGTGTTGTAACGTTGTTAATGTATGCGTGTGTTTATGTTGTTGGAATAAATGGTTTTTTTTTATTCTTTCTTCTTCACACCGAATGTTATACTAAACCCGCGAGGCATTGAGTTGACTTTCAATCAAGTTAACAGCCTTTATTTGTCCACTGCTGGACGTAGGCCTCCCCCAGGGCAAGCCACTTCTTTCTGTCCTCGGCCATCTTCATCCATCCGCTGCCAGCAGTCTGCCCCAGTTCTTACACTGCATTCCCAAGTTTTTGGTCTCCACTCGAGAACCTCGGCAGATGTGACCAACATGCGCTAAAAAAATCAACCTACGCATGTGTATTTGTATTGACTTTTCTGTGTTGTAGAAACACACAGATACATCGTGAATGTTGGCTGGTTCGAAAGCCATAGCAAAATGTACGTGACGTAACAATAGCTATCGAATAAGCTAGTATACCAAACTCGAATCTATGAGAACAATTAGTAGCCAGCCAGAGCGGTGCGTGCGTGCCGCGTATCCGCAGGACGGAGAGCCGTTACAAATTGTTCGCGATTTGAAACAATATTTCTCAACTTCCGTGTGGTACCGGTTTAAGAATAGCGTCACTCCATTTCCTCCCGTGGATGTCGTGGAAGGCGGCTAAGGAAATCAATTACCATCACTTAAGTTCGCATTTCTGTATGAAGAATTTCAGTTAAATGTTTAATCTACATTTGAAGAAGAAGAAGAAGAAAGACATTAATTATACCAACAAGATAAATCACAGACAAAATAAGCACATAAGTAACATAATATGCAGAACAGAAAGAAAACTAAATACACAACAGACAAAACGAATAAATAAAACAGGACGAGTATGGCTCTTGTTTCTTGTGTGCAATAATAGTAGTTTATGCAACTGTCATATAATGAAGGGTATTAAAACACGAGTGTGAGTTTATGAAACGAGAGCAGCGAGTTTCATAATAGTAACGAGTGTTTTAATACCCGTGTTATATGCAGTTGCATACACTACTTTATCTTCACTAATGCAATTAAAAATTTAATTCACGCGTACGTGTATAATCACAGTGATTTTGCCGCCATTAAAATTTAACCAATGAGAGCGCAGCTGCGCGCTTCAATAAAACGCGACCAACCTGATTGGCCCTGCAATCAAGTTGGTCGCGTTTTATTGATGTTATAATGAGATTTTACGATATCGATGTGAATATTATACCATCATGTGAAATTGCTTAAATTGAGTGTTTTGTTGTCTGCGCTATAACAGTAGTAATTATAAGTCAAGTATTGAAAACATAAGTAGAATGTTACAACATTAGTGTAGATAAAGAATATTCTTATCTTATATTAAGAAAGTGGCGCAAGTCAGCCTAAATAGATGACATTTTTAATATGTAATAATTAAAAATAGCATGTCATCTATATAGGTTATGCAATTATTACATAACCGCGGCTTTCAAGCCACCCAGGTTTCAGTGTGTATTTCCTGTCCCAGTGCTTCCCCACGTCGAGTTATCTGACGGTCCACAAGCGAAGCAAGCACGGCCTGAATCCGCGCCCCAGGATACATCGGTGCCATCTCTGCGAGAAGGCTTTCACGGTGAGAAAGGGATCGGGGACGGGGAGGAGATGAAACCGTGTGGCGCCGGATTAAGAATAGCGTCACTCCATTTCCTTCCGTGGATGTCGTAGAAGGCGACTAAGGAATACAATTACCAGGAGACGGGCAGCGGCGTCTTCCTGAGATTCTAACCGCATACTGCGATCGCCAACCCGCCTGCCTAGCGTGGCGATTATGGCAAAACCCCTCATGGTTATAAAAACCATGAGGGAGGCCTATGTCCTGCAGTGGGCGTCAAGTGGCTGATGATGAAGAGATGGAGAGGAGAGGGTTCTGATAGGGTAAGACAGAGGTACGTAACCTGTAGAATTCTAAAGGACCCGATCGGGCCATCATAACAAGGGTATTTACTTTTTTTTTTCAAGGTCATAATCTAACAGGACACCATCAAGAAACGGAAGCTAGAGTATTTCGGGCCTATAGTTTTCTTATCATTTTCTTTTCTTACCTTTCCTTAATTGTGTTTTCAATCCTTGCTAACATTATAAACGCGAAAGTTCGTATGTATGGATGGATGTTTGTTACTCTCTCACGCAAAAACGGCTGAACGGATCCGGATTAAATTTTGCACAGAGAAAGATTATAGTCTGGATTAGCGCATAGGCTTTTATTTTTTATCCCGGAAAGATACACATATAAAAATTACCACGCGAACGAAGTCGCGGGCAACAGCTAGTATAGTAAAATAACAATAATATGCGTAACACCAAGTAGGTACGGTCTCCGTCAACTTGGCGTACAAGACAAGATTCCAGGAAGAAGGAGACCTGGGAGGCCAAAGATATCACGGCAACACAACTTACTACAGTGATTTCAACAGACTACCATCAGTTCCTTGGGTGTTAGCCGCCTCGAAAAGGAAGATAGGCGAATCGGTTTGCCAACCTCCGACAGCAGAGGGCACATAAAGAAGAAGTAGAGAGGTTCATTAGGCTTAAAAGCAGAATTGGAGCACTCGTGATTAGCTTGCTGATGGGTTCGAATACAAATTCAGTGCACTCACTTCCACGCGGTGGTTCTGGTTACCTCTCCAGAGAGGCTGCACATCTCGCGGCGTCGGAGCAGTTGCAGAAGTAGTGGTTATATTCTCTTTGGCAGAAGAAGTAAATTACGGTCAGCGTTGAGGTTGCCGGGGTCACGGATAAACCGATGTAGCGAGTACCTACTTAATTAACATTAACGTTACCTGTATTATACACACCCCCGGTTTCTCGTACACTGACAAGCTGTTAATCTACTGTTAACAGCTGTCAGTGGTTTTTTTTTGTATGCACTTTGGCCAATTGACAGCTGTTAACAGTGGCTTAACAGCGTGTTACTGTACGAGAAACTGGGGGTTAGTGTACCTACACAATCGGCATCCTTTGTACCTAGATGATAGTTATTTAGCGAAAGATATTTACGGTTTCAAGTTATATATTGTTCTTGAAGTCATTTTTTATATATACTGTAGCCTGTTTTTTCCAAACAATAACAATTTCTACCGGTTTGGTCGACATAATTAATATGTATATCTATGCCAAATTCTAGCTTTCCAGTACCTTCGAGCTAAGCTGCGGACAGACAGACGGACGGACACGGTGAAACTATGAGGGTCCCTTGTTGACTACGGGACCCTATAAAGGCTGTCACGCTCACAGTCGATAATATGCTTTATTCCCTCGTTACAGATGCGCAAATCGCTCGAGGAGCATCTGAACACGCATCTCGGCGTCCGTCCCTACGAGTGTAAGATTTGCGGCGCCACGTTCGCATACAAGGCGGCGCTGTATAACCACAACCGGTTGGTTCACAAGAATAGTAAAGGAGACGGCGGAAATACTTGAGAGTGGACGTGAAAATATTGTTAAAAATATTTGTTTGTAACTGTACTCTCGCCGCTACTGACGTGAAACACCTTTCAGTTCGACAGGGTCACCTGATAAAACCGCTTGCAACGAAAACGTGTCTCGGCGAGGACTGTAACTCTGTGACTACAAATCAAGTCAAATCATTTTTTTAAATTCAAATTAGCACAGAAATTGCGACTTAATGAACGATACAGGTGAAACTAGGTGTTCATTTCAAAATCTAGATAATTTTTAAGAAAAAATGGACAAAAAAACTTCAAACTTAGTCTTTTCAAGTCCTTAATTAACATAGTTTATATCATCATCATCATCATCATTCAGCCACAAGTTTATATAAATATTCTAAAACCTAGAACTCATGCATTGAACTGGCATTAATTCCAGATATCATTGTCATCTAAATAATCTTTAATGTTATAGTAGCCCTGTTGGCACAAAGTGTGCTTTACGAAGAAGCGAAAGTGATCTGTCAGGATCGTAGCAAGTGGCACTCCCTGGTCTCTGCCTACCCCTCTGGGATACAGGCGTGAGTTTATGTTATGTGCTTTACACATTTTTTGAACCGCGTTTCTGGTAAGCTTATTATATCCTCAGGGATCTTATTGTAGAAACGTATGCAATACCCCATAACGGATGTATTAACCTTTGGCAGCCAAAATTTTGGGAACGAAAGTTTATGTCTATTTCTAGTATTTACATTGTGTTGGCTACCTACAGTTTTAAAGTTACTGATATTTTTCCTAACGTACATAATATTTTCGTAGATATACTGACTAGCGACTGTTAGGCTGTTGGTTTCTTTAAAGAAATCTGGTAACGAATCTCATGTGTCCATGTGGTTACAATTTATTTGTATATCGTTGAGTAGAGCAAAGTAGCCTTACAGATTCTTTTGATCGTGCCGCTAGATGGCGGCAGTGCCGCGTAGCACATTGCGCAGTTTGAGTAAAAAATTAATCCTATCTTATAGACGTTTCACGTTAAACTAACGGTCGTATAAATCGACACAGCCCCACCCCCTTTTTTGCGTATCAAACTGCGCTTCAATTAAATGCAATACGTCAGAAATTACAACTAAACATGTTAGTAGTAAGAAGTAGAATTTTAAGTAAGTAGTTATGTTGGAAAGTTAAGGAAAAGATACAATCAACAAATAGTCTGCTAAAAAGTATGTTTATGTTATCATAACAAACAAGTGATAGTAATAAAAACATTTTTTTATAGACGTTTAATAAAAAAAACTGCTTTGCAGTTTGGCGAAATTGTGTTTTCTGTTTTATTATGAATAAATAAGCAAAAAAAAAATAAAAAAAGAATAAATAAAAACTTTTTTTTTATAAATACATACGTAGCATTAATTTTGTACAAAGTTGAACATTGCACCTAACTGTTACGTTCACACTCAGTTGTTTACACTTAGCGCCAGTACACTTCTAAACGACTTGCTGCATGTCACGTAGGTATAGTCCCACAAAAGTTATCTGACCCGGTGGAGATGTCAAATTTACCTAGTATGGAAACGTCAAGTTTACTTCGAGAAAAGTGACGCGTTCACCGGGTCAGGTAAGTTTGTCGCGCTCTAGCCATGTCGCGTTTTATAATAGGGGGTTAGCTGGACAAAGCGCGCTTTCCCGTCACACGGCGACATAAACGCATCGCGCAACCGCCAGCGTCTGGACGCAACTAATTATTATTATTATTACACTTGTGCTGGACCCAAACAAGGGCACCCTATTCAATTCAATTCAATTTAATTCAAATATTTTTATTCATTGTAAAAACAGAATGTTTACTTAATGAACGTCAAAGTTGTTAGTTTCACAATTAATGGATTATGTGGAGAAGAAGCTAACAAAGAAACTCCACATTTATTGTTCTCAAAACACGTTTTAACTTAATTAACAGAGTTTTCAACTTAAAATATTAGCCATGAATGTGTTGAACACTAGTCACAATCGTCCTTTAAATAACATTTGTTTCTTCTTCTCATAATCCAGGTTTGGAATCGATTTGATGGGTGGAAGGTGTGCGTGTGGTCTTCAATGAACGTATTGAGTATATTTACAATTTAACGATTTTATTTATTTTTTGAAGAAAACGATTACATTGTGTGCATGATATGCAAGATTAACGAAGTGAAGTTAGTAACGATAGATAGGCCGGGTGGGGATCGACTGATGACGTCAATGGGTTGCTGCTGCTAACGTCACACCGGTCCAGTAGTCCATTAGTTCCTTAGGCGAAGAAGAGATGGCGCTAACAACATTAATCTACTGTTTAATGCCAAACATCTTTGTCTTTGCTATGGTAACCAGGCGAGGACATCACAAAAATGGAAACACACCCAGACTGAGGCCATTTGTACAAATGTACGGCGCCCCCCAGTTGGAACTTCAATCTAGGGCCCGGCTCCCCCTCTTCTTTTTCAAGTGCACCAGCTGATTATGGTTGTATAGGGCGGCCGAATACGCGAACGTCGCTCCGCATTGCTCGCACTCGTACGGACGCACGCCGTTATGGATGTTCATATGATCTCTCAGAGACTTGGGTATGGCGAAGGCCTTCTCGCAGATTTCGCACACGTGTTTATTAATCTTCGGCCGGTCGCTGTGCCTCTTTCGTGAATGCTTCAGCGCGTACGCTTTCGAATGGAACCTCTCGTCGCAGACGCCGCATTTGTGCCGGGCCAACTTCAAGTGTTTCTCCTCGATGTGAGAGATTAAACTCATCTTTTGCGCGTAAGTCTTGCCGCAGTGGTCGCAGCAGTAGTTGAACTCGCCGTCCGAGAGATGCTTGGACGATTTGAGGTGGGTTTTGTACCTGTATTGGTCCTTGAACTGTATGTCGCACTCCGCGCAGTAAGCGTCTTCGCGTTTGTGTTCGCTCGGAGTCTCGTGGTAATTCCGCACGTGCGCTTTCAAGTTCAGGGCGCCTTTGTAGGTCTTGTGGCAGAAGGGGCACTGGAGCGGTCGCACCTTCGTGTGACTATGACGCAGGTGGCGGTCTAAGCCGAGTTTGGCGGTGTACTGTCGGTTGCAGAGGTGGCATACGTGTTTCTCGTGCCTTTTTCGGACGTGGCGTCTGAGCTCGAGGGCCGTGGTGAAGCGCGCGGGACATTTTCTGCATGCGCGCGCGGTTACGTCGTCGTGAACCTGCTTGTAATGCAGTGTGATTCTGTGGAGGTTGTAGTCGGTGCGCGGGCACCGCCGACAGCCGTAGCTTCTGCGAATTGGAGAGGACACACGTTTATTCTGACATAATATGTGAGCTGTGTCGGGGGTCTATGCTAAGGTATGCTCATACTCGTATTAGGTAGATAGATAGACACAGGTGAATCCTAATTCGTGAACAGAAATGTTTGTTTCTATCTCAGTATTTTAAGGCAAATTCGTTGCATTAACTCTAGAAGCAAACAGTTAAACTTTATTGATAATAATTTTAAATAGCAATTCTGAACGTTTCCTCATAAGGGTGTACATGCATATAAACATTATTTTACGAGATAACTCAAATATTGGTAAACGCTTCATACATAAAGCGTTACGCCAGGGAGTGACGTCATAGTCTAAGGTCGATTTGTATGGCGCGTTTTAGTACCACGTGACTATATTGACTTTTCGACTGGTCATATTATAAAAAGTTTTAGTCGCAGGAAAAAAAAATACCACCTTTATCGTCTTCTAACGTGTCCTCTCCAATTCTATCAAAACATTTTTAGTGCAAGCTCTCCATTGGTGGTCTTATCGCCTTCGACTTTAGTAATATTGTTTTGCAAAATAGTGTCAAATATAATGACTACAATGTAATCCCAATAATAGTGATAGCAATTTTTAAAACCTATAGTGTTGTAGTTATACTTTTTAGTTACTCCAATGTCATTAATTTAAATATTCAGATTTGTTTGACGTAGAACGACTTAGCACGACACTTCAATAAAACCATCACAACGATAAACAGCTTATTATTCCAATAGATTTTTCAACATATAGCCTAAAATGAAAATCGATCATTTGTGTTTCGATTTCACGTAGGGAACCCGATTGGGCGAATTGCACGTTTGACAGGCGATCATACACTGGTCATTACTTTACGCTCGCAAGCGGTCCCATTAGTTGGGAATGTAAGAAGCAACCTACGGTAGCGTTATCTTCGACTGAGGCCGAGTACATGGCTTTAGCTAGCGCTGCTAAACAAGCTACGTTTCTTAGGAGGTTAGTGTTTGAAATTACTGGTAACGCTGACAAGGTTGTGCTCTTTAACGATAGTCAGAGTGCGCAGAAAATTGCGCTCAACCCGATCCATCACAATAGGACAAAACACATTGATACCAAATTTCATTTTATAAGAGAAAAAATTAACGAAGGTATTATCAATGTGAAGTATCAACAGACTGATCAGATGGCAGCTGATGTGTTGACTAAGCCCCTAAGGCGTATAGCTCACCTGAGATGTGTTACAGGTATGGGCTTAACCAGTAGTTAGTTCTTTAGGTGCTTTTATTGTTTTATGTAAGTACCTATTGGTGTATTTTATTGTTCTACGTAAGTTTTTTTTGTGTGTTCTGTTTATTTCCATTGAGGGAGGGTGTTGTAGTTATACTTTTTAGTTACTCCAATGTCATTAATTTAAATATTCAGATGTGTTTGACGTAGAACGACTTAGCACGACACTTCAATAAAACCATCACAACGATAAACAGCTTATTATTCCAATAGATTTTTCAACATATAGCCTAAAACGTAGAGCAGAAATCGACCCCGGACGGCCGACGGGCTTTGCTAATTCTAGAGTTTGATGATCTTCTCAACAGATCTTGATCTTCGATGTACCCCTTTTCCACCACAAAAAGTATCAATGACGTCGGAGCACGCGGGGTAATGAATTATTGCTGAACACACATAAAAAGGCTAGGCATACGCTCTAGGCGCGGTGGCAGCCTAGTGGGTAGAACATTGGACTCGGAAGCGAGACCTATAACTTTGTTTTCTAAGTTACGTAAATTTGTGAAGTTATAGTAGCAATAGCACTCGCTAACCGTGAAGGAAAACATCGTAAGGAAACCTGAGTGTCCGAGCTATTCACATACCTCAGCGCTTGAAATCGACAATCCGCGGTGGGCACGCGTGGTGATTAAGCCCACGCTCTCTCTCTCTGAGAGAAGGCCTGTGCCCTACAGTGGGACGTATATAGGCTGCTTATGATACATAAAAAAAAAATCGGCCAAGGGCGAGTCGGACTCGCGCACCGAGGGTTCCGTACAAATTTGTAGGTACATATTATAAATCAGGAATGGAGTCTTGCAGTTTTTTCGAATTTTTCCCGAACTTCAGACTATTTTTTTTATGATTTAATTACAAATGTACATATAGTTTTTAGATTTTTCCTGTATTTGTAGTATAAGACGACATTACTTGCCATAGTTTTTGGTCAACGAGAAGTACCCTATGTATTTTGATTCCCGTGAGTGTCGCAATATATGCTTTTGCGGCATAAACGGCCGTATGTTTTTTTCACGTCAACTTAGAAGTTTCATTTTTTCACAGCCTCAAGGGACCGTAGACATGAGTATACGGTTTTCATTTCAAGTCAATACCTCCACGCGTTCCCGAGATAATGGACCTTGACAGACAGACGGACGGACAGCAAAGTGATCCTATAAGGGTTCCGTTTTTCCTTTTGGGATACGGAACCCTAAAAATACATAGAGAAGAACTGAGAAGTTCCTCTTTGTTTGAAGTCTGTTATAAAATCGTTTCCGTCGGAATACGTTAGGTTAAGTTATGTCAGGGCTCACCTATAATGTAACTCCGTGTGCTGTTTCAACGTTGCGCTGTCCTTGCATCTCTGCTTGCAGATTTCACATTTGAAGTTGCCCCGTTCCTGTCAACAATAGCTACAATAGTTAATGCGATTATCCGTACCTAAATGTAGCGACAAGCGATTTCACATGCCGTGAAGTAAAAGGCTTGCTGCATGAAGAAGGAAACGTATTAATGTGCGTGTTTTCACTTAACTTATTCCAATCCGCTAGTCACACACTTAATAAAATTAAATTTGAACGGATATTTACTCGTTTACTTTTCCATTTTACAATTTTCCGACGTTTCGGTACTTTTGCAAGTGCCGTGGTCTTGGTAGACTGAGGTGACAAGCGTCTTTTTGAAAGCATTAACTGTTAGTTTACTACCCTCGGCAAAAATTATTAAATTACGTTCCAAAAACATTTTGGCAATTTTTTAAATTTAAATTGGCACTACAATAATTTTATATAAATAAAAAAATACTGATTATTAGTTATTGAAATTAAAATTAAATCTACAGTCACAATTCTAGCAAGGGGGTCTCACACACTTAAGCACTGGTTCCCATGAAAACCTCAGAAAATACTAGTCACACACTTGTTAAGTAAATGTATGCTTGCTTATCCACTTGTTTTCATGGTACCGTAGTCGAAAAGGAACCCTTATAGCTTCGCCATGTCTGTCTGTCCGTCTGTCTGTCCGCGGCCTAGCTCAGAGACGATTAGTACTAGAAAGCTGAAATTTGGCATAGACATGGTAAAAGGTAGAATAAAATTAAGGATGCAATTTTTAGGGGTTACCTTTTTTAGGGTAACCTCTAAAAAATACCCTACCATTGAATTATGAACCTACCCTACCCTAAAAATACCCGCCCTACACCCAAATTAGGGATGCATTTTTTTTCTCGCCTACACCATAGTGTGGGGTATCGTTGGATTGTTAGTTTAAAAATATTGTGGGTGTAGGAAGACAACTATTCGATTTAGGTTGCCGTTGGCGAAATATTAAGCTTTAAAACGCAAATTTTTGTCCGAGTAGAAACGTGAAAAAATTCAGGGCACGTATAGTGAACTTTAAAGGAAAACTGTCGCGGCTAAGTAGGCTTTACAAGTTAACGAGTAAAAGGCGACCAACTTGTAAAAGGAAAACTTCGTGCAAAAGCCATTGAAAATTACTTTGATGAACTTGTTAGTTCTGTAAAGCAGATACTCCTCTTTCTACGGAACCCTACACTGCGCGTGGCCCGACACGCACTTGGCCGGTTTTCAGCGGAATTTTGCTCGACAAACTCTGTCTTTGTGCGGTATGCCCACGTTAGATACTTACTTCACTATGAAGCTGGTTGTGAATATTCAGTTTCTCTTCCAGTCGAAACGGCAGCGCGCACGTGTGACACTTGTATGGAGCGCTCTTGTATCGCTTAGTGGCTCTCTCGCGTTCAAAGTAGGCCAGTACCTCGCTGCGATCGATTGGCGTTACTACGAATTCTGTTTGCTGCAACATGCGATCAATCGTCATCATCACCAGCCATTTGACGCCCACTGCAGGACATAGGCCTCCCTCATGGTTTTCATAACCATGAGGGGTTTTGCCATAATCGCCACGCTTGGCAGGCGGGTTGGCGATCGCAGTATGCGGTTGGAATCTCAGGAAGACGCTACTGCCCGTCTCCTGGTGATTGATTTCCTTAGTCGCCTTCTACGACATCCACGGGAGGAAATGGAGTGACGCTATTCTTAATCCGGCGCCACACGGTACGCCACACAAATGTAATCTGATGCGATCAATAATTAGATTACATTTGTGCAGCAAGCTGGTGCACGTCCTACGCTCTGTCTGCGTTTTGTATTGGACATACATTACATCCACTCACGCCTGCGTCTCAAAGGGGTAGGCAGGGTGGGCAGTTGTTTTTATGTAGCCTATATACGTCCCACTGCAGGGCACAGGCCTTCTCTCAGAGAGAGAGAGTATAAGTAGACCAAAGTAGCTATTACTCAGATCCTCTTCACTCGTGCCGCTAGATGGCGCCAGTGCCGCGTAACACATTGCGTAGTTTGAGCCAAAAATTAATACTTCCTTATAGACGTTCCACGTTAAACCAACGGCCATGTAACCCGACACAGCCCCAACCATATATGGCCTCATAGTTGGGCCATTGTACGTAGCAAGTGCTGAGGTATGTAAATACCTCACACACTAGGGTTTCCTCACGATGTTTTCACGGTTAGCGAGTGGTATTGCTGCTATAACTTCACAAATGTATGTAACTTAGAAAACAAAGTCATTGGTACATGCCGGGATTCGAACTCACGACCTCCCGTATAAGAAGCCGACGTTCTACCTCTCCACTACCACGTGTTAGTGTAATTACTTAGCACTTACGTAATTTTGCCGTTTCAAGTCAACGTCAACCTCTAAAGTGTCTTCCGCTTTAATCTTCACATCAGTTGCTTTCCCATCTTCAGTTGATCTACAATTCACGGTCTTGAAGCTGTCTTTCATCGCAGTAAAGTGCGACTCAACTGTCATCGATAGAGAATCTGATACCTCTTGTTTGACTTCTGGGTCTGATCCAAAGTCCTCTTCCTTTACTCCATCTAAGCTACGGTCTACGTAGATGGTATTGTATGGTGATACAAATGTTTCTGTTAATGTTGAGAGACATTTGATCCCAGAAGTGGAGAAAATATTGGGAATCTGCAATTGAAAGAAAAAGGTTTGGTTGCTACACTTTAAAAACCAGTTACACTTTATTGCACAATAAATGACGTTAACAAAAATGAAACTAAAGTAAATAACTGTTGGTCTAGTAGCGAGACGCTAGATTAGTAAAATAGTTGTCTGTAGTTTTTTAAGTATTTCTTTAATGAAGAACTTGCACTAAAAAAGGATTTTAATCTCACTGGAAAAGCCATGTCCAAAAATAAATAATTGTGGTTAATTTTTTTTCTACCACTATTACTTTTCATAGTAAGTAACCTATCAAAATGTAATTCTAGTCATATGGTACAAAACTGCGCCTTAAAAAATTGGGCTCAATATATGACTTCACAAGATGCACAAGGCGCATAACACCTTATAATATAAGTAAGTAGCATTTATGAATATTTGTCCCTTAGTCCCTGTTCCAGTGGCCTTATTAGAAATTATTTAGATATTCGTTTATTTTTTAGAACTCAATGTACATTTTCACCTTTTTTGAGACCTGCAAAACTCTGAGTGAGCCCTTACATAGTAAACTTCATAGAAATCATTAGTGCTGTTTCTGAGATTCTTATTATACATATTTACAAAAAGAATTGCTTGTTTAACGTAATAAGGTGTATGAAGGCACCTTCAAATTACAGCTGGGCGGCACACACGCCAGCAGTTCTTCCGCACGCAGCGCACGGCTCCGGAACTTGACAAAATTGCCAAGTTTCGCCCGGCACTCAAAGCACACCTTGTCGGCTGTTGATAACTGACGACAAAAGATAACGTATCTTAAAATAGAAAAAAACAATTCAGTAATAAATAAAAAAAATAGGGAAAGTATTTATGGCCCACGCGAATACCCAAATTTTGAAAGGGGAAATATGTTATGTCACTGCAATTTATTTATTTTTTATAAACTTTATGGCACTGGCCCCACCAGGAGCGATCGATATGAAAGAACCAGCAATATACTTACAGTAAGTCCAGAGCAGATGTTCACATACTGCGGAGTCTTCCGAAGGGAGAAGAGTGTTCTGTCAGCGGCGAGGCAGGTGGCACATACGCCAACGGCATGGCGAGACCGCCTCGCGGGCCTGCCGCCGCCACTTTTTAACATTTTTTTGTCGTTAGTTAAAGCCATTAAAATAAACAAACCCGAGAATCAGAATTTTCGTAAACAGCCCAACACAGATTAAGCATCTGTCAAATTCAGTGTCAAGTCAATGTCACCTAGACGGACAGTACTACCAACTGAACATTCTATGAAATTAATGTAGGAGGATAAACTTGTAGTATAGTCGATCGATTGTGTTTATTTATGGTAGAGCCAAAGCTACACCCTATGGGCCTGAGAACGTCAATAGTAAAAGTCAGCTTGTCGCCTCTTCACGATGGTCCATCAGAGTTGTACCATCCCACGTGAAGAGGAGCCATGAGTGAGAGTATGAGCCGTTTTCAGTACAAATTCACAAAGCAATTCATAGATGGCGCTTACAGGCGTGGCCATAGAAGAACCGGAATACGTCTGTAAAATTTTGCTTAGCGCAGATTAATTTTGACAGCCGTATTCTGGTTCTTCTATGGCCACGCCTGTAAGCGCCATCTATGAATTGCTTTGTGAATTTGTACTGAAAACGGCTCATTAGGCACTTCAAGCATATATCGGCCCGCTCGTTGATTATATTACAATGCGGGCATACATTCGTCGAATCTCCACTAGAAAACAATCGATCGACTATTCACAATCTACTATCCAAGATCTAAGCAAAAAAAAAGAAGAAAATCAAACAGCCTTGTTTAGCTGCTTGACTGTCATCCTCAGATTAATGTTATTCATTAATTCATTAATCTGAGCTGTCACCCACCTTCATACGTAGTCTGTGTCGGTCATGGTAGGTGACAGTCACAGAGAATATAATCACTACGTTTTACTGACAGTTGTGTACATTAATTGTGTTGTGTGGTTTTGTTTGCTTTGATGGCTGTGCCTTTAGCGACTAAAAATGCTTAGAACTGACGGCGCGAGGCCCGCGAGGCAGTCTCGCCACGCTGCCAGCGTGTGTGCCACCTGCCTGGCCGCTGACAGAGCGCTCTTTTCCCTTCAGAATACACCGCAGTTTGTGAACATCTGCTCTGGACTGAATGTGAGTATAATAGATACTGGCTATTGCACGACTATCGTTCCCAATGATGCTGCGAATTGAGGTTGAAAGCTTCTTGCGTCCATACGTCTAATAGTACCTAGTCTTCCTCCTTGTTAATTAGCTATGAAATGCACATGGAATAGTCATGAATTTATTATACTTCTATGAAATGGAGCCCTGGTGACACTATGCATGTAACATCTTAAGCCTCATCTTCACCATAAGCCCCTCTGTAACGCATACCAAATCCGGTTGCAATTCTGATGTTTCCAAAAGCAATTACTATGGAATTTGACAGCGATAGGAATTTTTCAGGATTTGGTACACATAAATATGAAGCCTCAGGTGAGACGGAGGCCAAGTGTTAGCCTTTTTATGACGCTAATCTATTCTTACTGCTAATAAAGATCAAAAGAATCTGTATTTTACATTATCTCCTTGCAATTCATGCATTTAGGTAGTGGAATTTAACCAATGAAGTCTTTTTATGTTTGGCTTTTTTCACCTCCACAGGCAGGTCATTCCATAAATGGTTAACCTTTTGTTCTTATGATATTTACATTGCTGTGATTTGTAGCTATCAATGGCCGATATGATATGCTTTGAGTGCCGGGCAATACTCGGCAATTTTGTCAAGTTCCGTAGCCGTGCGCTGCGTGCTGAGAAACTGCTGGAGTGCGTGCCTACCAGCTGTAACTTTAAGGTAATCAATCCATACCAGAGTTCGATGATATACTTCATGATGCTTATCAATAATATATATAGCAATATGTATATCATTATTTATCAACTCAGAAATAAAAGAATATTTCTGCCGTATCATATAAACACTGCTTATCACTGCAAAATATCAAAATGGCTGGCCCTTTTAATATTGTTTAAAATTAATTGCCGTTCTCTGTGTTGTTTCAACACACAGTTGCCATTCTATATAAATGTTGTAGATAATGCTAAGCAGCATTAAGCTCGCCTATGTGCAAAACTCTATTTTAATGATTATGGTTTATGGTTTGGTATGGTAGATGAGGATTAATATATATTTTATATAACACCTGCTCGTCAATGGCATATTATGTGTCATGCAAACTCAACAGCAAGTCATTTGTGTCCTATGGTCTAGCCGGGTCATTATAAATGTACTGAATTTCATAATCCCCTAGGGAATTATGACATTTGAATTTGGAATGCAATCAACATTGAATATACGAGCTCCTTGCAATCCATGACCAAACGTCAAAATTAGAATATAAACTTTTCATAGAGCCCTACACCAAGAAGAATTTATTCAAAATTAGAATGAAAACTTTTTCTTTTTAATTGTATTATGTTTTATTGCCTCGCAGTGTTTATATAAAGTAGAGTATGCATTTTGGGGATAAAGCAGTGTATTTGTCTCGGGCGTTTTTGAACCCCTCGGCCTCGGGCTTCTAGCTTTAACTCCCTCGCTTCGCTCGTGAGTTAACCCTAGGATCCCTCGTCCTTGGGGTTCAAAATATCGCCCGAGACATAATACACTGCTTTATCCCCTTAATGCATAATCTACTATTTTTCCATTGCAGAACTCACAGTCCTCTTCCGGGCTCGAATGTCTCTCTACACTGAGTAAAATAGTTATATCAGCCCACAACACTTTCTACATAGACAATACTTTAGTTGAAGTGAAGGAAGAGGTCTTTCACTCGAACTTACAAGTCAAACAAGAGAGGTCCGAAACCATAGTAATGCCATTTGACCCCTACTTTCAAATGGATTGCTTGAAGACTGAATGCTACAGCTCAACTGAAGAAGAGGCAATGAATGTGAAGACTGAGGCGAAAGAACGTATTGGTGTTAAAAATCATGATGAGAAAATGGAAACTTGGGTAGAGGTTGAAGAGGTGAAGCCGCAAAAGCTTGTGAGTACCTGCTTAATAATTTAAAATTAGATATAATAAAAAAAATTACTAGTACTACTAAGACCACAAAAAAAAAAATTTGTAAATTAAATTACATTAATTATAAATACTAGATTTATGTAGTATTTAAACCTACCGAAATAAATAAATTAATGATCACTATTTCTTGTCTTTTACGAAACTAAAAGACCGGCCAAGTGCGTGTAGGGTTCCATAGAAAGAGGGGGTCTTTAACTACTTTACAGAACTAACGACTTCATCAAAGTAATTTTCAATAGATTTTGTACGAAGTTCTTAGTTTTCCTTTTAAGTTCATTATATGTGCCTACCCTGGTTTTTTTCACGTTTCTAATCAAAAAAGTTATCTTCCTACACCCACAATATTTTTAAACGACCACACTATACGATACCCCACACTATGGTGTAGGTGAGAACTAAAAAATTGCATCCCTAATTTAGGTCATACCGTTTTGTCGGCGCGATTAATATGTATGTCTATGCCAAAAGGCCGCGGATAGACAGACAGACAGACGGACGGACATGACGGCATGGACGGCAATCTTTAAGGGTTCCTTGTTGACTACGGAACGCTAAAAACTGAAATCAACAAAAAGGCGGCAGGTTAACTCAGCAGACGGGACCAACCTAGAGTACCACAATAAGTTGAATTTGGGTATTTGAAGTCCCCTTCTCAATATTAACGCTCAGCAGTCTTTTTTTTTGTTAATTTCTGTTTTTAGGGTTCCTTACCTCATACAGTGTAATTTGTGGACAGAAAATAAACAAATATCTTATCTTATCTTATCTTACAGAAAAACGGAACTCTTATAGGATCGCTTTGTTGTCCGTCCGTCCGTCTGTATATCAAGACCCTTTACCTCGGGAACGCGTGGTGCTATCGAGTTGAAATGAAAACCGTATACTCCCTTGAAGCTGTGAAAAAAATCAAATTCCAAAGTTGCGTAAAAAAAAGTTACGGACCCAAAAATACGTATATTTCGACACTCAAGGGAATCAAAATTTAGAGTACTTTCCGTTGACCTAGAACTATGAAATTTAGCAAGTAATATCGTCTTTTACTACAAATGCGCATGTTGTGGCTGCCTGTAAGTGAGATAACACTTGGCTTATTTTTGGTTTTGTTGTCTGTTGTGAATGTATATTGGTGTGTATCCTGTTGGTGGTCCTAATTTAATAAAAAAAATATATACAGGGAACAATCTGAAAATTATACATTTGTTATTAAATCATAAAAAAAATTGTCTGAAGTTCGAGAAAAGCTTTGAAGAAACTGCGAGACTCGATTTCTGAACTATGTGTAATATGTAAGTACCTACCTACAAATTTGTACGGAACCCTCGGTGAGCGAGTCCGACTCGCACTTGGCCGGTATTTTTATTCTTGTCTTTTTAATTATTTTTTTACTGTAACAATAGCAGCGCCATTGATAAGCAATAAGCAGCATGATTAAACATTTAGCGCCATCTAGTGACTGAAGAAACTTATTGCAGATAGATCACGAATTAAATGTGTATGCTGTTTTCCTGTCATCATTGAGACACAAGAGGTCCACTGCTGGACATAGACCTCCTCCATGGATTTCCAAAAAGACCGGTTGGAAGCGGCTTACATTCAGCGTCTTCCTGCCACTTGGATGAGGTCATCTGTCCATCTTGTGGCTGGTCCTCCTACGCTGCGCTTGCCGATATGTGGTCTCCATTCGAGAACTTTTCGGCCCCATCGGCCATCAGTTCTGCGTGCCATGTGCCCCGCCCACTGCCACCTCAACTTTACTAAGTTGAGGTGGCAGTGGGCGGGCTAAGTCGACGACTTTCGTTCGTCTACGGATCTCATAATTTCTGATTCGGTTTTCCTGTAGCCATGCATGCAGTTTTACTTTTGTTTTTATAATTCACTATTTCGTCTGTTCCAGCAAATAGAATTCATAGTGAAGCCAATAGACCGAAGCGAAGTACTGGCTAACTTCGAACACGAGAGAGCCACTGAGCGGTACAAGCGCGCTCCATACAAGTGTCACACGTGCGCGTTACCTTTTCGATTGGAGCAGAAACTAATTATTCACAACACGCTTCATAGTGAAGTAAGTCTCTAAGGGCCAAATGCAGTCAAAATTGTATTCACTATAAAAACAAAATGTGTACTTAATGAATGTCAAAGCTATTGGTTTCCCAATCTCCATTTTTTCTCCAAAATGATCTCGATTTTGAAATGGACACCTAGTTTAACTTGTAACGTTCATTAAGTCGCAGTTACTGTGCTACTTTGAATAAAAAAAATATATTTGCAAATCAAATAGATTATGTGGAGAAGAAGCTAACAAAGAAACTCCACATTTATTCTTTTCATAACAGGCTGGCTTCATTAACTATATTCTCTATTGCAAATCATAAATTTGAAAATTATTTTCATAGCATTGTTTCAAAGGCGAACTTATCTCTAAGAGAGATCTCTTCCAGCCAACCTTAGCAGTTTTTAACTTGAAAGTTACACTATACCTACTAGATACAATCTTCCCAGTGCAGGATTATCCGTGAAACGCGCAATTCATTACATTACTTATGTTTATACTCACACCTGTGTCCCGCAGGGGTAGGCAGAGACCAGTGTTTGCCACTTGACAAACTTGTGTTTGTCACACGCACGCCTGTTTCGGGTACTTTTTATCTTGCCCTCTGCTACATCCCTATTTGGTCGAAGTATGACCGCCTGGGACGTTACCGGTCCTTCCACCCACATTCGCTCTATATAGTTATAATTTATCCAATTGGCGATTTCTCTAAAGCATAAAACCATATGAGCTACATAGATGGAAATTCTAATGTGTAAGACCATGATTTACTGAAGGCTGCGACATTGGTAAAGCGCGCTAAGCACGATTTTAACAAATGTATGTTAACCCTGATGTTTCGAAACATATAAATCTGGGGAGTAACACCCTCACTTTCAATTCATAAAAAATATTCTTTATTTAAAAACCTATTTAGAGGCTAAAAATTCCACCCATGCCGGGACTTGGACCCGCGACCTCTGGCTAACCGTGGCTAAATAATCATGTAGGTACAGCGATATCATTCCGATGTAAAAACTTAACTGCAACGTGGGTTACTCGGGGCTGCAAGTGATGTAAATTGCTTCGGCCAGATGTCGCTGCCTGTGCGTAACACAGAGAAGTTTGTAAAGAGGCTCGAAATTTCGCACTTGCCCATTAGCTCAGTTGGGAGAGCGCTGGCACGGTTAGCCAGAGGTCGCGGGCTCAAGCCCCGGCATGTTTGGAATTTTTTGCCTCTAAATAGGTTTTTAATACTGTAGCCCTTGTTGGCAGGAACGGGGGAACTTCAAATGTGAAATCTGCGAACAGAGATACAAGGACAGCGCAACGTTGAAACAGCACTCCGAGTTACATTATAGGTGAGTCCTTAAGCAGTAAGCAGTTGAAATGCACTCCATTTCAACTGCTATCCGACGGTTGCAGTTTGGATGCAGTTAATGTGAAGATGATTCTTAGCGAGGAATACGGCAGAATAGACTCCCTGACGAAAGGCACCCGTCCTAAGCAGCCTCACAACCTGCAATACCTACCTACATATTATCGCACCATAATAATCACTACGGTACTCGTCCAAACACGGTCTTATTTATAAAAGCACGACACCCCTCGTTCGTAGTCAGTTTAATTAGTCTGTGGTAAAGGGAACGAGGTAACCACAGATTATTAAACTTCCTCTGCAGAGTGGTTTAGGGGAATTATAAGCAGCCTATATACGTCCCACTGTAGGGCACAGGCCTTCTCTCAGAGAGAGAGTATGGGTTTAATCACCACGCGTGCCCACCGCGGATTGGCGATTTCAAGCGATGAGGCATGTGAATAGCTCAGACACCCAGGTTTCCTCGCGATGTTTTCCTTCACCGTTAGCGAGTGGTATTGCTACTATAACTTCACAAATGTACATAACTTAAAGTCATAGTTACATGCCCCCACTGGGAATCGAACCTGGGTCTCCCGCTTCCGAGTCCAATGTTCTAACCACTAGGCTACCACCGCTTCGGGGAATCGTTTTTTTAAAAATAAAACCGACACGTTAAAGAATAGAGTAACTTATCTCACAGATAAACCTACAAAGGATTCAGTGAGAGTTTTTTTTTTTCTTAATGGACACATGTAAATTGTGAAGTTCTTCCAATAAACACAGAAAAAAATACTACCAAAATAATTTGCTCACACGTAACCACAACGATATTCCTCTCCAATTCGCAGAACCTTCGGATGCCCGCGCTGCGCCCGGACCGACTATGACCTTAGCAAAATTACGGCCCACTACAAACAGGTACACGACGACACGACCACGCGCGCCTGCAAGAAATGCCCCGCGCGCTTCACCACGGCCATCGAGCTGAGACGACACACGCGCCACAGACACGAGAACCACATGTGCCACCTCTGCAACCGGCAGTTCACCGCCAAACTCAGCTTAGACCGCCACCTGCGTCATAGTCACACGAAGGTGCGACCGCTCCAGTGCCCCTTCTGCCACAAGACCTACAAAGGCGCCCTGAACTTGAAAGTCCACGTGCGAAATGCCCACGAAAACACCAACAAAAACGTGCGCAGCGAAGACGCGTACTGCGCCGAGTGCGACATACAGTTCAGGGACACGAGACAGTATAAGACGCACCTCAAAACGTCGAAGCACCTCTCGGACGGCGCGTTCAATTACTGGTGCGACTATTGCGGCAAGAAGTACGCGCAAAAGAAAAGCTTAATCGCTCACATCGAGGAGAAACACTTGAAATTGTTGCGGTACGAGTGCGGTGTCTGCGAACAGATGTTCTATTCCAAGGAGTCCGTGCTTGAGCACAGAAGGAAGAAGCATAGAAGCACGCCGAAGGTCAAGAAGCATGTGTGCGAAATCTGCGCGAAGGCTTTCTCTACGCGGAAGTGTTTGGAGGATCATATGAACACCCATCTCGGCGTGCGTCCGTACGAGTGCGAGCACTGCGGAGCGACGTTCGCGTATTCGGCCGCCCTATACAACCATAATCAGCTGGTGCACTTGAAAAAGAAGAGGGGGAGCCGGGCCCTAGATTGAAGCCGCGTTTAGACGCAGGCGGTTATGCGACACATGCGTCTCTGCCACCTTGTGAGAAGAAAAAAACGATAGAAGTATTTCTCCCTAAAAAAATTACACTCAAAAACGGGCCCTACCGCCGCGATTAGTCTTTACCAATGAAATGAGAATGCTGGAAGAGAATGCTTCTTGCATTCTAAGCACGCCCTTGTTTGTACATTTACAATGTAATTATTGCAATAAAGAATTAAAATAAATAAATAAATGAGCGCAAGATGTGCTGCAGAGTAAATCATTCTGTAATTGGTTCATTCTGTGCGCCATGCGTTACGACGTGAACGTTCATTGGGCGATAGTAAGTGACAGCGTAACTGATGATTGGTTGTACACAAAAACGTCAAACCATTTATGTAACCCGTCGAAATATGTATGTACGTCGCAAATGGCGGTCTGACGGTGGCAGGTGGATAGATATTTTGCCGACTGAACTCGCTCTGATTGGATTCACAATCGACAAGCCACGCCCGTTATTCACAATTGAACAAGGAGTGATTTTTTTAACGCCAATTAGACATGTATGTGTTAACTATCTCTGTTTACAAAAAAGAGAATGAAAATTAATGAAGAAAGCGAGAGACATGCCAGATGTCCCGCCGGGTCCTTAAAGATACTATGCCAATATGCACTGACGGTCCAAAGGAGCAAACGACAAATGTGCAACCGGCAAAACTTTTAGTTGGGGCTATTGTCAAAACTTAAATTCAATTCTTAATTATGGCTACCCTAAGGATTCTGCCAATGTCAATCTTCTGGTGTCAAAATGTGCAATGAGCATATATGAATGTGTGTGTATATATATATATATATACAGGGCGTCCCGAAGTTATGGGCCATGAAGGGAAAGTACCTTAAATATCGTAGATAGGGTATTTTGCTGAAAGAAGACTTTATGTTATTTTTAAAAGTTAGTAATTCTGCATTCAAAGATTTTCTAAAAATTACTTACCTTGTCTGGGAATCGAACCGACTTGAATGTAAAAAAAAACACCCCTAATTTTATGATGCTAATCGAAAGAATGGCCAAAAAATAATAGGTAACTCTTCTTAAATAACATAGTATTTTAAAAGAAAGGAACAGCGTGAAATTAATCATTTTAATCAAATTAAAAACATACATGAAACTGCCGCAGTCAATTAAGTGGATATTTTTTTGTAAATTAATTAATTAAATGCTCAAAATGTGATCCCTCTTGTCTTACGCAAATCGCCAATCTTTTAATGAGTCCGCTGCCTGTTGATTTTCTTATCTTTTTATGGTGAATACTCGATATGATATGGCACAATCCTGTTTGTAACTCGCCCACGTTCTCATATCGCTTTTTGTATAGCATATCTTTCACGTATCCCCAAAAGAAGAAATCTAATGGTGTAAGGTCCGGGGATCTGGCCGGCCATCTAATCGGTCCATTCGTACCAATCCAAGTAGGAAAACATTCATTTAGAAAATCTGCTGCTCTCCGACTATTATGAGCCGGAGCTCCATCTTGTTGGAAAATTAAGTTTTCTTGCTCCGCAGCGGAAAGATTTCTTAACTCATCTCTTACAATTTGAAGTATTTCTAAATACTTTTCTCTGTTCAAGGTTCCATGTTAAAAGTCCGCACCAACAGTTGAATGAAAAACGCACTTGGTTATTCGTTTCAGTGATTCGTAGGGGATTTTCTTTAGACCAAATACGATTATTGTGGCGGTTATACATACCGTTATTGCTA
This sequence comes from Yponomeuta evonymella, assembly GCA_963969515.1. Taxonomy (NCBI): domain Eukaryota; kingdom Metazoa; phylum Arthropoda; class Insecta; order Lepidoptera; family Yponomeutidae; genus Yponomeuta; species Yponomeuta evonymella. The sequence goes on from OZ018372.1 coordinate 4,092,828, forward strand.
AAGTTAGATTCGTCTGTCCAAATAATATTATCCAAAAAATTTGGATTTTCGAGCAAGCGTGTCAAGACAGAAATTTTTCTCCTTTCTGTATCGCCTGGAAGTAATTTTAGAACCAATCGTCCTTCAACATAACTCTTGAAACGTTTTTTAATACTTTTTGAAACTCCAATTTCATTTTCTCCTTCTCTCACCGATGTTTTCGGAAAAGCCGAAAAGTAAATTAAAATATCAAGTTCTTCGTCGTTGATCGTATGGTTTTCTTGCTGTGGTTCTCTTGAGCGTTTATCGAAACGTCCCAGAGTTTTCAAATTATTCACAAGCCTTTTCAAAACCTTACGAGACGGTGTTTGTCTGTCAGGATATTTTACGCTATACCAGCGCAAACTTCGAGAGATATCTTTATCGTTCAAAAAATATGCTTCCATTAGATCAAAACTTACTTGATATGCCATGTCCGCAATAAATTAACACAATAACACGTGTGTAAGTGAATTAAAACTAAACAGATAAATATCGGAAAAGCAAATTCTTGCACAGACTTCCATTTTCAAATTTAAGAACAACAAGCAAACAATTGCATAGACTGTTCTATTTTCCAATTTAAGAACAACATTTAAAAATTTGTCTTCTTTTTAAAATATCTTAAAAAGCATGCATTCAAACAAACGCTCTCATAAATTGTTACATTTTCAAATTTAACAAGAACATTATTTTTGTTTTAAATTTGGCTTGTGTCTAGCTTACCAAGGACGTATTGAAATACTAAATTTTATCATTTTATCTACACTTCCACTTATAATAAGGAAAACTATGCTATAAAGTATTTTATGAATAATCAATGCTATCTATGGGATGATAATATCGCTACTTTTCGAACGTCGTCGTCGGCAATAAAAAACTTTCTTGAAATTTGACTCAAACATTTTACGTTGTTCCTTTCTTTTAAAATACTATGTTACTTAAGAAGAGTTATTAGTTTTTGGCCATTATTTCGATTGGCATCATAAAAGTAGGGGTGTTTTTTTTTAAGTCGGTTCGATTCCCAGACAAGGCAAGTATTTTTTAGAAAATCTTTGAATGCAGAATTACTAACTTTTAAAAATAACATAAAGTCTTCTTTCAGCAAAATACCCTATCTACGATATTTAAGGTACTTTCCCTTCATGGCCCATAACTTTGGGACGCCCTGTATATATATATAAAAGAAGCTTGCATTATCATTCACAGAGGTAGTACTTTTTCGTAACTCGGACGTTGGCAGAATCCTTAAGAAAGCCATAACTAAAAAAAAACAAAAAGTCAAAACGCGCCATAGCAGAACTTTTCAATGACAAAATGTGCAATAGCAAATAGTAAACACTTCCAAAAATCATCCTAGGTATTTTATTTACAAAAATACCGTACCGTATTAAAATTTCGAGTTGCTTCAAATATTTTTCCATTGCAGTTTCCGTCACATTACTTTTTTTTTTTTTATATATTAATGGCAACTCGTCACATTACTTTTCAAACCTTGCACATCAAGTCCTTGAAACATTTTTTTTTTTTATTTATTTTTTTAACATAGTGTAAGGATCATTCCAACATTTGCTCTTTATGTAAAATGCTCATTCTGACGCTGGAGCATTTCATCGCAGATATATTCACGGCATGTAAGAGAACCTTTGGGTAGCTAAATCGCAATATGTGGCAGAATTATACAATGTATAGTTTATTATAAGATGTATAATTTTACACTTAATAAATAAGTACCTATACCAAGTTGTTCTTATTATTATCCGTCTGTCTGTACATAATATTTGTAACCAAGAAGTCTTCTTCTCCATAATATCGATTATGCTGACGTTTGACATTACTGAGGAGCTGCTCAGCAGACTCGACAGACTGCTCAACCTTTGCATCCGCCTTATATTTGGACTGCCATGTCTCTTCCTATCGTAATCAGCTGATGTGGCTCAACATCCGTTCCCGCAGGAATGCTCATATTCTCGCCACTCTGTATGGTATTCTTATCTCAGAGGACGTTTCGAGTTCCTCCTCAGTGAGGGTCGCCTTCTCCGTACCCCCGAGCATAATACGGCTGGTTATTCAGGCTCTTTCACTGTGACAGCAATTCGCCTTTGGAATAGCTTGCCTCTAGACATCCGACAGGCCCCATCGCTTGAAATATTCAAATCCAAAGTTTACCGTCACTACTGCCTAAATCTCCCAATATCTTTCGTAGGTCAAAATCTGTAGATTAATGTATTCATTTATTGTATCATGTATTTATTTATTATTATGTTGTATTTGTATAATATTTCCCCTCTATTGTATTTTATATATCTAGGTCTAAATAAGTAATTAGTAAGTAGGTATATTTAATATTCTACGAGTAAGTTGCAATACCTGTTAATGTTTTCGTCATAACTAAGGTTAGCTGGAAGATAGAGCTAAGTAGCATTAAGCTCGCCTATGTGCAAAACTGTGTTTAAATGCAATAAAGGATTTTAATAATAATAATAATGACAGCTGAAGTTGTGTAGTTCTCTTTCTACGGAACTACAGCGCGTGTGGTCGGACACGCACTTGACCGGTTTTTTTTTTATTTCGTGCTTGTCGATTACATTGAGATGATTACTAACAATAGGGAATGTGTGACAATTGGACAAGCCGCGTCGGGTCAAGATTCAAATTTTTAAAAATAAAAACTGACTTCATAGCTCTACAGCACTAAAAAGTTAGAAATAATTTAAAAGAATCGTATACATGTAGGCATTGTAGAGGTATGATTTGGAGTCTGTGCCCAAAATATATGTGCTAGTCATGAAACTGGGCACCGACGTAGTGTTTAGAAGTCGGTTTTTTTTTATTTTTTACTTAAAAAAAATATTTTCCATTTTTATCGGAGGAGCGGGAGAAAAAATCCTTTATAAACATAATTTACCCTATTTAATACTTTACTATAGAATTTGAAATTCTCAATATGCATATTACTAAAGGATCGCCCAGTGGGTTCCGTTCTCCATCTCTGAAAGTCTTCATCAGATCTTCGCCAAATTATAATGGGACCAATGGGACGTTATATCTATGCGAACAAAAAAGAATTGTCGAAATTGGTTAAGATTTCTCAGTGTAAAGTTATGAAGGACCAGGGCAAAAAAAAAATTTATACGCGTCGAATTGAGAACCTCCTCCTTTTTTTAAGGTCGGTTAATAAATACATATTCGCAACTAACCTCCATTTCACAGGAGGTAACAGTCATTCTTTATACATTCTTTTGGCAGCTAAAAACAAGTCGAGCGATAGTGTGGATAGCCATGAGATCATCTACGCTCAGATTAATAAATACAAGCAGTAGCATGCTTGTATTTATTAATCTGAGCGTAGATGATCTCATGGCTGAATGTACATCGTTCAAGAAATCAAGACTACCTGCCATGCCGAACGTTACAATCGATCGATTATGTTTTCACGTAGGTCAGTCTCTACCTTTATGTACGTCAAGCAAGAGAATAACATTCGTCAGTTGGTAGCACTGCCTGTCCTGTCTTTTTTGGACAAACTTAGTAGATTTGACAGAAGGTCAGAAGATTGCTGTGTTTTGTTTACACGGATGGGATTGTTTTACTTACAAAATTTTTGCGATTAAAAATGTCTGGAGGTGCCGTTGGCGTGTGTGCCACCTGCCTCGCCGTCGATAGAACACTCTTTTCACTTCAGAAGACGCCGCACTACGTGAATATCTGCTCTGGGCTTACTGTGAGTGGGTATATTTGTGATTAATGCTTGTAAAATAGCAATTCCCATTCAATTAATACTCAATTTAATTTATCTATTTATCCCGTAAATAGATCCGGTGAACGGAAGAGACCTAGTGGACATAGGTCTCTTCCCTTTTACGCCAACCCTATGATCGTCAAGTTAGCATACACATGATTGAATTCAATAATTTTAAGCGTGCCAAACATAGAAGTATCACACTTGGTTAATCTAAGATGCCAAATAACTGAGCCTTAGTAATGCCTTAAGCACTATTAGGCAGAAACAGTATGTGTGTGTGTGAGTGCGCCTATCCCTACTCACCTGAGGTGTAATGGTGTTACATTGTGTGTATTTGGATGTCAGATAATGGTGCGTTAATAGTGACTCCTACATGACAAGTATCTAAAACAGTGCTTCAGTTCAAGCTTAGAAGATTCATCACCATCATTATCATCATCATCAGCCATTTGAGGCCCACTGCAGGACATAGGCCTCCTTTGCAGTTTTCATTTCATAAACATGAGTGGTTTTGCCATAATCGCTACGCTTGGCAGGTGGGTTGGCAATCGCAGTATGCGGTTGGAATCTCAGGAAGACGCTGCTGCCCGTCTCCTGGTAATTGATTTCCTTAGTCTCCTTCTACGACATCCATGGAAGAAAATGGAGTAAGATTATTAGAAAATTCAATAAGACAATTTTTTTAATTTTGCTAGTGACACCTAGCAAATCATTTAAAAAAGTGTCATCTTTCCTCCCCTAGTTCCTGCCAGATCAGCAAATAATAATGGCTATTTATTTTCTGAATATTAAACGATAATTCAATTCAATTCAATTGAATTAGGTTGAAGAGGGCTTTATTGTAATGAATTTTTAAAAAAAAAGAAAAAAGAATGGAAGGCGTCAGTTGTAATGAATTTAAAAAAAAAAAGATTATTGTTAGGTATTATTAAGGTGTCACATTGGCAAGATGTTCAAATTGAACTTCAAGTTAAGGCGGGGCTCGACCAGTAGTTCAAATAGAACCAATGATTTTATGTATAAATTAGCACTGACCAATTAATAATAAAATTATAAGAAAGGAATACAAGTTTTACTAGAGCCCCTCTACCCTAACATAGGCTGAAAGAAAAATATGATCTCGGGCGCCAGGCCAGCACTAAAAGAAGATACCGTGGATAGTCAGAGGAAAAGCGCTTGGGTTTTAATCGCAAGGCGGGTATGATGACTGAGTCTGCAGTGGGAGATTAAGGAAATAAAGTGAATTTAGTTCTAGTAATAATTATTTATTTTTAAATAGAAATGTACATTTGGGCTGAAGGCCGTCAAACCTGGTTTTATTTTAAAAAGTTCTAATTAAATTAGGTGGATTGACTATTATTAGCAGTCTGTAGTTAGGTCTCAGTGTCCCCAAAAAAGTCACAGTAGGTACATGGGTTCAGAAAATAAGAAATCCTAACCACTGGCCGCTTGCCAGAAAAGAATTTATGAAAAAAACGCACTTAGAAAATCTAAAGTAATATTATTACTACAATTTAGCTTGGAAACAATAGGTAAATAAGTTTTAATCGCACAGTAGAAAGTCGGAAAATTGTTACGTGGAAAATTTGGAAAATATAATGTTGGAAAGTTTAAGTCTTGGAAACTTGAGATTATCGCTTGAATATATGTTAGGCTGGTGAGAGCACCGTGAACATAGAATGCCTCTCCAAAAAAGGAAATGGAAAAATAAATCTACATACCGAAAATTATCCGGGTAAATTAAATAAATTATCAGCGGGAAACCTGGGGCCGTCCATCTTGTTATCTTCAGGAAGCAACCACCTCTCCGCACCAAAGTAGAACCCCGAGGAAATGTGGAGTTTTGGAATGAAAATTGGAAATATATAAAGAAAGAAAGAAAGAAAGAAAGAAAGAAAGAAACCCGACCAACAGTCTGGAAAAGAAAACAAATCCGCGATTAACACTTTAGCACTTCTAACCGAGGAAATGAGAATGTAAAATGTATGGATAGGAACGCAAGCTTCCCCATACTTTTAAAAGGAAAATCAAGAACACTCACCGAGTTTCTTTAAATGTAAATAATCACGACGTCTGCATTTTGTCGCAATTTAAGCGAAAAGTTAAGAAAATCTGTAATGGAAAATGCGTAACTTAGGTTAGTATGAAAAAATTTGAAGATATTTCGAACGAAATTCGCTTCTTCTCCCTGGCGAATAATGGAAATACTTACATAAATGGAAATTGATGACAAATCCCGTCTTCTATATCCTCAGGGACATGTCGAAAATTTTATTAAGAAAATCTGAAAAGACACACCTCGATAAATTTCCACAAATCAGTGCGAAACCGAAAAATAATTTATAAAACAAGTAAAGCTACTCACCAAAATCCAAAATAAACAATCAATCGAGCCATTTTACCGTCGATTGACACGATATTCGCGGCCACGCCGCGGAAAAGAAAATAATTACATGATGGAGGCTTTGGTCTGAAGACCCGGAAAAAGAATGAATGAGTCAAGGACTTTTTTTTTTAATCAAGGAGACAACCAGACAAAAAGGAGCGACATATCAATCTACCTCCGCTTTCGTCCGTGCAAAAACCAATAAATAAAGTTGTGATATGACCACACCATCAAATGAAGAAAGTAGGACATCCTTAGGGAAAAAAACAACTGTCAAGTTCAAAATGTAAACAAAAGGTTCCGAAAACGAAAGAAATTATAAAAATTTAGGTTAATTATGGCTGTAAGCCAATGGAGCGAAATTCCAACGCTACATCACACCCCACCCCAGAAAAATAAAGACTGAAAGTCTTTATGAAAAAAAATTCAAATTATGAAAAAGAATTATAATCATGAAAAGCTACTAGACCAGCTAGACACAATCGTCGCTGACCTGAAACCTTCAGACGAAATCAAGAATAAAAAATAAACAAAACTCTAAAATAATATGTAGTGTAGTAGGAGATAATGAAGATCAGAAGGACAAACTCCCGTCGCTGACACTATCTTCAAGGAATGTATAAGAAACCAAAGTTATATTATGCATATGTATGTATGATTGACTGATTGATTGGAGACCAGTTAGACACCCTCGTCACTGACTCAAAATGTTCACCAAAACTTAACATCTATAAACTAAATAAAGAACTAGAAAGAATTCAGTTAGACACCAACGTCACTGATTCAAAAAACTTTACCCCGTAGAAAATCTAACAAAAGATCAGTTTGGCACCCTCGCCACTGACTTTAAGAATAACAACCATATAGAAAAACTAATTGAAGTTCAGTTAGGCACCCTCGCCACTGACTCTAATAGAAAAGCATAGGATGAATCTAGAAATAGAATCGCCCCCGAAACAAAAACCAACCCCGATGAGTCTAAAAGTAGAACATCACCTTTCAAAATAAACCCCAATAAAATGAAGATAAGAGACAACGAGACTGGAACAACAACTCACCAGACTTCCATGCACGCAGCTCAGGATATGGTATGAAGGTTCATTACAGCTTCATAATAGCAAAGCTGTAACAAAAAGGTGGAACGATGTGACTGGAACAACAACCTACCAGACTTCCATGCACAACGACCAGAAAAAATTGAAAAAGTAAGATGAAACAATGTGACTGGATCAACAACCTTCCAGACTTCCATGCACAAAGTCCAAATATGTATGTGTAAACTAACTCAATACCTAGAGCAGCTACGAAAAATATCCATCGTGACTGGAACAACAACCTACCAGACTTCCATGCACGAGGTAAAAGGTATAGAATGGAATGTATGTGTATACTAACTCAATACCTAGAGCAGCAACAAAATAACCATCGTGACTGGAACAACAACCTACCAGACTTCCATGCACGAGGTAAAAAGTATGTGAGACCAAAGGCCTCGAAAGGTATTATTGCAACCCTCTACAATCCGGAGAGTGCAATAAATGTTGGTTGATCAGACAACGCCGTCCAAAACGAAGCTGATACAACATGGGAATATGTCAAAATCGAGAAAGTATATGAATGTATGTGTCAAATCCGAGGTTCTTTATAACTTAAACTACGGTGACTAAAATTAAGGTATGTATAGCTAGTTAGCTTAATATTTATATGGACATAAATGTATATTAGCTAAATTAGAGAGAGGTATATATAGAATATAAAATTTTATACAATGTACTCATAAAATTTTATACAAAAAATATACATACAAAAACTTTCTTATAGTGTTTTAATTTAGAATGGGAATTATTAGATCCGAAATGTCCTAAGTATAGAAAAATATTTAATTTAAAAGCAGTAATTGTATACAGAGTATTCTTCTTTCATTCTTTCTCTTTCAAACTACCATTTTCCTTTCATACAACATTCATCATCTTAGCAAAATCTCCTTCTCTATCAAAGGTAGTACCGCAATATAGCAATTACCATTAGTCCAAAAGGTTAACAGGGAAATAAATTTTAAACTTTAATTATGTCTTTAACGTGGAAACGACCAACTTTCCCATTAGGAAGATTCTTTAAAACATACACGTTATTTGAAATTTTCTCTACAACTTTACATTTGATAAACTTAGGAGCTAATTTAGCCGAAAAATAATAAGCAGCATTAGATTGAACAAAATTACGCCTCCAAACAATATCACCTACACTATAAGAAACCACCTTACGACCTTTATTATAGTTAGACGCGTTACGCTTATATGCGTCTAACAATGAAGAAGAAACTTTCTCAAAGATTTCTTTGAGAACAGATAAGGAATCAGCAAAGGTTTGCCTACTAGAAAAATCAATGGTATCTAAATCAAAAGAATCATTGAAGCGATGCAACGAAGCGTCAATTATCAGTTCTCTACCGAACATCAGAAAGTTAGGAGTAAAATCCGTGGCTAGATTAACACTATTGTTCAAAGCCAACTGAACATGAGGAAGAAATTGAGACCATCTTCTATGATCATCTCTAACAAAGCAGGATATACAAGTTTCTATAGTTTGATTATACCTCTCAACAGGATTATTCTGAGGGGTATATAAGGTATTATAGAATATTTTAATAATATTATATCGATGTAAAAAATGTACAAAATTTTTAGAAATGAACTGTGAACCGTTATCGCATACAATGACCTTGGGAACCCCAAACTTTAGGAATACATCTTTTTCGAGGAACTTTACTACGGCGCGAGTTGTAGCATTGACCAGCGGAAAAATCCAGCAATACTTCGTAAATACATCTACTACAGACAAAATATAACGATGACCAGAATATGTACGAGGTAAGATTCCAATAATATCAATCGAAAGCATCACCATAGGGCGATCAACAGTTTTAGGATTTATCATTGTACCAAAAGGGGGAGCATTAGAATGCTTATAAGCTTTGCATGTATCACATGAATTAATATACTTGCGAACATCATCAAACATTTTAGGCCAAAAATAATGAGCTTTTAATTTATTTAACGTTTTATGAATACCCAAATGACTTGAATTTACATCATCATGATTATTTCGAATAGTATCTAAAATGTTTTCTTTAGGGATAACAATTTTCCAGTCTAAATTTGAATTTAAAGAGTACTTTGATTTGCAATATTTATAAAGTACTTCGTTTTCAACTCTATAATTTTTAAATCGTACAGGATATTTTTGACAATTTATGAAAATATTTCTATACCAAACATCTGTTATTTCATCATCAGGTGCAACGATTTGTATTTCGTCAACAAAAAGTGAAGCTACTTCAATTCTGGAAAGCGTATCAGGAACCACATGTAAAGAGCCTTTTTTATGAATAATGTCAAATGTAAATTGGGAAATTCTAGCAGCCCAACGAGCTAAGCGTCCACTAGGATTGTTTAAACCAAGTAACCATTTTAAACTAGCATGATCTGTAATAACCGTGAATTTCATGCCTTCAATATAAGGTCGAAAATGTTCGATTGAATCTAATTCGATTGAATATAGTTTTGCTCACACTTAGATAAAGCTCGAGAATAAAACGCAATAGGATGTTGAGAATGGTCGTCATCTTCTTGACTTAGAACACTTCCTATGCCTACAGAACTAGCATCACAATGTAAAAAGAAAGGCTTCTCGAAATTAGGACACTGTAAAACAGGGGATGATACTAATGAATGTTTCAAAGCAATAAATGCATTTTCAGCTTCAGAGTTCCAGATAAGAGAATGTTTTGAATTTTTACTACCACCAGTCAAACGTGTCAAAGGAGATGCAATGTCAGCAAATTTGGAAATAAATCGACGATAATAAGAGCACATACCTAGAAAACTACGCAACTGCTTAACAGTTGTAGGACGTGGAAAATTTTCAATGACATCCAGTTTGGAAGGATCAGTATGTAAGCCATCACCATCAACGATGTAACCCAAATAACGCAATCTTTCTTTACAAAAGGTACATTTCTTGAGATTTACCGTTAAACCAGCTTCCTTCAAGGTTTTATGAATCTTGCGAAGTAGATCTAAATGTGCCTGAAAATCTGTGGAAACCTGTATTAAATCATCTAAATAACAAAATACATGACTGTCGAATTCTGGACCAAACAGTTTATCAACCAACCGTTGTAATTCTGCAGGAGCGTTGGTCAACCCAAATGGCATACGTACAAACTCATATAAGCCTTTGCCGGGGACAACGAAAGCTGTCTTTTCACGGGATGAAACAGCAAGCGGGATCTGTAGAAATGCTTTTGACAAATCGATAGCTGAAATAAATTTTGCATCACGGAGATTATCTAGAATACGTGTGGTATAAGGAAGTGGATATGAATCCTTTACGGTAACAGAATTTAATCTACGCGAGTCCAAACACAATCGAATACCACCATCTTTCTTATCTACTGCTAAGACAGGAGAGCTCCAAGGAGATTTTGATGGTTGGATTATACCTTCTTTCAATAACACCTCAACCTCATCGTATAGTTCTTTTTGTTTAGCAGGACTTAAAGGCCAATATCGTTGTTTAATAGGAGAACCTGTAGTCACTATTTCATGTTCCACAAGATGGGTTAAGCCCAAACCATTCTTTTCATAAGAAATATCCTCATAAAGTTTTATAATTTCATCTAATTGTTCTTTTTGAGAAGGAGACAATTCAGTTGCAGCAGTAACTGCACAAATTTTTATTTCGGAATCGTTCACGAACGTGATATTCTTAAATAGATTATCGGCTAAGCCGAATTGTAGCCAAAAATCAAATCCTAATATAATAGGCGGTTTAAACGAAGGAATTACCATGAAAGTAATAATATGTGTGACCGAGTCGCATGTTATAGGCAAGTCTATGACTCCTAGGATATCCGTCTTCGATCCATCAGCGGTCCGAGCGATCTTACGCAACGGTCTGATCTTGAAACCTAATTTCTGAAACTCTAAGTGTAAATTAGAACCTAATACACAATGATTTGCTCCGCTGTCCAATAAACCAGAGAACTTTTTCTCGCCCACTTGGAACTCCAAGAATGGACGTTGGTCATTGTTCTTGACGAATAGGATGGGTGCAGCATTATGAACTCCAAAAAACACTTTGAGATAAGCAAGCCAATCTTTGAAGTCCTGAGGACGTTCAGGAGAATTTAATTTTAAATTTTCACCAGCCGAAGTTCGTGTCACTTCATGAGTTCGAAATCGAGTTCGACCGGTCCTTATAAGTTTTTTGGACAATTAGCCTCGACAGAAGGGTTACATTTATCACATTCTAAAGCAGTGACTCCTTGTTTACGGCAACGAAAACACACCTTACCAAGGAATTCTTTACAGAACTTGAAGTGATGACCAGTCTTTTGACACTTCATGCAAATCACTTCAGATTGTACCACATTCGTGTTCGAGGATAAATTTGAATTTTTTGAAATATTTGAAACTTTTGAAATGTTTGAAATTTTTGAAACGTTTGAAATATTTGTCATCGCGGGAGCAGGGGGCAAAAATTGCTCAACCTCTCTACCGAGCCTAGTTAAGGAATCAAGAGAAGTTATATTCCGGCCGATAAGATGTACGGCGTATGTAGGCAAAATGTTGTGACGAATTATTTCGTATAATGTAAGAAAACCAAGAGGATTCGATAAATTGTTGTTGAGGTATGCAATTTCAACAATAAAATTCGCTAAACTTTCAGTAGTTAATTGTTTACGAGTGCGTAACGTAAGTTCGGTTTGGTAATCGAAATCAAGCCGATCGAATTGTTTAAGAAGTTCAACCTTCAATGTATGCCATGAGTGAACTTTTTCACGAATTGTCCTGTACCATTGTAACGCGATACCGTCTAACACCTCAGTAAAAGCCCTGACAATTAAGTCGCTGTCAACGTCTCGTGCAAGTCGAAACTCCTCCAGTCTCTGTATAAATTCTCTGACGCAAGTCGAACCGTCAAATCTTAACTTTGATTTAGTCAAGTCAACATATTTACTTAATTTAGTTGGAAACAAAGCAGTATTTGCAAAGTCAGCTCGAGTAACAGAGCTAGAATTCATATTGGCATTAGTAGCTAATGGAACCGTAACATCAATCATGTCCAGATGTGGATGATTCTCCAAAAGATTTAAACTCTCAGGTTCAGATGTAACAATATTTGAAGTTTGAGTAGCCATAGTGTTAGTAGCTTCCTTCTCGTCCTTAGAAACTAAGTCCTTAGAAGACCCTTCCATTATAAAAATAGGTACCAAAAAATTCACTGCTTAAAGCTAGTACACAGTTCAAAATAATAATAAGGTAACAGCAAAAACTGTCAAAAAAAGTTAAAGCATTATAATTATAACAGTAGAGAACCTTACTTAACAACTACGTTGCTAAATATGCATGTATGTATGAAAAATAAAAGAAAATATTGCGATAATCCAAGCAATCCAAGCAAACTAAAAGTTTAACCTCCAAAAGCAGAACTCAGGAAAAAGTCAAAAAGTATAAGGAAATAATGTATGGTATGTATGAATGTAAGAAATATTTCAAATCCCTGTTCGCTAGGCGTCAGTTGTAATGAATTTTTAAAAAAAAAGAAAAAAGAATGGAAGGCGTCAGTTGTAATGAATTTAAAAAAAAAAAGATTATTGTTAGGTATTATTAAGGTGTCACATTGGCAAGATGTTCAAATTGAACTTCAAGTTAAGGCGGGGCTCGACCAGTAGTTCAAATAGAACCAATGATTTTATGTATAAATTAGCACTGACCAATTAATAATAAAATTATAAGAAAGGAATACAAGTTTTACTAGAGCCCCTCTACCCTAACACCTTAGGCAAATAGGCTGAAAGAAAAATATGATCTCGGGCGCCAGGCCAGCACTAAAAGAAGATACCGTGGATAGTCATAGGAAAAGCGCTTGGGTTTTAATCGCTAGGCGGGTATGATGACTGAGTCTGCAGTGGGAGATTAAGGAAATAAAGTGAATTTAGTTCTAGTAATAATTATTTATTTTTAAATAGAAATGTACATTTGGGCTGAAGGCCGTCAAACCTGGTTTTATTTTAAAAAGTTCTAATTAAATTAGGTGGATTGACTATTATTAGCAGTCTGTAGTTAGGTCTCAGTGTCCCCAAAAAAGTCACAGTAGGTACATGGGTTCAGAAAATAAGAAATCCTAACCACTGGCCGCTTGCCAGAAAAGAATTTATGAAAAAAACGCACTTAGAAAATCTAAAGTAATATTATTACTACAATTTAGCTTGGAAACAATAGGTAAATAAGTTTTAATCGCACAGTAGAAAGTCGGAAAATTGTTACGTGGAAAATTTGGAAAATATAATGTTTCCAAGTTTAAGTCTTGGAAACTTGAGATTATCGCTTGAATATATGTTAGGCTGGTGAGAGCACCGTGAACATAGAATGCCTCTCCAAAAAAGGAAATGGAAAAATAAATCTACATACCGAAAATTATCCGGGTAAATTAAATAAATTATCAGCGGGAAACCTGGGGCCGTCCATCTTGTTATCTTCAGGAAGCAACCACCTCTCCGCACCAAAGTAGAACCCCGAGGAAATGTGGAGTTTTGGAATGAAAATTGGAAATATATAAAGAAAGAAAGAAAGAAAGAAAGAAAGAAAGAAACCCGACCAACAGTCTGGAAAAGAAAACAAATCCGCGATTAACACTTTAGCACTTCTAACCGAGGAAATGAGAATGTAAAATGTATGGATAGGAACGCAAGCTTCCCCATACTTTTAAAAGGAAAATCAAGAACACTCACCGAGTTTCTTTAAATGTAAATAATCACGACGTCTGCATTTTGTCGCAATTTAAGCGAAAAGTTAAGAAAATCTGTAATGGAAAATGCGTAACTTAGGTTAGTATGAAAAAATTTGAAGATATTTCGAACGAAATTCGCTTCTTCTCCCTGGCGAATAATGGAAATACTTACATAAATGGAAATTGATGACAAATCCCGTCTTCTATATCCTCAGGGACATGTCGAAAATTTTATTAAGAAAATCTGAAAAGACACACCTCGATAAATTTCCACAAATCAGTGCGAAACCGAAAAATAATTTATAAAACAAGTAAAGCTACTCACCAAAATCCAAAATAAACAATCAATCGAGCCATTTTACCGTCGATTGACACGATATTCGCGGCCACGCCGCGGAAAAGAAAATAATTACATGATGGAGGCTTTGGTCTGAAGACCCGGAAAAAGAATGAATGAGTCAAGGACTTTTTTTTTTAATCAAGGAGACAACCAGACAAAAAGGAGCGACATATCAATCTACCTCCGCTTTCGTCCGTGCAAAAACCAATAAATAAAGTTGTGATATGACCACACCATCAAATGAAGAAAGTAGGACATCCTTAGGGAAAAAAACAACTGTCAAGTTCAAAATGTAAACAAAAGGTTCCGAAAACGAAAGAAATTATCAAAATTTAGGTTAATTATGGCTGTAAGCCAATGGAGCGAAATTCCAACGCTACATTATGTAACTGGGGTATTCTAATTTTTACTAAAAAAAGTGTCCTTCGTAAGAATATGTTACATGGGCGCACTAATGGTTGTGTAAGTTAATGAATTATAATAGTTCTTTAATTTGTTTACTACATTGGATGGTGAATTCCCCCAAAAAAAACATAGCTCTTACTTTTAGACACACTACAGTAGGTAACCAAAATTTCACAGCCATGCTGTGTCTCCTCACTGAAATATTTTGCAAATATTTTTTTATTATAGTCACGTTATATATATTAAAGTTTTAAAAGGTAAATTAATTTTTGTACGTTTGCATTGTTTTCATGAATTGTAAGATATATGGCGTAGTTTCTGTGAAGAAATAAGACATTGCAGAGAACTTATCAAGTTTTTAAGTTGTACCAGACACGGCACGAAAATGTCACAACCATGGCAGTCACAACCGTGGCCATGGGGCCATGAGTGACATTTCAATGCATGGTTGTGACATATCCAATATTATAATGGGGATACTAGATAGTACGACTAGTCTAAGGAAGTAAGAAAAACACATTTCACTAGTGAAGGATCTTATGCTATGGCAACAAAGAAACGAAAGGAATGGCGTGAACGCATTTAAAAAGCTAGCAGAACGCATATTTAGAGCGATCGGAGCTAAAACTGCCTCTACCGATAATAAAATGTCCACCAATACTTCAAGTGAATACTCCTGTCCTAGGCACACTGCACGAAGAGACTTCAAAATCCACCATGGTTTTTTGTATGCAGCCCCGATTGCGTCCCACTGCTGGGCAAAGGCCTCCCCATTAGCTCTCTAGTCGTCCCTCTTCGTGGCCACTTCCTGCCAACCCGGTAGTAAGTTCATGAGGTCGTCCCACCAGGTGGTGTCGCCATCGCTTTGAGCTTTGCTCGGGTATTGCAAACTGGCCACGTTTACGATATCCGTCGCGTGGAACCCAGTCAGTGGCCATTTTTGCTGGCCTGTTTGGGCCCATACGACTTAAACGGCCCGCCCAGTTCCACTTCAGCTTCGCGGTCGTAGCTCCAACAGTCGTAGCTCTTTACACCCGGTATACTGCGCTCCATTGCCTGCTGGCAAACCTTAAGTCTGGACTTCTGAGCACCGTAAGGTAAAATAGGCAAGTTGCTCGTGTCGACGCGTTTTCGCTTTAGGGCATGTGGCAACTTCCCTTTCATCAGCTATTTCATGGACCAGAAAAACTTCCAGGCATTGTCAATGCTGATCGATTGCCTTGTCCTGCCTGTTTTCGAAGGAGAGTATGTGGCCCGAGTAAGTTTATTCGTCTATGTACTGCATTTCCTGCCCAACTACTTTGACACTACATTTTGTGCTCTTAGTCATAGGTCTATGCATGTGTTGGAGTACCAGATACGTAGGTAAAGATAAATTTACTATTTTGTCGGCGTGATTAATATGTTCAATTCAATTCTTAATTATGGCTACCCTAAGGATTCTGCCAATGTCGAGTTTTGGAGATAGCAAGTTTTTTTTTTTTTTTATATTTAACAAAATCCCGTAAGTTAGTTGTGGTGATGTAGTAATAACAAAAAAGATAAAATACATAAAAAACCAGATACATTAGTAATAGAATCACAATCGAATTTTGTTGCTTTTTATAAAATTACATAGATCTTTTATAAATGGAGAGAAAACCAATTGTAACAGAGAACGAAAATAAATTTCAGTTTTCACGTACTAATCGTTTCTGAGCTAGCAGTTTTCACGTACTAATCGTTTCTGAGCTAGGCCGCGGACAGACAGACAGAGGGACATGGCGAAACTATGAGGGTTCTACTACGGAACCCTAAAAAGGGAGTCACTTGTGGAGTGAAGTGTGAAGTGGAAAACTTCTGAAGTTTCCCATTTCCTGAAATGATTTATAATTTTTTTCTGTTTGTTAAGCTATCAATGGCCGACAATGTATGCTACGAGTGCCGAGCGACACTAGCCAATTTTGTCAAGTTCCGGAGCCGCGCGCTGTGGGCCGCCAAGGTACTGGCGTGTGTACCGCCCAGATGCAACTTGAAGGTATGTCATCATCATCAGCCATTTGACGCCCACTGCAGGACACAGGCCTCCCTCATGGTTTTCTAACCATGAAGGGTTTTGCCATAATCGCCACGCTTAGCAGGCGGGTTGGCGATCGCAATATGCGGGAATCTCAGGAAGACGCTGCTGCCCGTTTCTTAGTAATTTATTTCCTTAGTCGCCTTCTACGACATCCACGGAAGGAAATAGAATGACGCTATTCTTAATCCGGCGCCACACGGAAAAGTTATGTGAACTAACAATATTACTCTTCCAATACGCAAAATAGGCTCACTACTAGTCGAGTTGCGTAAGCCAAAAGTGAAATAATAAACTGATAAATCAGGAAAAAATAAAGTTGTGTGATCCGATAACGGGAATTTTTAAAGGTCTCATAGTTCGATCGATTGGACAACTTAACTTTTAAAATCCCATTAGTTCTATTAGTAGGACTATAAGACTTTGAGAAATCCTCATTATCCGATCAATCGAACGACAATAAAAAAATAAATTCGTCGTCCCATCGATCGGTCAAGCCGCTCGATGTTTTGTTTTATTATATTCTATTCTATTCTATTCTATTCTATTCTATTCTATTCTGTTCTGTTCTGTTCTGTTCTGTTCTGTTCTGTTCTGTTCTGTTCTGTTCTGTTCTGTTCTGTTCTGTTCTGTTCTGTTCTGTTCTGTTCTGTTCTGTTCTGTTCTGTTCTGTTCTGGTCTGGTCTGTTCTGTTCTGTTCTATTCTATTCTATTCTATTCTATTTTATTTTATAAAGGAGGAAAAACAGAATTAACAAAAATTACTTAAATAGAGGAAATGAGTTAACTTAATACATTTTGTTAACTCCTAAACATTCCTCACCGATAGATAAAAGCTTAATGATCTTAATAAATGACAAACTTAAAACAAATGGCGTGCAAGAAAATATACAACGATACACACAAAAATTATGATGTGGTTAAGTAGGTACTTATAGGTAGGCACTTTGTTACGTCAAGGATCGAACAAGTATCACAAATTTCTCAAAATAGAAATAAACATTTGTTTACAACGGTACTTTGGAAAAGTAAAATAAGCCGACTTCTGTAAACGAAATATTGCAATATCAATATTGCTGCAAGCATCGATGATATTGATAGTCGATGGGGTCAAACGTTCTCGAGTGGAGACCGCAAACTACCGGCTCGCTGGACCCACGGTCTGAGGCAGATCGCGGTCAGCGTCTGGATGTGGATTGCCGAGGACAGAAAGAAGTGGCGTGCCCTGGAGCCTTGGAGCGCTGAACGTAAGTGTGGTAGATTAAAAGATTTTATAAAATTTTATTAGTTTTTAAAATTTTTAGTTTAGTTTAGTTTATAAAATTTTACAAAATTACAATCGAAACACATACAAAGCAGTCGCTACAATAAGAACAACAAATGGCTGTCCACGACACAGGCTCGGCCTAGTGTGGAAGCCCGAGAGTCCATAGTAGCACTGTTTTTGCTCACGCTTACTTGTAACTCGCTCGTCTCGATCTGTCAACCGGTGCTAACTATGAAGTGCGTGTTCTACCCGTCACCCACGACACAGGCTGCCATATTTTTTTTGTAATCTTTTCATATAAATAAACGTATTTTTATATTTTTATAAGAACGCTTCAGGCATCATCTCGGAGTTAAGTTCTGTAGAACGACATCTCACTTTCCGTATACAAAAACTTACCAAAAAATATCAAGCTCCTCCCTGGTGATCGATTCCTCAAGGCATTAAAGGAATATCTACTTGTTATGTGCCCATACAATCTGAACGAATATTATGAAAATTGCAAATAGTTTTTAATACTGATTATCGATCTAATGCTGAAATTTTACTGATTTATTATTTAATGAGCTATTCATTATTGTACCTAATGTTATTATTATTATTTATTATATTAATTCTAAATTATGAAATTATCAAACTGCTATGCCACTATCGGTAAAATTACACTTGTACCACAATTTTTGTAAACATCATTATCATACTGTACTGTAATTTATTGCAATAAATTAGCAGCAGACGAATTCGGCCTGATTTATTAATGGCTTATTTCGGACCCGAGCATGCGCACGGACGTGTGATGCAAATACCGAATTTGCTCTTAAACTCACAGCTTCCTTTATAACCAGCCTATAAACTTACCACTGCAAGGTACAGAGCCTCCTTCAGACCAGGCGTAATTCACCATACCATTGTGCAAACTGTGACAGAAGCAGTGTGTGGTGTGCGTGTGTGTTTAGAATAATTTCCTCTGTATCAAAGTCGAAATCATCATCATTATCAGCCATTTGACGCGCACCGCAGGACATAGGCCTCCCTCGTGGTTTTCATAACCATGAGGGGTTTTGCCATAATCGCCACGCTTGGCAGGCGGGTTGGCGATAGTCGAAAGTCGAAATAAATAGGCGGAAACCAAACGTTGGTGAAACTAAAATGGCCTCTGTCTGTGTGTGTTTTTCAAGTCTGTGATATCATTGTCTTTTAATGATATTGGAGGTTTGTCTTTGCCTGAAAAGTCGGATAGATCGACGTTTTCTAAAAATGGAACCTGGCTAGATCGATTTATCGCCCCGAAACCCTCTGCATACAAAATTTCATGAAAATCATATATATAATCATATATGATTATATATTTATGTGTATATATGATAATTGCTCGTTAAAAGGTATTAGATATATGAAAGAAATAGAGAGAGAGATGACATGGTGGAAGGACGTCGATCAAGTCAAGTGACACGACACAGCCAAAGATGTTACCGTAACAATAACTTTTCTTTCACTTGCAGACATCAGATATATTTTCCTCTTCGAGCATCAAGTGCCTCTCCACACTGGGAAAAGCGGTCATTTCGCCGCAGAACACCATCTACGTAGACCGCCACTTGGAGATATTAAAAGAGGCCTCGGATCAAGATTTTCAAGTCAAACAAGAATATGTAGCGGTTACTGATGAACCATACTGCCCTGCAACGGACGATAGCTTGAAGATCGAGGGTGATAGGCTTACCGAAGAAGTAGCAACGTCTGATGTTAAATCAAGAGCGGTAGTTGAAAATGAGGAGGAGAAATCGGATCCTTTATCTGAGGCGAAATCGAAAAATCATGTAAGTGTTGCATTTCAGTCTCTTTTATAATAGGGGTTAAAGTATGAAATTGCCGTTTTATTGCAATAGGTTCTTTGAATTGACATAGAATCTTCATGGTTTGAGGTTTTCGAATGAAACTTTTTTCAAATGGTTTCTATGATGTTCTTTTTTTAAAAAATGTGAAACGTTTGAATATCGACTTTCAATTGTTTTTGTTATTCAATTTAGACAAGAAAGATGGATACTGCGAAAATTCGAGTGATTTTTGAATACGAGTTCCGACGCGGAACTAACGCGGCAGAAACAGCCCGCAATATCAATGCTGCGTTTGGAGAGGGGTCTACTAATAACGCACCGGGCGATTTTGGTTTAAACGCTTTCGTGATGGAAATTTCGACTTAAAGAACGAGCCACGAGGAAGACCGCCCACACAGGTGAATAACGATGAATTAAGAGAGATAGTGGAAGCCGACCCTAGTCAAACTACCCAGGAATTAGCGGCATGGTTTAACGTTACCTTACCCACAATATTGACTCACTTGCGTCAAATCAATAAAATAAAAAAATACGAAAAATGGGTGCCTCATAATCACTCGAATTTTCGCAGTATCCATCTTTCTTGTCTAAATTGAATAACAAAAACAATTGAAAGTCCATATTCAAATGTTTCACATTTAAAAAAAAAAACATCATAGAAACCATTTGAAAAAAGTTTCATACGAAAACCTCAAACCATGAAGATTCTATGTCAATTCAAAGAACCTATTGCAATAAAACGGCAATTTCATACTTTAACCCCTAATATTTGATTATTCAGTACTTTGAGTATACAGTATAATTTAACCCACTCCGAACTGTGAAATTTATACATACTCTGACAATTCGGAAACGTCAAAACGGATAAAGGAATCAGTGAACAGTTACGTAATAGGGCTGATGGTACTATACTCACTTCGCTATGGAGCGTATTGTGAATATTTAGTTTCTGCTCCAATAGGAAAGGCAGCGCGCATTTGTGACACTTGTACGGCGCGCGCCTAAATCGCTCCGAGCCCCTCTCGCGTTCCAGGTAGGCTAGCACCCCGCTGTGATCTATCTGCCTCACTAATATTTTCTAAAACAATCAAGAAGGGATCCATTTTAAGTCAGTTTTAACATAAATAATGCAAAAACTTGTGTAAGCACTGAACATTACAAAAAAACTTCTACAAAAATTTATGTGAGTAATTCCGGGATTATGACCTTGAAAAGAACAATTAAAAACCATCGTTATGGTGACCCGATGGGGTCCTTTGGAATTCTACAGATTACGATAGTGATAAATACTTCTTAAAAAAAATTAAACTTATGTAAAGCTTTAAAACCTCTTAATAAAATTACATCCAACTACAATATAATTTCCGTCGCTATAAGTTATTCTTATACTACTGCCAAGCATGTAATTTACTCACCATCGACAACATCATCAGCCATTTGACGCCCACTGCAGGACATAGCCTTCCGGACCCACGGCACAACTACTCTGCTCAACTGGTATAGGTCTCCCTGATGGTTTTCTAAGGAAGGGTTTTGCCATAATTGGCAGGCGGGATGGCGATCGCAGTATGCGGTTGGAATCTCAGGAAGACGCTGCTGCCCGTCTCCTGGTAATTTATTTCCTTATTCGCCTTCTACGACATCCACGGAAGGAAATGGAGTGACGCTATTCTATCTATCTATGTTTAATACATTAACTCTCGCTCACTCTCTTCCTTTATCTATCGAACCTATGTCTTGGTAGACAAGCGTGTTAATCGCTGGTCAACGACAAACGGCGGTCGTAGACCAACGACACAGCCAATGTTGCCCCGTAACAATAAACTTTCTTTCACTTGCAGACATCAGAGATATTTTCCTCTTCGAGCATCAAGTGCCTCTCCACACTGGGAAAAGCGGTCATTTCGCCGCAGAACACCATCTACGTAGACCGTCACTTGGAGATATTAAAAGAGGCCTCGGATCAAGATTTTCAAGTCAAACAAGAATATGTAGCGGTTACTGATGAACCATACTGCCCTGCAACGGACGATAGCTTGAAGATCGAGGGTGATAGGCTTACCGAAGAATTAGCAACGTCTGATGTTAAATCAAGAGCGGTAGTTGAAAATGATGAGGACAAATCGGATACTTTATCAGAGGATTATGAGGCGAAATCGAAAAATCATGTAAGTGTTGCATTTTAGTTTCTTTTGTATTTGAGTGTTCAGTACTTTGAGTATACAGTGTACCTCCGCGCTTGAAATTGCCAATCCGCGGCATGGCACGCGTGGTGATTAAGCCCATACACTGAGAGATGGCCTGTGCCCTATAGTGGTACGTACGTAGGCTGAATACATTCAGTACCTTTTTGGGTGGGTAAATTATGAAATAACTTTATTTTGTCTAAATTATTTATACAATTTATAATAATTCAGACAAAATATGCTTTCAGTTACCGTTGCGCTCAAAAGTTCCAGTAACTTTAATGCTTACAACTAAAACGTTTACTAAATCTGTATTTCTGACTTATTGCATTTAATTATGACGCAATTTGAACGCAATAACGTCGAAAGTAGAGGTGCTCTAATTTCTTTCGTCTCCGTCTATGGTTGCCTGTTGCCCAAGATTTATTAAATTTCGGTGAATGTAATTTCTGTGTACGATAAAGAATATTCTATATCTATTACTGGCTTATATCAGACTTTATCTTAGTATAAGGGTCAGCAAAACTGGAAGAAAACACTCCTTAGTATTAAGCTCGCCTTTGCACAAATATACTTGTGTTAACTATTTACTTAGCGAAATTCTAAATCACATTAGCCCTTATTGTGCTATAAATATTTTTTTTAATCTAATCTAATCCTTAGCTCAGTATAACGGTCAGCAAACCACATTTGTACATTCCTTTCGCTGGCCTCATTAACGCTGATAAATTGTTGCAAAATAGTACATTAATCCGTGCGGCGCCGGAATAAGAATAGCGTCACTCCATTTCCTTCCGGGGATGTCGTAGAAGGCGACTAAGGAAATCAATTACCAGGAGACGGGCAGCAGCGTCTTCCTGAGATTCCAACCGCATACTGCGATCGCCATCCCGCCCAATTATGGCAAAACCCTTCATAGTTAGAAAACCATCAGGGAGGCCTATGTCCTGCAGGAGGCGTCAAATGGCAGATGATGTGATGATGGTGAGTAAATTACATGCTTGGCAGTAGTATAAGAATAATTTATAGCGAAGGAAATTATATTGTAGTTGGATGTAATTTTATTAAGAGGTTTTAAAGCTTTTCATAAGTTTATTTTTTTTTTAACAAGTATTTATCACTATGGGCTATGCTCGGAATTTCTCTACGAGATCGAATCAGAAATGATGAGATCCGTAGACGAACGAAAGTCGTCGACATAGCCCAGCGGATTAGTAAGTTGAAGTGGCAGTGGGCGGGGCACATAGCACGCAGAACTGATGGCCGATGGGGCCGAAAAGTTCTCGAATGGAGACCACATATCGGCAAGCGCAGCGTGGGACGACCAGCCACAAGATGGACAGATGACGTCATTCAAGTGGCAGGAAGACGCTGGATGCAGGCCGCTTCCAACCGGTCTTTTTGGAAATCCATGGAGGAGGCCTATGTCCAGCAGTGGACTTCTTGTGGCTGAATGATGATGATGATGATGATGATTTATCACTAATCTGTAGAATTCCAAAGGACCCCATCGGGTCACCATAACGATGGTTTTTAATTGTTCTTTTCAAGGTCATAATCCCGGATTTACTCACTTCAATTTTTGTAGAAGTTTTTTTGTAATGTTCAGTGCTTACACAAGTTTTTGCATTATTTATGTTAAAACTGACTTAAAATGGATCCCTTCTTGATTGTTTTAGAAAATATTAGTGAGGCAGATAGATCACAGCGGGGTGCTAGCCTACCTGGAACGCGAGAGGGGCTCGCAGCGATTTAGGCGCGCGCCGTACAAGTGTTACAAATGCGCGCTGCCTTTCCTATTGGAGCAGAAACTAAATATTCACAATACGCTCCATAGCGAAGTGAGTATAGTACCATCAGCCCTATTACGTAACTGTTCACTGATTCCTTTATCCGTTTTGACGTTTCCGAATTGTCAGAGTATGTATAAATTTCACAGTTCGGAGTGGGTTAAATTACGATTGTCAAAATACGGTATTTACCCTTTTTTAAATACGTCTTAAGATGTGACTAATGGAGAAATTGCGCCTAACTTAGATTGGAGTGAAATTGCTTTTTCGAAAAGATTTGTTTTGGGGTTTTCGGAGTCACAAAAAATGCGAAAAATAAACGAAAATTCTGTCAGCCATGATGTTAAGTCAACTTCAGTCATGACGTCACATGGGTTACACGCAGCCACCAGAACAACCTGCGAATTTTTACATACGTAGTGACGTCACGACTATGATGAAACCCATTTAAGGCGTTTCAAATTAAAGATTAAAAGGAAGGTTTTCAAATTTAATTTCTACATCCATCTTCTAGTTCGATGCGAGTCGACAATAGAATAGCTCTCGTTACACTGGAGCAAGGAACGGCTGACCTTATGAAACATTAAGCTCTATTGTCGACAGGTACGAGGGGATTTCAAATGTGAAATCTGCGAATTGAGATACAAGGACAGCGCAACGTTGAAACGTCACACGGATACACATTATAGGTGAGTCCTATAGGTGAACCTAATCTAACCTAAAATCATAATCAAATTTTTTTATTCAAAGTAGCACAGAGACTGACTTAATGAACGTTACAAGTTAAACTAGGTGTCCATTTCAAAATCTAGATAATTTTGGAGAAAAAATGGACAAAAAAAACTCCAAACTTAGTCTTTTCAAGTCCTTAATTTACAGGATTTATATAAATGTTCTAAAGCTCATGCATTGAACTGGCTTTAATTCCAGACATCATTGTCATCTAAATAATCTTTAATGTTATAGTAGCTTTTTTGGCACAAAGTGTGCTTCACACATTTTTTGAACCGCGTTTCTGGCAAGGTTATTATATCCTCAGAGATCTTATTGTAGAAACGTATACAATGCCCCATAAAGGATGTATTAACCTTTGCCAGCCTAAATTTTGGGAACGAAAGTTTATGTCTATTTCTAGTATTTACATTGTGTTGGCTACCTACCTAACCTAACCCAACTTAAGGCATTTATAATTTTTATTTAAATTTCACTAAGTAGTTGTTAGTATATACTTGATAAATGTACTCCGAGGCTCTTAAGTATTCTTACTCTTACTCTCCGAGCTGATTTAAGTCATATTTTTGCTATGCTATCCTATCTTTTGATTGAGAAAATTTAATACGAAAATTGATACTTTTGGAAACCACTTTTCTTTAAGCTCTTCGTACGTGTATTACTTCAATCAATCAATCAGCCGGAACTTATCCACTGATGGACATAAACCTCTCCCAAGGCACGTTACTTCCTTCTATCCTCGGCGTGTATTGCTTAATTTTTTTCATTAAGACATTTTTCCGATTCCAGCGTGGATAGTACGACGACCCTAGTCGCGCGTTTTAAATGTTAAAAGCGCAACTTTCCATTTTATTTACTGTCAAATTCTGACGTTTTACCGCCACAAAACGCTCGACTCGCACCTTCGCACTTCCTATGCTATAGTGTACAAAAAGAATATTCCATCTATTCTTTCGTACGTGCCTCTAAGTCGCCCGACCCCGTCCGCAGAAGCTACGGCTGCCCGCAGTGCGACCGCACCGACTGCAACTTTATCAAGATACACAACCATTTCAAGAAAGTCCACGACGATACCACCCTGCGCGCCTGCAGGAAATGCCCGGCGCGTTTCACGACGGCCGCCGATCTCAGACGCCACGTGCGAGACACTCACGACAAACACATTTGCCACCTCTGCAACCGCCAGTACACTTGCAAACTCAGCCTCGAACACCACATCGTCCACGGCCACACGAAAGTCCGCCGGCTAGAATGCCCCTACTGCCATAAGAAGTACAAAGGCGAGGCGAACTTAAAAGTCCACGTGCGGAAGGCACACGAGAGACCTAAGGAGACGGAGCGCCGCGAAGACGCGTACTGCGCTGAATGCGACATGCAGCTCAAAGACCACCAGACTTACAAGACCCACCTGAAAACGTCCAAGCATCTGTTGGACGACGATGATAAGCACTGGTGCGACTATTGCGGTAAGAAATATACGCAGAAAATGAGTCTCATTACTCATATGGAAGAGCAGCATTTGAAATTGTCGCGGTACAAATGCGAGGTCTGCGAAGAGAGCTTTCATTCTAAAGTGTACGTGTTGAGACACGTTCGGATCAAACACAGCGGAAAGCCGAAGGTGAATAAACACGTGTGCGAGATCTGCGCCAAGGCGTTCTTTCTACGCAAGTCTTTGGTCGATCACATGAACAAGCATCTCGGTGTGCGTCCTTATGAGTGCAAACTCTGTGGAGCCACGTTCGCTTACTCCGCTGCGCTGTACAATCATAACCAGTTGGTGCACTTGAAGAGGAAGGTGAAGAGAAAGGGGGGGCCCGCGTCGGCTAAAGTCGGTTGAGGATAGGGTTTTAATAATATAATGCAGCCTATACACCGTGAATTTTGGGTGGTTCCAAAGTCATAGCAAAATGAATGACCTTAAAATAAATAAATAAATTGACTCGCGCACGGAGGGTTCGGTACCATTATCTATATAACATTAGACATAAAGATCGAGAAAAAACGGCAAAAAATCACGTATGTTGCATGGGAGCCCCCCTTAAATATTTATTTTATTTTAATTCAATTATTTGTTATTGAAGCGAATATAGAACTAAATATTCTGTGAATATTTCAAGCGTCTACCTGTTGCTGTTATTAATATCGAGCAAAAAACGGCAAACAATTACGTTTGTTGTATGGGAGCCCCCCTTAAATATTTATGTTATTCTGTATTTTTGTTATAGTCGCAACAGAAATACATCATCTGTGAAAATTTCAACTGCCTAGCTATCACGGTTCAGGAGATACAGCCTGATGACAGACAGACGGACAATGAAGTCTTAGTAAAGGGTGCCAGCCTTCGGGTACGGAACCCTAAAAAGGCACTTTCCAAAAATGTCTCGACATAAACTCGAATCTATTGGAATTAGAACCATTGTGTTCACATGAAGCAAAACTTACATTACATCTATGGTCACATAATGATATTGAAACATGGTAAAAATTACAGCGGATTCCACGCTAGACTAGAGTCTGTGTTGTGGTTATCCAGGAACGACAAATTTAACATGTTCCAGTATGAAATTAAATGAGGTAGCGCTCTTTGTTGTTATTATAATAACAGCTTAAACTAGAAACAATTTTGCAAACTGCGAAATGTTAATACTTAGTGAATTAATTAGAAACTAAAGTTTAGTAATACTATTGTCTTATAACATCTATCATCATCATCGTCGTCGGCCTACGCTTGTCCACTGCTGGACAAAGGCCTCTCCCATTGCACGTGACTGAGCACCGTGCTCGGCTACTCATCCATCTCTTTGCCAGCCGCCCTGCGAAGATCATCGCTCCATATCACCCGAAGAACTGATAAGTCTGATAACCGATG
The DNA here is from genome assembly GCA_963969515.1 of Yponomeuta evonymella. Taxonomy (NCBI): domain Eukaryota; kingdom Metazoa; phylum Arthropoda; class Insecta; order Lepidoptera; family Yponomeutidae; genus Yponomeuta; species Yponomeuta evonymella. Next base: position 4,120,260 of record OZ018372.1, read on the forward strand.
AGGTAGACGAGTTCTTGAGTGGAGACCGCGGAGCGGTAATAGTAGTTTATGCAACTGTCATATAATGAAGGGTATTAAAACACGAGTGTGAGTTTATGAAACGAGCGCAGCGAGTTTCATAATAGTAACGAGTGTTTTAATACCCGTGTTATATGCAGTTGCATACACTACTTTATCTTCACTAATGCAATTAAAAATTAAATTCACGCGTACGTGTATAATCACAGTGATTTTGCCGCCATTAAAATTTAACCAATGAGAGCGCAGCTGCGCGCTTCAATAAAACGCGACCAACCTGATTGGCCCTGCAATCAAGTTGGTCGCGTTTTATTGATGTTATAATGAGATTTTACGATATCGATGTGAATATTATACCATCATGTGAAATTGCTTAAATTGAGTGTTTTGTTGTCTGCGCTATAACAGTAGTAATTATAAGTCAAGTATTGAAAACATAAGTAGAATGTTACAACATTAGTGTAGATAAACGGATTTTAAGACGTCCTCAGACTCGGTGGAGCGTAAAAGTCTATAATTACAAATAATCTTTAAACTTTATTTCTCCAACCACAAATTAGGTACAAGAGAGGTGGTACAATATGGCACAATGGAAGTAGTTTGTGGAGAGACTGGGTCCTAAACTAGATCAGAGATCTGTATCTTAGGATGCCAAAAAGACTGTAATACCTAGTCTAAACAGATGCCATTTTCCATTACTGATTACATAACCGCGGCTTTCAAACCACCCAGAATTCAGCGTGTATAGGCGGCTGCGGAGTCGTCTCGGCCGAAGTAAGGATAACATGTCCAGGTGGCGGTTCGCGACAGCGATAATTTGAACTGTTTGTACGGTACTTCTCAGACGATGGGCCATCTTTCATTGTGCCCTGCGTGCCCTGACACCTGCACTCAGTAGGACCCAATGAGTGCGACTAATAAGGCAGTCAAGTTCTGTGCCGCAACTGTTTAATAAAAGCTTTTAATTAAAATTAAAATTTGTTTTGCCATCGACAAAGCCTATGTACGTCTCCGTTTCTTACCCGCAGCACAACCGCGTGACACTGCTAGTAGGTAGTACCTTGGGGAACTGCTATTCACTTCAGCACTACAGGTTTGCCACAGTTAATGGCTATAGCACGTCGCCGCTGCGAAACTAAAACGGCGAAACTTCTGCTCGAGTTTCGAACAATTATTTTCCTCTATAGTGTCAAATCGTAAATAACAAAATATTGCGTATCACCAACGAGGTTTGTTATCAAGCTGGTCGTTTTTGAAGTAGCAGTTCGCCAAGGCATCGCTTGGTTGTTTCACTGGGTTGCTTCACAGGGCTGACCCCTGCGTTATGCTCGTGAACGGGTGCTGTTCGTGTGTCCTGCCGCAGCATTAATGTTTTTCCTACTTTTGTAAGAATTGTTGTTTTGGCTTTTAAAGTTATTGGTGGCTATCACGGAATCATATCATATAGGCTTTGATGTATAGGTTTAAGATGATTTGAGAAAAGCCTTTTTCTCCACTACAAATACGGCCCGAAGGCAGCGGCTAACATAGTAGGTAACATAGTACATTGACATTCAGCAAACAGAATGTAAATTCTTTACGTTGAAATAAATTATTGATTTATGATTTGATTATAAATGTCCCTATGGCACAAGTGTTAGTGCTGAAGGGCAGGGCACAAGGCTTTCTCGCAGAGATAGTGCTATTTCCAAGCGCCGAGCCATGTGAACACCTCCGGCACTCAGGTTTCCTCATGATGTTTTCTTAGCGTGTGGTATTGTTACTACAACTTCACAGATGTACGTAACTTAGAAAGTGAAGTCATTGGGTTCGAGCCCACAACCTCTTGAATATGAAGGGGCCAGTATTTTATAAATTTAAAAGAGTGGAATTTTTAGCCTCTAAATAGGTTTTTAAAAATTTCCTCAGCACGGGTTGCACTATATAACCCATGTAGGTACAGCGATATCATTCCGATGTGGGTTACTCGGGGCTGCAAGTGATGTAAATCGTTTCGGCCAGATGTCGCTGCCTGTATGTAATACAGAGAAGTTTGTAAAGAGGCTCGAAATTTCATCGATGCTTGCACTTGCCCATTAGCTCAATTGGGAGAGCGCTGGCACGGTGAGCCAGTGGACGCGGGTTCAAGTCCCGGCATGGGTGGAGTTTTTAGCCTCTAAATAAGCCGGACTAAATATTTAGTCGACTTTAAAATATTTCTTTATATGATTCAATAATTTTCCAGCGAATGTAGTATTTTGTATCCGGTGTATAAGTTGTTCTGTGAAACACCTGAAACAGGTTTAAATGAATGGTTCTTTCAGGTCTTCTCACAGAACCACTTTTATTTTGGCGATTATTTTATTGTTATTATTATTATTATTAATTCTTTATTGCACAAAGACAGTGTACAAAAGGTGGACTAAATGCTAGTGGCATTTTCTACCAGTCAACCTGCAGGAGGTACAGGAGAGGCAAACATTGAGCTAGGTATTGTTATCAATTATTTTTATCGTCATCAAGAAATATCCTCCCTTATTTATCAATTTCTTAAATTTGTTATGAAAAAAATCGTTTGTTTACACCCAGATAAGAGCTGTTAAATGAAATACTTTACTATTTTAATATGAAAAGCGTTTTATTTTAATAACTCCTGTAAGTGCAAGAAAATAACGAGTCTAGATACCAACTTTCAGAGACGGAGATTCAACAGAATAAAAGGAAATATAATGTGTATATTTCTTTTTATTATTTTTATTTGATTACCCGACTGCGGCAAAGCCCCAAAGGGTGCATCAACCCCAGTACATACTAACATAAAAAGGCGATTTTCTCGAATTTTACTTATTGTGGGGGTTGGTATGTTTCTGCGTAACACGGCCCAGTTACGGAATAAGAGTGCAGATTTCGGCGGTACCCTCAAGTGCATCTGCCCTTCCTCGCCTTCTTCAAGTGCACCAACTGGTTGTGATGATACAAGGCAGAGTTGTAGGCGAAATTCGCACCGCACAGCTTACACTCGAAGGGGCGAACACCGAGGTGTCCGTTCATATGTTCGTTGAGCGACTTCCTTATCGCGAAAGCCTTCGCACATATGTGGCAGACGAACTTCTTGCCCCTCGGTTCGCTGTGCTTCTTCCGAGCGTGATTTGCCGCGTATCGCTTGGTGTGAAACGTCTCGTCGCAATATTCGCACTTGTATTTGGAGAGCTTGAGGTGTATAACTTCAATGTGCTGGTTCAGAGTGGGCTTTTGGGTGAATTTCTTGCCGCAGTAGTCGCACTCGAATCTGTACTCTGCTGACGGGACGTGTTTGGACGTGTTTAGGTGTTGACGGTACTGGTTCGTGGTCTTGAATTGAAGGTCGCACTCCGTGCAGTAGGCGCCGGGATCCTGTCAATAGGGGCATCATTTTGGACTTTTGTACTTAGGTACGAGTTAAATGCCAAGGGTCTTTGTTACTAACGGATTAGGATAAAATTATTAATTTTAAATTTGGATTTTTTATAATTTCTCTTGACGTTTTAATTCAATTATTTTATTTTAATTCTTTATTGCACTAATTACATTGTAAGTGTACAAGGGCGTGCTTAATGCAAGAAGCATTCTCGTCCAGCAAACCTTTGGTATTGAAGAGACTGGCGACGGGTAGTGCAAGAAGAATATTAAATACAATAATAAACTTACGTAAACCTAGGGAAATACATTAACTTAGACTTAGTGGAGGGGGGGGGATAATAGAAATTATTATAAACCTACCTAAAGGATAGTACATAAATAAATATAAATAAATAAATAACAACAAAAATGCATGTATGTACGTAGAAGATAATTACTAAACACGATTACTTACATACCAATAAGCAATAAAATAAAATAACTGGTGATCGTTTACTGCCTATTCTGCAGATCAAGGAAGTGATAGAAAACTTTCTTTTTGAAAATCTCCAGAGTTGAAGCCTGTCGAATGTCCAGAGGCAGGCTGTTCCAAAAGCGAATCGCAGTCACTGTAAAAGAATTAGAATATCCCGCCGCATTATGCTCTGGGGTGCGGAGATGAAGAATCCGGGACGACCGCATAGCGCGGGCGTCACTGTGGAGATGAACAAAGCGTTCCCTGAGATAGGAAGGGGAGCAAGTGTTATTCAACACATTGTAGAGAGTGGACAAGATATGAGCATTCCTGCGGAAACGGATATTAAGCCACTTGAGCTTGGAGCGAAATTGGGAGACGTGATCATACTTACGCAATCCGAAAATATATCGAATGCATAAGTTGAGAAGTCGATCGAGTTTGCTTAATAGCTCCTCACCAAGGTCAGGATAGCATACGTCAGCATAATCGATAATGGGGAGTAGCAATGAATTGAAAAGCGTAACCTTGGCTGAGAATGGAAGAAACTTCTGTAAACGCTTAAGGGAGTGCTTTGAGGCACGGTCTGTACGTGTCGTGTGCAACTCATTTATCTCGTTGAGTAGAGCAAAGTAGCCATTACTCAGATCTTCCACTTGACACGTGCCGCTAGATGGCGCCAGTGCCGCGTAACACATTGCGCAGTTTGAACTAAAAATTAACGCTTAGACGTTTCACGTTAAACCAAAGGCCATGTATCCGGAAACAGCCCCACCCACTTTTTTTGGACTCGTTGTCCGTATTTCATTGGTAAAGACTAATCGCGACGGAGCAGGGGCCGTTTTTGTGTGTGTTTTTTTTAGGGTAAAAAACTTCTATGGTTTTTTAGGGTTCCGTACCCGAAGGGTGCTAAACGGGACCCTATTACTAAGACTTTACTGTCCGCTGCCTGTCCGTCTGTCTGTATGTCACCAGGCTGTATCTCATGAACAATGATAGCTAGGCAGTTGACATTTTCACAGATGATGTATTTCTGTTGCCGCTATAACAAATAATATATTAAACAGAATAAAATAAATATTTAAGGGAGGCTCCCATACAACAAACGTTGTCTAAAGACAGCGCTTGCCATCTAGCGGCCATCTAGGTAACCTTCACAACACTGATGTCATGTCGTTAAATGTCAATGTTAAACGCTTCTTTTTGGTTTCTATAGATGGCGCTGTTCTCAAATTCGATCTTTGTCTCATGTTGTATAGATAATGATACGGAACCCTTCGTGCGCGAGTCCGACTCGCACTTGGCCGGTTTTTATTCGTACTGTCCTGCACATAACTAACAAACTAGGCTCTCGGTCTGAAATAAATCCAGGCCTAGAGTCCTAGAGTCCCGCAGCGGACGAATATGGTCCGATGGATTACATGAGATCTGAACTCACCGTTTCGTGCACATCTCGGATGTGCTTCTTCAAATTGGGCTCCCCTTTGTACTTTTTGTGGCAGATGTCGCACTCTAGCTCCGGGACTGTGTCATCATGTCTGCAATGTGAACAGGTAGTTCTATTTTAAAAACCTATTTAGAGGCTAAACCCATGCCGGGACTTGAACCCGCGACCTCTGGCTAACCGTGCCAGCGCTCTCCCAACTGAGCTAATGGGCAAGAGCAGGCATCGGCGAAATTTCGAACCTCTTTGCAAACTTCTCTGTATTACGTACAGGCAACGACATCTGGCCGAAGTAATTTACATCACTTGCAGCCCCGAGCACCCACTTTGCAGTTAGGTTTTACATCGGAATGATATCGCTGTACCTACATGATTATATTCTTTTTGTTGCACTAACCCGTGCTGAGGACAATTTTAAAAACCCAATTAGAGGCTCAATTCCCCTAATGCCGGGACTTGAGGTTGTTCTAGGTTCAGTATCCACACTCTGGCACAATTACCAAGTCTAGAATTTGGAAAGAAAGAAACATATTATAGATAGATAGAGAACACTACTATATTGTTTTATTTAAAAAAAACAGTAATTTCCACTAACTAGAAAGCAAAATTATTTAACGACTAAGCTATTCTTACTTATTTATGTAGTTATAAATATTTCTCCCTTCTTCCCGTTATCTCAGTTTAAACATCCTATGCTTTAAGGTTGGCCGGAAGAAATCTCTCTTACTGATGAGTTCTCCTTTGTACCAATGCTATGTAATTCTTTTTCTAATTTATGGTTTACAATAGAGAATATAATAGAATTAATTAAAGTACTAACACTTTTCCGGGGAACATTGGCAACATTGCGCAAAATTCCCAGCAGACTTATTCTTGGCTCGGCACACTCAAACTAGTCTGTTGCGCCACAAACTTCCACTCCGAATATGCCATTAAGTTTTCCGGGGAACATTGCGCAAAATTCCCAGTAGACTTATTCTTGATCAAGGCACTCACACTAGCCTGTGTCGCCACAGGCCGACACTAGTCGCGTACTGTCGGTCGCAGCTCAGACACGGATACTTGCGGCCGTGGGCGCGATGTTTGTGCTGAAGCAGCTCCCTGTAGTTCCTGTAAACGTTTACAGTGTCATTTATTGTTAGGTTTCCGTACCCGAAGGGTGCCAAACGGGACCCTATTACTAAGACTTCACTGTCCATCTGTCTGTCAGTCTGTCTGTCTCTCACCAGGCCGTATCTCATGAACCTTGATTGATAGCTAGGCAGTTGAAATTTTTACAGATGATGTATTTCTGTTGCCGCTATAACTACAAATTCTAAAAACAGAATAAAATAAATATTTAAAGGGGGCTGCCATACAACAAACGTTGTCTAAAGACAGCGCTCGCCATCTAGCGGCGGTCTATGTAACCTTTACAGCGCCGATGTCATGTCGTTAAATGTCAATGTTGAACGCTTCTTGTTGGTTTCTATAAATGGCGCAGTTCTCAACCTCGATCTTTGTCTAATGTTGTATAGATAATGGCACGGAACTCTCCGTATTCACATACCTCAGCGTCTGAAATCGCCAATCCGCAGTGGGCACGCGTGGTGATTAAGCCCATACTCTATCCGTGAGAGAAGGCCTGTGCCCTACAGTGGGACGTAGATAGGCTGCTTATGATGATGCGTAGTAAATTACCATTATTCAATTACTAAAGTTTTCAATTACTCACACATACACTGTAAAGACAGTAAGCGATGTGCAAACGATCTGTGACTATGTTCACGTTACCGTCAAAAAGATTTGTGCGGACTATAGTGCTGACGCCAATGCCTCGCTGCGCGACTCACTTAAAGCTGGCGGGACACTTGGAGCATTGGCGTGGCGTGCTCTCGTCGTGGACGTTGCGGTAGTGGAAGTACATCTGCGAGTAGCCGAAGCAGCTGCGCGGGCAGTGGCGGCACGCGTAGCGGCTGGAATTGTCGTCTTGTCAGTAGTTATTACGCGGAAACGGGGCCGAAAACTTCTCGAATGGAGACCACATATCGGCAAGCGCAGCGTAGGACGACCAGCCGCAAGATGGACAGATGACCTCATCCAAGTGGCAGGAAGACGCTGGACGCAAGTCGCTTCCAACCGGTCTGTTTGGAAATCCATGGGGGAGGCCTATGTCCAGCATTGGACTTCTTGTGGCTGAATGATGATGATGACGTGGAACAAATGTAGGAGTAAACCTGCAAATTGGGCTGGTCATATCTGCCGCAGGACCGATAACCGTTGGGGTAGATTGGTTCTAGGGTGGACCGCGAATCGGCGAACGTAGCGTAGGACGCCCTGTGACCATGCGAAGCGACGACATTCGCAAAGCGGTGGGCAGTGACTGGAAAAGAAGAGCCGAAGATCGGGCTCGGTGGCGTGTCTTGGGAGAAGCCTATGTCCAGCAGTGGACTGACACCGGCTGATTATGATGATGATGATAAAATCTACAAATTAAAAACACATACACGTCTACACCTCACACGCATACACCCACACACACGGGCGCAAACACACACTCAAATGCACGTTCTCACTAACCACAATTTTGTCTTGGCATCCATGAACATTGGTAGTTTAGTGGGTACAACATTGGACTCGGAAGCGAGAAACCTATGATGACTTGGTTTTCTAAGTTATGTACATTTATGAAGTTATAGTAGCAATACCACTCGCTAACTGTGAAGGAAAACATCGTGAGGAAACCTGAGTGTCTGAGCTATTCATATTAATACCTCAGAGCTCGAAATCGCCAATCCGCGGTGGGCACGCGTGGTGATTAAGCCCATACTCTCTCTCTCTCTCTCTCTCTCTCTCTCTCTCTCTGAGAGAAGGCCTGTGCCCTACAGTGGGACATTACGTATAGGCTACTTACGATCCCTAAAAATTAGATTAGTAAATGAATACGAATAAAAATTCTTGTTGACCCGTGAGTACTTCACGGACCTTGAGTCTGCCCTGCACTAGAAGTATCAAACGCTGAGGCAGTAAAGGGCGCAGCCTAGTGATGTGATTCCTACTTAGTATTTAGTCTAATTTGTAAATACTGAGTAGGAATCCCATATCTAGTACCCGTTTCTACTAAGTATTTATCCAAAGCTGACAGTAAACTCACAGACTGCTGTTTCTGTAATTATTTTTTCACTAAGGAATAATCTTATCTTATCTTAAATATTTTTAACTGTAGGCCCTTCTAGATTGGGCATACTTGTTCGGTATTGATGATATCTTTGGTGAAACTCGCTATCAACTATCAACGAGAATTTCATAAAAAAGGTTTTTTTGCCATATTAAATTAGCCCACGACTTATTCTCAAACCTACCAAATACAAAAAAAAAACACATAAAAATCGGTGAAGCCGTTTCGGAGGAGTTCGATAACAAACACTGTGACACGAGATTTTTATATACGTATTATGATGTAAACCTTTTTCGAATAACATCAGTCTGAAAAAATACTCATAGAACACATTTTATTGTGAAATACAAACTCTAACGTATTACAGGAACTGCGCATTTTAAAAACTACCCGACTTACTAGGCGATTTATGCGAATGTCAGACTCACGTATAATGTCTCGCTGTGTGCCTCTTCAGCGCTTTACTGTTATTCTTATACCTCTGCTTGCAGACTTCGCATTTGAATGATCCTCGTTTGCCACTGTGCCTCTTACTGTGCATTTTGTAATGCAACTCTGTGGTGAAGACCAGTGCACACTTGTCACATTTGTACTGGGCCCGCTTGAACCGGGTCGTGTTCCTAGTTTTCTCCATCTGGGAGAGGACTTCGCTTAGCTCCATGGGTTTGGCGGTGAAATGCATCGTGATGAGGGGGTCTTCGATCTGCTGGAGCACGGTTGGGACTTTGAGAATACAACAGTACATTAAGACGAGTTAGCTTAAGAGACTACCCGGTGCGTGTTTACGACTGATGAATGTTGATGAAGCTAAGGAGGAGTTTCAGGATTGTGGCAAGCGGCAAGCCCTGGTGTTTGCCTACCGCTCTGAGATGCAGGTATAAGTTTATGTTATGTTTGTCACGATATATGTTCTCTGTTATGTCAGTTATGTTCACTCAGGAGACTTATTACTAACTTCATGTCTACACATCTAACATCTGTAAGTTGTGACTTGCGGAATATAAAAAACTCACGTCTATGTATGTTTCACCCGTAAGTTATGGCTCCACAAGTCTTCAAACATACAAAATTTGTATCAATAATATAAACTTTGTATATTTGAGAAAAAAAGTACAGGAGACAATGATAACTTTCATTGCTTCACAAAACGGATCCACAACTTACAGATGTAAGATATGCAGACATGAATTTTGTATATTTCAGTGCAATTTTTTCACTCTGGAGACGATAACTTGGGGTGTCATAACTTAAACATATGTAGACATGAAGTTTGTATATCTCAGAAAAAACGTTTGTACTATAATATTAATGTTATGCCCGGCACGTAACTTGGCCAAAACTCCACGTAGAGTTTGTCCGAAGAATTAATTGGCGTTCACATCGCGCACTTCCCGCCAATGAAACCCATGCCCATACGTCAAAGTCTTTGGCCATGGTAAGGTGTCAGGCATTAAAAATAGTACCGAACCTGCGCTTCACCATCTTCAGAGCCACTGTCCGATTCCATATCATCGACTGCCGGTTCATATTTAGTCGTAGAGTTGTTGTCACCGTTCTGTTTTACCTCAGTTTCCAGCGTTTTTTTCATTGGAACCGACAAAGGCCCTACGGTTAACTCCAGTGTTTCTGCTTTAACATCCGTCTCAGAGTCTGCCTCCACCTTTACTCGCGTTAAGTCACCGTCCACATAGATGGTGTTGTGTGGCATTATGACAGTTTGTGTCAGCGTAGAGAGAGACTTGATACCGGAAGTGGAAAATATTTCCAATATCTGCAAAACAATTAAATTGGAAAGAATTCCTACAGATAGCAGAAAAGATTAGAGTCAGATGTAATCAGCCTACTTCAAAGTTGTAGCGACAGCCCATTGTCACTTCAACTTTGAAGTCGCAGTAGGCTGATCTCATCTGACGCACAACCAACACCCGATTATGGGGTAAAAAGGTTCTCGAGTGGAGACCACGAACTGTTTGGTCCAGCAAACTGATGGTTGGACACCCATCAGTTTGCTAGACAAAACGATCTGACACAGATTGCTGGCAGCGGACAGAAAGAAGTGGTGTGCCTGAGGGAGGCCTATGTCCAGCTGTGGACGAATATTGTGTGACAGATTGGATTGTTTGTATAAGTGACGGAATAGAACAGAATTTGATGTGGAACGAGATCTGACAATTATATTTTTTTTTTTTTTGTGATGGCTTTCCTAAGGATTCTGCCAACGTCAGAGTTTGAGAGAAAGTACTACCTTTGTTAATGATAATGTAAGCTTCTTTTTATATATATATATATATGTTTACCATTTTCAACCTACCTTTGTTTGTGGCAAGTGACAGCTTGATGGCACACACGCCAGCAACTTTTCGGCGCGGAGCGCGCGGGTCCGGAACTTGACGAAATTGCCGAGTAATGCTCTGCACTCGTAGCAAATCATGTCGGCCATTGATAACTGGAACAATATACGTAGTAGTAGTAGAGGAGGTATGTAGAATTCTGGAATCTTGTTTGTATTTTTAAACAGCTGTGAATGGTAAGAATCAGTCATAATGTCTTCTAGAGGCCTTCACCAAAAATGAAAGAAAGAAAGAAGACATTCAAATTGTCACAGAAACACAAATGGGTTCTCAGTTAAAGAAAACAAACACATAAATTGTGTAGTAATTTCAAGTTCAATAATATTTACGTTTTTATGATGGGAAAGGAAAAAACGGAACCCTTATAGGATCACTTTTCTGTCCGTCCGTCCGTCTGTCTGTCAAGACCCTTTATCTCGGGAACGCGTGGAGGTATCAAGTTGAAATTAAAACCATATACTCAGGTCTACAGTCCCTTGAAGCTGTGGAAAAATCAGGTTAACGTAAAAAAAAGTTACGGTAGTTTATGCCGCAAAAAACGTATATTTCGACACTCTCAAGGAAATCAAAATTTATAAGGTACTTTCCGTTGCCCTAGAACTATGAAACTTAGCAAGTAATATCATCGTACACTACAAGTACAGGGAAAACTCTGGAAACTATAAATTTGCAACTAAATCATAAAATAACTGTCTGCGAGAACCGATTCCTGAACTATTTATACATAAGTATCAACAAATTTGTACGGAACCCTCGGTGGCCGAGTCCGACTCGCACTTGTCCGGTTTTTATTTTGATTTAACACATGGAATGCTAGACGTTTTGTAAGTTAAAACCCAGGGCCACCTAGCAACTGCTACTAAGAGTACCCACTGAAGGAACCATAAATAAGTCCGTAGCTTGTACCATGATTAAAAACTGACTATGAAACAGTTCATGGCTTGCAACCAATTATATTTGGTAATTAACAAAAGGCTACCGAGTGGGTACCGCGCAGCGGTCATCGCAAACGGGGGCAGCCGAGAAGACGATGGAGGGATGATCTCGACAAATTCTTGCCGGAGTGGTCAAAGGTTGTAAATGACCGAAAATCTTGGTCTGAAAGGGGGGAGGCCTTTGACACACCCATATTATGGAGGTTACATAAAAAAATATAATAAAAAAAAACAAAAGGCTTGATTGTTGTTTCCCTCCACAACTTGGTCCATTTGTATGGCAAATTTAAATACAAATACAGATTTGGATGACCAAAGTTTGAGAATAAAGTTTGTTGATTCCTAGTGCAACAAACATTCAAATTTATAGGTAGATGATACATAAAAAGTTTATTTGCTATACAAAAAACACACACAATAAATATGAGACCGAAACTTACACAACCATATATTGTGTAAGTTAACAAGATAAGAAAAGTAACAAAAACAGTGTCACTTACAAAAAAAAATATGGAGACATTCATAAAACACTACTCCCTACAATACTCCCCAAAAGCTGACCTAATTATAGTACCTAATTTAATATTATTTCGATTCTGCAGAGTAACATAAATCAGGCATAAATAAATAAATATTGGAGTTTAGTAAGAAAGGCTGAATGAATTAGTTTAAAAAAAACCGGCTAAGTGCGGGTCGGACTTGCGCAAGAAGGGTTCCGTACCATTATCTATACAACATTAGACACAAAGATCGAGAAAAACCGGCAAAAAATCACGTTTGTTGTATGGGAGCCCTCTGTTACGAGTCTGTACCTGCACCAATTGCAATGTAACAAAGGCAGATTCCCAATAAGATATGAATCACCCGAAGGATTGCCAAATCTAGATGCTGAGCAAGCAAAGACTTGATGTGAGGTCTCCGCAAGCAGCCTCTACGCCTTTCCCGCACCACCTCTGGTAGTGCGAGGATGTCCTGATCATCGTGATCAATAGAATAACTTAGTATTTCATTATTTAGTATAAGTAATGTAATTTGGTTTGGAGGAGACTTGAGAGAGCTTGAGAGGACACCACCTTAAACTACAAACTTGTTTCTCCAACAATAACCCTCACAGACACTTTTTCTCTAACAGAGTAGTGAATGGATGGAACAAATTACCACAAGAAGTGGTTTCAGCACCAAACATCAACAAATTCAAGAACTTACTGGACAAACACATCACTGACCAAAAGAAAAAAATAACCAAGTGAAACTGGATGCGGGCAATTATCAGTTGTTCCAACTGCCTGCCCGTCTACAAATAATAATAATAATAATAATTAAATAAATCAACAAGTTGAACATTTATCTTCTTTTTAAAAATCCTCTGCGATGACCAAGTCCATATTTCCCCTGTAAATATTTATTTTATTCTGCTTGTAGTATTTGTTATTATAGCGGCAACAGAAATATATCATCTGTGAGAATTTCAACTGTTTAGCTATCACAATTCATGAGATACAGCCTGGTGACAGACAGACAGTGGAGTCTTAGTCATATGGTCCCTTACCCTTTGGGGTATGGAACCCTAAAAATAAGTAGGCAAATGGCTTAGGTTGAAAAGGTTATTTGGGCATTTTACAAAGGTGGTGAGTGGTACAACCCAACTTTACGATAGCTTTCTTACCATAAACATTTAAACATAAACATTTAACATAAACATTTACATACAGGCACATACATTGCTTCTGGCCCCACACTAGGATACCCTGTGTCGTGGGAACCAGAAACAACGACATCACAAACATGTAAACATCCAAGACCTGGGGTGTTTTTTTTTTGTCCCCAGCCGGGATTCGAACCCGAGACCTCTCGCATGGTATGCAGATGCACTACCGCTGCGCCACGAGGTCGTCACGAGGTCACCAGTTTACAAAAACCAACTATCAATCAGCCCATTTTCGTCCACTACTGACATAGGCCTTCCCCAAGGCACGCCATTTCTTTTAGTCCTCGGGCATCCTCATCCAACCGCTGTCTGCAATCTGGCTCATATCATCAGTCCAGCGAGCTGGTAGGCGACTATACTGTATTCACAAAAGCTCACAAATACTCACATTAATTCCATTGCAGATATTTATAAGCTGTGGCGTATTCTGCAGCGAAAACAGTGCTCTATCGGCGGAAAGACAGGTGCTGCACACGCCAATGGCGCTCTGAGAACGAGTCGAGGATCTATAATCCTCTAAACTTTGCATTATCGCAGTTTTGTAGGATTTTATTCACCAAAACATCGATCTGATTTTGTAAACAAACATTGAATGAAATGACATTGTTGACATTTCGCACCTGAGATGAGATCAAAGAGTAGTGATGGATCAAGCAAGTCGCCATTTTCAATTTCAAAAGACTCGTTGTTCCAACAATAGGGGTGTTCCAACTGGGTATACAAGGCGTCCTACCCAAGAACGTCCTTGGTCCCACCCCACGGCTATACTGCCACATGGAGGAAAAGTACATACGTTGAATTTTGTAGATGGAACATTTTACAATTCATGGTCTTCCTTTTATTTCTGACACTATTTTATTTAGCAAAAAATATGAGACCAAGTCGCCATTTTCAATTTCAAAAGGTTCGTTGTTCCGACAATAGTAGTGTTCCAATTGGGTATACAGAGCGTCCCACCCCACGGCTATCCTGCCACATGGAGGGAAAGTATGTTGAATAATATAGATGGAACATTATACAATTCATGGTCTTCCTTTTATTTCTGACATTATGTTATTTAGAAAAAAATAATCCTTATGATGAAGCCTTTCGATCGGTACCTATGATAAAGCTTCAAGGTAATTTTTTTTCTCGTGTAGCGGGTTCGATTCCCGGTTCAACCATGTAATTATTTTAAAATCTATGAATGCAGATTAAATTTGTTTTTTAAATTAAAATAACGTCTTCTTTCAGTAAAATGTTCCATCTACAATATTCAAGGTGCTTTCTCTCCATGTGGCATAACCGTGGGACGCCCTGTATACCTACTTTGACATTATAATATGTTCCCGGTGCGTTAAAGGATGATACACACCAACGCGGTCGCGGTGGCGGTCCATACAAAATACTATTGCCGTAAATAACATATGTATTGTATATGTATGGACCGCCATCCGCGACCGCGTTGGTAGGTTTTGTGTGTGGATATCCTAGTTTGGGGGTTGATTGTAGGGGTGGGGTAGGGAAGTCATTATATTGTCTACCTATGTATCTGTAATACCTTTAAACGAGGAATTCTTGTATATATAATATAATATAATATAATATAATATAATATAATATAATATAATATAATATAATATAATATAATATAATATAATATAATATAATATAATATAATATAATATAATATAATATAATATAATATAATATAATATAATATAATATAATATAATATAATATAATATAATATAATATAATATAATATAATATAATATAATATAATATAATATAATATAATATAATATAATATAATATAATATAATATAATATAATATAATATAATATAATATAATATAAATATACAAGAAAGATGGATACAGTGAAAATTCGAGTGACGAAAGCGTTTAAACCAAAATCGCACGGTGCGTTCATTAGTAGACCCCTCTCCAAACGCAGCATTGATATTGCGGGCTGTTTCTGCCGCGTTAGTTCCGCGTCGGAACTCGTATTCAAAATCACTCGAATTTTCGCAGTATCCATCTTTCTTGTCTAAATTGAATAACAAAAACAATTGAAAGTCGATATTCAAATGTTTCACATTTTTTAAAAAAAGAACATCATAGAAACCATTTGAAAAAAGTTTCATTCGAAAACCTCAAACCATGAAGATTCTATGTCAATTCAAAGAACCTATTGCAATAAAACGGCAATTTCATACTTTAACCCCTATTATATTGCCGAAGGCTGCCCCGGCGGAAGCTAGAGGGCATTCAGAAACTGACGCAGGCCAGTGTCTTCAGCGCAGGCCGTAGGCGAGACTGCTCTGGCAGAAGCTGGAGAGTATTCAGAACCTGGCGCAAGCCAGTGGCACCGGCGCAGGCGGGGTGGAATCAGTACTGTGACGCAGGACAATGTTCCTAACGGAGATTGCGAGAGTCGAGCAGCTTTGGCTTATCAGATTGGGAGAACAGCCCTGACGTAGGTGACCGGGAGATCAGAGCGAGCATCAGTTCAGCCTTTCGGTCGGAACACATATACGATAAGGTCAAGGACCTCAGAGGCGTGTCAACTTAGTTACTATATACCTACTTATGCTCGTTCTAGTCAATACGCATCATCACTCAGCAGTATGTACCCAGGTAATATTTAGGTACACGAAGAAGTACATATCTATTTCCCTTCAGCCACGTTTTATTATACTTTTTCTCAAACATGGTTGGATATTTGAGCATTATTTCGACAACCATGTCGTGTTTTGCGGCCAAATAAATTACTAAACTCATATCTGTCGTGTTATTTAAAAATGGAACGATCTTTTACTCCGAACATTGACAACCAAGGAACTTATCAGAGGTTTTATTTCAATTTCGAACTGGCTTGCGATAGAAAGCTGGATATACCTACCTATTGAAAAAAAAGAACGCTTTAACGCGGCAATAATAGTAGATTGTTAACCGAGGGCTGAAAGGCACCCATTCCTGACGAGATGTTTTGGCGCTCGAACGAAGTGAGAGCGCCAATAGTTCGAGGCAGAAATGGGTGCTATCACCCGAGTAAAACACTCTACTTTTCATTACGAATACGAGGAAAGTAAACACAAGTCACTTGAAATCAAAATTATTTTATTAAAAAACAAAGTCACTTGAAATTAATATTAACGTTTGTACAGTTATTGAGCGTTAGAGAAATTAATTTCGGCGTGATTTCCTTAAGTTTTATATTTTAAACTTGTTTTTATCTTTTAGTGATTAACATTAATAATTAATTTTGATTTTAACTGGCTTGTGTTTACTTTTCTCACTTCGTTCGAGCGCCAAAACATCTCGTCAGGAATGGGTGCCTTTCAGCCCTCGGTTAACAATCTACTATTATTCACTATAAAAATGTATTAGCAAAGAGCAAGATAAAAAGTACCTACCGCAAGAAGCGAAAGTGATCTGTCAGGATCGTAGTAAGTGGCAGTCCCTGGTCTCTGCCCACTCCTCTGGGCTATAGGCGTGAGTATGTACCTATGTGTTCTCTGTCTATGTATTTATTTATCCACATTTGTTCCAGGACCCAGTTATAGTTCTGTCGCCGCGACAAGGCCAAAGCCCTCGCGTCCACGCACTTGCTTTGCCCCGCCCCCCCCGCGGGAACAAGTATTCTGACGCCGAAGGAGTGGCTACTCAAATGCGCTAAGACCGATCGCAGAGTATCTGAAGAATTTTTTCTGGTTGGGGATACTAAAGGTGGGAAGTATAGCACTAAAGGATGATAAGTAAAAACCGGAGTATTTTATTATATTCTTTTTGTTGCACTAACCCGTGTTGAGGACAATTTTAAAAACTTATTTAGAGGCTAAATAATCCACCCATGCCGAGACTTGAACCCGCGACTTAACTGCAAAGTGGGTTGCTCGGGGCTGCAAGTGATGTAAATTGCTTCGGCCAGATGTCGCTGCCTGTACGTAATACAGAGTAGTTTGTAAAGAGGCTCGAAATTTCGCCGATGCCTGCACTTGCCCATTAGCTCAGTCGGAAGAGCGCTGGCACGGTTAGCCAAAGGTCGCGGGTTCAAGTCCCGGCGTGGGTGGAATTTTTAGCCTCTAAATAGGGTTTCTAATACTAGCTTACATACCAAATTTCAGCTAAGTAGGACTACAGGAAGTACCCTAAAGAATTTTGATAATCACGAGTGAGTCAGTGACAAAATGGGGTTTTTTTTAGATATCAATAAAATCTAAAGTATAAGAGCTATGCCGTTGAAATCAAATATGTTTAACGAGGGATATATTGACAATATATCACGATAATTTTGTTTTCCGGTATAATTCAAACCAAATAGGGGATGTATTAACAAAGGGCAAGATAAAAAGTACCCGAAACCGGCGTGCGTGCATGCAACGACTAATGAATGTTGAGGAAGCGAAAGTGAACTGTCAGGATCGTAGCAAGTGGCAGTCCTTGGTCTCTGCCTACCCCTCCGGGACACAGGTGTGAGTATAAACATAAGTAACGTAATGAATTGCGCGTTTCACGGATAACCCTGCACTAGTCAAACATACACATTTTGACACTCCGGAAACGTGAAGACAGATCCTACACACTGGCCAGTTACGTAATCGGAGGGCAGGCGTGTTTGGCCCTGCGCACCTTCTTCAAGTGAACCAGCTGGTTGTGGTTATACAGCGCAGAGTTATACGCGAACGTCGCGCCGCACAGCTCACACGCGAAAGGACGCACGCCTAGGTGCGCGTTAGTGTGCTCGTCTAGTGATTTCCGCGCGGCAAACGCTTTCGCGCAGATGTGGCATACGTGTTTCCTCCGTCGTGGCTCGCCGCTGTGCTTCCGTCGCGCGTGATTCACCGCGTAGCGTTTAGTGTGGAATCGTTCATCGCACACATCGCACTTGTATTTAGCTAGTTTGAGATGTGTCACTTCGACGTGCTGTATTAGGGTTGGTTTTTGCGTGAACCGCTTGCTACAGTGGCCGCACTCGTACTTGTAGTCTTCGGATGAGACGTGCCTGGAGGTTTTGAGATGCATCCGGTATTGGTGCGGGTCCTTGAACTGGACGTTGCATTCCACACAGTACGCGTCGCCGGGTTTCTGGGAACATAAGTGTGCTTCATTGAGACATTGCGAAGGTCCTGAAAGTTCTGGAAGCCTGACTGCTCTTGCCACGAAGTGGTGCGCGCACGAAATCGCGAGTCTAACGTTCATGTCCGCACGTTCGATTAAAAGCCGGACTTGTATATTATATGAATTGGACGGGCACTAATGAAAAAAAGAGGGCAACCTTAAGCCTTTAGTGACGGGTTGTTTATATTCATTTTTGGTGTACGGCACCCCAACTCACCAATTCGTGGACATTCCGAACGTGAGTCTTCAAATTGCATTCGCCTTTGTACTTCTTGTGGCAGACGTTACACTCAAGCTCCGGAACTGTCGCGTCGTGTCTGCAATAAAACGCTCGGCTGAGATCACTTGGCTGTACGGACTATAGTCATTTGCCTAATAAAACAGATGATGGGCAAGAATAATCGATAAATATAATATCGACGTTTCTGGTAAGTATCGATATTCATCGAGAAAAAAAATAGATACTAATTCGTATTATTGTATTGTATGATTCTTGTGATAGAAGCACTAATCGCAATAACTGTTGATATGAATATGGACAAATAATACAATAAAAATATGTTTATTTTCTCAATCCACAAATGCAGTGCAGTTTAAATCAATACAAATGGTGCGATAGTAGAATTTGTGGAAAGACTGGAAAGACAACCTTTAGGGTGACCGCAATAAAGATCATAATATAATATGAACCAACTATTACTGAGCCTGTAAGGTGAGTTTAAAGTATTTTTATTACAGTTAAAATAAATATACTTACAAAATATTTTTAGCTTAATATTTACAACGAGATCTAGATATATAAAAAAAATTGTTTTAGACCGCTGCCGTTGGAGAGGGCTCCCAAGATACCTGGGTGAGTGCAATAACTGTTTATATGAAAATTCATTACAGAAGCCGTTATGGCGCCAGCACCCACGACGAGCGCAATATACGATAATATGAATCTTAGGGCTTACGTATGCCACAAGTGTGATCGCAATAAGTGACAATATGAATGTTCATAAAAAGCCATGTGCGGAGGTGATTGCAACAAATGTGTATATGAATTTGCCGAGCGCGGTGACCGATATGATTCCTGTACTCACACAAGGCTGTGCCGCTGCAAGCCGACGCTAGTCGCGTACTGCCGTTCGCATTTCGGACACGGGTACTTGCGTCCGTGCGCGCGATGTTTGTGCTGGGTCAGCTCTCTGTGAGACCTGCAAGCATTTGAAGTCACCTGAAGTTGACTTTGGCAACCAAAATCCGAGTAGCCAGTGGCGTAACTATACCATCTGAGGCCCGTGGCAAATACATTGGATGGGGCCCTCCCAGTGAAATAATGTTGTAGTAAATATGGCCTAACTTTAATTGACTTTTATTCACTTGTACAATAGTTATATAAACATTACAATAGTTAAAATTTTTTGTTAAAAATGTTAAGTTACTTCTGAGCTCGCAGCCTGGTAGTTCAAGGGCCCACTGGGGTCGAGGGGCCGTGGCATTTTGCCAGCCCTGCCACCCTATAGTTACGCCACAGCTAGCAGCGTTCCGCAGTTGGCCATCAAAATATGGGTACTTAGAACTTAGAAGAAGGATTTTTTATCCATATTAGGATTTCATTCTCCTGTTATCACCTAGGTACTAATGTTTTACATAATTAACAACTTCAAAGTAATTTCCAAACGAAATTTTCCCATTATAACTTGGTCGACTATTACTCGTGTAGCTACGTATTGTATCAGCGCATTCGTCAGGCGTCCGCAAAGTCACTTAGCAACTGGCTGGAAGGAAATCTCACGGCGCACGAATTACATTTACGTGCCCCCTGCACACTGCGCCCCGCAAGACTTCCCCGCGCGCGCCGCGGACTTGCTGCGCGCGGCTACTATGATTCCTGTTGCGTGATTGGCCGGTAATTCTCAAGTTCCTATTGGTGCAAATACTGTAAATTATTTTAACTGTTTTTCATTGGTTGACTCGTTTCTAAGTTTCGTATGAATATCGCCTGTAAATAAATTTTCACACATTCCATCACTAACACTCAACGGGTCTTCTTGTTATTCATCGCCAACTCGAACCTCACACGATCGCTAAACTGGTGACCCTGCTCCGTACAAGAATCAAGATCCCGCTAGCAACATGCAACCTTCAGCGCCACTGTCTGGTCCATCGGCATCAAGCGTCAGCAAGACGACCGCTCTCGACGACCTCGCTCTCCTCGCCGACAAGATGATGGAACAACACACCGAAGTTAAACTCGATAACTTATAAAGCTGTAGTTGTTGCAGTTTTCCTTTTAACTTCGTTATGCATATATCATCATCATCATCAGCCTATGCTTGTCCACTGCTGGACATAGGCCTCTCCTATTGCACACCGATCCGCGGTCTCCACTCAAGAACTCGTCTACCCCATCGGTTGTCAGTTCCTCCGATGATATGGCCGGCCCACTGCCACTTCAGCATGCTAATTCGGCTATGCATATACTGTTGTGATTTTTCACGTTTTTACAAACAACCGTTTAGCCTGGAGAGGGGGGGGACCGAGGCTGGCCACATGCAGTAGGAGTTCCGTTTCGGAATTTCGATTCGGAATTCCGTTATACATCACACACATAGGTTTATTTACGTTCGTAATAGCAACGCTCAGCTGAGAGACGCTAGCTTTGAGTTCAGACCTTTTTAGGTTTCCCTAGTCGACAAGGAACCCTCATAGTTTCGCCATGTCCGTCCGTCTGTCTGTCTGTCCGCGGCCTAGCTCAAAGACGATAAGTACTAGAAAGCTAGAATTTAGGATAGATATACATCGCACTATCGCTCGTAGCCCCGGCTGCCTGAGTGATCTTAAACGATCACGAAGGTTAAGCAACACTGGGCGCGTTCAGTGCATGGACGGGTCGCCGTCTATGCCTAACGCTAGTGGCATTTTTCCGAGCGGTTCCGTGCTTCGCAAGGCACGTTAAGCTGTTGGTGCCGGCTGCCGTCGATAGATGGCAGTCGTTAAGCCAAGTCAGAGGCCTTAGGGC
Organism: Yponomeuta evonymella; assembly: GCA_963969515.1. Lineage (NCBI taxonomy): Eukaryota > Metazoa > Arthropoda > Insecta > Lepidoptera > Yponomeutidae > Yponomeuta > Yponomeuta evonymella. The sequence continues at coordinate 4,141,817 of OZ018372.1, forward strand.
GGCTTGACAACTTCTGACAGTAGACGAGCCACTAGTCTACAAGCCTCCACCAATCCGGACTTGGCCCCCGTGGTGGAGTATGGCCTATACCTTCCTCAGGGATGAGACCCGTGCCCCTCGGTGGGGACATAATGGGTTGATGATGATGATACATATTAATGACGCCGACAAAACGTTAGAATAAAATGTTAAAAATAAAACTTTTTGTGTACCACTCTTGCACTTAAATTGGGGATGCAATTTGTTTTTCTCGCCTCCACCATCTGTATTTATGTAGCAGGCCCATGGGTTTGTGTGAATATACCTGCTGAGTTCGGAATCCGAAACGGAATTCCGGCTGTGTGTGGCCGGCCTAATTCAACGATACCGCTGAAATGTACACCATCATCTTCATCACCATCACCAGCCACTTGACGCCCAGACGCCCACTGCAGGGCACGGGCCTCCTTCGTGGTTTTCATAACCATGAGGGGATTTGCCATAATCGCCACGCTTGGCAGGCGGGTTGGCGATCGCAGTATGCGGTTGGAATCTCAGGAAGACGCCGCTGCCCGTCTCCTGGGAATTGATTTCCTTAGTCGCCTAGCAACATCCACGGAAGGAAATGGAGTGACGCTATTCTTAATCCGGCGCCACACGGAACCGCTGAAATCTACACGCTGACGCTGAAAAATACTACATACACTACATGAAGAGGTAGAAGAAAAAAAAATTGCTGCAACACCGACTTACTTGAAAGCGGAGGGACACTTGGCGCACTGGCGCGGCGTGCTCTCGTCGTGGACGTGCCGGTAGTGGAAGTACATCTGCGCGTAGCTGAAGCAGCTGCGCGGACAGTGGCGGCACGCGTAGCGGCTGAAACCAACGCGGCCAGTATAGAGTTTGACGGCAAGGTGAAAACACATCTTATTTTACTGGAATGCCGTACGAACAAAGCCGCAGATAGAAAGGGTTTACTAATGTATTGCCAAAAATCGTTTCCCAAAGTATTACTTCCCAAACTATTTTCCGCAAATTATCACTTGGCAAAAAAACATTTCTCAAAACAACTTAAAGCAAATAAACAGTTAGCAAAAGTTATTATGGCAAGTTATTGTTTACCAAATAAATACTTGGTCAAAATTCATTTTACCAAGCATTATTCAGTCAAAAGTATAATTTGACCAAATGAATAAAATGCGAAATGTAAACTAGAACAAAAATTTTTTTGTTTGACTCAAAACTAAGTTTTTTAGTGAATTTTTTTTTTCGCTTTTATATAAAAAAAAAGAACTAACACCCGAAGTTGCTGCGCGGACAGTGGCGGCACGCGTAGCGGCTGAAACCAACGCGGCCAGTATGGAGTTTGACGGCAAGGTGAAAACACATCTTATTTTACTGGAATGCCGTACGAACAAAGCCGCAGATAGAAAGGGTTTACTAATGTATTGCCAAAAATCGTTTCCCAAAGTATTACTTCCCAAACTATTTTCCGCAAATTATCACTTGGCAAAAAAACATTTCTCAAAACAACTTAAAGCAAATAAACAGTTAGCAAAAGTTATTATGGCAAGTTATTGTTTACCAAATAAATACTTGGTCAAAATTCATTTTACCAAGCATTATTCAGTCAAAAGTATAATTTGACCAAATGAATAAAATGCGAAATGTAAACTAGAACAAAAATTTTTTTGTTTGACTCAAAACTAAGTTTTTTAGTGAAATTTTTTTTTTTCGCTTTTATATAAAAAAATAAGAACTAACACCCGAAGTTGCTGCGCGGACAGTGGCGGCACGCGTAGCGGCTGAAACCAACGCGGCCAGTATGGAGTTTGACGGCAAGGTGAAAACACATCTTATTTTACTGGAATGCCGTACGAACAAAGCCGCAGATAGAAAGGGTTTACTAATGTATTGCCAAAAATCGTTTCCCAAAGTATTACTTCCCAAACTATTTTCCGCAAATTATCACTTGGCAAAAAAACATTTCTCAAAACAATTTAAAGCAAATAAACAGTTAGCAAAAGTTATTATGGCAAGTTATTGTTTACCAAATAAATACTTGGTCAAAATTCATTTTACCAAGCATTATTCAGTCAAAAGTATAATTTGACCAAATGAATAAAATGCGAAATGTAAACTAGAACAAAAATTTTTTTGTTTGACTCAAAACTAAGTTTTTTAGTGAAATTTTTTTTTTCGCTTTTATATAAAAAAAATAACTAACACCCGAAGTTTCAGGAACTTCTGGAACTTCGAACCTATTTTTTAATCAAACAATTATTTGAATTATTTGAAATAAGTAAAATTTGGCGAAAAATACTTTGGCTAAACGGCGGTATCCCGATAGAAAGATACATATTTTTTCACATATGTAACCTTTAAAAGTCCCACTGCTGGGCATAGGCCTCTTCACCGTCACGCCAACCTCGCCGGTCTCCTGCCAATCTTGTCCGTTGCCCTCCTGCCGCCTTTCCTCCGCTTATTCTTTATAAATAAAAAACAGTTAGGCATTAATTAAGTAACAACAATTTTGAATCAAAATAAGAGCATAAACACGGAAATAAAACACACGGAAGAGACCAACCGGTACCACAAGTATGCAGTTACGAGTAATAATAATAATAATAATCTAATCAGCTAACGTTGGCCCAACGATTGGCCCAATAAACTACGTGACTTTACGACGTTTCGCCCAACTTTGGGGATTCGTAGGCAAAAGCTGTAACGATAGATGCTGTCTATTTCCGAGGGGGGCCGCCAATCTTGTGATTGGCAGAAGATCGGCGAGATTGGCGTGACGGTGAAGAGGCCTATGCCCAGCAGTGGGCGTCTTTCATGGGCTGTATAGATAGATATAAGTGTACGAAGTCCTAGCGGAGACTGAAAAACATTAACAGGTGGGCAGGGTCAGCACCAAAACCAAAGTTGGGCCAACCCTTGTAAAGCTACGAACTTTAGGGCCAACAGCAGCCAATACGTTTGGACCATTTGATAGACAAAGTGACAGATCTAATAGTTCGTCAACCAAGTCAATGCTACGATCTGAAAGACAAAGTCAACGCTTAAGGCCTCCATGGACGTAGAAAATGCCGTCCATTTTTAAGACGGGGTCCAGAAATGGATATCCAATCGGATGTAAGTTAGTGCGTCTGGATTGACCGTCAGCGTGAAAACGCACGCTGGATGCCGCCCAACCCGCTCGTGAATGCCCAAAAAAAGTAGCACAGAAACTGCGACATTACACTTACGTATAATGAGTCTTGACGTGTCGTTTCAGAGCTCTGCTGTCGTTCTTGTACCTCTGACCACAGACTTCGCATTCAAAGCGCCCACGTATCTCGCTGTGCCGTCTCCTATGCGCCCTATACTGAGGCTCGGTGGTGAAGGTTTGCGTGCACTCGTGACACTTATACTGGGCGCGCTTGTAACGCGTCGTGTTACGAGTTTTCTCCATGTGGGAGAGGACTTCGCTTAGCTCCATGTGTTTGGCGGTGAAGTGCATCGTGATGAGGGGGTCTTCGGTTTGCTGGAACAAGATTGGATGGGCCCTTAGCAAAGGGTAAGAGAAAAAGTGCCCGAAACCGGCGTGCGTGTATGCAACGACTAATGAATGTCGAAGAAGCGAAAGAGGGCTGTCGGGATCATAGCAAGTGGCAGACCCTGGTCTCTGCCTACCCCTCCGAGATACAGGCGTGATTTTATGTTATGTTTTTGTTTTAAATCTCAAGACGTTAGTCTAAGGCGCCATTGTTATTAATCATCCTATAATTCTTAGACAAAGGACTGCCTCTATTTACACTGGAAGCCGGTATACTTGATGTGTCTAACTCTGTCACTCTCTGTTGAAACAGAACGAAGAGTCAGATCTATTACATTTTAATTATTGTAATAATACCTTTAAACGAGCAATTTATATTATACATACACACGTATAATCTCAATCACGGAAACGGCTCCAAAGATTTTCATGAAATTTAGTATGCAGAGGGTTTCGGGGGCGATAAATCAATCTAGCTAAATTTAATTTTCTTAGAAAACGTCATTTTATTCATGTTTTCAGGCAATGAAAAACTGCTAAAACATCATTAGAATACGAAGGTAAACGCGACCATCTACACGGTTGCAACATAGCTCAGGTGGGAAATGGGGCGGTCCCGAAACCAGAAGAAGCGGGTTCGAGCCTGTCTCCAGTCCGATTATTTTTTTCTTTTTTTCCCTTCCTTTTTAATATAAATTAAATATAATCTAAAAATCCAGGTACTACTTAGTGAAACAGACAGATACAAAAATGTCCTTTCTTGTCACCAACCTGGGAGACACCATCTTCCGATTCCGACTTGACATCCTCGCAGTTTCCCATTTCAAATTTGTTATCCGCTATAGGTTTTCTAGTGGCACCATTTTTCCTTTTCCACCTCTTCTTAGGAACGGACAATGGCTCTACACTCTCATTTGTTGAAGTATACGGCAGAATGTCAGGCTTTACTTCTGCCTCTGAGTCTGAAGTCTCTAGTTTCACTTGCACCGAGTCGCCGTCTATGTAGATTGTGTCGTATGGCGATATGACCGTTTGGGTCAGGGTGGAGAGAGATTGGACGATAGAAGAGCTACTTCCCAAGGCCTGTGAGAGCAATAATTCATAGAGTACTTATGTAATCTATGTTACTACGAGTAATTGAAGTATAAAAGTACCAACTGTGCATTAAGAAAATCTAATAAAAATCCCTTACCAAAAAAAAAAAACAATTCTAAATCCGCATCAAGTGAAATGAATTTTTGTCAAATTGCGTTTACCAAAAAAATTCAAATCTCTTTCTGGATTATAACAATTAAAGAGATTGCTGAGCCAACCGGGACTTCATAGGAATTAAAGAGATTGCTAAGCCAACTGCGACCATAGGGATTAAAGAGATTGCTAAGCCAAATGGGACTTCATAGGAATTAAAGAAATTGCTAAGCCAAATGGGACTTCATAGGAATTAAAGAGATTGCTAAGCCAAATGGGACTTCATAGGAATTAAAGAGATTGCTAAGCCAAATGGGACTTCATAGGAATTAAAGAGATTGCTAAGTCAAATGGGACTTCATGGGAATTAAAGAGATTGCTAAGCCAAATGGGACTTCATAGGAATTAAAGAGATTAACAGTGCATACCCCTGTCTGTAGGAAATGGCCTTTGATTGGTACGCTTGACAGGAACTCCTCGGCACGCAGCGCTCGGCTCCGAAACTTGACGAAGTTGCCGAGTATCGCCCGGCACTCATAGCAGACCACGTCGGCTATTGATAGCTAGGATAATCACAGAAATGTTACGCGAACATTAATGGAAGACCCTGCAAGAATGCAAGCCACGGGCTAATCCCCACTAGTGGGGATTTTCGGTGGGGATGGTTTCGGTTTTCGGTGCGCGCCCAGCAGAACACTTGTCTCACATTTTAGTGGCTGTGGCTTTGAATTGTGACACGTACTAATTATTATGATTTCTGAGTTTTGTACATTTATGGATTCGCTGCTCGCTAACGTTGAAGGAAAACATCGGGAGGACACCTGAGTGCCTGAGGTGTTCACATACTTCAGCATTTGATATTATCAATTAAGCTCATCCTCTCTCTTTGAGAGAATGCCCGTCCCCCACAGTCGGACATATATAGGATACATTATACCCTCCCGTTGACCACTCAAGTGATTCGTGGATCACCAGATAAGAATCACTTCCTTATGGAATCTCCACGAAATAAGAACCTGGACCGATTGACCTCTTTCAGATAATCGTATATTGAAGCCAATTGATGGGCTCATGATCCAGCAATAGCCGGCTAGTTTACTGGTGATAATGCAAATTAACCCGCAATATACTCACAGTAAGTCCATTACAGACATTCACGTACTGCGGCGTCTCTTGAAGCGAAAAAAGTGTTCTATCGACGGCAAGGCAGGTTGCACACACGGCAGGGGTGCCTTCAGACCGCACCGCAGGCTTAATATTCTCACATTGAAACATTTTTCATCAATAAAATTTAATCAATGCATTCTTGAAAATGGCTTCAACTTTATCGATCTATTCTATTCTATTCTTGTTTTGAATGGCACTTGTACTGTGCGTGACTAGCACAGTAATACAAAGGTAAACACAGAGTCACAGATTAAAAAGACAAAAAGGTAAACAAAACAAACAGGAACAGCTGACGATTAGACATACAGTCCTGCCACCATACAATGACGAATTTAGTTACAGACGCGTTCAAAATATTATAATATTGTAATCTATCGATTAAAATGTTTTCATGACCCAAAAGTGTGTTAACACCACAATAGGTTGAGTGCTTGAAGTCCCACGTTTCCGAGGGTACATAACTGTAAGCCACCGCCAATGACGACATTCGTAGATAGCTACGAGTCCACCGGTCACACACAAGGAGCAGTGGGAAAAAACGCCTTTGCCTAGTAGTGCAGGAATAATCTATTTCCAAGAAATCTGAACCCATTATAAGACTCCTTTTCATTGCAAATTGGAGCGGTAATGGAAAACAAAAATAATAAAACCGGACAAGTCCGAGTCGGTTCCTTGTACTTATAATATACGACGATATTACTTGCCAAATTTCATAGTTATAATTCAATGAAAAGTACCCTAGAAATCTTGATTCCCTTGAGAGTGCCGAAATACACGATTTTTTGCGGCATAAACAGCTGTTATTTTTTTTTACGTTAACTTAAAAGTTTTTTTTATTACAGCTTCATGGCACTGTAGACCTGAGTACATGGTTTCAGCTCGATACCTCCACGCCTTCCCAAGATAAAAGGGTCTTGACAGATATATGGACGGATGGACGGATAACAAAGTGATCCTACAAAGGTTACTTTTTTCCTTTTGAGGTGCGGAACCCTAATAACCAGCCAAGTGCGTGTCAGGCCACACGCAGTGTAGGATTTCGTAGAACAAGGCGTTTTTATCAGCTTTAGAGAACCAACAACTTCATCGAAGTAATTTTCAATGGAAATTATACGAAGTTTTCCTTCTATGAGTAAAGTTGGTCGCCTACGAGTATTACTCGTTAACTCGTAAAGCCTATTTAGCTGCCATGGTTTTCCTTTAAAGTTCATTATATTATTATGTGCCTTGAATTTTTTCACGTTTCTATAAACGACCATTTATTATTTTTACTTCAGATACATGGCATCCATATTGTGTTAATATGTACAGTAAATTTAAATTTTATTTTAGTATTAGTAGCTAAATACATTGGAAATACATATAAATTTAATAAAAAGCTAGAAGAGAGGGTGGGGAGTGCCCTACTCTAGCAAAAATTTGCGCTTTAAGGCTTAATATTTGGCAAACGGATCCCTAAATAGAAAAATAGTCTTCCTATACTTTATATTTTTTGACGACCAATCCTATGATACCCCACACTGATCTAGACGAGAAAAAAAAATGCATTCCTAATTTAAGTATAGGGGAGGTACCCTAAAAAAAACTAAAACTATTTTAGTTAGCAGATGTATATTTGAATTGAACGCATCTTAAAACAAAATGATAGTCTGTGCAAAATGTGACAGGACGGAATAATCTGGCGTTATTGCTTTTGTCGTGTTTTTGGGATATTCCAAGATTTTTCTATCTAACACGCACGTGACATCTGCGAACTTATACTGGATAATCAGTGCAGTTAGTCCCTAAAGCAGAATTGAATTGAAGATTTTTCTATTTTTCGTTTATTGTTTACGAAGGGCATTGGCTGTTTAATATTTAGTCCACGATTGGATTCAAATTGAAAAATGCAGAACATTGAGGCTCTGTTTCAAAACGTATGCAGCACCTGCCTTGCCACGGATAGAGCCCTTTCCTCGCTACAGAAGACGCCGCAACTATTAAATATTTGTAATGGACTTACTGTAAGTAACTCAACGCCTGTCAAAGCGTTGTGATAAGGATAGAAACAGAAATTTCGCTTGCATTATCATTCACAGATGTGCTACTTTTTTGTAACTCGGACGTTGGCAGAATCCTTTGGAAAGCCATCACTACAAAAAAAAAAAAACAAATTTCGCAGAACCCAGGTGCGGTTCCAATGGCTTAGTTCGTAAGGGCAATGGTTTGATAGTGATGCGGGTTTGAATCCCGTTTCGGCCCGCAATTATAACGAATGTATGTAGAAAAGATGGTCAGACTGGAGTTTTTTCGTTGCCTTCCTCCATTACAAATTTGAACCAGTCAGTTTACATCGTACATTTAAAAAACAGGACGAAAATTATTTACTTTGTGAGAAAACTAAAGAAATGAGAGGTGATGAACCAGACCAGGGAAAGTGAAATATGGTTGTGAGAAGAAGGGTGATTACTTAAAGACGAATCTGCCCTCCAAACATGAATCAAGCACGCATCTGCTCGTGTTTGACTGACTGAGACTGAAGACTTGTATAGGACTTGGCCACAACTAGGCATTAATGGACTTACATATCGCACCCTTAATCCAATACCGTCACTAAACAAAAATCTCTAAATTTCTGGTTTTAATGCCATCTATTTGCAATTACAAAGTAACACTAAGCGCTGACTAGTTCACTTAAATTCCTATTTAAAACTGTAGATGGAAAATGAAGCATAATACAGAACTATATACATTTCTACACATTGAAAATCTTTAATAGCTTCTCCTGCACAATTTACATTTTTCGCTTAGTGCCAGTATTGGATTAAGTGTGCGATATGTGTTCGTCCATCAATGCCTTTTTTCCGGCCACTGCAGCAATGTACTATACATTGAAATGAGTTTCTGAATTGTGTTGTTGTAGTTATCAATAAACAACATGGTTTGCTATGAGTGCCAAGCGAGGCTCAAACATTTCGTGAAGTTCCGGAGCCGTGCACTTTGCGCTGAGAGGTTTTTATCATTTGGACCCAGGTGCCAGTTGCCTTCAACTAAAGTAAGTACTTACAATTGTTATTACGAAAGTAAGTTTGAACCAGTGTGCGTGCAAGCATTGATTAATGATGAAGCAAAAGTGGTTCGTCAGGATTGTGCCAAGTAGAAATACCTGGTCTCTGCCTACCCCTTTAGAGTACAGGACAAACGTGTCGAGGTTCAACACATTATGAATAACAATTCCTGAGTTGAAAACTGTCAATTAAGTTTGAAATAATGTGGAGTTTCTTTGTTTTGTTTCCTTGCCCTTCTTTGCATAATCTATTAAATTTATTCTGATTCATCATCATCATCATCAGCCACCTGACGCCCACTGCAGGACATAGGCATCCTTCATGGTTTTCATGACAATGAGGGGTTTTGCCATAGTCGCCACGCTTGGCAGGCGGGTTGGCGATCGCAGTATACGGTTGGCGATCGCAGTATACGGTTGGCGATCGCAGTATACGGTTGGCGATCGCAGTATACGGTTGGAAATTAGTCTTTGTTACGAATATTTTTTCAAATTTTAATTTAAATTTTACAGTTGCAACTTTATGTATATGTCGTAGCCATATCGTAGATTGTGCCATATCATGATGTGGTTAGCCATATCACGAAATGTGTCCTTTTCATGAAAAGGCCAAGTCAAACTGGCCGTATCGTTTAAGCATCAACGTTTGACGATATGGCAATCTACGTTTTGCCATATCATAATGTAGGGTACCTATGACTTTTCCATGCACCAACCTTATTTAAGTTTGACTCAAAACTAAGTTTTTTAGTGAAATATTTTTTTTCGCTTTTATATAAAAAAAAGAACTAACACCCGAAGTTTCAGGATGGAGCGGAGCGCAGCGACGAAACTTCGACGGAACTTCGAACCAATTTTTGCTTATGTGTACTGACCTAACAACCAACCCAAAATTTTAATTTAATTCTTAGTAAAACTTCAGCTATGTAGCTTCTAAAAAAAAGCCAAAATGTAAATGACGTAAGTAGATACCTGCTTTGTGTCGCGTTGAGTAAAAACGTTGCATTTTTAATTTTTTCGAGTTTTGTTCTGCTAAAGAAATAAAAATTATTTTATTACACATTTTCGCAGATTAAAATTTATAAATTCCGTTTCAGTAAAGCTCCCTGAACACGGGCATATTTTTTGTTTTTCCAAATTCGGGGACATCGTTTCAAATACCAACCCATATTTTCTGTCGCCTCCATGGTAGGAATACACAACAAACTAACATCAGCGCCTCTAACGGTGGATAATGGAAGTATTTTACGATATGGCCGCTAACGTTTGGCCGCATCATGAAATAGTCATGCATTTCACTATTCAAATCGTCAAACGTCGGTCGCTCATTGATCTGGCTAAGCCATTTCATGATACGGCCAGTTTGACTTGGCCTTTTCATGAAAAGGATACATTTCGTGATATGGCTAACCACATCATGATATGGTCAATTCTATGATATGGCTACGACATATACACCTCACCGACTCAACAATGTAATCCCTTACAGACTTTCTCCTCTTCTGATATCAAGTGCCTCTCCACTCTGACACAAACGGTCATATCACCTTACGCCACCATTTGCTTAGACAGTGACCTAGTAGAGGTGAAACAAGAGGCATTTCCAGAGCTAGAAGTGAAGACGGAGGCCGTGGAACTCACTGCCGAACCATTATTTGTCCAAGAGCTGAAAGTAGAGGGAAATCCGTCCACTAATGAAGAAGCCATGACTGATATGGAGGATGATGATACAAAGTCCAACTCCAGCTCTGATGATGATATGCCACAGGTTCGGTAAATATTTAATCTGCAGACTTCAAAATTAAGATTCATTAGCTGTTGCTCGCGACGTTCGCGTGCGAATTTTCATGTGTATTTTACAGGATAAAATAAGCCTGTGCTATTCCGGACTAAAATCCAGATTGAGTAACAAATATCCGTCTATATATACTTTCGTAGTATTAGTAGTAAATTTGTGATTCGTTTAACGGGTCTAATTACGATTGATAATCGCGTATTCCATGTGGCGCCGGATTAAGAATAGCATAAAAGGCGACTAAGGAAATAAATTACCAGGAGACGGGCAGCAGCGTCTTCCTGAGATTCCAACCGCATACTGCGATCGCCAACCCGCCTGCCAAGAGTGGCGATTATGGCAAAACCCCTCATAGTTGTGGCATTTTGCCAGCCCTGCCACCCTATAGTTACGCCACCGTTTATGACTAAAAACCTTGTTCCAGCAAATCGAAGACCCCCTCATCACTAAGCACTACACCGCAATCCACATGGAGTTAAGCGAGGTGCTCTCCCACATGGAGAACACCAGAACCCTAAAGCGCTACAAAAGCGCTCGGTACAAGTGTGACCGGTGCGCCCAGACCTTTACCACGGAGCCGCAGTACAGAGTCCATGCGAAACGACACAGCGTTGACGAGGGTAGTTTCAAATGCGAAGTCTGCGAGCAGAGGTTTAAGAAGAACGGCAAGGCGCTAAAGCTACACACCGCTGCGCATTACACGTGAGTTCAATGCTAGTTTGGGTGTTTCGGAAGGAATAGATTTAAGACATATTATTGTTACCCATACCTAGTTTTTAGCGTTCCGTAGTCGACAAGGAACATTTATAGTGTCGCTACGTCCGGCCGGCTGTCTGTCCGCGGCCTAGCTCGGAGACGATTAGTACGAGGAAGCTGAAATTTGGCATAGACATACAATATTAATAAAAAAATAAAATATTAATCACGCCGAGAAAACGGTAGAATAATAGTAGTTTATGTGACTGTCACATAATGAGGGTTATTAAAACACGAGCGAGATTTTAAAAAACGAGCCTTGGCGAGTTTTTTAATAGCATTGGCGAGTGTTTTTATACCAAGTTATGTGCAGTCTCATACACTACTTTATCTACACTCATATCATAATCTTCAACAGACATTTTTAATCCAATAAATGAAATTTTTGAAACAAAATGGCGCAATTTCGACAAAAGTATCTTGACACTCAATCGTCTGCACTCAGTTTTGCGCGCGCAATTTTAGGTATTTTTAGTTATTGTTTAGTTAGTGTTGGTACCACGAAAATGAAATTAGGTTTTTTATAGAGTCAACTTTTGACATTAAAAAAAAAACTTAAGATTTGTTCCGTGATCACAGCAACACTTAAAAAAAATAACTGTAACATAAAGTGAAAAATCTGACCTTTAATGTAACTTTATATAACACCTGCTCGTCAATGGCATATTATGTGTCATGCAAACTCAACTTAAAGCAAGTCATTTGTGTCCTATGGTCTAGCCGGGTCATTATAAATGTACTGAATTTCATAATCCCCTAGGGAATTATGACATTTGAATTTGGAATGCAATCAACATTGAATATACGAGCTCCTTGCAATCCATGAACAAACGTCAAAATTAGAATATAAACTTTTCATAGAGCCCTACACCAAGAAGAATTTATTCAAAACTAGATGTGCCCGCGACTCCGTTCGCGTACATTTCGATTTTTACGAAGCAGCATTTGTATGGGGGCCACGTCTTATCATAACTGGAGCTAGAATTTAAATAGCCTATCCTGTGTCCCAGATGTCTATATGTTTTTATACCAAATTTCATCAAATTCGGATAATTGGTTTAAGAGTTATGGAGGAACATACATACATACATACACACATACAGAAAAAAATTCTAAAAATCGTGAAATTAGTTTCAGTATCATATATTGAGCCTATAAACACAATATCTCTGAAAACAAACTAACTTACTCCATGACCGACCCTTACAGATTTATTATTAGTATAGATTAGAATGAAAACTTTTCATAGAGCCCTAAATAAAGGAGAATGTATTCAAAATTAGAATGAAACTTTTCATAGAAACCTGCATGAAGAAGAATTTGCCACTACAAAAAAAAAAACAAATAGAACGAAAAGGCGCTAAACTGCAAATCTTTGTGTTATTTTGTATTTGTCTTCTTTCATTATTGTAAAATTAATAAAGTAAGTACTTTCTTTTTAATTGTATTATGTTTTATTGCCTCGCAGTGTTTATATAAAGTAGAGTATGCATTTTGGGGATAAAGCAGTGTATTTGTCTCGGGCGTTTTTGAACCCCTCGGCCTCGGGATTCTAGCTTTAACTCCCTCGCTTCGCTCGGGAGTTAACTCTGTAACTCCCTCGCTTCGCTCGTGAGTTAGCCCTAGGATCCCTCGTCCTTGGGGTTCAAAATATCGCCCGAGACATAATACACTGCTTTATCCCCTTAATGCATAATCTACTATTATATTACACTTTTTTTTTTAATTTTCTTTAAAGTTATGTATTGTTTAAAGCCTGTCAACATGTGTTTACCTTTGAATTCTTAATTTGAAGATTATCATATGAGTGTAGATAAAATCCTTTTTTTTTTGTTACTAAGCTTTACTCCCCCAGCTTAAATTACATTAGGGACGCACCTTTTTTTCTCGCCTACTCCATAGCGTGGGATTTGGTTGGATTGGTCGTCTAATATTGTGGGTGTAGGAAGAACTTTTTTATTTAGGGTTCCGTTTGCGAAATATGAAGCTTCAAAGCGCAATTTTTTTCTGAGAAGAGCGCCGATGAACCAAGCCGTTAACCGTACTCACCAGCCGCTACGCGTGCCACCACTGCCCGCGCAGCTGCTTCAGCTACTCCCAGATGTACGTCCACTACAGGAACGTCCACGACGCGCAGACGATGCGCTTCTGCGCCAAGTGCCCCGCCAGCTTTCTGTGAGTCGCTTTCAACTTCACAATCTACGAGCGATACATAGAAACCACGTTTCGCAGTGTTTATTGTCGAACTTCACCGATACGCCAAAATCCCTCAAGCGCCATGCCTGATTCCATACGATATTTAATAATTAAAATAAAATGTCAGAATTATAATAAATGTCACGTTATTTAGAGCTAATCGTTAATAAAGTCGTCAACCTTATAATACATTTTCCAATCAAAAACTGAAATAATCTCTTTTTTAGCATAGGTGTAGTCTTTAAATTCATAAATTCGTCATGTGGATGTCATACAGAAGGAATTGTTTTTGTACGACGCAAGCCTTTGGTAAGATACAAAAGGTTGTACAAAATGTAACAATAACTTTGCATTTTAAGTTACATTATATTTTTAATTTGCAGTAGCAATATCACTCGCTAACTTGAAGGAAAACATGTTGAGGAAACCCGGATGTGTGAGCTATCCACCGCTTGAAATCGCCCATTCACTGAATGCACGCGTGTTGAATAAACCCATACACTCTCAGGGGCGTTACAACGTAACGTCTCCACTGTGTGGTCTTGTCGGGTTTGACCTACACCGAACTTACATACATATTTTGACACTTCGGTAACGACAAAATGAAGAATCTGATACAGTGGACATGGTTACGGAATAGGAGGACTGAGAGGCCTGTTTATGAAGTGTATGTATGTATTTATGATTTCTATTCTATTCTATTGGAGTTTTTTTTTCGCTGTCTTTTTCACCACTACAATTCGACCCGAACACATTGGACATCATAGTTCAGTGACATTCAACAAACAGAACGTAAATTCGCGTAAAAAGTGTTATCCCGATTCCGCCTGGGGGGATCGAGGAGGATCTCAGCTGTGTACATGGACCATCTCTCCCTGTATCCATTTTATTTTTATATTTGCTATTGTATCTATATTATATATTTATTCATATTTGTTGTTATAGTTTATAGTTTTATGTATCTTATTTATATACATTTATACGAGTATTATGTATTACACCCGCTTCTTTTGTCTTATTTCACAAAGAATTTATTTCATTTAGCTTTTTCACACTTCCGTATGCCTATCATTCAGTCTCATTCACCTCCTGCGCTTCCTGGTAGAAAATGCTCGCAGCATTAAGTCCGCCACATTGGCATTGTAATATTTACTTATGTTCAATAAATGTATTAATAATAATAATAATAATATTAACAATAAAATTAATTCCTTACGTTGAAATGTCAAAAATATAAAAAATAAAATAAATACAAAGGAAACAAAAAAAACACACACACACACACACCATACAGTACAGTCAATTAAATAAACCGCCCCGAGACACGTCCGACCCAAAGGTACCCACTGGACTAGACACTGGCAGGCAGCGTTACCGCGCTGCACAGCGAGGGATATCCTTTGCGTCAAAAATGCCCCTGAGCGGTAGTCAAAGCCACGGTTCCTGAGAATAGTAGTTTATGTGACTGTCACATAATGAGTGTTATTAAAACACGAGCGAGATTTTAAAAAACGAGCCTTGGCGAGTTTTTTAATAGCATTAGCGAGTGTTTTAATACCAAGTTATGTGCAGTCTCATACACTACTTTATCTACACTCATAATGAAATTTTTGAAACAAAATGGCGCAATTTCGACAAAGTATCTTGACATTCAATCACATTTCTACACTCATGTCTTAATCTTCAAAGTAAGGAATCAAAGGAAAACACGTTTGACAAGCTTTGTACTATACATAAATCTACGGTTATTTTTGAAACAAAATGGCGCAATTTCGACAAAAGTATCTTGACATTCAAGCGTCTGCACTCAGTTTTGCGCGCGCAATTTTAGGTATTTTTAGTTGCACTTTTGGTACCACGAAAATGAAATTAGGTTTTTTATAGAGTCAACTTTTGACATTAAAAAAAAAAAACTTAAGTTTTGTTCCGTGATCATAGCAACAGTTTAAAAAAAATAACTGTAACATAAAGTGAAAAA
The DNA here is from genome assembly GCA_963969515.1 of Yponomeuta evonymella. Taxonomy (NCBI): domain Eukaryota; kingdom Metazoa; phylum Arthropoda; class Insecta; order Lepidoptera; family Yponomeutidae; genus Yponomeuta; species Yponomeuta evonymella. The sequence goes on from OZ018372.1 coordinate 4,157,463, forward strand.
TCTGACCTTTAATGTAACTTTATATTACACTTTTTTTTTATTTTCTTTAAAGTTATGTATTGTTTAAAGCCTGTCAATATGTTTTACCTTTGAATTCTTAATTTGAAGATTATGATATGAGTGTAGATAAATAATTTTTTCATTTCTGATTCCCAGGAGCCACAAAGAGCTATTGCATCATAAACAACGCGTGCACAGGCGCAAGTACCCGTGCCCGAGCTGCGACCGCCAGTACACGTCCAGTGTTGGTCTGTGGCGTCACAGACACGTGTGAGTGTTTGCACAATTAATATCCCCAGTGGGAGATAACTGTCTACCTATCGATCTATCTGTCATCATCATCAGCCATTAGACGCCCACTGCGGACATAGGCCTCACTCATGGTTTTCCAAGCTTCGAACGTAACCATGAGGGCTCTTGACATAATCGCCACGCTCGGCAGGCGGGTTGGCGATCGCAGTATGCGGTCGGAGTCTCAGGAAGACGCTGCTGCCCGTCTCCTGGTAATTTATCACCTTAGTCGCCTTCTACGACATCCACGGAGGGTGGATGGAGTGACGCTATTCTTAATCCGGCGCCACACGGACATCAATCATTATCTATGTATCTATACAGCCCATGAAAGACGCCCACTGTTGGGCACGGGCCTCTTCCCAGTCACGCCAACCTCGCCGGTCCCCTGTTAATCTTATCCATTGACCCCCTGCCGCCTTCTTAATGTCATTAACCCATCAGGTAGGGGGTCTACCCACTATCCGACTACACCCTGTGTAGTCACCTTCGTCCACCGTCCACGTTCGTCCACCGTCCACCTTCGTCCCGCCCATCTCCATGTAAGCTTCGCGATTCGTGTGCACCCGTCTTCAATTTTGGTCTTTTGTCGAATAACGACATTCCGGGAGACATCATGCATCAATAATATCGTCGGCTTATTGCAAGAACTCATTAACCGACATATTCACAATTGGGAGAAAAACGACTTTTTAGTTCGTGTTAGTTAATGGTTGTATTTCATCTTCCTTATTCCCTGTAACATCGTTAAAATAATGCCTGATATTGAAACACCACTATTGTATCATTGTTCAATACATCTTTAAGTCCATACCTTTAAAAAAAAGCGGTTAGTGAGTTTTTGCAGTAAATGACTTCTTGCAGTAAGCCGACGAAATAAGCCCGCATTCATCCACTGCGGGACAGGTCTCCCACAAGGCACGCCACTTCTTTTTGTTCTCAGCTATCATCCAGCCCAAAGGCCCCGTACCTACGTGCTTAAGATAAGATAATTTATTCAATGAACATTTTACAGTAGAATTTGGAGTCGGCCTTCGGCTCCCCATGCAGCCCACTTTCGGCGCCCCTGACTGGCAGGTCGTACTGGTTGAAGACTCGTGTGTTTACGGCTAAAGACCACATTAATGTTTACATATATTGTTTTCTTTGTTGCAGGCACGACGATTCATTGCCAGAGCTGGAATGCAATTTCTGCCACAAGAAGTACAAAGGGGAGTTCTATTTGAAGAATCACATTCGGGATGTGCACGAAATGGTTAGTTTTTAGGGTACCGTGCCGGAAGGGTGCCAAACGGGACCCTATTACCATAGACCAAAAAGGAATATTACTAAGACTTCACTGTCCGCCTGTCTGTCTGTCACCAGGCTGTATCTCGTGAACCGTGATAGCTAGGCAGTTCAAATTTTCACAGATGATGTATTTCTGTTGCCGCTATAACAACAAATACTAAAAACAGAATAAAATAAATATTGAAAGGGGGCTCGCATACAACAAACGTTGTCTAAAGACAGCGCTCGCCTTCTAGCGGCCACCTATGTAACCTTTACGGCACCGATGTCATGTCGGTAAATGTCTTATGTTAATCGCTTCTTGTTGGCTTATATAGATGGCGCTGTTCTCAAATTCGATCTTTGTCTAATGTTTTATAAATAATGGTACGGAACCCTTTGTGCGCGAGTCCGACTCGCACTTGGCCGGTTTCAATCTACAAACGGTGGCATTATCGCAAAGAACGATCTTTCGCAGACCTTTCGATGGACTCAATTGCCGGCGATAACGGTCAAAAAACACCCCTCATTCCGACCCTTGTCTTTTCAGAAACCCGGCGCCTACTGCGTCGAGTGCAACCTCCAATTCAAGAACCCCTCCCAGTACAAGCAACACCTGAAGCGGACCACAAAACACATCCCAATCGAGGACTCAAAATACGAGTGCGACTACTGCCACAAACGATTCGCTCAGAAACACAACTTGACACTCCACATTGAGGTCACGCACCTCAAACTGTCCAACTACAAGTGTGATGTGTGCGAAGAAAGGTTTCACACGAAGCGGAACGTCGATAATCACAAACGGCAAAAGCATAGCGACACGCCCAAGAACAAAAAGCACGTGTGCCACATCTGCGCGAAGGTGTTCGCACTGCGGAAATCGCTGACGGAACACATGAACATCCATCTGGGCGTGCGTCCGTACCGGTGCAAGCTGTGCGAGGCGACCTTTGCGTACGACTCGGCCTTGTACCATCACAATCAACTGGTGCACTTGAAAAAATCTAGGAAGAGCAAAGGGACTTGAGCCGGCGGAGCTTTTACGTCGAGTTCGGCTCCGAATAGACGTGTGCAGCACCGCGTTTGCAACTTTTATCGGGCATTTTTCTTATTGATGCTCACAGAGCCGGATTTTGAGGTCTGGAGGCCCTAGGGCAACAAGGGAGCGGAGGCCCCTAATTATTCCCAATAAAAATACGAAACAAAAACTACAATGAATACGACGATTTTTTTTTTAATTTGGAAAAAAAAAAACACGTTGTAAGTACTCATAAAAGATTGTGGGGGCCCTTTCCTTGTGGAGGCCCCAGGGCAGTAGCCCCGCCTGCCCTCCCCTAAATCCGGCCCTGGGTGCTCACGAGTGTTCGGTCACTCTCGTTCTCACAACAGAAGTGCGCCCTGCCCGTGCGAGGGAGAACGGTGCCTGAGGCTCCGCCTAAGATGCATCCATTGGACAGGAGGCTTGACGCTCGACAGCCATTGGTCGTGAGCTCGGCCAATCCGCGATAGAGACGCTTCGTGTGGATACTAGATATGTGCGCGCCTAATTGGCTAGTTATAGAGACTGAGTATTAGTGGTTGTAGACCCTTTCGCGACAGTGACGCTCGTAGTGTGTGTGTGTGTGTGTGTGGCGGTCACGATGCTTTGCGCCCTGCCTGACACTGACCCGTGCCCCGCCTCAGTCCCCGATACCCGGGCCTCAAACGCGCCGGATAGCATGACCACGCCGGTGTCGGTACAGGACTCCGGCAAGCGCACGCGGGACGAGCTGTCTCCGGAGGAGGCTGAGGCCGACAAGCGCGCTAAGTTAAATACTGAAAAGACCGCAGGAGACAGCAGACACGAATTGGCCGCAGCCAGCCCTTTCAGCCTGCAAGTACGAACTGGAGACGCGATCACTGGGTTCACCGGGGCAGTACGAGCGCGTACTTCCCGCCTGAACGAGGACGAGCTGGCCATAATAGGCGAGTACAGCGCCCAGGTGTTATCAATCTTTGGGGCCGTGGCTCTTTGCTTGGCCGCATCGTAGGCAAAGTCCACTAGGCTACACGCCCAAGCCGCACAAAACGTCGAAGAGTGTGTCGCTGAACGTCAATGTAAAAACCGGCCAAGTACGACGAAGGGTTCCGTATTCAACATTAGACACAAAGATCGAGCAAAAAAATTACGTTTGTTGTGTGGGAGCCCCACTTAAATGTTTATTTTATTCTGTTTTTAGTATTTGTTACAGACAGACCGACAGTAGTCTTAGTAATAGGGTCCCGTTTAGCACCCTTCGGATACGGAATCCTGAAAAAGGGGACCCTAGAATGTTTGGTAATTGACCATGGGCTGGCGGAGGGAATTGTAAGTCACTACCCTTCGCTCATAAAACTAGGAGGCTGGACTGGCAGTCTTCATTTTTGTTTTGTAATAATCAGTTTTATCATGTAAATAACAACAGATGTAGTACTTTATTCTTACTTTTGTGGGAGGGAAATAAATTAAAGAAGTATAATAATTAATTTGTGGACTTTTTGTTTAATGCTAACATGAATAACGTCATTAATAATCGGGGCGCTAAAATAACAAAAACATAACTGCCCAAATATTTGCTTAGCTTGAAATATTGTTATTAAATTACAATAAATAGATTCTGATTCATTTGCACCTGCCCTTAAAACTTGATAATATATATTTTAAGTGACAAAAAAGGAAGAGATTCTCAATTCGTCCGTATATGAGGAGGGTAAGCAAGTCTAAGGTCGTTCGAAAACCTCTGGACTAATGACAACCAGAAACCCTTCCATTATTATGCACCTACCGACATTACGTTTGTTAATTGTCTTTTTATATCATACCCTCTTCTCAGTAATAAACGGTAGCCTTGAATTGAACATCTCTCGTTGATCTTAAATTAGAACATTGGCTACGAGGACGGAGAACGCCACATTGTACGCCGCGACAAAGCAGACTAGGCTTGGTGGAGTTTCTTTGTCCATTTTTTCTCCAAAATGATCTAGATTTTGAAATGGACACCTGTAACGATCACGTTTACCATCACCGTTAACTAGAGGGCATCGGGGTATGGTTCGATCCGGACGCCGAAGATATATAACTCCGCCTGTCAAACGATCTCCATGAATTGCTAAGCGAACGTCTTTCCATCCACCCTTGGGACGATACGGGCCTATTCGGATCGAACCCCTTAGCATCCTTCCGGCGCACAGTATATTTTATCGCCAATAAATCGGACAAGCTTTTTTAATATCTAAACTGTTAGGATTTGTAATTATAAATGCGAGACGAGAACTCCCGATTGCCCGTTTGATATAAAAGAATGAAAAAAAAAATCAACAGAAAGTGGTACAAGTCGGCCTAAGTCAGTTGCTCTGTTATTTTCAATAAAATACTTTGATTTGATTGGTTGATTTGCATCCCTGACTAGACATTAGACAAGCCTCACGGACAGACCCCACGGGAAATCAAATCGAAAGGCGTCCAAGGTTCACTTTGAAAAGATCCAGAGGCCATAACGATCGGCACTAGCTGGCCTGAATTTGAAGCTGCCGTGGACCAAATTTGAAAAGATCAACGGTGTTAATTATGAAAATCACAATTCCACTAAAATACTTCTCAAATTAAGTTTAAAAGGTATGTGGTAAAGTCCTTCCGTTCCGTGTGGCGCCGGATTAAGAATAGCGTCACTCCATTTTCTTCCGTGGATGTCGTAGAAGGCGACTAAGGAAATACATTATCTGGAGACGGGCAGCAGCGTCTTCCTGAGAGTCCAACGGCATACTGCGATCGCCAACCCGCCTGCCAAGCGTGGCGATTATGGCAAAACCCTTCATGGTTAGGAAAACCATGAGGGAGGCCTTTGTCCTGCAGTGGGCGTCAAATGGCTGATGATGAAAGTCCTTCCCCATACCGCAGACTACTTGAACTATATTTGAATAGTACTAAAGTGTGAAAATTACTTTTCTATATTCCGCCAAAATCCCAAAAGCACCATGCGGTTAGTTAATGCACCGCCCTCCCTCCCAGTTTTTCAAGCAGAACCAAGACACAAACACACCACCACCGACACCAATACTTGTGTGAAAAATACGTGGCGTCGCGTTTCGTGTTAGAGTTAACACGAGGCATGCTCAGGCTCAGTCGACCATCAGAGCCTGTCTTGCTTCTGCTTGAAAAAGTGGGAGAGAGGGCGGTGCATTAACTAACCGCATGGTGCTTGTGGGATTTTGGCGGAATTTAGCAAAGTAATTTTAAAAACCTATTAGCAAAGTAATTTTCACATTATAGAGCTATGGATTTCCGCAAAGTAACGCCTGATTCCATACAATATTTGAGGAGTGTTTTAAGGAATCGTGTTTTACACGACTGTACATAAGGAGATTTTAAGACTGCACGTATGGCGATTTTTTATTCATTTTGTCTCCAAAACAATCTAGATCTTGCTTGAAATGGTTAAAAGTCACAGTTTCTGCGCTGTGATGAATAGGTAGTATATATATTTTTATTTTGCATCACCTTAAGTGGAAATTTGGTCGACGTCCTAAGCTCCCTTATGAGTTAAGGTCCGAAGGAGGGTTTAAGTCCCGAAGAATTCCTGGCTCTTTTCAAAGGATAACTTTGAAATGAGCCAGAGGCCAAGTCGATCGGCAATAGGCACGAATTGGAAGGTACCGCGAACCACCGTCAGAAGTGGACATCTGCGTTCGTAGCCCTAAGCCCCGGAGTTGAAGGACCGAAATGTCTAAAGCCTGAATGTCCTGAAGAACTGCGCGCTGTTATAACTGGTCGGGTCTTCCACATAGGGTTGAGGGCGCGGCGCTGTTGTATAATAAACGCCCGCGTTGGCTAGAAAGAAAGAAATAGTATATAAAATAATATATATCTCGTTCTAATTCCGGATTCACTTAATTGATTTTGAACCTGGTCGGAATCTTCCCCTCTATTCCCACTAGTTCAGTTAATATAAGTTCAGTGCCTGAACTAGTGAGGAAAAACATTCTGATTAGTTCAGTTTGGTAGAACTAGTGATATTTTTTTCTCGCTCTGAACTAGTAAGAATGGTTTTTCTCATTTGTTCAGTTGACTTAACTAGTGAGAATTATTTTTTCACTAGTTCAGTTGACTACTTTTTTATAGGTGATATTTAATTATATTGAAGTGACAGTTATCTTAAAATTATAACATTATTTTACACAGCACACTTGATAGCAGACAACAATATTGAGATTGACATACTATTCAATTGTTTTACACCAATTTGCTTTTAAGTGACCATGATTATTCAGGCTAAGTTAAAAGTAAAGAGTATTTATTATACTATAACAAAAGTAATCAACTGAACTAGTAAAAAAACCATTTACCCTAGTTAAGTCAACTGAACAAATGAGAAAAACCATTCTCACTAGTTCAGTTGGCTGAAATCAGTTTTCTTAAAATCTCCTCAGTTGACTGATATAGACAGAAAAAAATATCACTAGTTCTGCCAACTGTGAGAAAAACATTCTCACTAGTTCAGTCACTGAACTATATTAACTGAACTATAGTGGAATCTTCCGACATTAAGTGAATCCGGAAATAAGCACATAAAACTGATTTATTCTAAATGTAGAAAGAAATGAGTTAGACCGTACTGTGCATACCGTAATCACGGCAATCTTAACGCCTTATTAGCCAACTCACAAATCTAACAAAACAAGACCCAGAAGTCCATTCCACCAAAGTGGGATGCATTGCTTTATTGATATTCTCTATTCATAAAATATTTTAGCAACACGCGGCGCGAGTGGCGGTTTGCCCCTGGCTATGAGCGTTAAATAGTTAAGGCTGCTCTTACGTGGAGAATGCTGTCTCGTTCGCACAATTTAACATTTTTTAAATATATTAATGACTAGCTGTGCCCGCGACTCCGTTCGCGTACATTTCGATTTTTACGAAGCAGCATTTGTATGGGGGCCACGTCTTATCATAACTGGAGCTAGAATTTAAATAGCCTATCCTGTGTCCCAGATGTCTATATGTTTTTATACCAAATTTCATCAAATTCGGATAATTGGTTTAAGAGTTATGGAGGAACATACATACATACATACACACATACAGAAAAAAATTCTAAAAATCGTGAAATTAGTTTCAGTATCATATATTGAGCCTATAAACATAATATCTCTGAAAACAAACTAACTTACTCCATGACCGACCCTTACAGATTTATTATTAGTATAGATTAGTAAACTTTTGATAATTGCGGTCTGAGGGTTTGATGTATAATTAAATTACGGGCATTTAAAATATATTTTTATTTTCCTATACATAAGCAAAGCAGCCTATATACGTCCCACTGTAGGGCACAGGCATTGTCTAAGGGAGAGAGTTTGGGCTTAATCACCACGCGTGCCCACCGCGGATTGGCGATTTCAAGCGCTGAGGCATGTGAATAGCTCAGACACTAGGCTACCACCGCTTGTTTTCCTACGTGTTTTTTAATAAAGAAAAGATGTTTCCGAAATTAAAAATTTTGGAATCAAATCTTCTCAATCATAAACTTAGTACGGGATAAGAAAAATATGCCTTGACTCAGATCACATTCATCAAAAGTATCCTACTTTTTTAACAATAACTAAAAATGTTAAATTGTGCGAGCGATACAGCACGCTCCACGTAACAACAGTCTTAAGCCGATTGTGTGTGTATAAAACGGAGGGGTAAGGGGTAAAATCCACACACACACTGCAACTAACTCTCTTTGTACGTGAGAAGGCATGAATTGTATGGACTGTGATGTCGCATGCATACTTCATCCGTTCCAGTCACGAGAAGTAGGATGTCGATCCGTTGCTTTTACATGCTCTTTAGCAATGCGTCCCACTTCTGATATCTGATATCTAATATCAGAAGTGGGATGCATTCATAAGCAGCCTATATACGTCCAATTGTAGGGTTCAGGCCTTCTCTCAGGGAGAGAGTATGGGCTTAATCACCACGCGTGCCCACCGCGGATTGGCGATTTCAAGCGCCGAGGTGTGTGAATAGCCCAGACACTCGTGTTTCCTCACGATGTTTTCCTTCACCGATAGCGAGTGGCATTACTACTATAACTTCACGAATGTACTCGTACATAACATAGAAAACAAAGTTATAGGTACATGCCCGCACTGGGTATCCAGCCTGGGTCTTCCGCTTCCGAGTCAGAAGTGGGATGCATTGCGATTCACTAGAAACGAATTATTAACTTAAGCCTTTTTAAATGCCTTATTCATCCAGCCAACTCACCAATCTCCGGCGCCGGAGCCGGCGCGGGCGGCGCTTTTCCTCTCGCTTTGAGCCTCAAATGCTTAAGTCGGTTGTGTGTGTATAAAACGGAGGAATAAGCGAAGGCGTCCCCACACACGCTGCAGACGAACGGTCGCGCGCCTGTGTGCGTGTTCATATGCTCCGATAGGCACTTCTTTAGCTGTAAGAAGCGGTGAATGTTTTTTAGGGTTCCGCACCCAAAGGTGACCCTATTACTAAGACTCCGCTGTCCGTCTCTCTGTCTGTCTGTCACCAGGCTGTATCTCGTGAACCATGACAGCTAGGCAGTTGAAATTTTCACGGATGATGTATTTCTGTTGCCGCTATAACAACAAAAACTAATAACAGAATAAAATAAATATTTAAGGGGGGGCTCCCATACAGCAACAACAAGCGTAATTTTTTGGTCGATATTAATAACGCTAACCTGGAAATAATCATAGAATATTTAGTTCTATATACGCTTGAAAAATAAATAATTAAAATAAAATATAAATTTAAGCCACCCCCCCCGCCTTCTGGGGGGCTTCCCATTCAAGAATTTTACAATTTTTCGACGTTTCGGTACTTTTCACTTGCAAAAGTACCGAAACGTCGAAAAATTGTGGTCTCAGTAGACTGAGGTGACAGGCGTCTTTTTGAAAGCATTAACTGTTAGTTTACTACCCTCGGCAAAAACATATAAAGTTACGTTCCAAAAATATTTTGGCAAATTTCAAATTATTAACTTATGAACGGTTTCTATTCTCTTCTATTCATTATATTACCTGACCTTGAAAATTAGGTATGTAATTATTTGTAACTATTACTTATTGTAACTAATACTTTATAACAATTGCCAATATTTAAATCATAGAGTTTTTCCTTTCGAATTTTAGAACTCATCTCTGAAGCACCCTTCCGGCACACCAAAGTCACCCCCGATTTCACGTACACAAATCTATTAATCAACTATTAACAGCTGTCATTTAAAAAAAAAAACCGGACAAGTGCGAGTCGGACTCGCCCACCGCGGGTGTTGTAAAAAATTTTAGGTAAGTAACAATGTTTAATCTATTTCAAAATTGTAATAACTAGTAATTGACTAAAAGAGGTACAGCATATGAAATAATTTATTGTTGATCGTGTCAAATACCGATTAGACAGATAAATAAACAGTTCAGGAATCGATCTCGCAGTTTTTTCTACCTTTAAAACTACTTTTTTCATGATTTAATTACAAATTTATAAGTAGTTTCACATTTTTTCACAGTTTGTTTTTTTCACAGCTTCGAGGGACTCTAGACAAGAGTGTATGGTTTTAATTTCAACTCGATACCTCCACGCGTTCCCGAGATAAAGGGTCTTGACAGACAGACAGTCGGACGGACGACAAAGTGACTAATACACCACAAGAGTTCCGTTTTTCCTTTTGCGCTACGGAACGCTGAAAAGAAACAACTGGCAGTTATGAAGAGCATGTTATTGTATGAGAAACTGGGGGTCAGTGACTTTACCTTGAAGGACTTGCCACAGATCTCGCAGACATTGGGATTGGTCGTCTTTCGCGGCTTCGTCGAGTGATGCTTGCGGACGTGGGCACCCAACGATGCGTTTGACGTGTACTCCTGGGGAGAAAAGATAATTTTCATCCCCCCATCACGGAAAGAGTATTTTTGCTCTTCGATATCTGAGTGCAGAAGCCGTTTTTATCCGCTAGAGGATAAAGTAAATTGAATTTAGAACATTGTGTGCACTAAGTTTGTAAATTCAAAACATCATTAAACCTATTTACTTCTACCTCCATGGTGCCGAATTTATCATAAAACTTTTTTTTAATTTGGTAAAAACGTGTTTTTTTTTTGCATTTAGTCATTTCCTCGCTGAGGTGGAATGAAAAGTTACGTGTTGCACTCGAGTGCAAAGATTTTTCACCTCGTGCTCTTTTGATTCCCTCGCTAACGCTCAGGATTTACATATTTGAATCCTTCGTTTGCTCGTTAAAAAGCAACTTTGCACTCTTGTATAACAAATAACTATTCCTATTCTATAACCAGCTGTCCCGGCGAACTTCGTACCGCCACAGAATCCGTTTATACGATTCTTGTTACCACGGCAACGCTATAAATAAATATCGTAGAGTTTGGCTTGAACGAAGGCTACAGTAACAATAAAATATTATCCCACGGGAACGCGTTACCGGGATATCAAGTATCCTATATCTCAATTCAGATCTTTGCCTATCTGTATGCCAAGTTTCATGGAACTCCGTTCAGCCGTTATTGCGTGATGGAGTAACAAACATCTTCACAAACCTTCACATTTATAATATTACTAGCTTTTGCCCGCGACTTCGTCCGCACTGAATGAGTAATTTCCGGGATGAATAGTATCCTATGTCCTTCCCCGGGAGTCAAACTAAGTCCACACCAAATTTCATCGAAATCCGTTCAGCCGTTATTGCGTTATTGAGTAACAAACATCCAAACATGTTCACAAAGTTTCACATTTATAATATAAGTATAATATAATCGTTTGATTGCAATGTAATGGTATGGTACCAATGACTTTTTTCCCTAAGTTACGTTTTTTTCCCTAAGTTACGTACATTTGTGAAGTTATATTAGCAATACCACTCGCTAACGGTGCAGGAAAACATCGTGACGAAACCGGACTGTCCGAGGTGTTCACATACCTCGGCGCTTGAATTGCCAGTCCGCGGTGGGCACGCGTGGTGCTTAAGCCCATGCTCTCTCTGAGCCGAATAGAAAGGTAATTAATATTAAGGCTGCTCTTACGTGGAGCATTCTGTCTCGCTCGCACAATGTAACATTTTTTAATATTGTAATAATATGAGTAAACTTTTGATAAATGCGGCCTGAGGGTTTGATGTGTAATTAAATTAAATTATGGACATTTTAAATATTTTTTTTCCTATACGTACCTAGTTTTTAATAAAAGAAAAGTTGTTTTCATAATTACAAATTTTGGAATCAAATTTTCTCAATCAAAACCTTAGTATGGGATAAGAAAAATATGCCTTGAATATCCGCAATTAAATTACCTATTTTATTACAATCACAAAAAATGTTAAATTGTGCTAGTGAGACAGCTTGCTCCACGTAAGAACAGTCTTAATTTAGGCGCGAAACACACAGATGGGAGGTGGGGCGAGGGCGCGGTATCTACTATTTACAGAGTCACAGACCAAGAGCGACCGCAGAGCAAGGACTGCGCTGCCGTTTCGTGACAAAACACTGTAATTTGAAAACAGGCATTTTCCAGAAAACGCAAAAAACATTTTACTACGAAAATTACGCATAAATACGTCAAATATAAACAGATTACTTTGAAATTTTTATATGTGCTTAATAATAGTACTTACACATAATTATGCCGTAACAAGAAATAAAAAAGTATGTTATTTATTGAATTTAAAGCATAAAACGTGTTATGTTATGACGTAAAGGCCCAGCTAAGCAGAATAATTGATTTCACAAAACACTGCAACTACATATGTGGTGTTTTGTGCGAAGAGTTGGTAAAGAAGAGGTAGGCTGCACGTTGTGAGATTGTTATGAGTGACAAAACACTGCATCTACAATTACCTGACATAAAAAAACGCTGAGCTTGTTATGGCAAAACACTGTGTCTATAGAAGCAGTATTTTTTCAAAACCGGTCTCTATAAAATTGGGAATACAGTCTTAATTACCATGGCTAATTTCCGTATTATTAACACTTTTTCAATATTTTTCGATGGCATACCATTATGAATCGAATTATTCATGTTACCGTAAAACACTGTATCTATAGATATTATCAAAAATTTATAATATATAATATAAGTAAAATAATAATTGTAACTGTTCACTTTAATGTAATTTGTCTAATAATCTGCTCTGTCAATTATTTACAATAAGTTATAATTCAAAAATGTATCGAATGCTGTTGCACGCCTGTTATTGGGTATTAGGCTAGACAAGAACCACATAGTATAAGAACTCTGTACTTTTGTGCTTAATACCTGTTGGCTGTGTCAATAAAATATATAATAATAATAATTAAAAAAAAATCGTCCGGAGATTTCTCTCTCTGCGGCCCTAACTACCGGTAGCTTGAGCCTAGCTCCGTTACCGATGGCCAACTAGGATAGGTTTATAAAATACTAGCTGTGCCCGCGACTCCGTTCGCGTACATTTCGATTTTTACGAAGCAGCATTTGTATGGGGGCCACGTCTTATCATAACTGGAGCTAGAATTTAAATAGCCTATCCTGTGTCCCAGATGTCTATATGTTTTTATACCAAATTTCATCAAATTCGGATAATTGGTTTAAGAGTTATGGAGGAACATACATACATACACACATACAGAAAAAAATTCTAAAAATCGTGAAATTAGTTTCAGTATCATATATTGAGCCTATAAACACAATATCTCTGAAAACAAACTAACTTACTCCATGACCGACCCTTACAGATTTATTATTAGTATAGATATTTTGTATTTTTTTATATTTTTTTTACTTTTATAAACCTATTCTAAGTCATGAAAATAAATAAAGAGAATAATAATAATACAGTGTTTTGTCATACCACGGCAGTGCGGTCTCCTACTCTATAAAAAATGATCTAGATTTGAAATGGACACCTAGTTTAACTTGTAACGTTCATTAAGTCGCAGTTTCTGTGCTACTTTGAACAAAAAATTTTTGATTTTGATTGATTTTGATTTTGATTATACATATTACCGCGCCCTCGTCCCACGTCCCATCTCTGCGTGTTTCGTGCCGCAGGGTGCACGTACCTTCCCGCAATCCGCGCACTTGTAGTTGAGACGGCGTACGTGCACGGTCTCTATGTGATTCGACACGTATTTCTTGGACATGAACTTCTTGCCGCACTCGTCGCACGCGTACCTGGGGCGGTAGTGCGTCTCTGTTTAGCTTATTTCACCCCGCCGAACGGCACAAATTGAAGGGATGAATGTTGGGCCGTATAGAAACCATACAGCGCTTGACAACGGAAATAGGTTGACCTTTTTAATTAATATTCATCATCATCATTCAGCCACAAGAAGTCCACTGCCGGACATAGGCCCCCCTCCATGGATTTCCAAAGAGACCGGTTGGAAGCGGCCTGCATCCAGCGCCTTCCTGCCACTTGGATGAGGTCATCTGTCCATCTTGTGGCTGGTCTTTCTACGCTGCGCGTAATTAATATTAACCAGACATAATAGTAAAAGAAACAGAACAAAAAAGCAATATAATAGAAACATCATTTCAATATTTAAGTACTAGTTTTGAATTCGTGATTCTGGTAGCCGTAAGAGTGTTCTATCTCTGGACTCCGTGTGGCGCCGGATTAAGAATAGCGTCACTACATTTCCTCCCGCGGATGTCGTAGAAGGCGACTAAGGAAATAAATTACCGGGAGACGGGCAGCAGCGTCTTACTGAGATTATAACCCCATACTGTGATCGCCAACCCGCCTGCCAAGCGTGGCGATGATAGCAAGACCCCTCATGGTTGTGAAAACCATGCGGGAGGCCTGTGTCCTGCAGTGGACGTCGGGGGGGCTGATGATGATCTCTGGACTTCCGCTTGACACTATTTTTGCGACACCCTGTACTATGAAATGTATCCGTAGTAGAGAACAAAAACCGGCCAAGTGCGAGTCAGACTCGCGTACGAAGGGTTCCGTACCATTATCTATACAACATTAGACACAAAGATCGAGAAAAAACCGCAAAAAGTCACATTTGTTGTATGGGAGCCCCCCTTAAATATTTATTTTGTTTATATTAATTATTAATTTTTGAGGCGAATATAGTTTTTTTTTTAAGTACCTATTTAGAGGCTAAAAATTCCACCCATGCCGGGACTTGAACCTGCGACCTCTGGCTCAACGTGCCAGCGCTCTCCCAACTGAGCTAATGGGCAAGCGCAGTTATCGGCGAAATTTCCTCAGCACAGATTAGTGCAACAAAAATAATATAATAATTTTAATATTTAAGTACTAGTTTTGGATTCATGATTCGGATACCCGTAACAGTGTTCTATGTCTGGACTTCCGCTTGACACAATTTTTGTGACACCTATATTACGAAAAGTATCCGTAGCAGAGACAAAAATTACCACAATTATTTATTTATTTATTTATCTTTTGCTATGGTCTCTCCAATGAGACTAAAACATTTTTTTTGTGCAAATTCAGGTTGATGGATTGAAGCATCGTTACTGAACAACATCTCATTGTGAAAGCGGCTGGTAAACATTGGACGAGCTAGCAAAGGACCGGATGGGTTGGGATGAAAGAGAAGAGGCCTATGCCCAACAGTGGGCTCTGTTTATGGGCTGATTATATCATCATCATCATCATCAGCCATTTGACGTCCACAGCAGGACACAGGCCTCCCTCATGGTTTTCTAACCATGAAGGGTTTTGCCATAATCGTCACGCTCGGCAGGCGGGTTGGCGATCGCAGTATGAATCTCAGGAAGACGCTGCCCGGCTCCTGGTAATTTATTTCCTTAGTCGCCTTCTACGACATCCAAGTAAGGAAATGGAGTGACGCTATTATTAATCCGGCGCCACACGGAACTGGCTGGAACGAAATGGGCTGATTATATAGATAGGACATGTATTTCAATGCTCGTCCACCAGTAAAAATCGGGTGAGGCCGTGTGGGGTTAAACGGGCGTTGGTTCAACGTGAAACGTCTATAAGTGACACGCCGCGCGGCACTGACGCCATCTAGCGGCACGAGCCAACAGGATCTGAGCAACGGCCACTGTGCTCTACTCGACGATGTATAAATGAAATGCACACGACACTTAGTTACAGACTTACAGCCCTCGACGAGGCGACATGTTTTCGTCGCGTGCGGTTTTAGCAAGTGACCCCCCCGCTACCGAACTGAAAGACGTTTGGCGTCAAAATACGGAGCTATGGGGTCTCTGTACACTCATAACACATAACATTTTATTGGCACACGTGTTTGTACAAGCTGTTAAATAACAATCCAGCGTGTCGGTAGTTTGGTAAAATAAGAGATTTTTAGCAACAGCAGTAAGATGGCGTGGACTACCCTCCGCGCTTGTTAGAACTGTGTTGCGGCAGAGTAGCATTCGCCGTCCCCTACGTGACAAGTATGTATATTAGGGGTTAAAGTATGAAATTGCCGTTTTATTGCAATAGGTTCTTTGAATTGACATAGAATCTTCATGGTTTGAGGTTTTCGAATGAAACTTTTTTCAAATGGTTTCTATGATGTTCTTTTTTAAAAAAACGTGAAACATTTGAATATCGACTTTCAATTGTTTTTGTTATTCAATTTAGACAAGAAAGATGGATACTGCGAAAATTCGAGTGATTATGAGGCACCCATTTTTCGTATTTTTTTATTTTATTGATTTGACGCAAGTGAGTCAATATTGTGGGTAAGGTAACGTTAAACCATGCCGCTAATTCCTGGGTAGTTTGACTAGGGTCGGCTTCCACTATCTCTCTTAATTCATCGTTATTCACCTGTGTGGGCGGTCTTCCTCGTGGCTCGTTCTTTAAGTCGAAATTTCCATCACGAAAGCGTTTAAACCAAAATCGCACGGTGCGTTCATTAGTAGACCCCTCTCCAAACGCAGCATTGATATTGCGGGCTGTTTCTGCCGCGTTAGTTCCGCGTCGGAACTCGTATTCAAAAATCACTCGAATTTTCGCAGTATCCATCTTTCTTGTCTAAATTGAATAACAAAAACAATTGAAAGTCGATATTCAAAGGTTTCACATTTTTTAAAAAAAGAACATCATAGAAACCATTTGAAAAAAGTTTCTTTCGAAAACCTCAAACCATGAAGATTCTATGTCAATTCAAAGAACCTATTGCAATAAAACGGCAATTTCATACTTTAACCCCTATTATGTATACAATTATCGATCTTCACTACATGCAAATATGGTACGAATCGTTTGTAGTTGACAAATGCGACGGCAAAAAACCAGTCATAGTGTATGGTGAAAAACAGAGGGATCTTACTTATGACCGCTTCAAAGAATGTTTTTTTTTTTGTGGTGTGGTAAGAAATTCTTATACACACAAATAGGTCCGTCTCAATGTATGAGTATAATTATGTTACTTAATAATAATCAAGTGGTAATATTTGAATAAGATTTCCTTCGCCCTATAGTGTTGGCGGTTCTAGTTAATTAAGTTTATTCAATATTAACGATGGTACAATAATCTTTTTCAACACACCTGCTCGTAAAGTAGGTCTTATTACAGCGTATTTACACTGATAATGCAGAATATTACCCATGCCGTGCCTTTTACATTACATTATCGCACTAGTGCCTTTTCATTACATATTTTTTTAAATATTAGCAAGAAGTATTAATGTTTCGAAAACAGCTAAGTAGTTATTTGCGTAAATATAAAATTAAATTCAAAATGTGATAAATAATTAAAGAATTTCATGAAACTGCTTGTTAGCTTGTTGGTATTTATATTTTGACGGTGTATTTTTACCTATAAATACCCAATTTCAAAATTTATAAATATGTGGCTGATTAGCTACTTTGCCGGTGCCCTTATCTCAGACTTGCGCGCGCTGAGCGCGCGAAAAAATAAAATTACGGCCGCCATCTTTTAAATGGGTTTCTGTTTGTTAAGTTTATTCACAGTATTGCATTTCGTTAGTGTTGTTTTTTTATTTACTTTTCCTCGCAAGTGTGTTGAAAAACGTCGTATGAAACACGTGAGCATTGGTCATTACACTTCTCGTCTCCATTAAGCCTTCGCCTTCGGCTCAGGCTTAAAAACCGACTCGAGTGTAATGACCAACATACCACACTTGTATCATAATGTACTATTTCAACACACCTGCTCGTAAAGTAGGTCTTATTACAGCGTATTTACACTGATAATGCAGAATATTACCCATGCCGTGCCTTTTACATTACATTATCGCACTAGTGCCTTTTCATTACATATCTTTTTAAATATTAGCAAGAAGTATTAATGTTTCGAAAACAGCTAAGTAGTTATTTGCGTAAATATAAAATTAAATTCAAAATGTGATAAATAATTAAAGAATTTCATGAAACTGCTTGTTTTAGCATTTTTAAACAAACACTACAATAATTAATGTAAACCTAATAATTAACATAAAATTTATGAATAGGTTAGCATCCTCATTATATCTAGATGGCCATGCATTGCAGCCATCTTTGATGGATGCGCGCGCACAAGAATACTGTTTTGAATTTTACCGCCATACATAACACGAATCACGCACGAAAAATACGCCATCTTTTAAATGGGTTTCTGTTTGTTAAGTTTATTCACAGTATTGCATTTCGTTAGTGTTGTTTTTTTATTTACTTTTCCTCGCAAGTGTGTTGAAAAACGTCGTATGAAACACGTGAGCATTGGTCATTACACTTCTCGTCTCCATTAAGCCTTCGCCTTCGGCTCAGGCTTAAAAATCGACTCGAGTGTAATGACCAACATACCACACTTGTATCATAATGTACTATTATTTAGGTATACAGGGCGTCCCAAAGTTACGGGACATGAAGGGAAAGTACCTTAAATATCGTAGATAGGGTATTTTGCTGAAAGAAGACTTTATGTTATTTTTTAAAGTTAGTAATTCTACATTCAAAGATTTTCTAAAAATTACCTGCTTCGTCTGGGAATCGAACCAGACATTTGGGCATTCTTTCGATTGGCATCATAAAAGTAGGGGTGTTTTTTTTACATTTAAGTCGGTTCAATTCCCAGACGAGGCAATTTTTAGAAAATCTTTGAATGCAGAATTTACTAACTTTTAAAAATAACATAAAGTTTTCTTTCACCAAAATACCCTATCTACGATATTCAATGTACTTTCCCTTCATGGCCCATAAGTTTGGGACGCCCTGTATATACTTAAATAGTTAAGTAATCTAAACATTAGTTAAAAATACATAATGTGTATTTTATTTGCAACAAATGTGAGAATTTTGTTTCATAAATTTGATAACATAAGCAATGTGTATGTATGTAAAGAATGTACACTACTCACTTCATAACTGCTTCGGTTCGGTGTCTCCAGTTGTATTTGATGTGTCGTCGATAGTAGTATGCGCTCTTGAAGTGTCTGCCGCGGGAAGGAATCGGTTTAGTCTCAGTTCAATCAAACAATCTTGATTGTTTGGCATTAAACAGTAGATTAATATTAATTACATCAATTGCCGGCGTTCTACCGCTCCGCTACCACCGCGTCTAACTCATCTGTCGCACTAGCGACTCATCTGTCGCACTGGCGAATTACCTGTCGCACTAGCGACTCATATGTCGTACTAGAGACTCAATCGTCGCACTAGTGACTCATCTGTCGCACTAGACTCACCTGTCGCACTCGGCGCACTAGCGACTCATCTGTCGCACTGGCGAATTACTACTCACTAGCGACTCATCTGTCACAATAGCGACTCATCTGTCGCACTAGCGACTCATCTGTCGCACTAGCGACTCAACTGTCGCACTAGCGACTCATCTGTCGCACTAGCGACTCAACTGTCGCACTAGCGACTCATCTGTCGCACTAGAGACTCAATCATCGCACTAGTGACTCATCTGTCGCACTAGCGACTCATCTGTCACACTAGCGACTCACCTGTCGCACTCGGCGCAGTAACCCGCATCCTGCGCGTGCTGTATCTGCATATGTGTAGCCAATGAGCCCTGTCCCGCGTACTGCTTGTGGCAAACTGGGCATTGTTGCTTGGGAAGGCCGCCATTGTGGATCGCTCTGGGTTGGAGAACAAAGAAGTTAAATGTAAGTATTTTAACAGTTACGCCTAGACACATTCGGGAGGTCGAGGGTTCGAATGGCTTGTACCAATGACTTTGTTTTCTAAGTTAAGTACATTTGTTGTAGCAATACCACTCGCTAACTGTGAAGAAAAACATCGTGAGGAAACCCATGCGTCAGAGGTGTGGCCCAAATATGGGGCTAAGTGCGGAAATCTCAGGTCTAACTAACTAAGGCTGCTAAGATGAAACGCATTAGCGGTCATTAACCCCCGGTTTCTAGTTAATCTACCAGGAACAGCTGTAATTTTTTTTGCGTTTGCAACTTTGCCTGCTTACAGTTACTATAGAAGGTTAACAGAATGTCAATGTACGGGAAAACGAGGGTTAGTATTAGTTAAAGCAAACAATCGGTGGTAGCCTAGTGGGTAGAACATTGGACTCGGAAGCGGGAGACCCAGGTTCGATTCCCAGTGCGGGCATGTACCTATGACTTTGATTTCTAAGTTATGTACATTTGTGAAGTTATAGTAGCAATACCACTCGCTAACGGTGAAGGAAAACATCGCGAGGAAACCTGGTTGGCTGAGCTATTCATATACCTCAGCGCTTGAAATCACCAATCCGCGGTGGGCACGCGTGGTGATTAAGCCCATACTCTCTCTCCGAGAGAAGGCCTGTGCCCTCCAGTGGGACGTATATAGGCTGCTTATGGAAGCAAACAATCAATCAACCAGCCCGTACTCGTCCACTGCTGGACGTAGGTCTCATACAAGGCACGCCACTGTCCTCAATCTGCCTCAGACCGTCGGCCCCGCGAGCCGATGGTTTGTCCTACGCTGCGTTCGCCAGTCCGCGGTCTCCACTCGAGAACCTTGCACCCCATCGACCAACGGCTCTTCGGCATTTGTGACCGGCCCACTCCCACTTGCTCATCTTATAGGCTGTCAGTCGAGGCGCGGATCCACCGTTGTGGGAACGATGGGTCATGCCCCCAGCCCTAATAAAAGACTACCGAACCGAATCAGATCCAATTGTGATTGGATCTTCATCATTCAGCCACAAGAAGTCCACTGCTGGACATAGGCCTCCTCCATGGATTTCCAAAAAGACCGGTCGGAAGCGGCCTGCATCCAGCGGCTTCCTGCCACTTGGATGAGGTCGTCTGTCCATCTTGTGGCCAGTCGTCCTACGCTGCGCTTGCCGATATGTGGTCTCCATTCGAGAACTTTTCGGCCCCGTCGGCCATCAGTTCTGCGTGCGATTGGATCTTATTCGGATCTGATTCTTATTGATTGATGTTGTAAAAACTTCATCAAAATCGGCCCAGTACTTTCGATTCTGAATGTGACATGATTCTTCTCCTTCTTCAGGTGCCTCTCCGACTAGCGAAGGTTGGCAGTCAGCTACACTTGCAATTCCAGTCCATTCTCGCAGATTCCTTAACCAGGATTTCCCACGCGTCCCTTTCCAGCAACTTTCCCCATCATTATTAGTTGCAGGAGATCGTGTTTGTCATCATTGTGATGTGCAAAAAACACACACATTTACTATTGTCATTTTCGTGAGCGAACTAATATTTTCATGCATTTGCCTACATACTATTTACTAGTATTTGTCCCACGAATTTGCCACGTGGAACTAGGTATACACTGTATCTTGGTAAGTTATTTTGTGTCATATATTTTGTAAACGTCTCCTTTGTATGAATGCAGTATATCGATCATGAGCGAGTTTATAATTCGACTCGCACTTGGCTGATTTTTGGATGGCTGTGAAGACCACCTTTTTTGAGGCCTGAATCCGCGCCTGTGTCAGTCATCAATCTTTCAATCAATCTTTTAAAGCCTACATCAGCTGAATACTCACTGCATGTGTTTCTTGAGCGAGTCGTTGTTCGCATACTTCTTGCCGCATTTATCGCACCGCTTGAGGGGCTTGTGCACCGTACAGTTGTGGTAGGAGAGCCGCTTGATCGTACTGCAACCAATGTCGGAGAGCAGTTGAATTATCACATTGTGGTAACATTACCTATACTGTTAGATTCTGGAGAGCCCGTGCAAGTAGCGGTTGTTCTAAATTCAAAATGGCGGCGCCAATATGGCCGCCCGAAGTTTGTAAATTCTCCGTCCTCCACGCAAAAAAGTCCGCAGCCAACTGGACGAGCGCTGGAGCGGTTTTTCTGGTTTTTTTATATACCCGAGTATACGAGAAAGACCGGACATGCGGAAATTTTGAATTGGCCTATTTTTGGAAATTGCCACCTTTAATTCCTAAAAATACCTTAAATGTTTTCGAAACGCTCAAAAGTGTAGAAACAAAATCGACAAAATCAATCCTACTAATATTATAAATGTGAAAATTTGTGAAGATGTTTGAAAGAAAGAAAGACATTCATTGGGGCAAATTAACACATGCACATGTACCGTACTAACGTAGTTACAAGACTTACTAACACAAAATATGAATATTATTATTAATTATTGTTATTTATTATTAATTTCAATTAATAATAAATAACAATAATTATGTAATATAATTAATAATTAATAGAATTTAATTTGGCTGTCAATGAATTTTGTCTGAAATTATGCCACAAAATGTCGTTTACCTTCGAACCGACGATATGTCCCAGGCACTACCGCGTCTGTGCGGTCGAAAGGCCATTTCACTAATATGTAGCCTTATGACGACAGCAGATTTACCCAAAATTAACCAACATTACATTACGCTTTTCCTTCCTCACGCCGGGCGCCTTCTTTACGACTTTCTTCGTCCGCGCGGGCTTCTTCGGCGGGTGACTTCGCTTCTGTTCGGCCGACAATAACTGTGGCCCAACGATACATATACATTTCCGCACAACAAAAAAAACATGCCCATCCACCCACACCAGCAACAAAACCCCACTCACGTGAATCCAATATTACATAGCGTACACTCCAACGTCCGCTTCTCCTTCTTCACGCCGGGCGCCTTCTTTGCGACTTTCTTCGTCCGCGCGAGCTTCTTCGGCGGGTGACTTCGCTTGGCGTGCGTTCGCATCTCTTCGGCCGACGTGTGGGACGTGCCGCATTTCTTGCATACGAAGCAGATGAAGTGCTCCTGGTAGTGTTGTGTCAGGGCGCCTTTGTGGGTGAAGCGCTGAGTGCACACGCCGCATATGTATGAGCCGGCTGACTGTGGGGACAGAGAGAATCACCAGTTATTTATTTAATACTAGCTGGTCTCGCGGACTTCGTACCGCCTCGGAATCAATGAAACATGTTTCGTAAACTTTCCCGTGTTTAAAATATGTGGCGAGCACATGCCAACTCTGCGCGCGCACCATAAACTCCGACATTCCTGCATCGCGCAAGCAAAAGGTTTCACATGACATACCATAAATATAACGTCCGACGAACATCAGTCGGACCGGCCGTCCCCAGGCTTACGATCTGCCTGGCGGGAAAATTTCCCTTTATAGTGGAAGAGCACGTCACCCGCTCTTCCCTATAAATACTTATTCTGCTATACATAACATACATCATTATCAGCCCTTTGACGCCCACTGCAGGACATAGGCCTCCCTCATGGTTTTCATAACCAAGAGGGGTTTTGCATAATCGCCAAGCTTGGCAGGCTGGCATAACATACACAAGCAGCCTATATACGTCCCACTGTAGGGCACAGGCCTTCTCTGAGGGAGCGAGTATAGGCTTAATCACCACGCGTGCCCACCGCGGATTGGCAATTTCAAGCGATGAGGTATTTGAATCGCTCAGTTGCTCAGGTTTCCTCACGATGTCTTCCTTCACAGGTAGCGAGTGGTATTGATACCATAACTTCACAAATGTACATAACTTAGAAAACAAAGTCATAGGTACATTCCCGCACCGGGAATTGAACCTAGGTCTCTCGCTTCCGAGTCCAATGTTCTACCCACTAGGCTAACAACGCGGCTATACGGGACGGATACAAATCTAACAATTAACGAACAATTAAGAACATTATATGTATAGAAGAGTTGTGTGGAAGTTATTATTTTTAAAAACCCCTTTCACGATACAAAATCCTATGACATCTGAATGAATGGGTAACATGAAAATCGTGAAAAATCGCGGTGGGCACGCGTGTTCACTAAGCCCATACTCTCTCTCTCTCTCTCTGAGAGAAGGCCTGTGCCCTGCAGTGGGATGTAACTAGGCTGAATACTACAGTGTTCTCAGACTCACCTCTGAGTGCCTCTCCTCAGTATGTCGTGCCATCTCGCTGTTGGAGCGAAAGGCGCGTACGCACGCCGCGCATTTGCTTCGCGCAGCGCCGTACGCGCGGTCCGAGCGCGCCGCCGCCCTCAGGTTCTGCAGCTCCGCCATGGACACGCGGATCACGTGACAGTGGCCGGTCAGATCGCCGTCTGGCACGAGGATCACACCGTATAGTCCGCACAGATCTTTTTGGCGGTAACGTGAACATAGTCACAGATCGTTTGCACATCGCTCATTGTCTGTTTCGTACTGTAATACGAGTTTCAAATTCTATTTTTATTTGTTTTCTCACAAACAACACATTCTGGAATGGTTCGCGTATTTTAGATAATGAAAGTTTTTTGTTCTGGTGACGATCCCTGATCCAATCTAAATACTCGCTCTGGTGCCTTCCGGGTGATCGTTGCGCCTCTGTCGGTGACGTGGCACACTCTTCACATTGATGAAAATTCAAGCGTGAGAGGAATTGCGCTCTATGTGTTTTTTCGTGATTTAAACGTAATCATTCAAAGTCGATGACGTTAAATGTGCCAACGAGTTTCATTCAGCCCGATGGACGTTGAAGAATAATTTGTGGTGCCTGGAAAACGCCCAACAAGGACTGACGCAGAGCAGCGAGCCCGAGCGCGCTAGAGTTAAGGTGCGGAGACCGGTGAGTTGCCAGGCCGATACAACCGGTATATGTGAGTAATTGACGTAGTGTAATGCGTAGTAAATTACGATTAGTCAATTACTAAAGTAGTAAATAACTCACACATACACTGTAAGCGATGTGCTAACGATCAAAAAGATTTGTGCGGACTATACCTACATCTGCGAATTTATAGTAGCAACACCAGACGCTAATCGTGAAGGAAAACATCGTGAGGAAACCCGCGGCTTAGTTGGCTCCGCACGTACCTATTGACTTGTCTTTCCTGTGGGCTATGCCGGCTAAGCTGTCAAGATGGTATAGGTGCTGGGCAAGCCTACACCATCTCAAAAACAATATCCCAGGCA
This sequence comes from Yponomeuta evonymella, assembly GCA_963969515.1. Taxonomy (NCBI): domain Eukaryota; kingdom Metazoa; phylum Arthropoda; class Insecta; order Lepidoptera; family Yponomeutidae; genus Yponomeuta; species Yponomeuta evonymella. Next base: position 4,182,335 of record OZ018372.1, read on the forward strand.
CTGCAGCGCCCGAGTGGTCCCTTCACCCATCTAGTGTGAGTCTAGGCACTGGACGCTGCATAAATAATCTCATTACATAGATGCAAAGGCCAATGAAACACCATTGACATACTAATATCACTCCACTGAACAACTATGCATTTATATAAGACACTGGTCCCCACGGCCGAATTTCATAAAACTACAATTCATAGTTACTTATGACAATTAGATGTGCACTGCGTAGCAGTCTTCCTACTTATTAAACTGTAGGTTAATCGACTTTGCAATGTACATCGAATTGTCACAATAGACCATGAATTGTAGCTCCATGAAACCGGCCCCTGGTCTCCTTCGCCTTACAGTAGGAGTGGAACAATAGGCTGCATGCATTATATTCTAAGGAGAGAGCTATGTTGGGTATGTCACTCTGAGATCGGATCAGAAACACCGAAATACGAAGGAGAACGAAACTGACCGAAACTGAACGAAATGACATGGCAAAGGTCATTGCCCGTAAGACGTGGAAATGGGCAGGCCATATATTCCGGACGGTGAAGGAAAACATCGTGAGGAAACCCGCAGTTCGGTTGGCTCCGCACGTATTGCCTTGTAATTCCTGTGGGCTAGGCCGATTAATCTGTCAGGATGGTACAGGTGCTTGGCGACCCCACTCCATCCAAAAAAAACAATGTTCCAGGCACTGCAGCGTCCGAGTGGTCCCGTCACCCATCTAGTGTGAGTGATGGTGCCACTGGACGCTGCATAAATCATCTCATTAAGTAGCTGCAAAGGCCAAAAGTACCCTTATCAGCAAGCGCGAGCGCATCGGGCTCCACTTTGACCTCGACGGGGTTGTCCACACTCTCGCCCTGCGCAAGCGCATCGGCCACACTCGCGCCCTGCGCGAGGGCATCGGCCACGCTGTCGGCGTCGAAGTCGTCGTCGTCAAGTTGCATATCGCGTTTTGTGTCGCTGAACTCGTACGCCGGGTATGTGTCGTTTTCCTGAAGAATTTTTATGCACACTACAGTGTATTATTCTACATAGAATCATTGGAAGAATGCCGATAACACTGCTAAGTGGCTTTGTCTTCACCGCCATTTTGGTTTTTCCTGACGTTACTAGAAAACGGGCAGCAGCGTCTTCCTGAGATTCCAACCGCCTACTGCGATCGCCAACCCGCCTGCCAAGCGTGGCGATTATGGCAAAACCCCTCATAGTTATGAAAACCATGACGTTGGCCTATGTCCTGCAGTGGGCGTCAAATGGCTGATGATGATGGCGCCGTACATTTGTACAAATGGCCTCAGTCTGGGTGTACTTTCATATTTGTAACATACTTGCCTGGTTACCATAGCACAGGGCATCCTAGTTTGGGACCAGGTCAAGTGATTGGAATTGGATTGAAGTGGAAGCTATTATTAATTATATGATTATTATAGGTACATACAATAACATCACATTTCATTCAGCTTTGGTCTGACTGTCAACAAAGTTTTTTTTTAATACTATCAAAGTCAATCAACTTGACAGACATTATTGGTTCCTGTATATTAACAATTTCTGTCAATGGTTTGTTTACATGTAAAGCAAAGATGAATGGAATTATATACACGGGTGCCGGGTTAAGAATAGCGTCACTCCATTTCCTCCCGTGGATGTCGTAGAAGGCGACTGAGGAAAGCAATTACCAGGAGACGGGCAGCAGCGTCTTCCTGAGATTCCAACCGCATACTGCGACCGCCAACCCGCCTGCCATGCGTGGCGATTATGTGACTGTTTATTTTCAAAGTTACGTACATCTGCGAAATTGTAGCAGAAATATCACACGCTAACTTTGAAGGAAAACATCGTGAGGAAAACCGTGATTTGGTTGGCTCCGCACGTGTTGACTTGTCATTGCTGTGGGCCAGGCCGACTAAGCCGTCAGGATGGTATAAGCCTACTCCATCTAAAAAAAACAATGTCCCACGCACTGCAGCGTCCCAGTGGTCCCTTCAACCATCTAGTGTGAGTGAAGGTGCCACTGGACGCTTACGTAGATGCAAAGGCCAAAGAGACTTACATACATACATACGCGCGAAAAACATAACCCTTCTTTGCTTTTACAGACAGTTAAAAATACATACCTTCTTTTCAGTTTTAATTGATCTCTCAAAGTGTATCTTTTGGACGGTATTGTTGTGTTGTACTGCAAGGCTTGAGAGACTCCGGATGTTCTCTGGCGGGAGCTGAGGATTAAGAATAAAAATGCACTTAGGCCCGCATGCACCACCACCGACTAAAATACATTTAACTTTAAGTCAAACAGAATTTTGACAGTTCCGCCATAAACCATCTATCAAAATTCAATGTTACTTGAAGTGAAATGGATTCTAGTCGGTGGTGCAAGCCGGCCTTAAACTCAATTCGACCGCCTCATAGGTCTAACGACAAAATGTTGGTGTCGAACTGCTCCTATGTTACGCGATTCCAATTATGGAATTTGACAGTTAGACGATTGGAATCGCTCAGGGTTTGGTGCGCGTAAATAGGCCCCTGGTAAAACTCTAGCGGTGTTAGAGTTTCATTTATGTTTATGTAGCCTATATTATAAGTCCCAAAAAGGCGGCGGTAGCGGAGCGGTAGAACGCCGGCTTCTCATTCGGGAGGTCGTGGGTTCGAATCCCAGCATTTAACAATGACTTTGTTTTCTAAGTGGTATTGGTACTTATAACTTCACAAATGCAGGTAACATGTGTGAAGGTGGAAGAGTAGCAATACCACTCGCTGACGGTAAAGGAAAACATAGTGAGGAAACCCTAGTGTCCCAGGTATTTCTGAGGAACACCTCAGACACTCCGGTTTCCTCACGATATTTTCCTTCACAGTTAGCGAGTGGAATTTCTATTACAACTTCACAAATGTACGCAATTTAGAAAACAAAGTCATTGGTCACGCCGGGAGTCGCACCGACGGCCTGCCGAATGTGAGGCAGGCGTTCAATCGCTGCGATAGCGCAGGGAATCGAACCGACGCCGGCCTCCCGAATGTGAGGCTGGCGTTCTATCACTGCACTATCAACGCTAAAGTTTTATTGTGTCTTTAGAGCATGGTCACCTGCGGGCACTTCAGAAAGTTGTCGAGAGTGATGTGCGCGGAGAGGGCGGTGGCGCGGAACTTGACGCACTTGTACAAGGTGCTGCGGCATTCCCAACAGATGTCGCTGTTTTCCTTCACCCACTGGGGAATGGAGGAGTAACAGTTTCATTTTATTTATTTATTGTGACCCGCTGGGAAAAGAAGGTTAGGTAAAGTAAAATATTCATTTAACGCACACCCACCAGGAAAAGAAGGAATTAAAGTAAAGCTAAATTTATTCATGTCGATATCTGGCAATAAACAACATTTTACTTTCAAATATTTATTGCAAAGATTTAGATTACATTGTTTTTGTTGCACTAACCCGTGCTGAGGACAATTTTAAAAACCTATTTATGATATAACTAGCTGTGCCCGCGACTCCGTTCACGTACATTTCGATTTTTACGAAGCAGCATTTGTATGGGGGCCACGTCTTATCATAACTGGAGCTAGAATTTAAATAGCCTATCCTGTGTCCCAGATGTCTATATGTTTTTATACCAAATTTCATCAAATTCGGATAATTGGTTTAAGAGTTATGGAGGAACATACATACACACATACAGAAAAAAATTCTAAAAATCGTGAAATTAGTTTCAGTATCATATATTGAGCCTATAAACACAATATCTCTGAAAACAAACTAACTTACTCCATGACCGACCCTTACAGATTTATTATTAGTATAGATAGATTACAAATGAATAATTTTCAGATTTTTCTCTATGCTTGAAAATGCCCTATTTAAATTTTAATTCCCTTGAGTGTCGAAATATAAGTTTTTTGCTACATAAACGGCGGTAACTTTTTTTTTAAGTTAACTTAGAAGTTTTATTTTTTCACAGCTTCATGGGACTGTAGACTTGAGTATATCAACTCCCTACCTCCACATGTTCCGTGATAAAGGGTCTTGACAGACAGATGGACGGACGAACAACAAAGTGATAAAGTGATCCTAAGGGTCCAGCTTTTCCTTAAAAAAGTAAAAAAGCATAAAATCATATAACCCACAAAATCACCTTTCATTTATTAAATGTAGAATTCCTCAAGTACCTACAATGTTAGTACAGTGGAAAATATACTACCATTGGTTCAGAAATTATCAGTGTTATTTAAAAAACTTGATTCCCTAAAACACTGATGCAGTTTAAATGACAGTGCCTACTAGTCTTTCCCTTTACCACAATTTAAACTGCATCTGAGGAGTGTTTTATGGAATCGTCTTTTTATAAATAAGACTGTATAAATGTAGGCCATTTGCAGTCGCGGAATAGAAGATGGCCGCCAACATTACGGCCTATTACTGTATATAATAAATTCAGGTCAAAACACTGTGGAAGCCTTTTCTCCTCCATCTTGCGACAAAAACGGGAAGTAACAAAGAACTCCGGCGATTGTGCGAGTCACACTAATCGCTTAAAATAGTAAACAGCAGAACAAAACATACATTTAGTTTTAGACTGAAGAGGTGCTCCAAGACTTGTGAGCTAACAGGCGTCAGGCGCCGGTCTCTGCTTAGACACGTGCTGCATATTCCGTCCATTTCACTCACAAGAATATTTTTCTTCTCTTTGAATTAAAAATCATGAACATTTTCGGAAAACTGGGAATCTTCAGCAACTCTGTTGTTGACATAAAATTGAGTGAACGAAATGTGAGAGTAATTGAGTGAATGAAAATTGTTGACAGTCGATTTACTAGTTTGAGCGTGTAGCGCATGTCTCGAGAGTTCACAAAATATAATATATACTCTTTTCAAATACCTTAACAGTGAGGGAATGATTAATCGAAATCAAATCCGTAATTATACCAAAACCATTTGAATGTTACAAAACGGAGCCAGAAAAATACCACCACTGTCTTCCCTGACGTTTCTTACTTACCACTTCAACATTTGAATATTCCCGCAACTCGGTGCCACAGATTAGCACTTCATCAATAGCGACATTACCGACAAGATAAAGTGACAGGAAACGAATTGTCCTTGTAGTCTGTGTCACGAATTTCTATAAGTAAACATGTGAAATTAAACCGCGGATTTAATCAAATCAAGCCTTTACTTCACCTGCTTAATTTGCGCAAAAAGCACCACAATGGACGTCCCATCGACAAGCTGGGCGAATCCTTATAAACACGAGCCCTTACAGTGTTTCGTACCGAAGTGTCCGTCGGATTCCCTTGCCTTTCCCAATAAGTTGTTTCTCTACGTGCCCAGGGAGCCAAAAGCCAGGGAAAAGTGGTTAAAAGCTGCAGGGAAGCTCCATGTACCTTCCACGGCCGACTTGCGGTGCTGTGAGGACCACTTCGATGTGAGTCTACTATTATCATTGACCAAACAAATCTTGCTTGGGTCTTCTAGTGTCATAATATGCATCAGGACTATCGATCACTACCTTTCGGCCTTCCAAACACTCGTTAAAAGTAATAATTCGACAATAGTCTTGTTCTTGTTCAGGACAAATTTTAATTTTCTATTGAGGTCAATATGTTGATGTAGCATCTTACTTTCTGTCACTGCATAATGCAAGATGGCGCTACTGTATCACTCAGAATCTATACTTCGTTTCAGATGGGGGTCACCCTGGATGTAAACTCATTATTTATAACTGTGTCCTTATATTATAACTATAATATTATTATTTATAACAAGTAGTCTGACTGAGATGTTGCTGAGAATATCAGCTATTTCCTAAACTATCTGCTCCCGATTATTTATTGTTTATCACACTGGTAGAATACTTCCCTCATATCGGAGAGGTGCCATAGCATGGTTACTGTGCTACGGCACCTCTCAGATATGAGGGAAGACCTTCACAACTCGTCTGCTGCGACACAGATCTGTGTCCAACTTTGTATGGGCCTCCTGTGCGTTCCATTCCGCGAGGGCAGTTCAGGGGTTAATGTTCCAAGTTAAACTAGGTGTCCATTTCGAAATCTAGTTTGTTTTTCATAGTTTACATTTCCAACTTGCAATGACTTGCAATGACTTTGTTTTCTTTATATAGGACAAACCTGAATGGAAAGAAATATATTTTTTATATTCAGATCAGAAATCTTGCTCTCATTCTGAGCCCATCAGAACAAAGATCATTTCAGATCTCCTTTTTAATAGACTTCAAAAAAAAGGTTCTTAAATTGTTGGGATCTTTTTTTTATTTGTTATGTATGTTCCTCTATTACTCGAAGACGCATGGACCGATTTGGAAAATTATTTTTTTGATCTGCTCATTCTGATTCGATTATGCAGTGAAACTCCTAACATAGCTCTCTCCATTGCTCGCTGGGCGACCAGGCTAATACTTAAGCCCACATATTGTGCATGTTAATGGATTGATTGTTACCAGTTTTTCACACTAATAAAATGATATAGAATTTATGTCTGTACAATTCAATAATTTTTTGCAGATCCATAATGACATTGAGTGGCCCATGGGAAGGCTAAAGCAGGCTGTAGTTCCTCATATTTTCGTTTGTCAACAAAGAACTACCGCAATGACTCCAGATTTAAAGCCTGAAGAACCAAAAACCTATAAAACCTTGGAAAATATGGAAGGTACAAACCACAATTAAGGGTTAATTTACAATAATAATAAATTGTGTTTGTTATTTTTTTTTGGGTTCCTTACCTTAAAAGGAAAAACGGAACCCTAATAGGATCACTTTGTTGTCCATCCGTCCGTCTGTCTGTCAAGACTAGAGCATGGACTACCGGACACTTTCTAAAACCGGTATGGTCTCGGTATCAATAATTTAAATACCGGATTTCCGGTATTTCGGTATTTTTTCGGTATTCACATTTTGTTTGTTAAAATAACTTAAAAAAATTGAAAAAAAGTGCGAGTTGGACTCGCGCACGAAGGGTTCCGTACCATTATCTATACAACATTAGACAAAGATCGAGACAAGATAGATTAGGTACATTAAGAACAGCGTCATCTAACCAACAAGAAGCGTTTCACATTGACATTTAACGACATGACATCGGCGCTATGAAGGTTACATAGATGGCCGCTAGATGGCGCGCGCTGTCTTTAGACAACGCTTTTTGTGTGGCAGCCCCCATTAAATATTTATTTTATTCGGTTTTTAGTATTCATTGTTATAGCAGCAACAGAAATACATCATCTGTGAAAATTTCAACTGTCTAGCTATCACGGTACATGAGATACAGTCTGGTGACAGACGTCTGTCTAGACAGACAGATGGACAGTGAAATCTTAGTAATGGGGTCCCGTTTGGCACTGATCGGGTACGGAACCCTAAAAAGTGCCCATCGAAACTTGCTAAGCATTAGTAGGTAGTTCTGTATTTAAACAGTGCAGCAAAATCCATTAAAGCCAGATTGAAACTGGAAAATTCCCTATATGTTTTACATCATGAAGTTATTATTTTGATGTGTAGTCGAACGGCTCGTTGAGTCGTTCGGGCGCGCGCGTAGTTTTGAATTTTGACACAATTAAGAGATTCAACAATAATAGCTATCAAAAATATCGAAATACCGGTATTAGGTTTATCAAAACCTGTTTTTCAGATGCGAATATTGTGTCCGTTATTCCGGTTTTTCGGTATTACCGAAAACCGGTATCCATGCTCTAGTCAAGACCCTTTATCCCGGGACCGCGGGAGGTATTGAGTTGAAATTTAATCCATATGCTCAAATCTACAGTCCCTTGAAAGCTATGAAAAAATCAAACTAATAAGTTTCGACCGTTTATGCCGCAAAAAACGTATATTTCGACAGTCTCAAGGGAATCCAAATTCATGGAGTACTTTCCGTATACCTAGAACTACGAAATTTGGCAAGTAATATCGTCTACAAGTACAGGAAAAAATGTGAAAACGATACATTTGGGTGTTTGGCACCCTCGGTGGGTGAGACCGACTCGCACTTGTCCCCGGTTTTTATTATTTATTTGTACTTTCAATAGGTTGATATTTATTCCTTGACATATATCGCAGACTTAACTCCGAAACGAAAGAATATTCCTCCCATATTGTATAAAAACTGCTTGTCAACCCAAATAGGGTTGTTCACTTTAATAATGTTTGTTGTTTGCAATTTTATGCATTAACCTGTTCGATTTTTGAAAACCTTGAAAAATTGAAGACCATTGTTGTGGTGCCCCGATGGTGCAGCGTTTGTCGAGATAGTGGCAAGTGGAAAACCCTGCCTACCCCTTTGGGATATAGGCGTGAGTTTATGTAATGTATATAATTATCTGACAATTGCAGAGCTGGCTTACCCACCATACCAGTCGGCGCCCGTCCAACAGGGTACTACTAGTGTGGAATGGCCAAACATGTGCATGCAGACTCCGGTGTACCATCCTGCAGGAGTGCAGGGAGAACAAATGATTGGAAGAACACGCTCAAATGTTTCTCAGATAAAAGTGAAGGTATACTGCTGAATTTTTGTAATCGACCCGGCTCTCAAAAGTACCTATTTTCGTACTAACACTTTCGTAAGCACTACACATCATTAACTCAACACCGGATAAACTTACTTGGTTTTTTGACGGAAGAGTCCGACCGGGTTTCGCTCTGATTCGCAGAGCTTAATCATGGAGAGTAGAGACCGAGCTCGCGTCGTCGGTTGCTCGTCGAATCAGAGCGAAACCTGGTCGGACTCTTCCGACAAAAAAACAAGTAAGTTTATCCGGTGTTAAGTTAATAACTACATATTTACTCGAAAAAGTAAATTGAGAACAGCACTTTAATCCTTACCCGTCTTTCTCATTTCCTTCAGGAACGTAAGGTTGTCTCGAAGAAATCGCCTTTAGCAATAAGGCCGCCATTATGGTTCCATTGTTTTTTTTTTTTGATGGATCAGGCTTGTTCCAGGCACTGCAGCGTCCGAGTGGTCCGTTCACCCATGTAGTGTGAGTGAAGGTGCCATCCAGTGGCACTTGGAAATTGTAGTAGCAATACCACACGCTTACCGTGAAGGAAAACATCGTGAGGAAACCCGTGGCTTGGCTGGCTCCTACGGTATAGGTGCTGGGCAAGCCTACTCCATCTAAAAATCCATGCCCCAGGCACTGCAGCGACCGAGTGGTCCCTTCACCCATCTAGTGTGGGTGAAGGTGCCACTGGACGCTGTATAAATCATCTCAATACTCAGATGCAAAGGCCAAAGGTTTTTTTTGTGTTCCATGCTTCTTTGTAAATATTTTGTGTTTGCTTTTTTCCAGTGTTGAATAGAGAATATTTTACGTCTTATAAAAAAATATTTAGAGGCTAAAATTGCCAGAGGCTAGAGGTCGCGGGTTCAAGTCCCGGCATGGGTGGAATTTTTTGCCTCTAAATAGGTTTTTGAAAATTTTGTCTTCAGCACGAGTTAGTGCAACAAAAAGAATATACTTAATACTTCATTCATTTATTTGCTTCTTACTAAGTAAGTTACAGAGTGAGCCTAAAAATAACAGGTGATATAAAATAACAGGTGATATAAAGGGATGTTCTTCGATTTTAAAAATTAGTGACCCTGGTAAGTGTAAGTGTAACCCTGGTCTCCTCGCTAGGTTACCTTGTGTGGAGGAAACCAGTGAAACGGACCTAGGACCGGTTTCTGAATTGTGAATTTCACTAAGTAAATAGGTACTTAAGGAACGGTCTGCCACGCTCGTTTTTGAGAAATTCTAGGAGACAGCACTACAGTTAACTATTTACTTAGCGAAATTCTCAATCCAGAAACTGGCTCTTAATAGTTTTGGTTGAGAATTTAGGTTTTCGAGGATTAGAAGGAAATAAAGAATAATTCATAGCAAAGAGAAACAAAAACCACAAGATTAGAAGAAAACAAAGTTTCGCGATTTAAATTTGTAAGCTATGGAACCATTAAAAATATTAAAACCTTTTTTTTTAATACCTAAGTAAATACTTTTCAATATTATACACATGACATCAATAAATATATTCCGGTGCGGTGCGGGTATTAGTGCGGTGGTAGCCTAGTGGGTAGAACATTGGACTCTGAAGCGGGAGACCCAGGTTCGATTCCCAGTGCGGGCATGTACCTATGACTTTTCTTTCTGAGTTATGTACATTTGTGAAGTTATAGTAGCAATACCATTCGCTAACTGTGAAGGAATACATCGTGAGGAAACCTGAGTGTCTGAGCTATTCAGATACCTCAGCGCTTGAAATCGCCAATCCGCGGTGGGGACGCGTGGTTATTAAGCCCATACTCTCTCTCTGAGAGAAGGCCTGTGCCCTACAGTGGGACGTATATAGGCTGCTTATGAAATATCATCATCAACCCATTTATGTCCCCACCGAGGGGCACGGGTCTCTTCCCTGAGGAAGGTATAGGCAATACTCCACCACGGGGGCCAAGTCCGGATTGGTGGAGGCTTGTAGACTAGTGGCTCGTCTACTGTCAGAAGTTTTCAAGCCGCTCTAAGGTCTCTGACTTGGCTTAACGACTACCATCTATCGACGGCAGCCGGCACTAACAGCTTAACGTGCCTTGCGAAGCACGGAACCGCTCGGAAAAATGCCACTAGCGTTAGGCATAGACGGCGACCCATCCATGCACTGAACGCGCCCTGTGTTGCTTAACCTTCGTGATCGTTTAAGATCACTCAGGCAGCCGGGGCTACGAGCGATTCATGATCAATATGAAATATATTCCTTTCTTATCTTTCTTTATAAGGCAATGCCAACTGTCCGCAGAGCGAAAGCGCCACGCCGCTCAGAGAACAGGCCTGGCTGCCTGCGCCTGCGCCGCACCTCTGCTGCACCTGCCTGGCCACAGATCGATTGCTTTACTCCCTGAAGAACGCGCCGCAGTATTTGACCATATGCAACGGAGTCACGGTGAGTGTATAGTTGTCTCTCTGCAAATTTTTAGAGTTACGTAGTCGACAAGGAACCCTTACGGTTTCGCCATGTCCGTCCGTCTGTCTGTCTGTCTGTCCGCGGCGCGCAGAGACGACAAGTAAACGCAATAGTCCGCACAGATCTCTTTGGCGGTAACGTGAACATAGTCACAGATCGTTTGCGCATCGCTTACTGTCTTTACAGTGTATATAAGCAGCCTATATACGTCCCACTATAGGGCACAGGCCTTCTCTCAGAGAGAGAGAGTATGGGCTTAATCACCACGCGTGCCCACCGCGGATTGGCGATGTCAAGCGCTGAGGTATCTAAATAGCTCAGACACTCAGGTTTCCTCACGATGTTTTCCTTCACCGTTAGCGAATGGTATTGCTACTATAACTTCACAAATGTACATAACTTAGAAAACAAAGTCATAGGTACATGCCCGCACTGGGAGTGGAACCTGGGTCTCCCGCTTCCGAGTCCAATGTTCTACCCACTAGGCTACCACCGCATCTAATACCGCAAGTACCCTTATAATGTTAGTTAAAGTAGCAATGGTGACTGAAACAAACCGGCCAAGTGCGGGTCGGACTCGCGCACGAATGGTTCCGTACTAATATATACAACAAAAGACATAGTGGGTTACACTGTATAGGCTTCTATACAGTGTAAGTGTCAAATCACACTAGTGACATGTATAGGCTTCTTATGAGGATACCTCAAGCTGATGCAATCAACAAATGCGAACATTTATTGCTTTCCAGCTAAACAAAGACGATCTCGTCTGCTACGAGTGCCGCGCGCGTCTCGACCACTTCTTGAGGTTCCGGAGCCGCGCGCTGCGAGCCAGGCGGGCGCTCGCCTACATGCCGGCCGTCCGTAGACCTGGGACACAGGTATATATATATAAAAAAAAATATGTAATAAGTTTATTGACAGAAAATATGTAATTATATTCTTTTCGTTGCACTAACCCGTGCTAAGGTCATAAGGTAAAGTAATAGGGTCCCGTTTCGCCGCCCTTCGGGTACGGAACCATAAAAAAATATTTATTATTAAGATAGAAATTGTTTCCCCGACCGCCACAATTCAGGCTCGACCTTGTGTGGTTGTGTGGTAGTCACTGTGTAACCATCACCACTATAATAATTATTTTCTAAAAAACCTATTTAGAGGCTATAAATTCCACCCATGCCGGGACACGTACTCGGGGCTGCAAGTGATGTAAATTACTTCGGCCAGATGTCGCTGCCTGTACGTAATACATAGAAGTTTGTAAAGAGGTTCGAAATTTCGCCGATGCCTGCACTTGCCCATTAGCTCAGTTGGGAGAGCGCTGGCTCGGTTAGCCAGAGGTCGCGGGTTCAAGTCCCGGCATGGGTGGAATTTTTAGCCTCTAAATAGGTTTTTTAGAAAATAACTATTATAGTGGTGATGGTTACACAGTGACTACCACACAACCACACAAGGTCGAGCCTGAATTGTGGCGGTCGGGGAAACAATTGCTATATTAATAATAAATATTTTTTTAGGGTTCCGTACCCGAAGGGCGGCGAAACGGGACCCTATTACTAAGACTTTACTGTCCGTCTGTCTGTGATAGCTAGGCAGTTAAAATTCACAGATGATATATTTCTATTGCCGCTATAACAACAAATACTAAAAATCAGAATAAAATAAATATTTACAGGGGGCTCTCATACAACAAACGTTGTCTAAAGACAGCGGTCGCCATCTAGCGGCTATCTATGTAACCTTCACAGCGCCGACGTCATGTCGTTAAATGTCAGTGTTAAACGCTTCTTGTTGGTTTCTATAGATGGCGCTGTTCTCAAATTCGATCTTTGTCTAATGTTGTATCTAGATAATGGTACGGAACCCTTCGTGCGCGAGTCCGACTCGCACATGGCCGGTTCGCATTCCAGCCAAAGCCATGTTAAATATTCAATTCAATTCAATTCAAATATTTTTATTCATTGTAAAAACAGAATGTTTACTTAATGAACGTCAAAGTTGTTAGTTTCACAATTAATGGATTATGTGGAGAAGAAGCTAACAAAGAAACTCCACATTTATTCATTTCAAAACACGTTTTAACTTAATTAACAGAGTTTTCAACTTAAAATATTAGTCATGAATGTGTTGAACACTAGTCACAATCGTCCTTTAAATAGTATAACATAACAATGTAATTAAATAAAATTTATTAATCAAATTATATTACAGAAATTTGTTTGAATTGGAAAATTAAAATTAAATTATTGGAAAAAAAATTAAACAGAATTAAATTACATTAAATTATATTGTTTCACTTTGTACTCATATCATAGAAGCAGGTACAATAAAAGATTTCGAAAGTAACGTTACTAACTAAAGGTAATTGTTTAAATCAAAACTTACAGACTAAAAACTAAGCTCAGAGGTAAGCTCGCCTTTGTACATGTAATTTCTTATATAATGTCCTGTTATATAGAAACGGAGGAGCTTCTTAAAACTGTGGGTTAATAATACTAACGAGGGTATATTAACCCACAGTTTTAAAAAGCAAACACACACAAACACAGACACAGACACAGACATTCAGACACACGGACACACAGTCACACAGACATACAGAGACAAAGACACACGCACACACACACACGCGCACACACACACACACACACACACACACACACACACACACACACACACACACACATACACACAAAACACACACATGCCCATCCTCAGTTAAATGTTACATTAATGTATATATCGAGCGAATGTGGATGGAAGGGCCGGTAAGGGACGACCCAGACGGACATACTTCGACCAAATAGAGGATGTATTAACAAAGGGCAAGATAAAAAGTACCCAAAACCGGCGTGCGTGCATGCAACGACTAATGAATGTTGAGGAAGCGAAAGTGATCTGTCAGGATCGTAGCAAGTGGCAGTCCCTGGTCTCTGCCTACCCCTCTGGGATACAGGCGTGAGTTTATGTTATGTTATGTAAAAAGAACGCAACCTTTTTTTACTTTTTGTATTACTTTAATTAAGAATACAAAAAGTAAAAAAACGCAACTTTTTTTTTTACTTTTTTAAGAATACGTTATACAGTAATATAACATTTAACTGAGGATGGGCACTGCTTACGCTAAGCTACAGGGTCTCATGCCTCTTTTAGGAAGCAGAGGCTCCACGTCTTACCGTATATTATTTCTACTGAATTAAAGCTAAGTAGATCCTAGTGTTATTGTATTACTTATTACTTATAAATGTCTTGTGTGCAATAAAGTATAATAGTGAAGGATATTTATTGCAAATCCTTGCCTGGTGTTGGGTACTGTTGGTTACCAGGGTGTTTCCGTGTGGCGCCGGATTAAGAATAGCGTCACTCCGTTTAGAATAGAATAGAATAGAATAGAATAGAATAGAATAGAATAGAATAGAATAGAATAGAATAGAATAGAATAGAATAGAATAGAATAGAATAGAATAGAATAGAATAGAATAGAATAGAATAGAATAGAATAGAATAGAATAGAATAGAATAGAATAGAATAGAATAGAATAGAATAGAATAGAATAGAATAGAATAGAATAGAATAGAATAGAATAGAATAGAATAGAATAGAATAGAATAGAATAGAATAGAATAGAATAGAATAGAATAGAATAGAATAGAATAGAATAGAATAGAATAGAATAGAATAGAATAGAATAGAATAGAATAGAATAGAATAGAATAGAATAGAATAGAATAGAATAGAATAGAATAGAATAGAATAGAATAGAATAGAATAGAATAGAATAGAATAGAATAGAATAGAATAGAATAGAATAGAATAGAATAGAATAGAATAGAATAGAATAGAATAGAATAGAATAGAATAGAATAGAATAGAATAGAATAGAATAGAATAGAATAGAATAGAATAGAATAGAATAGAATAGAATAGAATAGAATAGAATAGAATAGAATAGAATAGAATAGAATAGAATAGAATAGAATAGAATAGAATAGAATAGAATAGAATAGAATAGAATAGAATAGAATAGAATAGAATAGAATAGAATAGAATAGAATAGAATAGAATAGAATAGAATAGAATAGAATAGAATAGAATAGAATAGAATAGAATAGAATAGAATAGAATAGAATAGAATAGAATAGAATAGAATAGAATAGAATAGAATAGAATAGAATAGAATAGAATAGAATAGAATAATCTTTATTTGGCACATAAAAATACAATAGAATAAATTAAACTTAAAATTATTACAGTCCTACGTATTATGCATCAAAAAGGTCTCCACTCAGCCTTATGCCATAGTTGGGCCACGGCGCTGATTTCCAGTGGATGCCTTACACTTAAATATTAAACACATTGAATATTAAATGCCAGACGAAAACAGTGCAGATATTAAATTATTATGATGCATCACTATCACATTAGGCTGAAGCTCAGTCTCAGTATTTATGTAAGTAGATGTCGTAGAAGGTGACTAAGGAATTAAATTACCAGGAGACGGGCAGCAGCGTCTTCCTGAGATTCCAACCGCATACTGCGATCGCCAACCCGCCTGCCGAGCGTGGCGATTATGGCAAAGCCATTCATGGTTGTGAAAACCACGAGGGAGGCTTATGCCCTGCAGTGGGCGTCAAATGGCTGATGATGACGGTGTTTGCTTACCCCCCACGCCTGTGAGTTTATGTAATGCAGCGTGAATTTATTCTAACGACACGATACATCACAAATAAACTAATAAATAAAAAATTAAAACCTACTTCAAAACACTAAAGACTTAGAAAAATTTAAAAGAATACCTTTAAATTAGAAGTAGGCATACATGTAGGTATTGTAGAAGTATAATTTGGAGTCGGTGCCCAAAATATATGTGCTGGGAGTGTGTGTGCGGGTACGAGAGAATAATAATTAAGTCCCTTATGACCATAATTTACACTACTTAATTATTTGCTTTAAAATTTGAATTTATCAATTTCCATCTCCGAAAGTCTTCCACCAGAGCATCACCAAATTACTTTGGGACTACTTTTACGCTATTTTATGAAACATACGGATATTTCTAAAGGATAAGGCCCTATTAGGCCTTATTTGCTGCTGTCCATTGAAGAGTTCCGTTCTCCATCTCTGAAAGTCTTCATCAGGTCTTCGCCAAATTAAAATTGGACCAATATTGGACATGCTATAGATTCGAACAAAAAAAGAAGTGGTCGCCTGCTTAGTAGTATTATATTATACTACAGTATTATATTATAATAGTATAGTATACTATAACAAAAACACCAGACTGCGACAGAAGTCCAAAATCAGTTTTTAATTTGAACGTAATTCACAAAACAATATATTTTTCCTATGCTAGGACCTCTCAAATGCCAGCAAGCGTTCTACCGATGAGCTGCAACTAATCGTACCTTACTAATCTCTGCTCCGAAAGATCTCCGGCTTTCGTTGCCTCTCAACCCTGGCGCCGTCGGTAATACCAGCTGGTGACACCATATTCGCGGACGGGGACTCGATAGCTGTGAAGACGGAGACTGGGGAGCCCGATCTTGGGGTTGAACTCATCGTAGAGCCATTCAACACGCCGCTGTTCCCTTTTGAGAAGATGAAACTCGAGGGACGTAAGGTAAGCTAGCTTAGCTTTGGTTGAGTTTTGCAACGCGAGAGGCGTAATGTGTGTAAGACGTCGGGTTTTATGACACAAGGGGCGTAATGTGTGTAAGACGCCGCGTTTTGTAACACGAGGGGCGTAATGTGTGTAAGAGTCGTGTTTTGTAACATGGGGGGCGTAATGTGTGTAAGAGTCGTGTTTTGTAACACGGGGGGCGTAATGTGTGTAAGAGTCGTGTTTTATGACATGAGGGGCGTAATGTGTGTAAGAGTCGTGTTTTGTAACACGAGGGACGTAATGTGTGTAAGAGTCGTGTTTTGTAACACGAGGGGCGTAATGTGTGTAAGAGTCGTGTTTTGTAACACGGGGGGCGTAATGTGTGTAAGAGTCGTGTTTTGTAACACGAGGGACGTAATGTGTGTAAGAGTCGTGTTTTGTAACACGAGGGGCGTAATGTGTGTAAGAGTCGTGTTTTGTAACACGAGGGGCGTAATGTGTGTAAGAGTCGTGTTTTGTAACACGAGGGGCGTAATGTGTGTAAGAGTCGTGTTTTGTAACACGAAAGACGTAATGTGTGTAAGAGTCGTGTTTTGTAACACGAGGGACGTAATGTGTGTAAGAGTCGTGTTTTGTAACACGAGGGGCGTAATGTGTGTAAGAGTCGTGTTTTGTAACACGAGGGACGTAATGTGTGTAAGAGTCGTGTTTTGTAACACGAGGGACGTAATGTGTGTAAGAGTCGTGTTTTGTAACACGAGGGACGTAATGTGTGTAAGAGTCGTGTTTTGTAACACGGGGGGCGTAATGTGTGTAAGAGTCGTGTTTTGTAACACGAGGGACGTAATGTGTGTAAGAGTCGTGTTTTGTCACACGAGGGGCGTAATGTGTGTAAGAGTCGTGTTTTATGACATGAGGGGCGTAATGTGTGTAAGAGTCGTGTTTTGTAACACGGGGGGCGTAATATGTGTAAGACGACGTGTTTTGTAACGCAAGGGACGTAAAGTGGTTATAAGACTTGTGACGCGAGAGACGTAAAGTATTTTAACAAGATTTTCCTTTCCAAATGCCAGCAGGGGCAAGCAGAAGACTGGTGTGAACCCAAGCCGGACATGGCAAGCGCTGACGATAATGACGGAGATGATGACGTGGACGAGTCCGAAACGGACACGGCGTCCGAGACCGCTGAGGACAAGCAGAAAGAAGGAACTGCGCAGGTAAAGTCCTTGTATAAGCCGAGCCAGTTTTATTTTATGGACTTTGGCTCAACTGACCGTCCTTTATTACGTTCCGGGTTTCTCCAGTCACATAATAACCACGTTTATTTCAATACACTAACACCTTACACCGAACAGTTGTAAACAGTCGGCAAAACACGTTTTTATTCTTTACAAAAACAAAATGTTTACTTATAAGAATAATAATAAATTATTTATTTCCAGAACAAGTCCAACACAAGCTAATAATAAAAATTTAATTAAAACCTGTTAAGTAACTTCAATTAATGAAATTGAATTAATAGTTAAATGTCGGGACTAACATGAAATTTAAATTACATTATATTGAATTTGACTAATGAAATGGTTAGGAGTGAACGCTGAAGTAGTTTGTTGGTACAATTAATGTGGAGAGGAAGCGAAATTCAATTCGGTTGTGGTTTTTCCGTCTGTTGACTGTGATTTGACGTCTCGAGTTCTCCCACAGTTGTACCACGAAGACTTCATAGTGACGCAACTGACGTTGGAAGAGGTTCGCACGCACATGCAGAGCGAGCGCGAGACCCCGCGGTATCGCGGCGCGCGATATAAGTGCGCTCAGTGCGCCTTAGTTTTCTACCACGAGCGGCACATGCGCGACCACACTTTACTGCACGACGAGGTAAGTGGCGTGATAGGGTTAACACTCATTATCTTAATAAAACAACGAAGTCACATCCGGTGTGCGTGCTATAAGTGCGCATGGTGCGCCCTCGTATACTGTCACAAGCGTCACAACGGGGTAAGTGGCTTAAAAGGTTTGTGCCGCTGTCCGTCCGTCCGTCCGACCGCCAGTCTCATGAACCGTGATAGTTAGACAATTGAAATTTTCAGAGATAATGTATTGTAAGTACTAATTATTTAAGGGGGGCTCCCATACAACAAACCTGATTTTTTTTGCCGTTTTTTGGTCGATATTAATAACGGCAACAGGTAGACGCTTGAAATATTCAAATGTTGTATAGATAATGGTACGGAACCCTTCGTGCGCGAGTCCGACTCGCACTTGGCCGGTTTTTTTTTGTTCCGCTAGCTAACACCCACAATTTTAGCAATGCAATGAGCCAGTCACGTTCGGTATGCGCGCTATAAGTGCGCCCTCGTCCTCTGCCACGCGCCGCGGGTGCGACCATACGTTACTACACAGCGAGGTAAATGGCGTAACAAGTGCAACAGGTTTGGTCTCCGGAAATGTTGTTGGTTGGGTCATCAATGGGGAACACTTGCGTGTAACTAAGATTGGAGTGACATTGCGTTTATACGATAGACAGCACATAGAAGCTTAAGTAAAATCAAATATCAAACAAATAAAAAATCAAACCATCAAAATGATTTTTTCGGGGTTTTCGGGATCACAAAAAATATGAAAAATAAATTTACTGTAATAATAAAAAACATAAAAAAAAGCTATTTAGAGGCTAAAAATTCCTTGAAAGACTTGAACCCGCGACCTCTGGCACGTGGGTGGAATTTTTAGCCTCTAAATATGTTTTTAAAATTGTCCTCAGCACGGATTAGTGCAACAAAAAGAATATATGTAATAAAAAAACTTATTATTTAGTTGTTTCGTTGAATTCTAAAGTTTTTTTGATGCATAAACAGAACTAAGAGATAACTCAAATATTAATAAACGCTTCATACATTATATAAGGCGTTACGTTCAAGTTGTGACGTCATAATTTGAGTCCGATTTGTATGGCTCGTTTTTGTACTACGTGACTATATTGACTTTTTGAAAAGTATTAGTCGTAGAGAAAAATATGTTAAAATTTAAAACAATGAAGAAACTTTGTTGTAAAACGGTAACGGTTACAAAAAAAAATGGTTAATGGCTCCCCAACTACGATTCTCTGTGCTATGCGTAGCCAGGCTACTTCCAGAATACATGATAATATATGTTTTACAATAGTAACAATACCACATTTAATTAAGTATTAACATGGGCTCTCCGCTTATATTAAAATATTATTTTGCAAGTTCTCCATTGCCGTAGGGGTGCACAGTGCGCTCTCTTTATTTTTCATAGGTGTCTCCTTTTACAAACATAAAACATGTTAGAATTTGTGAGCGGTCAGACGTAAGCCCGGACTTAACTGATGGACAAACGTTTATACAGAACGGATATCAATGAAATGAACTCAAATATGCAAAAATACGTCTGACATTTTCGGTGTCGGAATTCCGGATTAGAAATTTACGTCGTACTCTTGTTACTTACAGAATCGAGGCAAGTACAAATGTGTAATATGCGAACAGAGGTTCAAGACTCAGCACACGTTGAAAATGCACTCCGCGGGCCATTACAGGTAAATTTTATGATATTCATATACAATTCGATAAAGCTAAGAACGCCTTCAAATTACGCACTATACGTAAACTATAGTTCGCTAATTTTAAAACTAGGTGGCGCTGACGGCCTTGTTTATCGCGGTATGGTTGCGTCCATAATGCCGTGAAGATGCCATAGCAAATAGAATAGAATAGAATAGAATAGAATAATCATTTATTGCCATGCAAGATTTACATTAATTAAACTATAGCTAGTATTAAATGGAAGAGTTTGATGATTCATCTACGAATTCGTAGCTTGTAGGTAGTTTTGTGGTTCTTGTTAGAGAAAGGAGGTCTAATGTAAAGTCGACAGAGTAACAAAAAGATGTTAATGCAATTTTTACTATCTATTTGAAAAGTGACTTCTGAAAAACATCATAATATATTGTATTGTTATTTTTCCTCACTTCAAATTTTCATGTTGTTGTCAAGCAAACAATAAATTTTCTAAAACTTTATTTTTACTTCCACAAACGGTATCAGTTACAAACTTTCAGCTTCTTAGGTGCGCTGGAAGATAAATGATGTTTTAAAGTGAAAAACACCATTAGTTCTACTATTATTGTATGTTTTTCGGGTTCCGTACCAATAGGGTAAGGGACCTTATTACTATGACTCCGCTATCCGTCCCTCCGTCCGTCCGTCTGTCACCAGGCTGTATCTCATGAACCGTGATAGTTAGACTGTTGCAATTTTCACAGATGATGTATTTCTGTGGCCGCTATAACAACAAATACTAAAAACGGAATAAATAAATATTTAAAGGGTGCTCCCATACAAACAAACGTAATTTTTTGCCGTTTTTTGCTCGATATTCATAACAGCAACAGGTAGACGTTTGAAATATTCAGAGTATTTAGTTCCGTGTGGCGCCGGATTAAGAATAGCGTCACTCCATTTCCTCCCGCGGATGTCGTAGAAGGCGACTAAGGAAATCAATTACCAGGAGACGGGCAGCAGCGTCTTCCTGAGATTCCAACCGCATACTGCGATCGCCAACCCGCCTGCCGAGCGTGGCGATTATGGCAAAACCCCTCATGGTTATGAAAACCATGAGGGAGGCCTGTGTCCTGCAGTGGGCGTCGAATGGCGATGATGATGATGATGATGATTTAGTTGTATATTCGCTTCAAAAATAAATGATTGTTCTGGTTCATCTTTTGTATTTAAAGTAGGATGCCGCAGTGCAGGAATACAGAAATCTCCATTCACACCCAAAAACTTTGCATTTGCCGTGTGAACTGAATCGGTTATACCCAGCACCACTCGATTGGTGAGATGAATCTCGTATGCTCGGCTCCAGTCGTCATTTCAAGATAGATTTATAATGTAAAATGTTTTTGTACCAAATAACATGATTCTATTCTATAGAAATTCATATAGGTGATTATATTCTTTTTGTTGCACCAACCCGTGCTGAGGACAATTTTAAAAACCTATTTTAGAGGCTAAAAATTCCACCCGTGCCGGGACTTGAACCCGCGACCTCTGGTGACCCGCGACCTATTTTAGCCTCTAAAATAGGTTTTTAAAATTGTCCTCAGTACGGGTTGTGGGTCAGTACCAACAAAAAAAATATAATCATGTAGGTACAGCGATATTCCAATGTTAAGACCTAACTGCAATGTGGGTTACTCGGGGCTGCAAGTGATGTAAATCGCTTCGGTCAGATGTCGCTGCCTGTACGTAATGCAGAGAAGTTTGTAAAGAGGCTCGAAATTTCATCGATGCTTGCACTTGCCCATTGGCTCAGTTGGGAGAGCGCTGGCACGGTGAGCCAGAGGTCGCGGGTTCAAGTCCCGGCATGGGTGGAATTTTTAGCCTCTAAAATAGGTTTTTAAAATCATATAGGTGTTATGTGGTCACGAGCACACACTTTTGTTTTGCCTTCAGCCGCTTCCAATGCCGCGATTGCCGCCACGTGGAGTTCAGTTACAAGAAGATGTATGAGCACTATCGGACAGCTCACGACAACACGCCTCGCTTCTGCCGCTACTGCGACACTTCCGAACGGTTCACGTGAGTGGAATCTGTGTTTGTCGTTTTATTTAGTAACTAGCTGTGCCCGCGACTACGTTCGCGTACATTTCGATTTTTACGAAGCAGCATTTGTATGGGGGCCACGTCTTATCATAACTGGAGCTAGAATTTAAATAGCCTATCCTGTGTCCCAGATGTCTATATGTTTTTATACCAAATTTCATCAAATTCGGATAATTGGTTTAAGAGTTATGGAGGAACATACATACATACATACACACATACAGAAAAAAAATCTAAAAATCGTGAAATTAGTTTCAGTATCATATATTGAGCCTATAAACACAATATCTCTGAAAACAAACTAACTTACTCCATGACCGACCCTTACAGATTTATTATTAGTATAGATATAGATAGATAGATAATAATAATAATAATAATAATATAACTTCCACGCAATCTTCCACACCAAGCGGTGTTAGCCTAGAGAACATTGGACTCGGAAGCGGGAGACCCAGGGTCGATTCCCAGTGCGGGCATGTACCTATGACTTTGTTTTCTAAGTTATGTACATTTGTGAAGTTATAGTAGCAATACCACTCGCTAACTGTGAAGGAAAACATCGTGAGGAAACCTGGGTGTCTGAGCTATTCGCATACCTCGGCGCTTGAAATCGCGGATCCGCGGTGGGCACGCGTGGTGATGAAGCCTATATTCTCTCTCTGAGAGAAGGCCTGTGCCCTACAGTGGGACGTATATAGGCTACTTATGAACTTCCACACAATACAATCACTTGACCTGGTCCCAAACTAGGATACCCTGTGCTATAGTAACCAGGCAAGGACGTCACAAACATGAAAGTACACCCAGACTGAGGCCTTTTGTACAAATGTACGGTAGCTCCCAGTGGGAATCGAACCCACGACCTCTGTTTTGGTAGCTGAGCGCCTTAACGCCTAGACATACATACATAAACTCACGCCTGTATCCCAGAGGGGTAGGTCAGGGACTGGCGCTTGCCACGATCCTGACAGATCACTTTCGCTTCCTTAACACTCAATTGTCGTTGCATGCACGCATGCCGTTCCACGCCGGTAAGGGACGTCCCAGGACGTTCCTTAATTCTAGTCACTAGATCCTCTTTCAGTCCACAGCGTTCTCTAATTAAACTATTGCGTATTCTGTCATTCAAAGTAACGCCAGACATACTTCTCAAGGACCTCATTTCTGCTGCATTAATCCTACTTTCTTGCTTCTTTATCCGTTTTATTTCTTTTGAATATTAAACATACATTGCCAGCAAAGTCAGTCACTAAAAGATGTAAGAGCACCATCGAACCGTTGACGCCGACACCCGACTGCCGCTACCCCAGCCAGACCAGCAGAGGAGAGCTGTTACTGTTTTGAAGATAATTTTTTTTAATTAGGGTTCCGTACCCGAAAACGGGGCCCTATTACTGCGACTTCACTGTCCGTCTGTCTGTCTGTCACCAGGCTGTATCTCATGAACCGTGATAGCTAGGCAGTTGAAATTTTCACAGGTGATGTGTATTTCTGTTGCCGCTATAACAACAGATACTAAAAACAGAATAAAATAAATATTTAAGGGGGGCTCCCATACAACAAACGTCGTTTTTTTTGCCGTTTTTTGCTTGGTATTAATAACGTCAACAGGTAGATTCTTGAATGCTTGAAATATTCACAGAATATTTCGTTCTATATTCGCTTTAAAAATAAGTAATTAAATTAAATATTTAAGGGGTGCTCCCATACGACAAACGTGATTTTTTTTCGCCGTTTTTTCTCGATATTTGTGTCTAATGTTGTATAGATGTTGGTACGGAACCCTTCGTGCGCGATTCCGACTCGCACTTGCCTGGTTTTTTTTTTTATTTGTAGTGTACGAGAGCGAGGAGGCAAGTGCGGAAGTCACAGGTGTAACTAACTAACTGAGTTGTCCCCGGCAGGAGCTACGCGGAGCTCCGGAAGCACGTCCGGACGACGCACCGGCAGCCGCATCCGTGCGAGGTGTGCGACCGCTCCTTCAGGAACAACTCCATACTGCAGCGGCATATACTCATGTGAGTGCACACACACACGCACACACACACGCACACACTCACACACACACACACGCACACACACACACACACACACACGCACACACACACACACACACACACACACACACACACACACACACACACACATACACACACACACACGCACACGCACACACACGCACACACGCGCACACACACACACACACACACACACACTCACACACACACGCACACACACACGCGCACGCACACATTGACACAGGGTTCGTTTCGCGCCAATGGTTAATGATGTTATCAGCGACGGAATTAAATTAAAATTACCAATTCACATTGCTCCAGGATGCATACGAAGGTCCCCATAGTGGAATGCCAGTTCTGCCACAAGAAGTACAAAGGCGATTACAACCTGAAGAAACACGTTCAGGACGTTCACGAAAAGGTTTGATGGTCGTTCTCTCTTGGCTTAATCTAACTAAAGCAAAAACAGCACTAAGAGCCTTTAAAACCTTCTCATCATCAGCCATTTGACGCCCACTGCAGGACATAGGCCTCCCTCACGGTTGTCCAAGGTTCCCGGTGTAGTGCCGCCCGCATCCAGCGACTCCCCGCCACCGTAACCAGGTCGTCAGACCATCCGGTCGGGGGCCTGCCCACGCTGCGTCGTCCGGTCTTCCTTCCTTCTCACACTGGCTCGCGGCTCTAATTTAACCATTCGAGAAGTGTTCTCGGGAATCGTGTTTTTAGGGTTCCTCAGTCGACCAGGAACCCTTAAAGTCTCGCCATATCCGTCTGTCCGTCTGTCTGTCCGCGGTCTAACTCTGAGATGATCAGAACGAGAAAACTGAACTTTGGCATATTCAATTCAATTCAATTCAATTTATTGCGATAAATTACAGTAAATAGGTCTTAAGTAGGTATTATTCATACAAGTATAAGTGTAATTTTACCGGGCACCGCATGGCAATATCATAATAATATTTTTATTAAAAATAAAATACTTGTGTCAATTCAGAATCATTAAGAGTCAATAGCATTTGACTAAAATATTTCCATTTCCATAAAATTTTTATCTCACTCACAAAAATTATTATTATCACAATTTTCATAAAATTCATTTAAATTATATGGGGATATTTTTATTAGAAACTGCTTTAAAGCCTTCAGGAACTGATCACCTGCGAGAGCCTTGATTTTAATTGGGAGTTTGTTGTAAACAGTAACAGCCATATAGCTAGTGCTTTTACTGTAGGACGTAGTCCTACAAGGCTTTAATGCAAGGTTAAGCTTATAAAATTCTCTTAACCTAACACTTTTTCGTTCGGCACTAAGAGGGAATTTATCGGGATATCGTCTGACCAATTTGCACAACTTTCAATAATATATAAGGCAGTGACCGTGTGGATCTTTAATTTAGAAAATAACTCGCGACAAGAGACTCGATTTGATTTAATTCCACACGAAATACGAATGCATCTCTTTTGCAAAATAAATATTTTATTTACATAGACATACATATTATTAGTTACGCCGACAAAGCAGTAGAACGAAGTCTTATAACAATATTTTTTTACTTTACCCTCTACACCGAAATTAGGGAGGGATGCATGTTTTCTTTTTTCATTTCTTTTGCCTTTTAATAAATAACGCATCCTCAAAACGACTGCATATCGAATAAATCTTTGTATTTGGCCACTGTTAAAACAATACTTAGTAAACTGAATCATTGACAAATGTTGCTTGTGAATTGAAACTTTTATAATGAATTGTAGACCCTTAATATGTATATCTGTTTTAAAAACCTATTTAGAGGCTAAAGAATTCCACCCATGCCGGGACTTGAACCCGCGACCTCTGGCTCACCGTGCCAGCGCTCTCCCAACTGAGCTAATGGGCAAGTGCAGGCATCGGCGAAATTTCGAACCTCTTTACAAACTTATCTGTTTTACGTACAGGCAGCGACATCTGGCCGAAGCGATTTACATCACTTGCAGCCCCGAGCAACCCACTTTGCAGTTAGGTTTTTACATCGGAATGATATCGCTTTCTACCCGTGCTGAGGACGCGCAATTAAAATTGTCCTCAGCGCGGGTTAGTGCAACCAAAAGAATATAATGCATATCTATGCCAAATTTCAGCTTTCTTATACTTATAGTCTCTGGGCTAAGCCGCGGACAAACAGACGGACGGACAAGACGAAGCCATTAGGGTTCCTCGTTGACTACGGAACTCTAAAATGTATATGATTTGTATTTCTGACAAACTGCACAACAACTTGTTGGCAGATGCTATTGGCAAAGTGTGCTTACGTACCGTATTGTTGACGTTTCCAGAAACCCGACGAGAACGCTTACTGCACGGAGTGTGACATGCAGTTCCCTACAATCCACCGCTACAGGAACCACCTCCGGAACTCAGGCAAACACGCGATACACCAGCCGGACAAGTGAGTAGGAAGTGCTACACGAAGTTCCGAATTTCAGTGCGACACAGAGTGACGCAACCAACTTGGTAGGGAGTGCGAGATGCAGTTCCGGATAATTCACCGCTACAGGAACCACCTCCGGAACTCGGGCAAACACGCGATACACCAGCCGGACAAGTGAGTAGGAAGTGCTACACGAAGTTCCGAATTTCAGTGCGACACAGAGTGACGCAACCAACTTGGTAGGGAGTGCGAGATGCAGTTCCCTACAATCCACCGCTACAGGAACCACCTCCGGAACTCAGGCAAACACGCGATACACCAGCCGGACAAGTGAGTAGGAAGTGCTACACGAAGTTCCGAATTCCAGTGCGACACAGAGTGACGTAACCAACTTGGTAGAGAGTGCGAGATGCAGTTCCGGATAATCCACCGCTACAGGAGCCACATCCCGGTTTCGGGCAAACATGCGATACTTCAGCCGGATAAGCGAGTAGAGCGTGCGACACAGTTCCGCGACACGAAGTTCCGAATTCCAGTGCGACACAGAGTGACGCAACCAACTTGGTAGGGAGTGCGAGATGCAGTTCCGGATAATTCGCCGCTACAGAAACCACATCCGGAGCTCAAGCAAACACGCGATACACCAGCCGGACTAGTGAGTAGAAAGTGCGACACGAAGTTCCGAATTCCAGTGCGACACAGAGTGGCGAATTCCAAGTTAAGAATAACGTCACTCCATTTTCTTCCGTGGATGTCGTAGAAGGCGACTAAGGAAGGCAGCAGCGTCTTTCTGATATTCCAACCGCATACTGCGATCGCCAACCCGCCTGCCAAGCGTGGCGATTATGGCGAAACCCTTCGTGGTTAGAGAACCATGCGGGAGGCCTATGTCCTGCAGTGGGCGTCAAATGGCTGATGATGATGATGATGACTGAGTGGCGCAACCAACTGTAAAATTATTATTGTATTTAATCTTCTTCTTGCACTACCCGTCGCCAGTCTCTTCAATACCAAAGGTTTGCTGGAAGAGAATGCTTCTTGCATTAAGCACGCCCCTGTACACTTACAATGTAATTAGTGCAATAAAGAATTAAAAATAAAATAAAATAAATAAAACGACGGCGTTGGTAGACAGTGCGACATGCAGTTCCGGAGGTTCAATAGCATGATGCCCACTATCGCACTTGGTTTTGTTTATTTCATTTCAATACAATAGGTAGGTAACACAATGACAACTCTTGCAAATCTTCGTACATTAGATCGCACCCCCACTTTAATAGTTACAAAAAGTTTTAGTTTTTTGTATTCGACTGTACAAATCGATGGCAATTCACGCATTTAAAGTATTGCAGACAGTAAAAGTGAGCATCGCGCGACTGAACAAATCTTTTATGCCAATGGGCATACTGCGAACTCACTTACGAAGGTTTGTAGTAGTTGGCATTGTGCTACTGATTGCACCGAAAATAATAAAAGTGATAATTCCGGATAATCCACCACTACAGGAACCACATCCGGGATTCGGGCAAACATGCGATACTTCAGCCGGATAAGCGAGAGAGTGCGACACAGTTCCGCACTCTAGTGCGACACAGTTCCGCGCTCTAGTGCGACACAGTTCCGCACTCTAGTGCGACACATAGTTCCAAAACCAGCTGTGAAGTGACATCGTGTTATGCGAATGACCGTATGAACGAATTGGCGTTTAGACGTTTCATAAGCAGCCTATATACGTCCTACTATAGGCCACGGGCCTACTCTCAGAGAGAGAGTATGGGCTTAATCACCACGCGTGCCCACCGCGGATTGGCGATTTCAAGCGCTGAGGCATATGAATAGCTCAGACACTCAGGTTTCCTCACGATGTTTTCCTTCACAGTTAGCGAGTGGTATTGCTACTATAACTTCACAAATGTACATTAACTCAGAAAACAAAGTCATAGGTACATGCCCGCACTGGGAATCGGACCTGGGTCTCTCGCTTCTGAGTCCAATGTTCTACCCACTAGGGTACCACCGCGAACAGACGTTTGATTAGACGTTTCACTCTTCTGTCATTCTGAGAAAGTGATAGATATCTAATAAACTTAATATTTAGAATTATTTAGGATTATTTAGAAGACAAAGATGTTTGGCATTAAACAGTAGATTAATATTATTTGAAGGACGATTGTGACTAGTGTTCAACACATTCATGACTAATATTTTAAGTTGAAAACTCTGTTAATTAAGTTAAAACGTGTTTTGAAAAGAATAAATGTGGAGTTTCTTTGTTAGCTTCTTCTCCACATAATCCATTAATTGTGAAACTAACAACTTTGACGTTCATTAAGTATACATTCTGTTTTTAAAATGAATAAAAATATTTGAATTGAATTGAATTGAATTAAACCGACCTAGCATTGTTGGGTTCGTTCGCTAAAGAACATTGAGTTTATGCCTCAGATCAGGGGTCACCAATTACTTTCGCTCGGGGTGCGTTTTAAGAAATGAAATGACCATCGCGGTCCGCGCAACATTTTCATCATCACCATCATCATCAGCCATTTGACGCCCACTGCAGGACATAGGCCTCCCTCATGGTTTTCATAATCATGTGGGGTTTTGCCATAATCGCCACGCTCGGCAGGCGGGTTGGCGATCGCAGTATGCGGTTGGAACCTCAGGAAAACGCTGCTGCCCGTCTCCTGGTAGTTTATTTCCTTAGTCGCCTTCTACGACATCCACGGGAGGAAATGGAGTGACGCTATTCTTAATCCGGCGCCACGCGGAAAACACCATTTTATATATAGAAAAAATACGATGCGACGATCAACGAACGCATTGGCAATCCGCGAACTCTTTCTCGCTTGTTAGCCCGTCAATTCGCCCGGCCGTTTTTAAATTGACGTCAACAAAAAAATAATGCGTAGGATACGGATGCCGTGCGGATGCGCATGTGGTGGTAGCCTAGTGGGTAGAACATCGGACTCGGAAGCGAGAGACCCAGGTTCGATCGCCAGTGCGGGCATATACCTATGACTTGGTTTTCTAAGTTATGTACATTTGTGAAGTTATAGTAGCAATACCGCTCGCTAACGGTGAAGGAAAACATCGTGAGGACACCTGAGTGTCTGAGCTATTGACATACCTCAGCGCTTGAAATCGCCAATCCGCGGTGGGCACGCGCGGTGAATAAGCCCACACTCTCTCCCTGAGAGAAGGCCTGTGCCCTACAGTGGGACGTATATAGGCTGCTTATGTAGAATACATTTCTATAACATTACCTACTCTGTAGTGCAAGTTGCTGTATTCTCGCGGTCCGCACGAAACGGACCGCGGTCCGCCATTTGGTGACCCCTGCTTTAGATGTTTCATTCCGAGAGCCGAGTGGCTGAATGAAAAACGGAAGGGGACTATGAATGAACTCTCTCATGTTGTATTCGCGCGATTATGAATTAACGTTCATTAGGCCTTGTTACTTATTTTGGGAAGTCCAAAATTGTCATGTACCTCCGTTGTTTGAGACAACCTCGTCGGCCTACCGGATAACACACTCGGTTAGAACAAAGGTCGTGTGTTCGATTCCCACTGGATGCGGCCATATTTGATTTGTAAAATAGCCTCAGTCTAAGTGTATTCTTTTCTTTATGGTCCTTGCCTGATTACCATATCACATACAGAAAACGAAAAGGAACAGTTAACCAATAGTGTTCAATGCCTTTTCAGGTTTGAATGCGACCACTGTGGCAAGAAATGCAAAGAAAAGGCGTCCCTTCGCACTCACATCGAGCTGATGCATCTCAAACTGGCGCGGTACAAGTGCCCGCTTTGCGATGAGGTGAGAACTAACGTAAATATTAGCGACGAGGTGAGGACTAACATAAATCTTAGTTACGAAGTGAGAGCTGACGTAAATCTTAGGTACGAAGTGAGGAATAACCAGGTGAGGACTGACGTAAATATTAGCGACTAGGTAAGGACTAACATAAATCTTAGTTACGAAGTTAGGATCAACGTAAATCTTAGTTACGAAGTGAGGAATAACGTAAATATTAGCGACTTGTTGAGAACTAACATAAATCTTAGTTACCAATTGACAACTAACGTAAATCTTAGTTACGAAGTAAGGACTAACGCAAATCTTAGGTACGAAGTGAGGACTAACCTACGGAAGATTAACGTAAATCTTAGCTACATTGGGTGTACTTACGAAAATCTTAGCTACGAGGCGAAAAGGGACTGAAACCTTCTGTGTAAGGAAATCTGAGTGTCTTAGAAGTTCCTAAACCTCATAGTTAATGTAATTCCTGATGTACATACAATAAAGAATATTATATATATATATATATATGCATGAAATCACCGGTGGTTGACCGCCTGGTGATTAAGCCCATAGTGTCTGAGGAAGGCCGGCGCTCTGCAGTGGGACTTCTGTAGGCTGCTAATGTGTAGGAAATACTGTGTTCAATAACAATTCGACCGCGCATAATGGGGAACTTGTGTCTGACTTAGATTGGAGTGACATTGCTTTTATAACATAGAAGGCACATAAAAGCTCAGGAAAGAAATATAAATAACACCATAACTATTTATAAATGTATATTTTTGGGGTATTCTAAAAATTGAAATTGCGAAAAATTAAGTTACTGTAACAAAAAAAAAATATTAGATTTTGTCTTTTGGTTGAATTCTAAATGTTTCCCAATAAGGGTGAAGACGTATAAAAAATATTTTACGAAATAACTAAAGATTCATAAAGTCCTCATACTTTATAAGGCGTGACGTGCAAGTTGTGGCGTCATAGCTTGAGCCCGATTTGTAGGGCGCGTTATTGTAGCACGTGCCCAAATCGACTTTTCGACAGGTCATTTTATGAAAAGTATTTGTAGAGATATCTTAACACGGCCTTTCCGATTATATCCTACTAATACTGTAAATGTAAAAGTTTGTGAAGATGTTTGTATGTTTGTTACTCAATCACGCAATAACGGCTGAACGGATTTACATGAAACTTGGCGTACATATAGACAAAGACCCGAATTGAGACATAGCATACTTGATATCCCGGCAATGCGTTCCCGTGGGATAATATTTATTTAAAGTTACAATATATGGCGTTAAGCAAGCGAACGTGGTGTTTTAAAAATAAATGGCGCTGTGCAAGAAACGTATAAACGTATTCTGTGGCGGTTTCTCCTCTGTGTTATGAATGTTTCTTGTAGTTCCAAAAGTGGCCACTTCTGGCTATGTCACTATATTAGTGACCGAGTTAACACGCCGCAAAAAATTGTTCCTGATGTATGCACCTTTTACAGAATAAACAATTATTTATTTATTTTATTTATTTATTTATTTATTTACTTCCTTTTTTTCCTCTGTGGTGGCGGTGCGAAGTTCGCCAGGGCAGCTTGTTAAAACATATTTTAGTGCAAGCTCTCCATTGATGTGACTGTGGTTGCAGAGTTTCCCGACCAAGTCGTACCTGAATCGTCACAATCGCAAGAAACACACGATACCCACGACGCCCGCCAAGCGATACGTTTGCCATCTCTGCGAGAAGAGTTTCACGGTGAGTCTCTTATCTCATTCACGCCACTGTTCGCGATTTCATCAGGACCAATGTCCCGTATTGGGTTCTTGCTGAAATTGGCCATGCAACTATGGACGAGGAGTCGCAGAAAACACTTCTTGCCGAACCGTGTATACACTGTTGTGAATAGTGTATGCACGGTCCTTTCGTCTAAAATAAAATTTTTGTATTTGTATTTATTTATTCAGGAACAATGGACATTGTATTTGAAATATAACTTAGAAACTAATTAACTAAGACTATTAATATGTTACAATATTTACATGGAAAATGCATACTATTAATTGATTTATTACAAAAAGTTAATGTGATAGTTTCTTACAAAATTATAAAACGTCAATAATAATTATTCTAGATTGTAATACTTAATAATAATTTAATATGTCGTCTATAATTAACAAAAACAAAAATCAACTAATAATAACATGATTCATTTATACAATTCGACCAAATTTTTATATATTATAAATTATTGAATTTATTTTCCGAACAGCTCGTCAATTTTATACATATTTTTTTCCAATAATGGTCGCCGCAATTCAAGCTTGATTTTTTTATCATAAGCCATCGATTTTAGCTCGATAGTTAAGGCATTAAAGACAATAGTAGCTTGATATTTTGTGGAGTGCTTTCCAATATTAAGTCTGGGAATTATTTGGCTAACTCAAGTACAAGTCTTCGTGTACTCTCTCGAATTTATTGATCTGCACGACCATTTACTTTGCTGACAAGAAAACATATTTTGTCGCTGTCCAAGATGAGTTCATTTGCTGACACCACAGACCATTGATATTGACTGCCTCGTTAGTCTAGCGGTATCACGTCTGATTACCATTTCGGAGGTCATGGGTTCGACTCCCACTAGGGGCGCCATTCTTACAAATTATGGCATCTGTCTGAGTGTAACTCCATGTTTGTGATGTCCTGGTTAGTTGGTTACTATCAGCGCATCAGGACACAAGTGATTGTGTTGTGTGGAAGTTTCAGCGATCGTGTGAGTTTCGATCCGTTGAGTGTTGAATATGGAATGTGTGATAAAATATGTGTGTGTTTTTTTTTCTTTTACTTAACACGTATTGCTACTCATATTATTCATTTGTATTCATGTTACTGCTGACCAAATATTTATTTGAATACATGGCAAAAAAGCGGTGGTAGGTAGGTGGGTAGAACATTGGACTCGGAAGCGAGAGACCCAGGTTCGATTCCCAGTGCGGGCATGTACCCATGACGTGGTAATAAAACAAATGCGTATTTAATATCATACCATCTTTATGACTGTAATTTATGGCAATAAACTATTGAACTTGAACTTAATACCCGAAATAGACACGAAAATTTAGTTCAACTTAGTTGAATACAGCTGAACAAAATAATTGTTTGCAGCTCAAAATTGTTTTATATTTTGCGGCTGTTCAGAAATCAGAAATTTATTTCCATGTAAAGAACTTCCGTGTGGCGCCGGATTAAGAATAGCGTCACTCCATTTCCTTCCGTGGATGTCGTAGAAGGCGACTAAGGAAATAAATTACCAGGAGACGGGCAGCAGCGTCTTCCTAAGATTCCAACCGCACACTGCGATCCCCAACCCGCCTGCCAAGCGTGGCCTGTGTCCTGCAGTGGACGTCAAGGGGCTGATGATGTAAGAACTTACATTCTGTTTGTTGAATGTCAATTTACAATGCCATCGCTGACTTCGGGTCGAGTTGTGGAGAAAAAGACGTCGAGAAAAAAACTCAAAGTCAAAAATTTTTATTCACTATAAAAACAAAATGTTTACTTAATGAATGTCAAAGCTGTTAGTTTCACAATTAATAGATTATGTGGAGAAGAAGCTAACAAAGAAACTCCACATTTATTCTTTTCAAAACAGGTTAACTTAATTAACAGAGTTTTCAACTTAAAGTTACACTACACTAGATACAATCGTTCCTCTTAACATTATTTAATTCCTCTACACTGAACATCCTTTCTCAATGTCGCAACGGACTCCACTCTGACCATCCTTTTTCAATGTCTTAATCAGTTCTCTCTGTAAATTGCTTCAGATCCGCAATTCGTTGGATGAACATCTGAACACGCATCTCGGTGTTCGCCCGTACGTCTGCAAGCACTGTGGCGCAACCTTCAGTTATAAAGCAGCTTTGTTCACGCACAACCGATTGATTCATTTGAAAATGAAAAGATTGTAAATATTACAGACATTCCAAAAAATATGTCTAATGTTTTAATATAAAAATATAGTTAAAAATATATATTGTATAATGTGCTACAGTTTTTTTTTAGGGTTCCGTACTCAAAGGGTGCCAAACGGGATCCTATTACTAAGACTTGACTGTCCGTCTGTCTGTCTGTCACCAGGCTGTATCTCATGAACCGTGATAGCTAGGCAGTTGAAATTTTCACAGATGATGTATTTCTGTTGCGACTATAACAAAAAATACAGAATAAAATAAATATTTAAGGGGGGCTCCCATACAACAAACGTAATTTTTTGCCGTTTTTTGCTCGATATTAATAACGGCAACGGGTAGGCGCTTGAAATATTCACAGAATATTTGGTTCTATATTCGCTTCAAAAATAAACAATTAAATTAAAATAAAATAAATATTTAAGGGGCCTCCCATACAACCCAAACATGATTTTTTGCAGTTTTTACCCGATCTTTGTGTCTAATGTTGTATAGATAATGGTACGGAACCCTTCGTGCGCGAGTCCGACTCGCACTTGGCCGGTTTTTTATTGAGATGACATTAAACTAATACTAAATTATTAATTATTTCATATTAATTCCCTAGGGTTTAATTACCTATTTATTAAATTGTTTTATAATTCATCATGTACATAAATAATTGTTGTAAAAAATGTGGTCAGCATTATTTTTACAATGTCAGCAAATTAACTCATTTTGACAAGCGTTTTAATTATTACGTAATCAAAATACACGTTTGTCTGGAAGAGGTCACGCTTAGCGACAAGACCGCCTATTGTATACTATTAAGAACTAGAAATTAAGTACTTTATATCTCTGTACATGCAGCTGAACAAAATAAATTGTCTGCAGTTCAAAATTATTTTATATTTCGCGGCTGTTCAGAAATCAGAAATTTATGTCTAAGTAAAGAACTTCCGTGTGGCGCCGAATTAAGAATAGCGTCACTCCATTTCCTTCTGTGGATGTCGTAGAAGGCGACTAAGGAAATCGATTACCAGGAGACGGGCAGCAGCGTCTTCCTGAGATTCCAACCGCATACTGCGATCGCCAACCCGCCTGCCAGGCACTGCCAGTAGTTAATTTAATAAATTATCTCAACCTCCATATCATCATCATCATCAGCCATTTGACGCCCGCTGCAGGACATAGGCCTGCTTCGCAGTTTTCATAACCATGAGGGATTTTGCCATAATCGTGACACTTGGCAGGCGGGTTGGCGATCGCAGTATGCGGTTGGAATCTCAGGAAGACGCTGCTGCCCGTCTCCTGGTAATTGATTTCCTTAGTCGCCTTCTACGACATCCACAGGAGGAAATGGAGTGACGCTATTCTTAATCCGGCGCCACACAGAAGCCTCCCGCAACCTCACCAACCTCCATATATGTTGCTCAAAAGACTTTTTTTGCTGACCAAAGCCGTAAGGTATCGCTGATCGTTTAGTTACAGTTATATCTGTATTACAATGAACTGTATTAGCTAAACAGTAGAGAATAGGAGTAATTTTATATTTTTGTTAGAGAATATTTTAGTTTTTTATCTTGTTTTTATCAAAATCAATTATAACATTTTTGTTAATAACATTAAAATGTTTGTTATTTGTCGTTACGCCAGCCTAGCAGCGTTTTCTAGCACATAGAGTGAGGAGTTGAGCTATTTACTAGAAAATCTTTATTTCCACTAATAAAATTATTATTAGCAACGGGCAAGATAAAAAGTACCCGAAACAGGCGTGCGTGCATGCAACGCCTTATGAATGTTGAGGAAGAGAAAGTAATCTGTCAGTATCGTGGTGAGTGGTAGTCCGTGGTATGTGCCTACCCCTCTGGGATACAGGCGTGAGTTTATGTGTGTAAAATGTTGCTTTGTTGGACACACTTGGTAAGGGCTGTTGTTACGTCGAGCTTGTTGTCTTCCTCGCACAATATAAAATTATTAGTGATTGTAATAAAATGAGTAAGTACATTTTTGATAAATGTGTTCTGAGGGTTTGATAGATAATTCAATTACAGACATTTTATATACATGATTATTTTGCTCTAACATAACATAACATAACATAAACTCACGCCTGTATCCCAGAGGGGTAGGCAGAGACCAGGGACTGCCACTTGCTACGATCCTGACAGATCACTTTCGCTTCCTCAACATTCATTAGTCGTTGCATGCACGCACGCCGGTTTCGGGTACTTTTTATCTTGACCTTTTTTAATACATCCCCTATTTGGTCAAATGTCCAAATAAAGTATGTCCGTCTGGGTCGTCCCGCCCCTTCCATCCACATTCGCTCGATATATTTGTTTTGTCAATCTTTCTTCCTTGCTCTAAGTAGTTTTTAATAAAGAAAAGTTGTTTACAAAATTATAAATATTGGAACGCGCAGCATAAGAAAAATGTGTCTTGAATGTTTCTAATTGTATTATCTCTCAAACCCTCAGATCACATTTCTCAAAAGAATACTAACTTTATTACAATCACAAAAAAAATTTCACTTGGCATGGGTGGAATTTTTAGCCTCTGAATATGTTTTTAAA
Organism: Yponomeuta evonymella; assembly: GCA_963969515.1. Classification (NCBI taxonomy): domain Eukaryota; kingdom Metazoa; phylum Arthropoda; class Insecta; order Lepidoptera; family Yponomeutidae; genus Yponomeuta; species Yponomeuta evonymella. The sequence goes on from OZ018372.1 coordinate 4,219,259, forward strand.
AATCGTCCTCAGCACGGATTAGTGCAACGAAAAATGAATATAATCACTAAAAAAATATCAGGTTGTGGGCGGTCCCACGTCTCGGTAGACAGCGTGCCTGACGTGACAACAGCCTCGAACTAAAACAAACGTACGAGTACCACAAAGGCTTCGGCGCAGCCTAACGTTGTAGCTGGGCAATGGCGCTGATTTTCAGCGAATGCCTACAAGCTTATTAAGGGGCTCCAGGGAGCAACACTAGCGCCACCGAGGAAAAATAATCATATCTTTTTTTACAGATCAAGTTTGCAAAAAGTGTCAGTACAATCTCTCAATCATGTTATCAGTGATTTTTAGGATCCATGGCCCTGAACCTAAGGCAAAAACCTAGGACTAGATAGCATTAACGCCAGAAACGGCCGTTTTTGGCATAAATGCCATCAAGTCCCAGGTTTGTGGTCCTAGGTTCTTTGTCGTGGGTCCTCAAAATCACCGTTAACATGATTGAGAGATTGTACTGACACTTTTTGCAAATACGATCTGTAGAAGAAGATATGATTTTTTTTTTTCATTGGTGGCGCTAGTTAGCTCACTGGATCCCCTTAAGCTTAGTAGCTGTACATTACTGGTGTGCAATAAAGTGTCATCTATCTATCTTATTGTGTCCTCATAATCACTGTTATGTTATGTTACCTAGATCTGCATGCTCTAGGTATTTACTCATTAAGATTACAAAACCTCCTTAAGATTTTGCATGTACCGCCGTAACTGTAAGGTAATCAGCCACATCTAATCCTTCCCCCACGGGACAGGCTCTGCCTAGTGTGGGGGTCAGCAAATGTTTAAATGTTACCTTTAAAATGGCAATAAATACTTTTTACTTTTTTACTTTTTTTTACTGTTAAAATGATTGATAGTAATTTAATTACTGGAATTTTAAATATGTTTCTGTTTTCCTACATAGTTTTTAATAAAGAAAAGTTGGTTCCAAATTTATTAATCTTATGCGTTTAATCTATGCATATTTAAAATTTTAGTAATTTAATTACTGAAATTTTAAATATGTTTTTGTTTTCCTACATAGTTTTTAATAAAGAAAAGTTGGTTCCAAATTTATTAATCTTATGCATTAAATCCTCGGAACACATTTATGACAAGTTTACTCATATTATTAAATATTAAAAAAATGCAAAAGTGTGCGAGCGAGACAGCACGCTCCACGTAACAACTGCCTTAAGGCTCTATCTCTTAAAAGATTAATTGTTTCAGATCCGCAAATCGCTGGACGAACATATGAACACACACCTCGGAGTGCGGCCGTTCGTGTGCAAACTCTGCGACGCCACATTCAGCTACTCGGCCGCCCTGTACAATCACAACCAGCTCGTCCATTTGAAAGCGAAAGTGGGGCGAAACCGGAATACGATGTGAACATGTACCTGGGGTTGCCAGGTCCAAAATAAAACCGGCCAGAGTCGGTTCCGTACAACCATAAATATAATACTACGTGTTTAGGTAGCAACAATCCGTCGTTTCTTTCATTCAGTCCGGGCTCCTCATGCTTGGCTCACTTGGGTGCTTGATGGCTGGAGTGCTGGATATAGGACCGTTGATGGCATAGAATAATGTTTAACTACGTCTTCGGTCTCCTGTCTGTTTATCGTTTCTCACTTCCTATGCTTCCGAATGCTAACTCGACATTGGCAGAATCCTTAGGGTAGCCATAATTAAGAATTGAATTGAATTGAATGCTAATGCCTGTTTTTTACTACTGCGGCTATATTTCGTCTCATTAATGTCTGCCTTTTACTCTAATTGTATCATCATCATCATCATCAGCCATTCGACGCCCATTGCAGGGCATAGGCCTCCTTCGTGGTTTTCCTAATTGTATACACTGAACTTAATCATATATATAAAAAATCATAACACTACAGCACTATAAACTGAGAAATAATTTTAGTTAAACAAACATGACCTTCAACCCGCCATTGGTGACGTGAAGTCAAATTGACTTACATTGTTGGTGACCCCGGTCTTACGCACCGGGGTTTTTGACTACGATTTTTTCTGTAATTTACGGTTTATGCTACTTTTCATTGGAAAGGTTATAAAATTCGATCTTTAAATGTCAATAAAACATAAGTATTTCATAAAACAAATATCTTTTATTAGCATTAGACAATATCTTTGGATGCATTAAAATTCTAAGGTATTTTAACAATGTTTTTTTAAACTCAAAAAATAGCTATAATCTTAGTTATTTAACAATAAAATCAGGCTTAGTCAGTCTTATGACATTGGAAACATAAAATAAAATAACATAAATGGTAATACTTCTAAAAAAAATTTTAAATACCATACTAAAATCACTCATCTTGAACAGCGAAACAGCCAACGACGGCCACCAACGCACGCGACGCTGTTGCGGGGTAGACTGGCGGTAGGTGGCGTGGAATTAGGCAGCTACTCAAGACCACAGTGTAAATCTATGAACGGTGACAAAAATATTTGATTTCTTTTAACTACCCGGTCTCACAGACATATAGGTCGGGTTTGGCGGGTTAAATTCGATGCAGGCATTGTAGAAATATAGTTTGGAGCCGCCAAGTCACGAAACCCGCACATACATTTTGGACACCGACTCCAAAATATGTTTCTACAATGCCTGCATCGAATTTAAAGGTCATGTTTGTTTAAATTATTTCTATTTTTAGTGCTGTAGTGTTTTGAAGTAGTTTTTTTTTATAAATTTTTTTTTAATTCACGATTTTTCTTGAATATCGCTACGACTCCGCCAAATTGCGTTTTTCGAAAGCAAATACACAGTGTGCCTTTAAAATTTGAGGAGTTCCCTCAATTTCCCCATCATCCCATCATCAGATGGTGACTATGGGACCTTTTTAAACAAAAAAATAATTTTCCATATCGGTCCACGCGTCTTCGAGTAATCGGGGAACATACTTACATAAAAAATAAAAATAGATCCCGACAAACTGAGCACCTCGTCCTTGTTTTGAAGTCGGTTAAAAATCTCATGTCACAGTGTTTGTTATCGACTTCACCGATCATTATGGCTTTTTTGTGTATATTTGGTAGGTCTGAGAATAGGTCGTAGGCTAATTAATATGACCAAACAACGTTTTTAAAAACTTATTTAGAGGATAACAATTCCACCTACGCCGGGACTGGAACCCGCGACCTCTGGCTAACCGTGCCAGTGCTCTCCCAACTGAGCTAATGGGCAAGTTCAAGCATCGGCGACGAACATCCTTACAAACTTCTCTGTATTACGTACAGGCAGCGACATTTGGCCGAAGCAATTTACATCACTTGCAGCCCCGAGTAACCCACTTTGCAGTTAGGTTTTTACATCGGAATGATATTGCTGTACCGACTTGATAATATTTTATTTTTGTTGCACAACCCGTGCTGAGGACAATTTTAAATTTTTAAAAATTGTCCTCAACATGGGTTAGTGCAACAAAAAGAATATAAAACAACCTTTTCCAGGCCAGCTAGTAAATATATAACTCGATTTCAAGTACATAAGTACCCATCTAGGTAAACTTACCTCTTCTTACATCTAGGGAGGCTGTGACACCGCAGTCGCACCCTTGTTAGTGTGACGTCAGCACCGGAAGAAGAAGAAGAAGAAGAAAGACTTTTATTGGGACACCGACTAAGAAAAAAATAATATTTCAAATCGGTCCACGCTTCTTCGTGTAATCGGGGAACATACATAAGAAATAAAAATAAAAAAATAAAAATGAATAATTGAGAACCTCCTCCTTTTTTTATAGTCGGTTAATAAAAGTGTAAATATAAATATTGTGGGGAGCCTGGTTGGACGGCTGTATGCCGACATCCAATCTTCAATTGGGTAACGGGTTCCCGCGTTTCGACCATCATAACTTGATGTTGGTATCGCCACGGTCTGGTGGAGGGCTATGGCTCGTTGGTCTAGCTGTTAAAGCGCTCGACTTCCAAAACAGAGGTAGTTGGGTCGATTCCCACTGGAGGTCGCCGTACTTGATTATTTCGAATGGCCTCAATCTGGATGTATCTCCATGTCTGTGTGTCTTTGCCTGGTTATAGCACAGGGGAACCTAGTTTGGGACCAGGACAAGTGATTGTGTTGAATGGAATGGAATACGTTTATTTTGCTGTCCTGATCCTATAGTCGTCAAAATATAAGAAGCCCGTTTTGACAGCTACAAAAATCATAGAATCTAACCTAGTTTGAGATCAAAAACATTAAAAATCTAAACTATGAGTAACTTTTCGGGCTACAAAATCAGTTTTTTTTTCTTTCGAGCGTTAAATAATATGCCAGAGTGTGTGTCTTTTTATGTATTTGTTCGAGTAAATCCAAAGTAAAATGCATTTTTGTGTAGCTGTCAAAACGGGCTTCTTATATTTTGACGACTTTAGGCGATCATATCCAGCAGCCATTAGCAATCTGCTTAAGACAAAGAGAAAAATGTCTTATCTAATTCCACATTTTACTAGCTGACAGCGCAAACGTTGTTTTGCGATATTAATTAACCTACGACCTATTCTCACACACTTAACTACTTGGTTTTAAGTAAGTTTATCCGGTATTAAAATAATAATGTGCAGTTTTACGAAAGTTTTAGTTCGAAAAGAGAACAATGTCTTGTAAATCTTATTCCACTTTTTACTAGCAAACGTTGCTTTGACCTACCAAATATTAAATATAAAAATTTCATAAAAATCGGTGAAGTTGTTTGGCGGTTTTGGTGAAGTTCGATGACAAACACTGTGACATGAGATTTTTTATATATTAGATTTATGTAGACAGTAGTAAGAATAGATTAGGTATACCTACTTATTTAAAACTGCATAAATTATTTATTAGAAAGTATTAAAGAGGAAATAAAATGAAATCTTTAATTGTACACCTAATTAGCATTTTTATTTACGGGAGATTCACTAACTATGAAAAAAAATTATTTTTACAGATCACATTTGCAGTGTCTGTACAATCTCTCAATGAAACAACGAACCTGGGACTATAGGGCTTATGGCAGAAACAGACGCTACCTAGTCGTAGGTTTTCTGCCTTAGGTTCACAGCCATGTTTCGTGATCCCAGGTTCTTTGTCGTGGATCCTATTTTTTTTTTTATTTGGACTTTGCCCCGTGCTTGTAGGGTGCACAGGGATTTTGCCAGTGTCTCGTTGTGAAAGGTACACGCTACTTTATATATACAAGAAACCAATGTAGAAAGAATAGTACCTACATTATGATACATGTGTGATAAGTTGGCCATTGCAGTCGAGGTGGTTTCTATGTGGCTTTATGGAACCGAGTGCTGCAATGGCCAAATCTCACGAGTATCATACGACGTTTTTCAACACACTTGTGAATAAAAAAAGTGAGTGTTGTATCAAAATATATTTTTTTCGTGCATGATTCGTGTTATGTATGGCGGTAAAATTCAAAACAGTATTCTTGTGCGCGCGCATCCATCAAAGATGGCTGCAATGCATGGCCATCTAGATATAATGAGGTTGCTAACCTATTCATAAATTTTATGTTAATTATTAGGTTTACATTAATTATTGTAAAGTGTTTGCTTAAAAATTCTAAAAATCTAATTTTATTGTACGGAAATGCTTGAATTTATCAAGGTAGATACTGATTTGTACCACTGAACGAAATAACTCTAAACATTTTTTTTATACATCAAAATGATATCTCCTTCTTGATATAACCTTCTCCAAGGTTAAACAAAAAGGTTTTATAACATTATCGCACTTGGTTATAATGGTAATGCAAAACGCACGCTTTGATAATAAGCCACATTATGTGCCTTAATTCAGTGTAATAAGAGTCATTTTATGAGCAAGTGTGTTGAAATAGTACATTACGATACTAGTGCGAAAAGTAGGAAATTCGCAACGAGTGGCGATAAATTAAAACACGACCGAAGGGAGTGTTTTATATCGACACGAGTTACGAATTACCTATTCGCACGTGTATCGTACAACGTTTTATAGTACATATGGCCCTTTGAAGTTTCGACATAGGCACGTAAAGTGCTCATTATCGCACTAGTGCGGTAATGTAGCACCATATGTACTATAAAGAGATATTATAATCGTGGATCCTAAAAATCACGGTTAAAATGATTGAGAGATTGTACTAATATGTTTTTTTTTCTCGGTGGCGCTAGTTTTACTTCCTGGACCCTCCTTAACATTATTGAAAGATTGCACAGACACTTTGCAAATACGATCTGTAAATTGAATAAATATTTTTTGACGTTGACTTTTTTTTCATAGGTGGCGCTAATTAGCTCATTCATATCTTTTCAGGATTTTGTACCCGAAGGGTGCCAAACGGTACCCTATTACTAAGACTTCACTGTCCATCCGTCTGTCTGTCTGTCACCAGGCTGTATCTCATGAACCGTGACAGCTAGGCAGTTGAAAATTTCACAGGTGATATATTTCTTTTGCCGCTGTAAAAACAAATACTAAAAACAGAATAAAATTAATATTTGAGAGGGGCTCCCATACAACAAATGTGATTTTTGTCGTTTTTTCTCAATCCTTGTGTCTAATGTTGTATAGATAATGGTACGGGACCCTTCGTGTGCGCGTCCGACTCGCACTTGGCCGGTTTTTTCCATTGTAAAACTATTCAACATCTTCTAAAAACTTGCCAAGTTTGGCCTGTCCAAAGTTACACAGATTTTCTTATTTATTTTAACACTGCTAATTCCGCGAAGACAAGGAACTTGGCAAGTTCTTATATACGTTTACCAAGTATTTTTTGGGACGAGAAGTTGGCAAGTTTTTTTTTACATAATATGTGTTTTGGTGAAATTTCATGACTTTTTGTTAAGAATGTTAGTCTGATGAAGCTTAGATTTGCATAATAGGTTAGAAACGAGAAATAATTTAATTTTAAGACTCTACTCGGGAGGTGTCCAAGGCAGGAAAGCGGAGCGGAAGCAACTCTCAATCCTGCCAGCAATCTTTAGCAAGGATCGATTTTCAAAGAGCCCCGAACTTGAATTTAACCTCCATCTAAATCGGGGATTAGAAGATACACGGAAAGTTGAAATTGGAACAATAATATAAATAGTCTGACAAGAGACCGTCCAGAACTTTAGAGACACTCGACAGGCGCGACTTGGTAACAGAAACCGTTGGAGATCGCTAGGGCTGCAAGCGTGCATTCAGTGTGGAGATGTGTCGAGACTGGTGACAGCATTCAAGGACGAGCAGTGAAATTGCAATTTTTGGACTTACACATCTTCTAAACTACAGTAGCTGGAAGCATGAAAGAATAATCTTTCAATTTGGTAACATTAACCCTCTGCAAATTATTAAGTGATACAACTGGGTTCAAAGATAGAGGGAGGGGGGTCGAAAAGTGCTTGAATCGCTTCGTGTAAATATAGGCACAGCGGGGGCTGGCCGAGAACTTGGCCTGGCGCATTCTGCGCTTCTTGATGTGGTCTCGTAACATAATAAAAAACCTCTATGTAAAAACTTATCGGATGTTGGCAGCACTGCAGGAACTATCAGTTTTATTTACCACAGGATCTTGGTTTTACGTTTGGATTGGACTATGTTTTTAACCGACTTCAAAAAAAGGAGGAGGTTCTCAATTCACTAGGATCTTTTTTTTGTATGTTCTCCGATTAATCGAAGACGCGTGGACCGAATTGGAAAATGCCTGTGCCCTACAGTGGGACGTATATAGGCTGCTTATGTAATTAAGTAGGATAAATTAAGGTTATAAGGGACTTATTTATTTTTCTCCCGCTCCCCCACAAAAAATTTAAAAATATTTTTTTTTAATAAAAAATAAAAACCGACTTCGAAACACTACAGCACTAAAAAATTAGAAATTATTTAAATAATTAGAAGTCGGTGCCCAGTTTCGATGGGGACCAGCACATATATTTCGGGCACTGGCTCCAAATTATACTTCTACAATACTTACATGTATCATCATCATCAACCCATTATGTCCCCACCGAGGGGCACGGGTCTCTTTCCTGAGGAAGGTATAGGCCATACTCCACCACGGGGGCCAAGTCCGGATTGGTGGAGGCTTGTAGACTAGTGGCTCGTCTACTGTCAGAAGTTGTCAAGCCGCCCTAAGGCCTCTGACTTGGCTTAACGACTGCCATCTATCGACGGCAGCCGGCACCAACAGCTTAACGTGCCTTGCGAAGCACGGAACCGCTCGGAAAAATGCCACTAGCGTTAGGCATAGACGGCGACCCATCCATGCACTGAACGCGCCCTGTGTTGCTTAACCTTCGGGATCGTTTAAGATCACTCAGGCAGCCGGGGCTACGAGCGGTTCTACCTACATGTATAAATACTTCTAATTATTTAAATTATTTCTAACACTAGTGCTGTAGTGTTTCAAAGTCGGTTTTTATTTTTTATTTAATTTAAAGTAAAATATGAAAAGCGACTTCAAAATACTACAGCACTAAAAACAGAGAAATAATTTAAACGAATATGACCTTTAAATTCGATGTAGGCATTGTAGAAATATATTTTGAAGTCGGTGCCCAAATGTATGAGCTGATCTTGTAACTTGGCACCGGCCAACTATACTTCTACAATACCTACATCGAATTTATCATAATACATTCGTTTAAATTATTTCTGTTTTTAGTGCTGTAGTGTTTTCAAGTCGGTTTTTATTTTTTAATTAAACATTTGTTTTTGCTTTTTCTCAAGTAGTCTGTGGTCTGGTGAAGTGATGTGAAACTATTACAATTTTAGGAACCGTTACTTTCCAATTATTTTACCTGAAAACCGGTTGTTTTTAGGTACTTTTATGTTCTTTCTTTTCATCAAAAAAAGCTTATAATTTATGAAAAGTATGAAAACTTAAACTAAACTATAATCTTGTGTTTTGTAATAAAATCACAATTTTGGTGCGAAAACAGGTCAACGACATAATGTTATAATCTGCTTACCGTAAAATATTTATTACCGATTGACGTATTTGACGTAATTGACGTAGTGTGATGTTAATAAATTAGTTAATTACTAAAGAAGTAAATTACTCACGCATACATTATAAAGACAGTAAGCGATGTGCAAACGATCTGTGACTATATTCACGTTACCGCCGAAAACATTTGTGTGGACTATATACCAAAACATAAACAAAATTAAATTAGCTGTTATACAATACTGGTCTTAGTTGGAAAATAAGGGTTTTATTTGAAAAAAACAACAGTTTGTCTGTTTGTCTGTCTGTTTGTTTGGGAGACACCCCTATAAATTACACTAAAAAAAGTAATCGATTACTTTTAAAAAATACCGGTTACTATAGGTTTACTCAAAACACCGGTTTTTGTACAACAGGTTCATCACTAGTCTTTCTAGTCTGGTCTGTCTTGTCTTTTTTCTTTTTAATCTGTGGTCTGTGGAAGTCGCAGATGCCTACCTACATTATATTACAAAAAGCTCAAATGCTGTAATTAAAGGCCGCCGTTCGTTGTGAACATGGAGAACGAAGTGTCTGGCATCAAATGCGAGGCGCCGCAGTTCTGTCATGCTTGCTTCAGCGTGAACCGGACGCTATCGCCCGTTGGCAATTTGTTGGAGATCTTTTACACTCTGCTTGGAAATCCAGACACAGTAAGTTAAGTTACACATTCATACATAAACTGACGCCTGTATCCCGGAGGTGTAGGCAGAGACCAGGGGCCTGTTTCATAAAAGTACAATTCATCCTTTACTATGACAATTCGATGTCCACTCTGCTGCATGATGTACCTCGAATTGTCATAGTAAACTACGAATTATTGTAGTTTTATGAATCCTGGCCCAGCATTTGCTACTTGCCCCCTCCCCCCACCCATCTCTCCAAGCTAAACAGCAGTTTGTGATAACATGAAAAGTAAGCGGGCGGTAGCAAATATAATGAACTTAAAAGGAAAACTATCATGAGGCAGCATAGCCAGGCCCCCCCACCAGATGGTCTGACAACCTGGTTACTGTGGCAGGCTGTTGCTGGATGTGGGCGGTTCAAGACCTGGAAGCTTAGAAAACCACGATGGAGGCCTATGTCCTACAGTGATAGACTCAGATTATAGTGTTCTGGTTCCAATGAATAATGAAACTAAGGAATTTACATGTTTATTGAACTTGTCCACAGTAATGAGTCTTATAGTTTCACCATGTCCGCCGGTCCGTCTGTCTCTCCGTGGCCTAGCTCAGAGACAATTAGTACGAGAAAGCTGAAATTTGGCACAGAAATACATATTAATCACACCAAAAAAGCTGTAGAATAAAATCATTAAAAAAAAATTGTGTAGGTACTTCAATTAGGGATGCAATTTTTTTTGGTAATTTTTTTTTCTCGCCTACACCAGTGTGGGGTATCTTGGTATTGGGCGATTTTAGTTTCCGCAACTCCACTACTGGTGAGCCTATTTTGTGTATCAGGAAGGTTTCATCTATTCCTGCCACTCTGAAGAGATGTTAACTAAAGTGACCGTGACCGCGCCTGTTATCAGGTGTAATTCCCCCTTAGTAACACCTAGGAGACACCGAGACAGGCGAGGGGTATAGCTGGATTGGTTGTTTAAACATATTGTGGGTGTAGGGTCGGGAATGAAAGGTAATTAAAATTTTTACCTAATAAATAATTGCGGTTAGACCCGTTTAACATGTTACTGTGTATAAGCCACGCGTTGACGCTTGACAGACGGACAGACAACGAAGTGATCCTATAAGGGTTCCGTTTTTCCTTTTGAGGTATGTCACCCTAAAAAGAGAAGATCTTGAGGCCCTGGTTCCATTTATATCTTACGTTAACCAATATTCCAGCACACTGCGCTAAAGCAACCATGCCTGTGCTGGGAGTGCCTCGCGCTGCTGTCACGGGCGCGCCGCTTCCGCGAGAAGGCGGCCGCCGTGCAGGCGTACCTTCGGCGCTGCCAGTTCGAACAGGTACTTACAACAGCATAAACTCGCGCCTGTATCCCGGAGGGGTAGGCAGAGACCAGGGTCTGCCACTTGCCACGATCCTGACAGATCGCTTTCGCTTCGTCGACATTCCATAGTAGTTTTTAGTCGTCGTCGTTTCATTGGTCGATCAGGTACTTTCCGGGCCATTACCGAGCGCTGGCTGACCTACGTCGGTGAAGTTTCAAAGAATCGGCCAAGTGCGTGTCGGACTCGCGCACGAAGGGTTCCGTACCATTATCTATACAACATTAGACACAAAGATCGAGAAAAAACACACGTTTGTTGTATGGGAGCACCCCTCAAATATTCAATTTATTTTAATTTTATTATTTATTTTTGAAGCGAATATAGAACTAAATATTCTGTGAATATTTCAAGCGTCTACCTGTTGCCGTTGTTAAAATCGAGCACAAAGGCCAATAAATCCCCCCTTAAATATTTATTTTATTCGGTTTTTAGTATTTGTTGTAATAGCGGCAACATTACTGCTTATTTAATGAGCTGAGATGTTATCTGCTATGGGTCTAAGAAATAGGCCTGGGGCCTAATTATGCGCACCAAATCTTGAGCGATTCCAATCGCTTAACTGTCAAATTCCATACTAATTTGACAGTAAGACGATTGGAATCACTCAGGATTTGGTGCGCGTAATATAGGGGCAGTTTTAAGTGAGCTAAGATTTTATCTGTATTACACCTGCTAACAGTTGAGGCCTTTGAGACACATGGTTGAGACTACATAAAAAAAAATATCTGCTTAATTTCTTTAAACCTCTCAGAACGTCAAAATCCCGGCGCCGCTGACCCGGCTCACGACTGCCCTCTACGTCACCGATTCGTCAAGCACGGGCTTCGAGTGTATGGGCGCCCTGGCGGGGCCCCCTCTCGACGATGTAAAGGAGGAGCCCCCCCACTTCCCGGGGCCTCTTCTCGACGCGCTAATGGATTTGAAGCAGGAGGCAGGTCGGTTTCAAGGATAAACATAATTTTATGGCGACTTCTCTGCCACAGCAGTGGGTAGGACATTGGACTCGGAAGCGAGAGACCCAGGTTCGATTCCCTGTGCGGGCATGTACCTATGACTTTGTTTTCTAAGTTATGTACATTTGTGCAGTTATAGTAGCAATACCACTCGCTAACGGTGAAGGAAAACATCGTGAGGAAACCTGAGTGTCTGAGCTGATCATATACCTCAGCGCTTAAAATCGCCAATCCGCGAAGGGCACGCGTAAACCTTAAGGCCTGTGCCCTTCAGTGGGACGTATATAGGCTGCTATGTAGATTAGTCTATGTTTCAATCAAGTGTGGCGAGCACATGTCAACTCTGCACGCGCACTACAAACTCCAACATTCCTGCATCGCGCAAGCAAAAGGTTTCACATGACATACCATAAATATAACGTCCGACGAACATCAGTCGGACCGGCCGTCCCCAGGCATACGATCTGCCTGGCGGGAGATTTCCCTTTATAGTGGAAGAGCACGATCACCCGCTCTTCCCGACACAAGTAATAAACAACTTATTCCCTTTTCTTCCAGATGACGGATTGAACACGGACGACGATTGGCCAAACGATGACTTCGACACTAAAGACACAATAACAGATCCACCAAAGGGCGACGGTGCAAAAGCCTCAAAGAAATACAAACCCAGACGGCTGAAATACATCAAGGGGGAACTCTGCATTGAGAAGTTCTTCACGAAGGTCCCGATAGATGATATTGAGTTGCAACGGTTGCTGGCGCAGGATAGGACAGACAAATCGTTCTTGAAATTGCCGTACCGGTGTGAGATTTGTCTCTGTGGATGGAAGGATGAACAGAAAATGCATCGGCATAATAAAGCGAAACATTCCCAGGTAAGATATTCTCGGCGGTACCGTGAACATAGTCGCAGACCGTTTGCTCATCGCTTACTGTCTTTACAGTGTATGTGTGAGTAACTGTTAGGTACTGTTAGTCAATTACTAAAGTAGTCAATTACTCACACATACACTGTGACTATGTTCACGTTACCGCCAAAAAGATCTGTGCGGACTATACACAGAGTAGCTTAAGACCCCGTATAGAGCTAGCCGCGCGCAACTTCACAACAACTAATTTGCATTGATTTCCTTACCTAATCGTGTTAGTAAAAAAATTTAAATAAAAATTAAAAACCGACTTCGAAACACTACAGCACTAAAAAGTTACAATTTTGACGTTCATTAAGTAAACATTCTATTTTTATAATGAATAAAAATACCAGGTTCGATTCCTAGTGCGGGCATGTACCTATGCCTTCGTATTCTAAGTTATGTACATTTGTGAAGTTATAGTAGCAATACCACTCGCTAATTGTGAAGGAAAACATCGTGAGGAAACCTGAGTGTGAGATATTCACATACCTCAGCGCGGTGGGCGCGCGTGGTGATTAAGCCCGTATTATCTACCTGAGAGAAGGCCTGTGCCCCACAGTGGGACGTATATAGGCTGCTTATGTATGGGCTGGCCATGTCTACCGCATGAGCACAGATAATTGCGACCGAGTACTCCGACCGGTTCCTCAAAGTGGACACCGACGTCGCGGCAGACTTGGGGCCGGTTTCTGAATTGAGAATTTCGCTAAGCAAATACTTAAGTAGGTAACGTTCTGTCACGCTCTTTTCTGAGAAATTCGAAGAGACAGCACTACAGTTAAATTCTTTTTTTTTTACGTAGCCTCGTTTGTGTCCCACTGCTGGGCAAGGGCCTCCCCCAACTCAGACTAGGGCCAGCTATTTAGCCATTATTTTTAATTTTCATCATAAAAAAAAATATTTTGTCGAAATCTATGTTGTTTTAATCGTTGAAAGTAAATTATAATAAAGCCATTTAAAAAAATATATTCTTTAATTAATACTTAACTTTATGTTATTTCAATTCTAAATCGCGCTGTAAAAGACTATAAAAAGTTGGAACATGGTTCAACTGAAAAGTAGAACTACCTAGTTTTCTTTTTACTAATTTGACAGCTGTCACTTAAAAACTATTCTCGCTAGGGCTGAAAAGTATTACTTTCGACCCGCTCCTCGGGCAACTTCAATCAAAAATCAAAATCAAAATTTTTTTATTCAAAGTAGCACAGAAACTGCGACTTAATGAACGTTACAAGTTAAACTAGGTGTCCATTTCAAAATCTAGATCATTTTGGAGAAAAAATGGACAAAAAAACTCCAAACTTAGTCTTTTCAAGTCCTTAATTTACAGGATTTATATAAATGTTTTAAAACTCATGCATTGAACTGGCTTTAATTCCAGACATCATTGTCATCTAAATAATCTTTAATGTTATAGTAGCTTTTTTGGCACAAAGTGTGCTTCACACATTTTTTGAACCGCGTTTCTGGCAAGCTTATTATATCCTCGGGGATCTTATTGTAGAAACGTATACAATGCCCCATAAAGGATGTATTAACCTTTGCCAGCCTAAATTTTGGGAACGAAAGTTTATGTCTATTTCTAGTATTTACATTGTGTTGGCTACCTACAGTTTTAAAGTCACTGATATTTTTCCTAACGTACATATTTTCATAGATATACTGACTAGCAACTGTTAGGATGTTAGTTTCTTTAAAGAAATCTCTTAACGAATCTCTATTGCCTAGCTTATATATGAATCTGATCGCTCTCTTCTGCAGGACGAAGATGGTCTCAATGTCTGCTGCCCGACCCCACAGTAGTATACCATAGGACATAATACTATGGAAGTAACTAAAATAAACTAGCTTAGCAGTTGCGACTTCAGAGCTACTTTCCGAGTATGAGTAATGAGAACATTCTTCCGGCCGCAGCGAGTCAACGCACTCGAGTGCGCCGTGTGCGGCGCGCGGCTCGCGCACAAGTCCGGTCTGACGCGCCACATGAGCGCGCACTATCGCGCGCGCCAGTGCGCCGCGTGTGAGTACCGCTGCGTGGGCCGCGGGCACTTGCGCCGGCACGTGCTCAAATGGCATCTGAAGACGGTCATGTGTCAGGCTTGCGGCGCGTTCTTTCAGTGAGTGTCCCTCTTTCTCGCTGTCTCTCTGTTTCAACGTACATACATACGTGTCTATTTCTCCTTCGGCAAATTCTCCGATATGAGGTTGCCTGGAAGAAATTGTTATTAGCAATAAGGCCGCCAATTGTATATTTTTCTTTTGTCATTGCTGTTTCTGTAACATTTTATACAATAAAGAATATTCTTATCTTATCTTACATCCATAAACTCACTCCTGGGGTAGGGAGAGACCAGGTGGACCGGAGATTTCCGCACTTAGCCTCATAGTTGGGCCATTGTACGTAGCAAGCGCTAAGGTTTGAAAATACCGCAGACGTTAGGGTTTCCTTACGATGTTTTCCTTCACCGTTAGCTAGTAGTATTTTTTATTTTATTTTATTCATTTTACAAAGTCCACAGCACAAAGTTACAAAAGAGGCAATTAATGTAGACCAAACATAGGCCAATTACGGACTAGTATTTTTTAAACTTATCTTATTTACAAAGCAAAGTATTGCTACTATAACTTCGCAAATGTACTTAGAAAACAAAGTCATTGGTAAATGCCTGCCAGGAACTGCCACTTGCCACGATCCTGACCCTACAGATCCCTTTCGCTTCCGCAACATCCATTAGTCGTTGCATGCACGCACGCCGGTTTCGGGTACTTTTTATCTACTCTGTCTCTATCTCTTTATATGGAAATACTGTACCAGTGAGGCGGTAGCGGAACGGTAGAACGCCGGCTTCCGCTCGAGGTCGTGGGCTCGAATTCCGGCATGTACCAATGACTTTGTTTTGTAAGTTAGATACATTTGTGAAGTTTCAGTAGCAATACGCTAACTGCTAAGGAAAACATCGCGAGGCGTAACCTGAGTTTCTGCGGTGTTCACAAACCTCAGCGCTTGGAATTGGCAATCCGCGGTGATTTTCTCACTCTCTCTCTCTATCCCCCCCTCCCCCCCTCTCTCTCTCTCTCTCTCTCTCTCTGAGAGAAGGCCTGTGCCCTGATCGTGCTATCAAATCGATCTATCTCGTATCTATCCCAGCAACGTGCGGGATTTCTTCGCGCATCATCGCGTGCTGCATTCGCAGTACCTGTGCGACCACTGCGGCAAGCGGTGCGTCACGCGTCGCGCCATCAAGAAGCATCTGTGAGTAATCTGTGGCCCCCCCCGTACATCTGTGCCTGCCTTTACCCCAGTTTTCTCGTAAACTAATCGACTCTGAAATGAATCGGAATGAAAAGAAAAAACTTTATTGTGAAACGGTTGCAAAAAAAAAATGGTTGCTGACTCCCAAACTAGGATTCCCTGTGGGTAGCCATAGCTTTGCAGCTGTCGGTTGTTTCTAGGGTTCCGTAGTCAACAAGGAACCTTTGAGAGTTTCGCCACTTCCGTCGGTCCGTCTATCCGCGGCTTAGCACATGAACATAAAACATTTACATACGGGCACATACATTGCTTCTGGCCTCACACTAGGATACCCTGTGTCCAGAACCAGAAACAACGACATCACAAACATGTAAACATCCAAGACCTGGGGTTTTTTTTGTACCCAGCCGGGATTCGAACCCGGGACCTCTCGTATGGTATGCAGATGCACTACCGCTGCGCCACGAGGTCAACACAGAGACGATAAGTACTAGAAAGATGAAGTTTGGCATAGATATACATATTGATCAAGACGACAAAACGGTACTTTAAAGTCATAATAAAATATTTTAAGGGTACCTCCTCTATTCCTCTAACTTCTACTTATTTATTACTAGGTGTCCCCGCGAACTTTTGAATGTAATTTAAACCTATGTACCTAAGTACCGTCCTAAATGTCGTAGTTTTCATAAAAGTAGAGTACAAATGCTGTGTATACCTTTAATTGGCATAATCGCTAGCCCTAAGTCACATTTATTATAAGCTTTGTTATGTTTGCGTGCTTGCTGTTGGTGTACCTAATAAATAAAATAAAATAAAATAAAAAAAAACTTCGTACCGCCACAGAATCCGTTTATTCGATTCCAGGACAACGCCATCTATTTTTAAAACACAACTTTCGCTCGCACAACGCCATCTATTGTAAACTTAAAATAAATATTACCCCACGGGAACGCATTGCCGGGATATAACTTTCAAATTTATAATATTATAACAGTAGGATGTATCTCCCGCGTTCCCAGCCGAAAGCACGGTCCGTTCATCTGCCTCCTGTGCGACGGACGGTCCTTCAAGTCTCAGTCGACACTCTCTGGTCACAAAGCCTTGGTCCATGCGCCGGCGCCGCCTCGACCCGAGCTGGCTTACTGTGTGGAGTGCGACCGACAGTTTCCTACCATCGTGATGTTCAGAAGACACCTGGCCAATGCGGTTCAGCATCGGAAGATCACCAGGTATGTGGCTGTCTCGCTTAAAGCCGCATCCAGACGCGTGTAACGTGCAATGTAATCTAACGAGTAAAGCAACGTGAATCGTGTGTGTGGACGGCGCTGTGAGCGTTATTTATAATGCTTGTAGTGCGTCCACACGCAGGATTGACGCTGCATTCATCATCAGCCATTTGACGCCCACTGCAGGACACAGGCCTCCTCCGTGGTTTTCATAAACATGAAGGGTTTTGCCATAATCGCCACGCTTGGCAGGCGGGTTGGCGATCGCAGTATGCGGTTGGAATCTCAGGAAGACGCTGCTGCCCGTCGCCTGGTAATTGATTTCCTTAGTCGCCTTCTACGAAATTCACGGAAGGAAATAGAGTGACGCTAATTCTTAATCCGGCGCCACACGCGTTGCATTACTCGTTAGCATTACACGTTACACGCGTCTGGATCCGGCTTTAGAAATGGCTCGAGGTCTCGCGAGGTTCAAGATCTCACGAGATCTCGAGACGTTTTGGAATATCTTGAAAGGTCTTACTGCGTGGAGTGCGACCGTTGGTTTTCTACTAGTGTGACGTCCAGAAGACACCTGGCCAGTGCTGTTCAGCATCGGAAAATAACCAGGTGCTCTTGCCTGTCTCGGTTTTTTTTTGTTCTGTTTTGTTTTATTTATTAAGTGCGTGTAACGGGTGACAATAACGAAAGTGAGGCAATGAATCTCGTATAATGGCTCGATATCTTCCGATATCGTCGTGATCCCACGAGAACTCGTCCGCAATTTTATTATCTGGCAATGCCTCAGACCACATCAAAAGTATCGTGAAAGAGGTCAATCGTCGAATCCAACTCGGCTGGGCAGCATTCGGGAAACTTAGAAAAGTCTTTTCGTCTAATACACCTCAATCGCTCAAGACAAAATTATACAACCAGTGTGTGTTACCAGTGATGACTTGTGGCACTGAAACGTGGTCTCTCACTATGGGCCTCATAAGAAGGCTCAAGGTCACGCAACGAGCTATGGAAAGGGCTATGCTCGGAATTTCTCTACGAGATCGAATCAGAAATGATGAGATCCGTAGACGAACGAAAGTCGTCGACATAGCCCAGCGGATTAGTAAGTTGAAGTGGCAGTGGGCGGGGCACATAGCACGCAGAACTGATGGCCGATGGGGCCGAAAAGTTCTTGAATGGGGACCACATATCGGCAAGCGCAGCGTGGGACGACCAGCCACAAGATGGACAGATGACCTCATCCAAGTGGCAGGAAGACGCTGGATGCAGGCCGCTTCCAACCGGTCTTTTTGTAAATCCATGGAGGAGGCCTATGTCCAGCAGTGGACTTCTTGTGGCTGAATGATGATAATGATGTAATCAAAAGTATACAAGTATAATTTTTTTTTTTATAATCACAAAACCATTTTAGATTGTGTGACCGAGACGGTATGCCAGACGTTACGTACGACAGCCTTAAAACACCTCTATTCTCCCCCAGGAAGAAGCAGATCCCGTGTCCGGCGTGCGGGAAGATGTACGCTCGTAAACAAAACATGCGCGCTCACTACAACCTGGTTCACCTAAATCGGAGCGACTTCCAGTGCCGCGAATGCGATTTGGTGAGCTTACATAGTAATCCACTCTCTGTTGTACAGGGTTAACTAGAATATATTGCCGTGTGGCGCCTGATTAAGAATAGCGTCACTCCGTTTCCTTCCTTGGATGTCGTAGAAGGCGACTAAGGAAATCAATTACCAGGAGACGGGCAGCAGCGTCCTCCTGAGATTCCAACCGCATACTGCGATCGCCAACCCGCCTGCCAAGCGTGGCGATTATGGCAAAACCCCTCATGGTTATGAAAACCACCAAGGAGGCCTATGTCCTGCAGTGGGCGTCAAATGGCTGATGATGATGATGATGATGATGATGATGATGATGTTGAACTAGAATGTGCGTAATGCCTGATAACGCCAATCTTCCACACAACACTCACTTGACCTGGTCCCAAACTAGGATACCCTGTGCTATGGTAACCAGGTTAGGACATCGTCATCATTATCATCATCATCATCAGCATCATCGGCCTACGCTTGTCCACTGCTGGACATAGGCTTCTCTTATTGCACGCCACTGAGCACGGTCCTCGGCTACTCTCATCCAGCTCTTGCCAGCCGCCCTGCGAAGATCATCGCTCCACCGAGTCTGAGGACGTCCCACACTACGTTTACCGATCCGCGGTCTCCACTCAAGAACTCGTCTTCCCCATCGGTTTCCAGTTCTTCGTTTGATATTTTTTATTTTATTGTTACCGACAACCTATACGAGAGAGAGATGTTCACAAAACATAATAAACAAGACAGAGGCGCAGCTGGATCTCTTCGAAGCGCGAGATTGACAGATGTGACGTTCGCAGATGTTCCTGAACCGCACCAAGTATGTGTACCACATGCAGCGGAAGCACGAGGCGGGCTACCAGCAGCCGCGGAACAAGCTCTGCGCGCACTGCGGACGCGGCTTCTCGGTACGTTGGTGCACACACGCGCCTAAACACACACACGCACGCACGCACGCACACACGCACGCACGCACGCACGCGGCACGCACGCACGCACACACGCACGCACGGGAAGAGGAAATAGAGGAAACACATTTTTAGGCAATTTTTCATTACGAACCTAAAACTTTCGTAAGCACTAGGTACATATATTAGAAACTCAACTCCTTAATTCTCTTTCTCTTGTTAAAATTTACTAAAATATAAAGTGAAAACCATCTGTTTTAAAGCTGTAAAGCTATATTTTTTAGTTAAGTTTAGTAGTATATTTTCTGTCGCTACAAGTGTTATTCGTTATACCAGCTTAATTTTGAACGCATAACAATTCTTTACATTTTTCTTTTTTTTCGTGACTTTTTTGTACTGTAATGTGACGTTATCTATTGCAATTGCAGACCAACCGCATCCTGCAGAATCACATGCGCACGCACACAGGCGAGCGGCCCTATGCGTGTGCGCACTGCAACGCCAAGTTCGGACAGGAGGTCAGTACACATGATGACATACGATGGTAAGATAAGATAAGATAAGATAAGAATATTCTTTATTAGGCCTTATTGCTAATAGAAATTTCTTCCAGGCAACAGGATGATGTCTAATCTGAATGTCTAGTGATGTCTATCTATGTCTAAGGATTGACGAAATAAATATATCAAGCGAATGCGGGTGGAAGGGCCGGTAAGGGACGTCCCAGGCGGACATACTTCGACCAAATGGGGGATGTATTAGCAAAGGGCAAGATAAAAATTACCCGAAACAGGCGTGCTTGCATGCAACGACTAATGATTGTCGAGGAAGCGAAAGTGATCTGTCAGGATCGTGGCAAGTGGCAGTCCCTGGGCCTCGATTCTGTTAGTGCATTGTAGTATAATGACAGGTACACTGTCGGGTCACGTGACGTGTTTTTTCGTACCATTGACGCCTAGAAGGTTTGATGGGTGTGCCCGCGTAGACTTAAAGCAGCCATGAAATGAAAACCGCCATGTTCATGCAGTTGTCATGTTACTATAATGCATTAACAGAATCTAGGCCCTGATCTCTGCCTACCCCTCTGGGATGCAGGCGTTAGAATGTGTGTATGATGTCTAATCCTGAGATTTCCGCACGTAGGGCCAGTTTCTGAATTGAGAATTTCCCTGAGTAAATAGTTAACTGTAGTGCTGTCTCTTCGAATTTCTCAGAAAAGAAACCGGCCATTAACCTCATAGTTGGGCCACTAATTTGTAAGGCTGCTCTCACGTGGAGCGTGCTGTCTCGCTCACACAATTTAACATTTTTTTTAATATTGTTATCATAAGCAGCCTATATACGTCCCACGGACAGTGGGGCAAGGCCTTCTCTCAGGGATAGAGTATGGGCTTAGACACCTCGCGTGCCCACCGCGGATTGGCGATTTCAAGCGCTGGGGCATGTGAATAGTTCCGAATCCAATGCTCTACCCACTAGGCTATCACCGCTTCTATTGTTGTAATATGACTAAACTTTTGATGAATGTGGTCTGGGGGCCTGATGGATAGTTAAATTGCGGATATTCGAAGCATATTTTTCTTATACTGTACTAAGTATTTCATTGAGAAAATTTGATTCCAAAATTAATTATTTTATATATTGAATAGGATAGGAAAACAAATAGTAGTTTATGTGACTGTCACATAATGAGGGTTATTAAAACACGAGCGAGATTTTAAAAAACGAGCATTTTGAGTTTTTTAATAGCATTGGCGAGTGTTTTAATACCAAGTTATGTGCAGTCTCATACACTACTTTATCTACACTCATGTCTTAATCTTCAAAGTAAGGAATCAAAGGAAAACACGTTTGACAAGCTTTGTACTATACATAAATCTACGGTTATTTTTGAAACAAAATGGCGCAATTTCGACAAAAGTATCTTGACATTCAATCGTCTGCACTCAGTTTTGCGCGCGCAATTTTAGGTATTTTTAATTGCACTTTTGGTACCACGAAAATGAAATTAGGTTTTTTATAGAGTCAACTTTTGACATTAAAAAAAAAACTTAAGTTTTGTTCCGTGATCACAGCAACACTTTAAAAAAATAACTGTAACATAAAGTGAAAAATCTGACCTTTAATGTAACTTTATATTACACTTTTTTTTTTTTAAAGTTATGTATTGTTTGAAGCCTGTCAATATGTGTTTACCTTTGAATTCTTAATTTGAAGATTATGATATGAGTGTAGATAAAATATATAAAATGTCCGTAATTTAATTATGCATCGAACCCCCAGACCACATTTATCGAAAGTGTTATAACAATTATTAAAAGTGTTAAACTGTGCGAGCGAGACAACATGCCCCACGTAAGGACTGTCTTAACAGACTTTGTGAGTTAACAAAATTCCATTCACTTCCAAGGTGGCGCTCAAAACGCATGTCAAGCACATACACCTCAAAATAAAAAGGCAGCCTGCACAGCCGCTGAAGTTCTTCCAGACTTGCTGAGGGGCGCGAAGAGTGGAGGAGACAAATATAGGCGCGAACGGAAACAATCGCCTGGAGGTTCTTAATGCTGCCAATGAAATATGAAGGGAGCGGGGCAAATACTGCTGAGGAGCTTAAAGAGGAGAGGACGAAGCAGAGGAGTGGAGTAGTATCTAGTCAATTACAGAAAAAGGTCGCAACTTGGATCGAGAGCTCGAAGAAAGGAGGAGCAAAGGGGCCCGAGGAGCTCATAGAGAGGAGAGGAAGACAAAAGGGGACTAAAGGGTTACTCACCCCACAGATACAGGTTTGAGTGAGGGTCTCCAGTGTTAAATATGTACTTTATGGAATTTCTTGAATAAATAACTATAAAAAAAAAATCCCGAGTCGCGTATAGGAAAATGCGGTGAATTGAGTCGAGAACTTGAAGGAGCCGAAATTCCGCCGAGGAGCTTAAAGAGAGGAGAACGAGAGAACAGAGGAGTGGAGTAGTCCCGAGTTTCGTGCAAAAGGTCGTAAATTGAGTCGAGAGCTTGAGGCTAGTCAGTTACAAAAAAAGGTCGCAACTTATGTCGAGAGCTCGAAGAAAGGAGGAGCAAATGGGCCCGAGGAACTCAAAGCGAGGAAAGGACGAGAACAGAGGAGTAATCCCGAGTCACGTATAGGAAAATGCGATGAATTGAGTCGAGAACTTGAAGGAGCCGAAATTCCGCCGAGAAGCTTAAAGAGAGGAGAGCGAGAGAACAGAGGAGTGGAGTAGTCCCGAGTTTCGTGCAAAAGGTCATAAATTGAGTCGAGAGCTTGAAGAGAGGAAGAGCAATGTTAGCTTAAGGCGGACCATCAGGAGCTATTGCCATACAAACGTAGTTCGGTTTTTATTTACAAACGAGATCGCTATGAAACTGCCAATACGTTCAGAGGACACAGATCGAGGTTTGATCGTGTTTAAAATATATACACTAATATACTTATGCAAACATACACTTACATAATAAAACTGAATTTGAACGGATATTTACTCGTTTACTGTACCATATTACAATTTTCCGACGTTTCCGTACTTTTGCAAGTGCCGTGGTCTCGGTAGACTGAAGTGACGGGCGTCTTTTTGGAAGCATAAAATTTTTGCCGAGGGTAGTAAACTAACAGTTAATGCTTCCAAAATGACGTCTGTCACCTCAGTCTACCGAGACCACGGCACTTGCAAAAGTACCGAAACGTCGGAAAATTGTAAAATGGTACAGTAAACGAGTAAATTTCCGTTAAAATTCAGTTTTATTATTCAATTCAAAAATACTTTATTGCACAAAAGGGGTTTTTGTACAAAGGCGAGCTTAATACTAGTAAGTATTTTCTTCCAGCTAACCTTGGGTTATGTGGATAGTGCAAGGGGTAGTGCCAAGAACGATTGCAAGAACAAAGATAAAAAAATGAATAAATAATAATAATTATATAAACTACTAGCTGTGCCCGCGACTCCGTTCGCGTACATTTCGATTTTTACGAAGCAGCATTTGTATGGGGGCCACGTCTTATCATAACTGGAGCTAGAATTTAAATAGCCTATCCTGTGTCCCAGATGTCTATATTTTTTTATACCAAATTTCATCAAATTTGGATAATTGGTTTAAGAGTTATGGAGGAACATACATACATACACACATACAGAAAAAAATTCTAAAAATCGTGAAATTAGTCTCAGTATCATATATTGAGCCTATAAACACAATATCTCTGAAAACAAACTAACTTACTCCATGACCGACCCTTACAGATTTATTATTAGTATAGATATTACAATAAAATTACATAGTACAATAAATTACATTATGTCTAGTGCTCGTTTTAACCTCAGAAAATATTATACACTTACCTACATACACTAATACACTGTGTCTATGTTATGCCCAAGAAATTAACGTGCGCAAGTAAAATTATAAAGTTCCAACTGTGCACAAAGTAATGCGGATCTTCACCAGAATTTAAAACGTCGTAGCGGTTATCAAGTTTATGTTGTTGTGCCAGTAATAGGCAAATCATTATAATATAAAATACACTATAAATACACCTAATATTATAAAGAGGTATTATGTTCGTAGGTTTGTTTGTAGGGGGTAATCTCCGCAAGTACTTAACCGATTTAAAAAATGCAGGACCTATAGGCCTTGCTGAGGAGGATCAGCGCCTTTGGGTCCAAAGGGTACGCGGTGGAACCAGCATGCGGCGGCGAAACTGAAAATGGCAATGTAGGTGCCCTTGTACAGAGCCTCAGCGCCGGATGCCCCACGAGGACGCCGAGACTCTCGACATCCTGCCGAGATGTGCCGCTGCGCGTTCTCGAGTTATTTTTCTAATATCGTCGTTCATATTGCAAAATGTCACATGTCAAAAAAAATACGATTTTTGTTTTTTCTTCGAAATAGTAAGAAAAGTCTTTAAATAGAAGAAAATTAAATCGTAATAGTGTACACAGCCAATCAGACTGAGGACATGTCAAAAAAATACGATTTTTGTTTTTTCCATCGAAATAGTATGAAAATTCGTTAAATAGAAGAAAATTAAATCGTAATAATGTACACAGCCAATCAGACCGAGAATTACAATGTCTTGCACGTGTGACAGAATCAATTTTTTATACAATTTCGATAAAAAAAAACAAAAATCGTTTTTTTTTTTTTGACATGTGACATTTTGCAATATGAACGACGATATATAAGATTCTAAGCACGATCTAACCTCGATTTTGTGCCCTCTAAACTCGCACGGGCGGTGTACTATCTTTCGATCTGGCGTGTCGTTTGTGAACAAATACCGAACTAAGTTTGTATGGGAATTGCTCCTTGCGGGGCGGAGAGGATAGAGGTGTAGAATAGTCCCGACTTTCATGCTTGAGATACCATCTTTTTAACAAAAAAAAAAAAAATGTAATTGGACGGCGTAGTAAAGAATACGGTATTCGACACGATCAACAATAAATTATTTCATGTGCTCGATTAAAACAAAAATTACAAAATATCTCGGAAAATGTATCTCTTTTAGTCAATTACTAGTTATTACAATTTTTAAATAGATTAAACATAAAAAGAGTGCTCTGAAATGTGACGTCACAAGCCAGTATTTTCATAGAAAATTCCGTTTGAAAAGTAACTCATTTGATATTTTGTCAAATACCCAATTAGGTATATCGCTCAGAGGAACTGAGAACTGGCGACTTTTAATTTTTTTTTAATTTAGTTGACTTTTTTACGTCTGTTAAAAAGGACTGGCTGTATGTCTGTTTTAAGTGAAATGTCAGAATCGTGGCAAGTGGCAGTCACTGGTCTCTGCCTACCCCTCTGGGATACAGGCGTGAGTTTATGTACTTATGTAAAAAGGTAACGCAGGTACATAATAAAATGGAACGGCAGTCACAAGATAATTTAAAGGGAAATTATATCGCTGCAAACCACATAAGAGCAATTATTTAGTTGAAACTAGTCCTGTGTGTATTGACCGAAAGCGAACGCTCACACTGACGAAAAGTATGTGCAATATTACTATGTAAATAAATAACATTTTAAAAGGCCTGATTTATTTTTTTGAGTCCGATCACTTGTAAAATAAACCCATTTCAGAATATAGATCTTATTAGAGTTTATAGACAACTTGGTGATTAAGCCCAACTCTCTCTCTCTGAGAGAAGGCCTGTGCCCTACAGTGGGACGTATATAAGCTGCTTATGAATGGCTATAACAAAACTTATTCCCTAGGCGTGGGGCACACAGGCCAGCGGCCACACAGAAGGGACGTGGGGCGGGAGCGAAGAAAATACGCGACGCGTTGCATAGTAACGCGCGGGGTGACCCGTTCTGTGTGGGCTTCGTCCCGTACCTTCATTACACTGTATTAAAGTGAATTGAATTAACGTCGCGTCTTTTTCGCGCCCCCCCACCACGTCCCTTCTGTGTGGCCGCTGGCTAGGAAGGGCGTGGACCAGGGCGCGTAAAAGTAGGGTAGGTACCTACCTCACATACACCTAAATTAAAGATGCATTTTTTTTCTCGCCTGCACCATAGTATGGTGCATCGTTGGATTGGTCGTTTAAAAATATTGTGGGTGTAGGAAAACCATTATTCGATTTAGGGTTCCGTTTGCGAAATATTAAGTTTAAAACCGCAAATTTTTGTTACAGTAGGGCGTCCCCTCTCCCCCATCCCGGCTAAACGGTAGATTGTAGAAACTCGAAAAAATTCAGGGTAGTAGCAAATATTCTTATAATGAATTTAAAAGGACAACTATCACGGCTAAGTATTAGCTATAATTCCATTGAAAATTACTTCGATGAAGTTGTAGCAGGTAAAAACCTCTCCTACGGAACCCTACACTGCGCGTGGCCCGACACGCACTTGGCCGGTTTAAATTTTACATTTCGGTACATAGAAGTTAGTATATTTTTATTTACCTACCCTAACTCTATGTAGGTAGGTAAATAAATAATATATTCTCTGGACTCGGAGAATTATAATGTCAACCCCAGAGCCCGGACATGTACCATTCAAGTACGTAGACTTCAGGTCCCGGAGAGGTGGCAGCTGTATCTCACTTCCTAATCAGCGTCAATGGCTTTGGGAGAGCCCGAAGATATTCTGTATGAGAGAATGAACACTGAATGAATCACCATCATCAGCCATTTGGCGCCAACTGCAGCGACTCCGCGCCACAGTAACCAGGTCGTCAGACCATCTGATGGGGGGGCTGCCCCGCTGCGTCGACCGCGTCGCCAGGTCATAACTTTTCCGCCCCAACGGCCATCAATTCTCAGAGCTATGTGCCCCGCCCACTGCCACTTCAACTGAGCAATTCTTTCGAGCTATATTAGTAACTCGGGTGCATGAATAGAATGAATGAATCACAAGTCGTTATTTAATTTTTATTTATGTCGATGTTTTTACTGTACAATAATAACAAACTATTTACATACCTACAATGTTAGAAAATAACAAATGTTGCATGCGCAGAGCCAAATACTTATCCAACTACCATATTATGTACCTACGTCATTTCATGAAAATAAACTCATTTCATTTCAAATTTCAAAGTGTAATGTAACAGCAGTTACATAACGTTAGAAAATGTTGCTTAACGTTTATTGTACAGCTTTTTTAAACAAATTGTAACAAAAGTTATAAATTGTTAATTACAACATGATATAAAATGTTATATAAATTTTATCTTTTTGTTGCACAGTAGAACGTCGATTATCCGAACTAATTGGGGGACATGGGTGTTAGGAAAACCGGTCTATTCGGATAATCGAACTATGTACTTTTATTTACCAACAAAAACCATATTTATAATAATTTCAATCATTTTTATTGCAACGGCAAGTAGGAAGTACCGATGGGGTAGACGAGTTCTTCAATGGAGACCGCGGATCGGTAAACGTAGTGTAGGACGTCCTCAGACTCGGTGGAGCGATGATCTCCGCAGGGCGGCTGGCAAGAGCTGGATGAGAGTAGCCGAGGACCGTGCTCAGTGGCGTGCAATAGAAGAGGCCTATGTCCAGCAGTGGACAAGCGTAGGCTGATGATGATGATGAAGTAGGAATCAAGCTTACTTTCTAAAATAAACAGCCTTTACATAATAAGATACATTGCACGTACACACATTCATAACAGGTAATATGTACTAACAACAAGGTTTGCTGGAAGAAATCTCTCACAGAGATAAGCTCGCCTTTGTACATGTACTTTCTTTTGTTACCTTTCCTGTACTCTATTCTTGTGTGTGCAATAAAGTATAATAATGTATCAATGAAAAAAATCTTTAATCTTCGTCTGCTGAAGAAAGCCCACGAACAGCTGGAACACGTACTTCTTTGAGAACCTATTTCTAATAGTGTTCACATTCAGCTTGTACTTGAAATCATCGCGTGGTAGTATGAAGCGTTTACACGCTTCAGATGCAACAGGGTATGTTTTTGTCTCCGTTATCTGACCCACTAAAGTCGTCAAAATATAAGAAGCCCGTTTTGACAGCTACAAAAACAATAGAATCTAACCTAGTTTGAGATCAAAAACATTAAAAATCGAAACTATGAGTATCCTTTCAGGCTACAAAATCTCTTTTTTTCTTTCGAGGGTTAAATAATATGTCAGAGTGTGTGTCTTTTTATGTATTTGTTCAAGTAAGTCCAAAGTAAAATGCAATTTTGTGTAGCTGTCAAAACGGGCTTCTTACATTTCGAAGACTTTAGTTGATGAATTACTGCCGGCGTCAGTCACGGAGTCTACAAGTTCACTATCCTACATTATTGGATGCCCTTTATCTCCATCCAAGATAAAGGACACCCAAGGGCTCTCATTGGTTCAACACCCATTGTTGATCTCTTCTTCAGCATAGGTGGTGAGGAGAAGCGGGGTCCAAGCCTCCTAGCCAGTTCGGTTAAGCGGTCGTTCGGATAATCGACGCTGTACCGTATAACATCATGTCAGCGGGACGTTAGCGGAAGGGAGACAGACCCAAACCAGTTATTCCAGAATGTTATATAGACCGTACAGATCTTAGTCACAGATCCTCACAGGTCTTTACAGTGTATGTGGGAGTGATTAACGTGGTGTGATGCGTAGTAAATTACCATTAGTCAATTACTAAAGTAGTAATTGTAAAGGAGTAACCGCCAAAAAGATTTGTGCGGACTATACAACTAGTTCAACTAGTGTGGGGGCGTTTATAACATTCTTGACATGTTGTAGCGAAATGTTACACACTGTTATTAAATGTTATCGTGCACAATGTTTTATAACGTTATATAACTGCTGGGTGGGAGCACCTTAACAAACAACTACTAAGCAGCCTATATATACGTCCCACTGTAGGGCACAGGCCTTCTCTCAGGGAGAGAGTATGGAAGAAGGAAAACATCGTGAGGAAACCTGAGTGTCTGAGCTATTCATATACCTCAGCGCTTGAAACCGCCAACAAACAAATGAATGAATACAATCAATGAACAAAATAAATGATTAGAAATGATTTATTGACTTCTTAAGAAAAAGGCTCGGCACTTGTCTACGTCCCGCCCAACTTTTCAACGTTTCGTCTTCCCGCGCTTCCTCTTCAAGTGCACCAGCTGGTTGTGCGTGTACAGGGACGCCTTGTATGGGAACGTGGCGCCGCAGGTAACGCACTCGTACGGACGGACGCCGAGATGGGTGTTCATATGCTGCTTGAGGCCTTGGTGCACCTGGAAGAACGCCCGCAACTTTTGGAGATTTTTCAAATACCTCACGTCTCTAAATTAAAAAGTGTCAGGTCAGTCTCTCAATTATGTTAAACCTCAATTATGTTAGAACCTAAGGCGAAAAACCTAAGACTAGTTTTTGGACTGTCACACATAAGTGCTATCAGTTGCGGATTCGCGGTGGTGGGTCCGAAAATAATCTCTATTAACATGATTGAGAAACTGGTCTTTATGCAAGAACGATCTGTAAAACGATATGATTTTTAGGGCCCTATTACTACCCATAAAATATAGACATAACTCTCCCGTGTCCGTGTGGCGCCGGATTAAGAATAGCGTCACTCCATTTCCTCCCGTGGATGTCGTAGAAGGCGACTAAGGAAATAAATTACCAGGAGACGTAGACGGGCAGCAGCGTCTTCCTGAGATAATAACATACTGCGATCGCCAACCCACCTGCCGAGCGTGGCGATTATGGCAAAACTCCTCATGGTTATCAAAACCAGGGAGGCCTATGTCCTGCAGTGGGCGTCAAGGGGCTGATGATGATGAACCGAATAAGATTTGAATTAAAAAAAATCTCCAAAATCGGTTCTGAAGTTGAGAGTCTAAATGTGACATTGTGATGTGCAAACACACGTTTACTTTTGTAGTTTTCGCGAGCGAACTAACATTTTCAGGTTTTCCATACGGTTTGGCCCACGTGTAACTATACAATAATACACTTTACAAAATCTTGGTCAGAGTGTGATCTATTTTGTAAACATGCACTATATCGGTAGGGTTGCCATACGTCCCGTATAAACGGGACTGTCACCGTATTTGACCATCATCATCATCGGCCATTTGACGCCCACTGCTGAACATAGACCTCCCTCACGGTTTTCCTAACCATGAGGGGTTTTGCCATAATCGCCACGCTCGGCAGGCGGGTTGGCGATCGCAGTATGCGGTTGGAATCTCAGGAAGACGCCGCTGCCCGTCTCCTGGTAATTGATTTCCTTAGTCGCCTTCTACGACATCCACGGAAGGAAATGGAGTGACTCTATTCTTAATCCGGCGCCACACGGAATATAATATATACGGTATTTGACCATCCCGTCCCTTATGGCTACATATCCCGTATTTGTCCCGTATTTCGACAAAATACGGAGATAGAGGTGAGTGCGAGCGGCCGTCCGGCTGGCGGCGGCAAAAGTAAAATCTACTTCAAAATATGACTGGGCGAAAGAATTACTAAGTAGGTACTCAGTTTGATGTTAATTAATGCTAAAAATTATAAACAGACGTGTAACATCTGGAATAAAAATTCTTTTTTTTTTGTGAGTCTTGGGCGTCGCGCGTCTGAAGAGAAAACGTCCCGTATTGGTTCCTAAAAGTTATGGCAACCCTATATATCGGTCATAAGCGAGTTCATACACCGACTGGGACATGGCCGATTTTTGGGTGGCTGTGACCACAACCTCTTTCGAGGTCTGCATCCGCGCCCGCTACCACTTCACACGACGTCGGAGCCCTCAGATGTTGGTATTCGTTGGACCATCTCTGCCAAAACTGCTGCCCGATTAGCTGCAGGTGTATAGCGAAATCAGCTTTAATAATTTGTAGGCAAAACGCGATTTAGACTGATTGAGAAAGAGGTTTTCAACGAAATTGGCACACAGCCACTTAGTCACAACGATAATATTAAATGACATTTAGGCATAACGCGACTTTGGCTCACTGCGTTTTAGGTAGGTATACCGAGCGAAAAGGCCTATATATAAATACGCTTGCTTACCCTGAAAACCTTTCCGCAAACAGTACAGGCGTAGGTCTTGCGGAGTTCGGGCGCCCTGTGCTGGCGACGGCGGTGTGTGTTCCTCAAGTTTCTGTTTACGAAGCTCTGAAACAGTGGCCGACAGATAATATAACATAAGTACTAAGCAGCCTATATACGTCCCACTGTGGGGGCACAAGAGCGGTGGTAGCCTAGCGGGTAGAACATCGGACTCGGAAGCGAAAGACCCAGGTTCGATCCCCGGTGCGGGCATATAACTATGACTTGGTTTTCTAAGTTATGTACATTTGTGAAGTTATAGTAGCAATACCACTCGCTAACGGTGAAGGAGAACATCGTGAGGAAACCTGAGTGTCAGAGCTATTCACATACTCGTACCTCAGCGCTTGAAATCGCCAATCCGCGTTGGGCACGCGAGGTGATTAAGCTCATACTCTCTCCCCGAGAGAAGGCCTGTGCCCTACATAAGCAGCCTATACACAGTCCACGGGTTAGTGCAACAATAGTTATTTGTTATGCAAGGCTGCAAAGTTAATTTTTGGCGCGAGTACCTTGTATTGAAACCTGAGCAAGCGAAGGATTCTCGGATTGAGCCACGAGCGAAGCGAGTGGTTCAAATATAGAATCCTGAGCGTAGCGAGGGTTTCAAAGGTACGAGACGCTAAATAACTTTGCTGCCGAGCGCAACACACAACTTTTCACCTCACTAAAGCGAGGAAAATGTTAGGTGCAAGAAAAACAGTTTTAATAAATATTAAATTACTGTTTATTTATTTCAAAAATTAAAAGTAAAATTACTACAATTGGTAATATTGAAAGTTAAATTTTTTTTTTAATCAAATTTTCTTGCCGGCCAGTGCGATTCTTTAAATGAGGCTGGCGCATGACATGAAATAAGTATTTGCATTTCAATCATCAATGGACTGGCTGCAGAGAATATAAACTATTACGAAACCAATGAGGTTCTATATATATGTAATTTATTGTACGAAACCTTTATTGAATAAAAATATTCGAATTTTAAAAACACTTTCCACGCTAGCGGATAAAGTGCGATTTTCCACGCAGATTTCGAATGATAAACAGAGCTTTTACGAGCTAGTGAGGTGAAATAGTTATTTGTTATGCAAGGCTGCAAAGTTAATTTTTGGCGCGAGTACC
Source organism: Yponomeuta evonymella (assembly GCA_963969515.1). NCBI lineage: Eukaryota > Metazoa > Arthropoda > Insecta > Lepidoptera > Yponomeutidae > Yponomeuta > Yponomeuta evonymella. Next base: position 4,251,740 of record OZ018372.1, read on the forward strand.
ATGTATTGAAACCTGAGCAAGCGAAGGATTCTAGGATTGAGCCACGAGCAAAGCGAGTGGTTCAAATATAGAATCCTGAGCGTAGCGAGGGTTTCAAAGGTACGAGACGCTAAATAACTTTGCTGCCGAGCGCAACACACAACTTTTCACCTCACTAAAGCGAGGAAAATGTTAGGTGCAAGAAAAACAGTTTTAATAAATATTAAATTACCGCTCATATTTTATGATTTCTTTCGATTTTATCAAAAAACAAACCAAAATAATGGAAGTAAAGTGAATTCAATAAAGAGAAGAAAGTTTTTTTTTTAAATCAAATTTTCTTGCCGGCCAGTGCGATTCTTTAAATGAGGCTGGCGCATGGCATGAAATAAGTATTTGCATTTCAATCATCAATGGACTGGCTGCAGAGAATATAAACTATTACGAAACCAATGAGGTTCTATATATATGTAATTTATTGTACGAAACCTTTATTGAATAAAAATATTCGAATTTTAAAAACACTTTCCACGCTAGCGGATAAAGTGCGATTTTTCACGCAGATTTCGAATGATAAACAGAGCTTTTACGAGCTAGTGAGGTGAAATAGTTATTTGTTATGCAAGGCTGCAAAGTTAATTTTTGGCGCGAGTACCTTGTATTGAAACCTGAGCAAGCGAAGGATTCTAGGATTGAGCCACGAGCGAAGCGAGTGGTTCAAATATAGAATCCTGAGCGTAGCGAGGGTTTCAAAGGTACGAGACGCTAAATAACTTTGCTGCCGAGCGCAACACACAACTTTTCACCTCACTAAAGCGAGGAAAATGTTAGGTGCAAGAAAAACAGTTTTAATAAATATTAAATTACTGTTTATTTATTTCAAAAATTAAAAGTAAAATTACTACAATTGGTAATATTGAAAGTTAAATTTTTTTTTTAATCAAATTTTCTTGCCGGCCAGTGCGATTCTTTAAATGAGGCTGGCGCATGACATGAAATAAGTATTTGCATTTCAATCATCAATGGACTGGCTGCAGAGAATATAAACTATTACGAAACCAATGAGGTTCTATATATATGTAATTTATTGTACGAAACCTTTATTGAATAAAAATATTCGAATTTTAAAAACACTTTCCACGCTAGCGGATAAAGTGCGATTTTCCACGCAGATTTCGAATGATAAACAGAGCTTTTACGAGCTAGTGAGGTGAAAAAAGAATTTAATCAGGTGGTTTGAACAAACTTGGACACAGAGCTGCGACATGGCAGATAAAGCCATTGAATTTTAAGTCGTCTACCGAGGAGTAGCCAATTATAAGCGTACAATGACATCTAGTGACATTGACCAGCGGCATCTCATTATTAGTGTGGTAGCTGACTGGTTTACGAAAAATGTTTCATTATAATTTAATTGTTTGATCATAATTTCGATTTCATTCATTAATGGATTAAATCGTTAGGTTTTAGATAGATAGATAGATAGATAAAACATTTATTTGCATCTGCGTACACACACATATACAACAATTTAAATACAAGAAATAGTTGCACAAGAGAAAACCGAGCACAATTTTACAACATTGAGACAAACAGAGAGCACAAAAATGCAAGCACAGGCAAAACAACAGAATACGAGAAAACGATTTGTGGGTGTGGCAAATGCAAAGGGGCTCTGACTCAGCATATGCTGAAGAGGCGGACCACTCCAGCGCTGGTCTTCCGTCAGTAACCAGTAAAGCGCTGACGTGCAGCACTCGGAAACGAAACTAGGTTAATAAATAAATAAATGAATCGGCAGCAATTGGATATTCAAATGTCAAAGTATAAATTATTAATGATAGCATTAACGGTATATTAAATTTACATAAGTACATATTGAATAAATGTCATTGTGATAGTAATATGTCGAATTATGATATAGTATTTAATATTTATTTATTTAAGTGCATGCTTCGTGACGAAGTAATGCCAAACAATTGTGTAACAGGTTTAACAGGTTTTGTTACTTTCGTTTGAAGAAAAACACAACTATCGGGGAAAGGTGGTTCAAATTCCTTATTTTTCAAAAAATAAAATAAGTTAGTTACAAATCTTACCAACAAGCGACGTCAGCGCCAGTCGCCAAAAAAAAACTATTGAATGATCTTCTATCCCTGCTTAAAATTCAATGATAAAGGTAGTTTTTTATTTATTTGTTCATAGACTAGTAGACGACCCACCTCGTCGCAGAAGCCGCACTCATACCGGCTGAGACGGAGATGCATATTCTCGATGTGGTATAACAGACTCTGCTTTAACAGGTACGTTTTGCCACAGTCGTCACACTCGTAGCTAGAAAGATAGAAAGATGAATTACTTATTTGCATTTACACACACACACAGACAATAAAATATATTAAGCAGAGCGGCAGTAGCGGATAGGTAGAACGCCGGCCTCGCGTTCGGGTGGTCGTGGGTTCGAATCCCGGCTTGTACCGATAAAGTTATTTTCTAAGTTACGTACATAAGCAGCCTATATATACGTCCGACTGTAGGGCACAGGCCTTCTCTCAGGTAGAGAGAATACGACTCGCTAACTGTGGCGAAAAATAAAAATAAATAACAACAACAATAATAATATTTTACAGTTCGTTTAATCTGTGGAATCACAACAACTTTTTTTTATTGTTTTTTTCAAGGTCACAATCTAACAGGTTAAAATAAATTAGACCAGCATATAACAAGTGTTGCCTAATGTAGGTTCGTTTAATGTTCCCTGTATCTTCGGCGATTTTTTTAATAGAGGCATAATTTTTACACTGTTCGCAAAATGAAACAATACTTCGGCCTCATAAGCAGCCTATATACGTCCCACTGTAGGGCACAGGCCTTCTCTCAGGGAGAGAGTGTGGGCTTAATCGCCACGCGCGCCCACTGCGGATTGGCGATTTCAAGCGCTGAGGTATGTGAATAGCTCAGACACTCAGGTTTCCTCACGATGTTTTCCTTCGCCGTTAGCGAGTGGTATTGCTACTATAACTGCACAAACGTGCATAACTCAGAAAACCAAGTCATAGGTATATGCCCGCACTGGGGATCGAACCTGGGTCTCTCGCTTCCGAGTCCGATGTTCGCGATGGTGACCCACTAGGCTACCACCGCTATGGACCGCTATGGACTTCGGCCTCCCTACTGTAAAATCTTGATATTTCGCAAACGGATCCGAAAATCAAGACAATGGTCTTCTACACTTACGATATTTTTTTACGACCAGTCAAACGATACCCCACACTATACTATCTAATAGGAGAGAAAAAAGAATCCGTAATTTAGGTGTAGGAACTGTAAAAAGGTGTGTCAGCTGTTGGTGCCGGCTGCCGTCGATAGATGGCAGTCGTTGAGCCAAGTCAGAGGCCTTAGGGCGGCTTGACAACTTCTGACAGTAGACGAGCCATTAGTCTACAAGCCTCCACCAATCCGGACTTGGCCCCCGTGGTGGAGTATGGCCTATACCTTCCTCAGGGAAGAGACCCGTGCCCCTCGGTGGGGACATAATGGGTTGATGATGATGATGATGATGATGATGAACTGTAAAAAAAAATGTTTTTAGAGATTTATTCCACCGCTTTGTCGGGGTGATTATTCTATATTATGTCAATGCCAAATTTCAGCTTTCTAGTACTGATCGTCTTCGACCTAGACCGCGGACGGACAGACGGACGGACACGGCGAAACTATGAAAGGGTTCCTTGTCGACAACGGAACCCGAAAAATGTTACGATGTGCGAGCGAGACAGCACGCCCGACGTAATCGCAGCCTTGACACAATTAGTAGATGCACCATAAAGGCACCATAAGACTCCGTGCGGCGCCGGATCAAGAACAGCGTCACTCCATTTCCTTCCGTGGATGTCGTAGGAGGCGACTAAGGAAATACATTACCAGGAGACGGGCAGCGGCGTCTTCCTGAGATCCCAACCGCATACTGCGATCGCCAACCCGCCTGCCGAGCGTGGCGATTATGGCGAAGCCCTTCGCGGTTAGGGAAAACCACGAGGGAGGCCTGTGTCCCGCAGTGGGCGTCGAATGGCTGATGATGGAAGGCGTGTACTATCAGCCGTACTGTCAGCTTTCCACGGGTATGTAATGTCAACATTGCGGTTTGGAATTGTATTTTGGGGCAATTGCACTGAAGTAACTACAATATTTAAAGCCCAAAAAAGATGTCTGAGAGCGATGTGTCAGTTAAAATCTACTGAAACCTGTAAGCCATATTTTAAGGCACTGAAAATTCTTACACTTACCTGTCTATATGTATATGAAGTTGCTGTCTTTGTCAAAAAAAAACGAGTCGCTATTTCCAAAGGCGCATGAAAATAGCTCTAGAACAATACGGCATCCACATAAACTAAAAATTGAATCCTGTAAAACAGCCTTCAAACAAAAAAGCATTGTGGTCATGGGACCAAAAATATATAACAAGTTGCCAGATAATCTAAAATCGCTAAATACTATTCAATTTAAAAGAAAATTATATGACATGCTGACTAATAAATGCTATTATGACATGAAAGAGTTCTTTGAAGATAAATTGTAATTTAGATCAGACATTTATTAATTTAGTTTGTAATTATTGACACGCTGACATGTATATTTTTATCATTGACATTAATTTTGTATTTATTTAAATTGTTTTTTTTTTTTTTTAATATTAACTTAATCTTTTAATTTTTGACATTCTGTATTTAATTGTATTTTTATAAAATTATTTAAAAAGTTTTACTTGTGACATAAGATTTGTATGCCTATTTAGGTAGAGCACAAAAGAAGCTATATTTTTTCAACCATTACACCTGATGTACTTGTGTCTCACAAATCAATAAATGAATTGAATTAAAAAAATTAAAAAGTACTCACTTAACGTCAGTGCGCGCGACGTGAGTCCTCGCCTTTTTAACGTGCGCCCGGTACAAGTGCACATTTGGAAACTGTTTGTCGCACTCTGCGCAGTAAGCGTTCTCGTCGGGTTCCTGGCGACATGGGAACGCTGTTGGTTACACCCGAGATTTCCGCACTGACCCCCGGTTTCTCGTGCACAATCTGTTGGTCTACTGCAAACCAGTCGGTTGATCAAATTGCATATAAAAACCGGCCAAGTGCGAGTCGGACTCGCGCACGAAGGGTTCCGTACCATTATCTATACAACACTAGACACAAATATCGAGAAAAAAAACGGCAAAAATCACGTTTGTTGTATGGGAGCCCCCCTTAAATTTTTATTTAATTATTTCAAGCGTCTACCTGATTCCGTTATTAACATCGAGCAAAAAACGGCCCAAAAATTACGTTTCTTATATGGGAGCCCCCTTTAAATATTTATTTTATTCTGTTTTTAGTATCTGTTGTTATAGCGACAACAGAAAAACGTCATCTGTGAACATTTAAACTGCCTAGCTATCACGGTTCATGAGATACAGCCTGGTGGCCGACAGACAGGTGGACAGTGAAGTCTTAGTAATAGCGTCCCGTTTTGCACTCTTCGGGTACGGATCCCTAAAAACAACTCACAGCTGTTAACAGTAGATCAAATAAATAAATAATTAACATACTTAACACAATCACTTGTCGTGGACCTAAACTAGGTTACCCTGTACTATGGTTACCAGGCAAGGACATCACAAACATGGACATTGGACATAGTACAAATGTACGGCGGCCCCAAGTGGGAATCGAACCCACGACCTCCGGCATGGTAACCAGACGTGATGCCGCTGGACCAACGAGACAGTCATAATGTACAGACTGTCAGTGTACGAGAAACTGGGGGTTAGCCTCACAGTTGGGCCATAACACGTAGAGAACAGCTGAGGTATGTGCACACCATTGGCACTCGGGTTTCCTGACTGTGTAATTAGTTACATTTTACTTCATAATTTTAGGGTTCCGTATCTAAAAAGGAAAAAACAGAACCCTCATTATAGGAACACTGTTGTTCTGGGAACGCGTGGAGGTATCGAGTTTAATTTCAAAACCATATACTCAGGTCTACAGTACCTTTAAGCTGTGAAAAAATCAAACTTCTAAGTTATGCCGCAAAAGAACCTATATTTCTACACTCAAGGGAGTTTATAGGGTACTTTCCGTTGACCTAGAACTATGAAATTTGGCAAGTAACATCGTCGTAGACCACAAGCACATAGAAAAATCTGAAAACTATACATTTATAATAAAATCATAAAAATATTGTCTTCGAAGTTCGGGAAAAGCTCAGAAAAACTGCGAGACTCGACTCCTGCACTATGAATTTGGATTTACCTACAGTTTCCAGCAAATGGGCGGAAATCACGAATATTTACAAATATGTTGTACCGTTACCGATATTCACAGAATTATTAATAATACTGCTTTTCACAATGGAAATAAAATTTTGCTAAAGATTTAAAAATCACGCTGTACTGTGATGCGCCAAAGTCACACGCACTGTTCTCGTACAATTACTATGTTTTCACACCTGCTATTCAGAAAAGATCCCTTGATTCCCTCAAATGAGGGACCAAAGTTGTACTTTTCTTCCCTGATATTCTAGTCTTTTTTTATTGCCCTCAGCATGATCCGTGTGCAGATTTTCACAAAATGTAATTCCAATTCGATTTTCATTTTGTTGCAATCGATCATAAACTTCTTACGATATCTTAATTGTGTTTGATTTAAATTTTCCTTATAGCAGGTGTGAAAAGCAGTATGTGTCACTCGGTAGCAAAATTATTTCCGTCTTGGGCGTAAACACTTGTATCCCTCGCTACGCTCAAGATTCTACTTTAGAATCCCTCGCTACGCTCAAGATTCAACTTTAGAATCCCGAGCGTACGGGATTCTATTGTAGAATCTTTCGCTTCACTCAGGATTCAATATACCGCCCTCGCCGTAAATATATAATTTTGCTCCCTTGAGACACAATCTTCTATTGTTTGTAGCAATAAAACAATTAACTCGTTCATACGCTCATTCAAATCGACCTTCGCGAACCAAGCGGTAGCACCGACCTTGACCTGCGGTTTCACGTGGAAATCCCGCATGTGTTTGTACAAATTGAAGTCGCCCTTGTACGTCTTGTGGCAAATCTCGCACTCTAGACGCAGCACTTTCGTGTGAGCCCTGGAAAAGAGGAAAAAATATTGTACAAAAAACATTGAGTGTGTGTGAGTGAGTGAGTGAGTGAGTGAGTGAGTGAGTGAGTGAGTGAGTGAGTGAGTGAGTGAGTGAGTGAGTGAGTGAGTGCGTGCGTGCGTGCATGCGAGTGTTCTTAGCTGAGTAGAACCTAATGTTTGAAGGACGCCTTGCAAACATGAGAATAGATCTATTTCAGAGAAACGTGAATTGTAGGTGTTTACATGTCTGGAATTTACCGCGTGTGAAACGCGGGGCAAGCCCGTCGACTCACGTGCGTTTGTGTCGCTGCAGCAGCATCGGCGTCGGGTACCGGCGGTCGCAGGCGTCGCAGGCGTGCGCCGGCGCAGTCGGGTGTGCGGTCCGCCTGTGCTTCCTCAGCTCGACCAGTTGCCTGCGACACGTCGCCGTATATTTAGTGGGGCTTTTATTCTTACATTTTCAGGGCTCCGTAGTCAATAAGGTGTTGTGTGGTGAGGCCCTTATAATGGTGTTTAGAGCATTCTAAGAAATGGATAATGTTTAATAATATTTAATATGATATCTTAGATATAAGCTGGCATGATACCCAGAACGAATGTAATATAAATAGGTAACCTAGATTGGGGAGCATTAACCCTCCGCACGTGTAATATGTGAATCATCATCATCATCATCATCAGCCATTCTTCGCCCACTGCAGGACATAGGCCTCCCTCATGGTTTTCCCTAACCACGAAGGGTTGGATGTCGTAGAAGGCGACCAAGGCAATAAATTACCAGGAGACGGGCAGCAGCGTCTTCCTGAGATTCCAACCGCATACTGCGATCGCCAACCCGCCTGCCAAGCGTGGCGATTATGGCAAAATCCTTCATGGTTAAAAACCATGATAGAGGTCTATGTCCTGCAGTGGGCGTCAAATGGCTGATGATGATGAACAATTAAGTCACAGCAAAAACGGGTGTCTGTATAGAAAAAATTAAGGTTTAAACATTTCAAAAGGAAATATATATAGCTGAGATTTATACCTAAGTAATGAGAAGAGAGCCTACTCACTCACTCCTAAAACAGTTCGCGTCTAACTTAGATTGGAGTGACATTGCGTTTATACCATAGAAGAGGCATACAAAGTTAGGAAAAATTAAGGCTGGCTTGCGCTGCGCGATCGAAAAGTTAGGAAGAAAGTAGGCACTTTCGATGTTACAGAAATATTAATCGCATTAACAGAATTTTGACGACCGACGTAAGAGATTTCAAGTCGCGAAAGAATCGCGCGACCGTGCGACCGCGACTCACGTGAAGCGCGCCGGGCACAGCCTGCAGAAGCGCGGCGACGTGTCGTGGTGTCGTATGAAGTGCTGGTAGATCTTGCGGTAGCTGAACTCGGTGCGGTCGCAGTCGCGGCAGTCGAAGCGGCTGGTAACAAATGCAGAGATGTCCTATGAGAAATGCTTTTAATCAATTAACGATATTTTTAACGAGAGAAGGAAGCTATGATGATTCAATTGCTTTATATTGTTACGTTCTAGGGGTGGGTTCGTGATTGAAAAAGCACTTTATACACCGATGAATAGGAGTAGGATTTATTTGCACACAATTTCTTAACTTCACAACACTTTTCTCTAAATAAACACTCCATCAAGTCGTGGTAGGTTCTGCCGTCTCGATCGATCGTGTGGTCTCTGTCACATCTTTCCGGAATGTTCGGACTACAGCTATCCCTCTCTAATAGTGCTATCTCTTTCACTCCTATTGAACATTCCGTCATATACTGAAATGTACTTCAAGGGCCCATAAGGGGTCCTGAAAATGGGTTTTCAGGTTATTGCGTCATCGGATAGAGGGTGGCCTGAAATGGACTGAAAACATGTTTCAGGCGCCTGAAAACCATAGTAACTTGGGTGCAATTTTGATAAACTAGTATGTGACAGAGCACCCTCTGAAACGGTCCGAAACGGTTTTTCAGTCTGCTGAAAACGCCTCCAAGGCACGGAAAACGCGTTCAAAGTTTTACCTCCTATCCACCGTCGTAACAATATTAATTAGAATAAGCGACTTCACTTTCGAGCTACGGAGCGAGCCATGCCAGGCCTCGGACTGGTGGATAGAGTACCAAGTGCCGTCATCCGAAGTCGGACGAAGGTTGATGATATTGGTGACCGAATCTCGAGTCCTGAAGTGGCGATAGGCGGGACACCTGGCGAGGCGGGAAGACGGCAGGTGGGTGATGATGATGATGATGATGATGATGACTTTACTTTGTCTATGTCTACAAATGTTGCATGTCAAGACCGACAGAATGTGCGTTCTATAATATGATTTATGAACTGTACTTATATTTATGTATGTACTTCCACATTCTAGCAAATAAATGAATTGAAATTTAGTTACCTTTGTGTTAACGAAGTTGGCCAGTTGTTCTACATTTGTTTTGGTGGGATTACAGCCTACAGCCTAGAACTTGGCACCAAGAACTGTAATGTTTTACGACATACGGCCGTTTTCGCAGAAAGCGACAAAGATACGCCAAGAGAATAAAAGAAAACACATTTTTGCTAAATAACTAACCTCTGGTTTCTCGTACAATCCATTATCTGTCAACAACTGTGAGTCGTTTTTAGGGTTCCGTACCCGAAGGGTGTCAAACAGGACCCTATTACTAAGACTTAACTGTCCATCTGTCTGTCACCAGGCTGTATCTCATGAACCGTGATAGCTAGGCAGTTGAAATTTTCACAGATCATGTATTTCTGTTGCCGCTATAACAACAAATACTAAAAACGGAATTAAATAAATATTTAAGGGGGGCTCCCATACAATCGTTGTCTAGAGACAGCGCTCTCCATCTAGCGGCCATCTATGTAACCTTCACAGCGCCGATGTCGTGTCGTTAAATGTCAATGTTAAACGCTTCTTGTTGGTTTCTATAGATGGCGCTGTTCTCAAATTCGATCTTTGTCTAATGTTGTATAGATAATGGTACGGAACCCTTCGTGCGCGAGTCCGACTCGCACTTGGCCGGTTCGTATTCCAGCCAAAGCAAAGGGTCTCTCCCTGTATGGGAGGTTTTGCCGTAATCTCCACACTTGGCAGGCATATTTACTTTATTTTCATTTAATTATTTATTTTTGAAGCTAATATAGAACTTAATATTCTGTGAATATTTCAAGCGTCTGCCTGTTGCCGTTATTAATATCGAGCAAAAAACGGCAAAAAAATACGTCTGTAGTATGGGAGCCCTCCTTAAATATTTATTTCATTCCGTTTCTAGTATTTGTTGTTATAGCGGCAACAGAAATACATCATCTGTAAGAAATATATCATCGGACGGACGGACGGACGGACGGACAGACAGACAAACGGACGGTGAAGTCTTACAAACGATGATGTTCTTAACTCGTCTGTGTATTATGTCTGTATGTTCAGCGATAATTATTTACCACGCTGTCCGATTTCATTAATTTTTTTTTTCAAGCTCCAAGGGTGGTCTCTCTCTGTTGGCGGAATTCATCAGACAATCATCGAGCTCTTCTTTTGAGCGCGTATTTTTCTTGAAGTCGGTTTTTTTACCAAAAAGTTTTACCAGTAATGCGACGAAGTATGTGTTTGACGCTCCGACGGTGTTTGAAACCGCTGTTTGCAGATAAGACACTTGTAACCGCCCCTCGTCTGTAAGCATAACACTTAGATTATCACTAGTTTGCACATGAAAACGTTCATTTCTTGAGGTAGCGCCAGAAACACAGCGAGACCGAGGCGATTTAAAGAACAAATTAAAGTGCAATTCATCTCGGAAGTTGAAATTTTCCGGGCTCTTAAAACTACCTATTTTTATCGAGAAAAATATAAAAACCAACCTTATTGTTATAATAAAAACGTACTCGTTTACTTTTTCATTTTAATTTCAATAACTGATAATCAATATTTTGAGTGTATATAAAATAATTGTTTTGTAGATTGAATTTTAATAACTAATAATCAGTATTTTTGAGTTTCAACATCATCATCATCAGCCATTTGACGCCCACTGCAGGACACAGGCCTCCTTGGTGGTTTTCATAACCATGAGGGGTTTTGCCATAATCGCCACGCTCGGCAGGCGGGTTGGCGATCGCAGTATGCTGTTGGAATCTCAGGAAGACGCTGCTGCCCGTCTCCTGGTAATCGATTTCCTTAGTCGCCTTCTACGACATCCACGGAAGGCAATGTAGTGACGCTATTCTCAATCCGGCGCCACACGGAAAACATCCACGGAAGGCAATGGAGTCTAAAATTATCTAAAATGATTTAAACTTAAGAATAATTTTTGCCGAGGGTAGTAAACTAACAGTTAATGCTTTCAAAAAGACGCCTGTCATCTCAGTCTACCGATACCACGCACTTGCAAAAGTACCGAAACGTCGGAAAATTGTAAAATGAAAAAGTAAATAGTAAAAGAGTAAATAAAAAGTAAAAGAGTAAAGATTCGTTCAAATTCAGTTTTTATTATGTCTAGTGCTCGTGTTAACCTTAGAAAATAAAACTTTACTATTTTTGAACAACGCCCATTACGTGTTTACTTTGTGTTTCTGTGACAATATGAATAAATCGTCGGCTTACTGCAAGAAGTCATTAACTGCAAAAACTCACTAACCGCTTTTTTTTTAAGGTATGGACATAGAGATGAATTGAACAATGATACAATAGTGGTGTTTTAGTATCAGGCATTATTTTAACGATATTATAGGGAATAAGGAGGAGGAAACACAACCATTAAGTAACAACGAACTAGAAAGTCCTTTTTCTCCCAATAGTGAATATGTCGGTTAATGAGTTCTTGCAATAAGCCGACGAAATGTCTTCTTTCTTTCTTTCATTAGGTGGGCGTGGCAAATACAAATGGGTTGGAAAATGACCAAGCAGGTTTGGAGGAACTCACCCAGAGCTACCCAGAAAAAAAAAAACGGTGTGCTTATGAAAAAAAGCAAACAATCGGCCCGTCCACTGCTGGACATAAGCCTCCCACAAGGCACGCCACTTCCTTCTATCCTCGCCCATTCTTATCCATCCACTGCCAGCAATCTGCCTCAGATCGTCGGTCCAGCGAGCCGGTGGGTGTCATACGCTGCGCTTGCCAGCTCGTGGTCTCCACTCGAGAACCTTTGCACTCCATCGACCAACGGTTCTTCGGCACACGTGACCAGCCCACTGCCACTTTAGCTTGCTAAACTCACGCCTGTATCCCAGAGGAGTAAGCAGAGACCACGGCCACTTGTTACGATCCTGACACATCACTTTCGCTTCCTCAACGTTCATTAGTCGTTGCGTGCACGCACGCCGGTTTCGGGTACTTTTTATCATTCCCTTCGCTAATACACCGCCTATTTGGTCCAAGCATGTCCGCCTGGGACGTCCCTTACCGGCCCTTCCACCCACATTCGCTCCACATATTTGTTTCGTCAATCTTTCTTCCTTCGTCCTCTCCACGAGGAATTTCCCGCTGATAACTAATAGCTACTAGTATTAGATGCTCGGGGTTTCTCTAAAAGATCTAATTCGAAACGAGGTTATCCGACAGAGAACCAAAGTCACCGACATAGCCCATCGAATTGGTCGAAAGCGTGATAGGTGATATGGCCGGCCCACATCGAAAGCAGTGGGCCGGCCATATCACCTGAAGAACTGATAACCCATCGGTTTGACGAGTTCCTGAGTGGAGACCGCGGGTCGGTAGGCGTAGTGCAGGACGTCCTCAGACTCGGTGGAGCGATGATCTTCGCAGGGCGGCTGGCAAGAGTTGGATGAGAGTGCTCAGTGGCGTGCAATAGGAGAGGCCTATGTCCAGCAGTGGACAAGCGTAGGCCGATGGTGACGATGATGATGGTTAGATGCTCACCTCACTGTGCAAAACCATATGTTTCCGTAGACACTGCTCAGTGTGCAAGACAAGTGCGCACGATTCGCACTTGTAACGCGCGCACCGGTACTGCACTGAGCCGCGCAATCTCTCCATATGGGAGAGAACTTCGGCTGTGTTGACCTTCTTCGCCGTGCAGAATGGCTGGATTGGGCAAAGAATACAAATCACAATTCATGTTTACATTTCTTACACTCGTGAGGTTCTGTACAGTAAAGTTGATGCATGGAAGGGACTCCATACGGTACCTTTAAAAAAGAACGTATTTTTAGAGTTCCGTAGACAACAAGGTATTGCTACTAACGGTGCTAACGTGAAGGAAAACGTCGTGAGGAAATCCTTTCCTGTGGGTTAGGCTTGGTTGGCTCCGCACGTATTGACTTGTCTTTCCTGTGGGCTAGGCCGACTAAGCCGTGAGGATGGTATAGGTGCTGGGCAAGCCTACTTACTCCATCTAAAAACAATGCCCCAGGCACTGCAGCGTCCGAGTGGTCCCTTCACCCATCTAGTTTGAGTGATGGTGCCAATGGAGGCTGTATAAATCACCTAATTCATGATCATCAGCCATTTGACGCCCACTGCAGGACATAGGCCTCCCTCATGGTTTTCATAGCCATGAGGGGTTTTGCCATAATCGCCACGCTTGGCAGGCGGGTTGGCGATCGCAGTATACGGTTCGAATCTCAGGAAGACGCTGCTGCCCGTCTCCTGGTAATTTATTTCCTTAGTCGCCTTGCACGACATCCACGGGAGGAAATGGAGTGACGCTATTCTTAATCCGGCGCCACGCAGTGAATGCGTCACGCGAATCATCTCATTACGTAGATGCAAAGGCCAACGTTTAGTCAACAAGGAATGTTTTTAGTTTTGCCATATCTATCTGTCTGTCTGTCCGCGGCTCACCAAGCTTAGAAAGCTGAAATTCGGCATAGACTTACGTATCAATTACACCGAGCATATATAAAAAAAAAAGATTATTATTTTTTGCCTACCTTACATCCATTTTAGGGATGATTTTTTCTCGTTTACCCCATAGTGTGGGGCATCGTTGGATTAGTCGCGTAAAAATATTGTGGGTGTACAAAAACTATTCGGCGGTGGTAGCCCAGTGGGTAGAACATGGGACTCGGAAGCGAGAGACCCAGGTTCGATCCCCAGTGCGGGCATATACCTATGACTTGATTTTCTAAGTTATGTACATTTGTGAAGTTATAGTACCAATGCCACTCGCTAACGGTGAACATCGTGAGGAAACCTGAGTTTCTGAGCTATTCACATAATTCAGCGCTTAAAATCGCCAATCCGCGGTGGTCACGCGTGGTGATTAAGCCCACACTCTCCCCCTGAGAGAAGGCCTGTGCCCTACAGTGGGACGTATATAGGCTGCTTATGTATGTTATGTAAAAACTATTTTGCGATTTAGGCAGCTGTTTGCCAAATATTGAGCTTTAAAGCGCAAATTTTTGTTCGAGTGGAGTGCCCCCCCCCCCTCTCTCGGTTAAACGGCTGTTTGAAAAAACGTGAAAAATGTTAGGGCAGTAGCACAAAATAATGAAACCAACACAGCTAACACGGACTGAAGTCAGCTTAAAAGTAATAGTCGACCAACTTATGAAAGGAGAACTTCGTACAAATTCCATTGATATTTACTTTGAGTTGACTGGAAGAAATTGCTAGCAATAAGGCCGCCAATTGTACTGTATACATTAGCATACTCGCTCGCAGAGAGAGTATGGGCTTAATCACTACGCGTGCCCACCGCGGATTAGCTATTTCGAGCGCTGAGGTATGTGAATAGCCCAGACACTCAGGTTTTCTCACTATTTTTTCGTCACAGTTAGCGAGTGGTATTGCTACTAAAACTTCACAAATGTACATAACTTAGAAAACATAGTCATAGGTACATGCCAGCACTGGGAATCGAACCTGGGTCTAATGGGAACCAATGTGATGCACTAATCCGTGCTGAGGACAATTTTTAAAAACCTATTTAGAGGCTAAAAATTCCACCCGTGCCGGGACTTGAACCCGCGACCTCTGGCTAACCGTGCCAGCGCTCTCCCAACTGAGCTAATGGGCAAGTGCAGGCATCGGCGAAATTTCAAACCTCTTTACAAACTTCTCTGTATTACGTACAGGCAGCAACATCTGGCTGAAGTAATTTACAGCGCTGGCACGGTTAGCCAGAGGTCGCGGGTTCAAGTCCCGGCATGGGTGGAATTTTCAGCGGTTCAAGTCCCGGCATGGGTGGAATTTTTATCCCCTAAATAGGTTTTTAAAAACAAAATGTTGAAATAAATTTCTGATTTCTTACCTCGGTCTGCTCATACGCTCCCGCCTCAGACGCGGTATCGGTTTCGGAGTCATCACCATTATCGACCCACTTCGACCTGCTCTGGGTCTCCGGGTCTTTTTTGCTGATCTTAAACATAAAACAAAGAATACTTAGTTAAGTAGATAAGATAAGCATATTCTTTAGGTACCATCCGTAAAGTACGTCAAACCATAAGGGGGGGAGGGGTCGATAAAGTGTGACATTTTGTGACAAGGGGTGGGAGGGGTGCTGAGTTTCGTGATGTCTCAAAAATATAATTAATATTTATTTTTTTCAAATGTTTGAATTATCGAACACTATTAGCCACTAGTCAAGGCTATTCTTGCCACATTTTGATTCTGACCACATTTATCATAAGTATACAAATTGGTGGTAGCCTAGTGGGTAGAACATTGGACTCGGAAGCGAGAGACCCAGGTTCGATTCCCAGTGCGGGCATGTACCTATGACTATGTTTTCTAAGTTATAGTAGCAAGCAATACCACTCGCTAACGGTGAAGGAAAACCACGGCCCGCCCTGCCGCCCTATAGTTACGCCACTGGAAATTAGTGTGACGTACTATATGGATGATCCCTTATTGCACATAAGAAACAAGACATACATTGTCTTAGTAATATATTAAACGGGTCTAATCGCGATTATTTATTGAGTAGGATTTTATTACCTTTGATTCCCGCCGTTAACTCAATGGTTTTATTGTACCTTTGTGTGTGTGACAAAAATCGTAAGAATATTCGTCTACTTCAAACTCACGCCTGTATCCCAGAGGGGTGGGCAGAGACCAGGGACTGCCACTTTCCACGATCCTGACAGATCACTTTCGCTTCCTCAACATTTATTAGTTTTTGCATGGACGCACGCAACTTTTATCTTTTCAAGCATTGTGAATTGTTTGTTTCATTGTACCTTTGTGTGTGTGTGACTGTATTTGCTATTTATAACAGCATTTGATCTAAAATTCAATTAAAAGACTCGTATTTTTTAGTGATTCGCGATGCTCATACATTAAACGGGTCTAACCGCGATTATTTATTTGGTAAAATGTAATTACCTTTGATCCATATCACATAAATAATCACGGTTAGACCCGTTTAATATATTACTATTTAAAAGATTTGTCGTAACATTACGGAAATTTTTAGGCTTCCGTGCCCGAAGCGTGCCAAACAGGACCCTAAATGTCTGCCTCCGCTGCCTGTCTGTCTGTCTGTCCGTCCGACCGACCGACCTTTAAAGGGCTCTATCTTTGGAACCGTAATATGTAGCCAGTTGAAATTGTCACAGAATATGTGTTATTACATAAGCAGCCTATATACGTCCCACTGTAGGGCACAGGCCTTCTCTCAGGGAGAGAGTATGGGCTTAATCACCACGCGTGCCCACCGCGGATTGGCGATTTCAAGCGCTGAGGTATGTGAATAGCTCAGACACTCAGGTTTCCTCACGATGTTTTCCTTCACCGTTAACGAGTGGTATTGCTACTATAACTTCACAAAATTAAATGTACATAACTTAGAAAACCAAGTCATAGGTATGCCCGCACTGGGGATCGAACCTGGGTCTCCCACTTCCGAGTCCGAGGTTCTACCCACTAGGCTACCACCGCCTTTCACTAGGCTACCACCGCCTTTGAATATGTGTTATTACAAATACATAAATAAATTTAAAAATAATAAAAAATAAGGGGCTCTCCAAACAACAAACGTGATTTTTCACCGTTTTTGAGGTTCCGTACCTCAGAAGTAAAAACGGAACTCTTATGGATCACATGTGTATCCGTCCGTCCGTCCGTCCAAGTAATATCGTCTCATACTACGAGTACAGAGAAAAATCTGAAAACTATTGTAATTAAACCTTAAAAAAATTTAAAAACCTATTTAGAGGCTTAAAATTCCACCCATGCAGGGACTTGAACTCGCGACCTCTGGCTAACCGTGCCAGCGTGATTATATTTTCTTTTTGTTGCACTAACCCGTGCTGAGGAAAATTTTAAAAACTTATTTAGAGGCTAAAAATTCTTAAAAATGTCCTCAGCATGGGTTAGTGCAACAAAAAGAATATAAACATGTAGGTACAGCGATATCATTCCGATGTAAAAACCAGAGGTCGCGGGTTCAAGTCCCGGCATGGGTGGAATTTTTAGCCTCTAAACAGGTTTATAAAATTGTCCTCAGCACGGGTTAGTGCAACAAAAAGAATATATTCATAAAAAATTGTCCTTGAAGTTTGGGAAAAGCTCGGATAAAACTGCGAGACTCGATCCGCCGATGTGAGCCGAGTCCGGCTTTTCTGTTTATGCCCAGGGAAAAAGGAAAACACTTCCCGGACCTCTCGGCGGCGTCTTCAGGCCACTTTGTGTTACCCGGTCGAAATCTCGTTAGAAACGAGGGAACGATTATTGAAACGGTTCCGATGCCGGGTTCCTGAATAGGAACCGGATTCCCTTTGGCGTGGATTATCTATGGTTAGAGGGGCGGTTCGCGTGTCAGATGTGCACATTCGTGTTCGCTGGACGATTCGCTTCGACTCGAAAGGTGCGGAGTACCACGCTTGACTAATTGTAACATACCACACAACATTTGACAGATCTACAGTAAAAATTTTTATTTATTTATTTAGATATCTATGGTGAACTACAGCTATTACAATAACATAGGATCTGACATAAGGAAACATAAAGCCGATTATTAATTTAGTCAAAAAGTCAAATATTAATTTATTAGAAGGCTTATCTACCGAAGGAGGCTGTAACTCTGTAGATGATAAATACCTTACGTTCCTTCAGTGTGTCATCCTTTGGAACCAGCAACGGTTCTGAGTGTTTTTCAACGGTAACAACTATTTCAGAGTCCTCTGTTTCCTCTTTCACTTCGACGAGTACTTCTGGCACTTTTGACACTTCCACATCCGTGAGAAATATTTGTTGTATGTTCTCCGTTACGTATTCTGAGCATCCTTGTGACTCCGGCATCCAGTCAACCGTGTCAATTCGTACGGTGTTTTCATCTGACCAAAGCATCCTTGGAATTTCATCCACCATCACATTTACATCACCAGAGCCTAGGATTTCATGTTTCTCTTGCACTAAGTTACCATCGTCATCATGGTGTCTACCTACATAGAGAATATCTTTCGGAGATATGTCTGCTTGAATCAGGGTCGAGAGACACTGGATTTTTGAAATCTGTAAAAGGGTAGTTATTGTTATAACAGAAAAGTTGAAGATTCAGTTAACCCGTTAGATTATGACCTTTTTAAAGAACAATTAGAAACCATTGTTATGGTGGGCAGGCTCCCCCCCACCAGATGGTCGACGAGGGAAGGGTAGTTATCTGTAAGGGTATTTATTGTTATAAAAGAAAAGTTGAAGATTAAGTTAACCTGTTACGAGGTGCATTCAATAAGTACCTAGCCTCATCGCCAGAGGGCGCTGTAGTTTCAAAAGAGTTTTACCACAGTGTAGCACATTCTTTTTTAATTCTTTTTTCAAATTTTCATTCCAATCACTTCATTTGTTTTAATTTGACAACTTATGGAAGCGAACGTATCGATCGGTTTTACAAAAATGGCAAAAGAGCAATATCGTTCGGTGATTCGATTCCTATTTTTGGAAGGGAAAACGCGCATCGAAATCAAAGAGCGCTTGGATGCTGTGTACGGTGACTCTTCTCCATCGATGGCCACCGTCAAGAATTGGTTCAACGAGTTTGCACGTGGCCGTACGTCGGTTTTTGATGAACCACGTCCAGGTGCACCGAAAACAGCTGCTACGGAGGAAAACATAAAAAAAATCCATGATCTCGTATTGGCAGATCGCCGATTGAAGGTTCGGGAGCTAGCTGAGACTGTAGGCATTTCAGAAGGAACAGTGCATCATATTCTTCACGAGGAACTCGGCATGAGAAAGCTGTCGGCGCGATGGGTGCCGCGTTTACTCACACCGGAAAACAAGTGCAACCGTGAGACCACATCGGAGACGTGTTTGGCGCTGTTTAAGCGGAATCCAGCGGAGTTTTTGCGTCGTTTTGTGACCGTCGATGAAACTTGGATCCACTGGTACACACCAGAGACCAAGGAGCAATCAAAACAATGGATCCAGACCGGGGAACGTGCTCCAAAGAAGGCGAAAACTGTAAAATCGGCTTTGGCCACCGTTTTCTGGGATTCACAAGGTGTGATCTACATCGATTACCTCGAGAAGGGTAAAACAATTACAGGGCTTTACTATGCCGATTTATTGGGCCGATTCGACGCCGAATTAAAGAAAAAACTACCCCATCTGGCGAAGAAAAAAGTGCTGTTTCACCACGACAACGCACCGGTTCACACGTCTGCCGTTGCCATGGCCAAATTGGTCGAATTACGCTACGAATTGCTGCCCCATCCACCGTATTCTCCAGATTTGGCCCCTTGTGACTTCTTTCTGTTTCCTAATTTTCCAGATTCCATTTATCGCTCATTCTTATACCTAGCATGCTTCGCTCCATTCCATGTTGACATACTTTAAGTTTCTTTTGAAGTACCTTTGTCAGGGACCATGTCTGACAAGCGTAGGTTAAACAAGGGAGGACGCACATATTGTATACTTTAGTCTTTTCCGCGATAGGTATGTCTTTGTTTTTGAATACCTCTTTCAATGACCAATATCTGTTCCATGTATTTTTCACCCTTCTTTCAATTTCTTTTGCCATTTGTTGTTTTGGTGATATTAGTTGCTCTAGGTAAATGTATTCATCCATATATTCAATGTTCTCATTTTGGACTTCTATCTTTTCTTTGGTATTGTTTGTCATGGCCTTTGTTTTGCTGATATTCATTGTGAGGCCAGCTTTTTTGCTCTCTATTGCCAGTTGTTGCAGCTGTGTTTGTAGTGTTTTGGGGTGCTTTGGTGACATCGGGTCTCCCTGTCTTACTCCTTTGCTGATCTTGAATTTTTCACCTATCCTTTCCAGTTGGACTTTTGAGGTGCTGTTCGAGTATATCTGTTTTAGCAAACCAATGAATTTGTTGTGTATTCCTTGGTCTCCTAGAGCTTTCCATATAAATTTGTGGTTAAGTGAGTCAAAGGCTTTGTTGTAGTCTACAAATGAAATGTAGAATGACTTACAGTATTCATTACATTTTTCCATTACTTGTCTAACTACATGAATGTGGTCTTTGGTTGAGAATTTGCTTATAAAGCCCGCTTGTTCTCTAGGCTGGTTTTCATCAAGGCAATGAGTCATGCGGTCTAGTAGAACTTTAGAGAAAACTTTGTAGACATTTGACATAAGGCTGATAGGTCTATAGTTGTTTATTTGACTTTTATCTCCTTTTTTGTGTATTAAGATTATTGTAGACTTAGTCCATTGGATGGGGATTTCTTCGGAGTTCGAGATTTCGTTGAAAACTTTTGTCAGTGTACTTTGCAGAGCCTCTAGTAAGCCTTTTAGTATCTCGTTGGATATTTTATCATCTCCAGATGCTTTATCGTTCTTTTGTGATAGAATGGCCTTCCTTATTTCGCATTCTAAAAAGCAGGGGATGTCTTCTTGATTGTTATCGCCTTTAAGTTCAGCTTGGTTTATTGGTTCCTCGCTATCGCTGTCAGTATACAGCTGACGATAGAATTCTGTTGCTATTTTTGTGATAAGCGGTCTGGCAGACGCTACTATTTCTTTTCCTTTTCTATCTTGGCTCTTCATGTTAGGTTAGGTTAGGTTAGGTTAGGTTAGGCCCACTCCGGATTGACAGGACATAAATAGGCTGCATTATTCAAAAGTATTAATTCTTCATCACAACTGATAATTATAAAAATTATAATGTCCTCAGCACGGGTTAGTGCAATACAAAAAATATAACTGATAATTATACAACTAAAATAAATATAACAATAATAATAACTTCCACACAATACAATCCCTTGACCTGGTCCCAAACTAGGATACCCTGTGCTATGGTAACCAGGCAAGGACATTAGAAACATGAAAATACACCCAGACTGAGGCCATTTGTAAAAAATTACAGCGGCGCCCAGTGGGAATTGAACCCACAGCCTCTGTTTTGGTAGCAAAGCGCCTTAACGGCTAAACCAACGAGGTAGTCAAATATGGGTTCATAAGTTTCGTAATCAAAGCTGTTAAATACATAATTTTTATTGATAATCAGTGAATTTGCTTCGACACCTCTTATACACACTGAGGTGTGTATTTAATATGTGTATTTAATATGTACTGGAGTAAATTAGCAGATTGTTAGTTTTCAGGAATCAATCAATCAGCCCGTGCTGATACACTGGGAGACATAGGCCTCCCCCTGGGCATGCTACTTCTGTGTGTCTTCGGCAATCCTCATCCAACCATTGCTACCAATTTGCCTCAGATTGATTATCCAGCTAGGTGGTTTGTGTTCTACACTGCATTTGCTAATTCATGATCTCCACTCGAGAAGCTTTGTAACTTAACAAACTTTGTAACTATCGGTTCTTTGGCTGATATAATCAGCCCACTGTCACTTCAACTTGCTAATTTTATAGTCTACGGAAAACATAAAGCCAATACAAAAGGATGGGATGTCTACTCCAGTATGTAGTAGATACATAGGGCTGGTTTCTGAATGGAGAATGTCACTAAGTAAATACTTAAGTAACATTCTGTCACTCTCTTTTCTGAGAAATTTGAAGCACTACTGTTAACTATTTACTTAGCGAAATTCTCAATTCAGAAACTGGCCCATAGTACCTTTTCATATGTACACAACCAGTTTTACCTACATTATAGCTTGCGTGTTTCAGCATGGTCTTAACTCGCATGGCTCTAAGCTTAAACCTCACGATTCTACGTAGGGTGGCGCGGCATTCGAAGCAAATCATGTCGTCCTTTGTTACCTGAAAGAAATTATGGTGCTTAGTTGTAAGAAAAATTTTCTAAGGTGTTTTCTACGCTATTTATTTTTTTCTATGAATGGCGATTTCTAAAGAAAGAGCTGAAATCAAACATTAAATGTTAATTTACTGATCACGTCGATGAGATAACTCTTATTGCTCCTTGGGCGCTATCAGTAAGTTTACCGGCTTAAGACAGTAAAGATTCGATCCAGAAAGGGGCTTGTAAACATGAAATTTATTTACTTACTGGAAGACCTTTGCATGCGTATAAATAGTGTGGCGTGCTCTGGATCGCCTGCAGGTCCCGACCATCCGCTGCACACGTATCACATACACGTTGCGGCACAGAATTTTGCATGTTTACATCGATTTTATTTTGTAAATAGACCGATTTCAATCAAGAAGTTCGAAATTATTTTTTTTTTTTTTTTTTTTTTTTATTTGGACTGCCCCCTGCTTGTAGGGTGCACAGGGATTTTGCCAGTGTCACGTTGTGAGAGGTACACGCTACTTTATATATACAAGAAACCAATGTAAAAGGAAAGAGATATTATAATTTGATGAGGAGTTAAAGTCGAATGTTGAAATAATTAATATATTTACATAGTATTCTAATGAATTTAGTATGGGTGTACAGAAGAAGGGTTTTGAAGTTGATGGGACGAGGGATAAAGCAAGGGAGGAATGGGTATAAAGAGGAGAAACGGGGGCAATTGAAAAAAATATGATCAGTGGTCCCTTCGTCGAGACCACACTCACACAAAGAATTATCCCGAATCCGAATTTTGTGAAGGAAAACAGGGGTGCAGCAGTGGCCTAAGCGCAGACGACAAACTGTAGAAGTGACAAATTTTGGAAAATTTCGAGCTTTGAAAAACCACGGTCTAACTGGGATAGACTAGATAAATAGATAGATAAATTATTACCGAAGTAAGTATTTCGTACTCTGTGGTATTCTTTGACAGTTCCTCAGATTAACCATTATCATCAGTATCATAGATTAGATTTACTTAGCGGATCGGATGCACTACACGATCTATTTGTATCATATTTTTTTGTGATGTCAACATTTACAAATGGCTTAATTCCGCTACCAGTCACAAGATGGCGGCAGTGGCGTTTCGATTGCGGTCTTCCGCTACTCGCCACTAGATGGAGCGACTCCATAAAGGGTAACTTGATGCTGAGCCAAAAGCATCCAGTACCAGTTCATACGTGTTAAAGAGAATTTGTATAGGCCTGGCAACTCACCGGTCTCCGCACCCTAACTCTAGCGCGATCGGGCTCGCTGCTCTGCGTCAGTCCTTGTTGGGCGTTTTTCAGGCACCACAAATTATTCTTCAACGTCCATAGGGCATAATGAAGCTCGTTGGCACATTTAAGATCTTCGACTTTGAAATGATTACGTATAAATCACGAAACAACACATAGACCGCAACTCCTCTCACGTTTTAATTTTTACCAAGTCCAAAAGTGTGCCACGTCGCCGATAGGGGCGCGACGATCACCCGGAAGGCACCAGTGCGAGTATTAAGATTGGATCACGGATCGTCACCAGATCAAAAAACTTTTATTATCTAAAATACGGGAACCATTCCAGAATGTGTTGTTTGTAAGAAAACAAATAAAAATAGAATTCAAAACTCTATTACAGTACGAAACAATACGATTTCAACTACATAATTATGTACTTTTGGGTGGTCATTTTTTTTTTATTTAAAAATAATTTGCTAAACGGTCGTTATTAACTAGTAGTTTTATTGCAAAGGTTACATAAATAAATGCAACTAAATAGGAAGACAATAATAAAGCTGACTAGATTGACATTAGAATGAATATTATGAATATTACTTTACTTTATATATACTAATATATATAGCTACAATCCGGTATACTCACTGACTGACTGACTGACTGACTGATCATCTATAGGTTTCCTCGGAAACGGTAAGAGTTACGTGAAAATTTTGTATGAGAAAGTTGTAGGGAATGTATGATATACAGCCATCCTATGAAGCCGATTTTTGAATTTCGAACGCCTTCTCCCATACAAATGGGCTAACTTTTTTGTTTACTAGCCGATTTGGATGAAATTTGAAACGGGCGTTTGGTTCATGATCTTTTTTTGAAAAAAAAATTTGAACGTTCGAAATTCAAAATAGGGGCGAGAATATAGCTGCCCAAAAAATCGACCTCTGCGCAAAAAAGTCGGCAGCCAACTGGGCATATGCTGGAGACGTGCCCTAAACGGTATCGGGCTGTCAAAGGACCCGGGTATATGAGAAAAATCGGACATTTTGGATTTTCAAGATGGCGGCCAAGATATCGACGATTGAAAATGAAAAAATTTTGTATGGAGAATTTGTACTGAAAATCGACTTTTAGTACAAAATTTTAAACATCTTTGTTTTTTCAAAAGAACAATTTTTCGAGGCCGAAGCGGGGATGAGGAACCTCACCGCGGCGAGGCCGAAGGCCGAGCTCCGTTCAGGCCGAGGCCGAAGGCCGAGACCATACATTTTCCGGCGTACAAGGAACAACGCAAAAGCCAGATGGGACAAACTTGCGAGGCCGAAGGCCGAGCTCTGCGAAGCGGGCCCCAGGAACCCCGCCGCAGCGAGGCCGAAGGCCGAGCTCCGTTCATGCCGAGGCCGAAGGCCGAGACTATACATTTTCGGCGAACAAGCAACAACGCAAGAGCCAGTTGGGACAAACTTGCGAGGCCAAAGGCCGAGCTCCGCAAAGCGGGCACAAGGAACCCCACCGCGGCGAGGCCGAAGGCCGAGCTCCGTCCAGGCCGAGGCCGAAGGCCGAGACCATACATGTTCCCACTCAAACAATCCCAACGTCAAGTGTCTAGCGAGGCCCTAGGCCGAGCGCCGCGGAGAGCGAAGCTCGGAGCGGCTGGGGGTTGGCGCGCGAAGCGCGCAGGGGGTTCACCCCCTAGTTACTAATATATATAGCTACAATCCGGTATACTCACTGACTGACTGACTGACAGATCATCTATAGGTTTCCTCGGAAACGGTAAGAGCTACGTGAAAATTTTGTATGAGAAAGTTGTAGGGAATGTATGATATTATTATACAGCCATCCTATGAAGCCGATTTTTGAATTTCGAACGCGTTCTCCCATACAAATGGGCTAACTTTTTTGTTTACCGGCCGATTTGGATGAAATTTGAAACGAGTGTTTGTTGTGTGATCTAATTGTGAAAAAACATTTTGAACGTTCGAAATTCAAAATAGGGGCGAGAATATGGCCGCCCGAAAAATCGACCTCTGCGCAAAAAAGTCGGCAGCCAACTGGGCACATGCTGGAGACGTGCCCTAAACGGCATCGGGTCGTCAAAGGACCCAGGTATATGAGAAAAATCGGACATTTTGGATTTTCAAGATGGCGGCCGAGATATCGACGATTGAAAATTAGAAAATTTTGTATGGAGAATTTGTACTGAAAATCTTTTAGTACAAAATTTTAAACAAAGATGAACATTTTTTCAAAAAAACCATTTTTCGAGGCCGAAGCGGGGATGAGGAACCTCACCGCGGCGAGGCCGAAGGCCGAGCTCCGTTCAGGCCGAGGCCGAAGATCGAGACCATACATTACGTACGGCGAATAAGGAACAACGCAAAAGCCAGATGGGACAAACTTGCGAGGCCGAAGGCCGAGCTCCGCAAAGCGGGTTCCAGGAACCCCGCCGCGGCGAGGCCGAAGGCCGAGCTCCGTTCAGGCCGAGACTATACATTTTCGGCGAACAAGCAACAACGCAAGAGCCAGTTGGGACAAACTTGCGAGGCCGAAGGCCGAGCTCCGCAAAGCGGGCACAAGGAACCCCGCCGCGGCGAGGCCGAAGGCCGAGCTCCGTCCAGTCCCAGGCCGAAGGCCGAGACCATACATGTTCCCACTTATCAAATCCCTACCCCAAGTGTCTAGCGAGGCCCTAGGCCGAGCGCCGCGGAGAGCGAAGCTCGGAGCGGCTGGGCGTTGGCGCGCGAAGCGCGCAGGGGGTTCAACCCCTAGTTACTCACTGACTGACTGACTGACTGACAGATCATCTATAGGTTTCCTCGGAAACGGTAAGAGCTACGTGAAAATTTTGTATGAGAAAGTTGTAGGAAATGTATGATATACAGCCATCCTATGAAGCCGATTTTTGAATTTCGAACGCCTTCTTTCATACAAATGGGCTAACTTTTTTGTTTACCGGCCGATTTGGATGAAATTTGGAACAGGTGTTTGTTTCGTGATCTCATTTTGAAAAAAATTTTGAACGTTCGAAATTCAAAATAGGGGCGAGAATATGGCCGCCCAAAAAATCGACCTCTGCGCAAAAAAGTCGGCAGCCAACTGGGCACATGCTGGAGACGTGCCCTAAACGGCATCGGGTCGTCAAAGGACCCAGGTACATGAGAAAAATCGGACATTTTAGATTTTCAAGATGGCGACCGAGATATCGACGATTGAAAATGAGAAAATTTTGTATGGAGAATTTGTACTGAAAATCGACTTTTAGTACAAAATTTTAAACAAAGATGAAAAATTTTTCAAAAAAACAATTTTTCGAGGCCGAAGCGGAGATGAGGAACCTCGCCGCGGCGAGGTCGAAGGCCGAGCTCCGTTCAGGCCGAGGCCGAAGGCCGAGACTATACATTTTCCGGCGAACGAGCAACAACGCAAAAGCCAGATGGGACAAACTTGCGAGGCCAAAGGCCGAGCTCCGCGAAGCGGGCACCAGGGACCCCGCCGCGGCGAGGCCAAAGGCCGAGCTCCGTTCAGGCCGAGGCCGAAGGCCGAGACTATACATTTTCGGCGAACAAGCAACAACGCAAAAGCCAGATGGGACAAACTTGCGAGGCCGGAGGCCGAGCTCCAAGAAGCGGGCACGAGGAACCCCGCCGCAGCGAGGCCGAAGGCCGAGCTCCGTACAGGCCGAGGCCGAAGGCCGAGACCATACATGTTCCCACTTATCAAATCCCTACCCCAAGTGTCTAGCGAGGCCCTAGGCCGAGCGCCGCGGAGAGCGAAGCTCGGAGCGGCTGGGGGTTGGCGCGCGTAAGCGCGCAGGGGGTTCACCCCCTAGTTACTAATATATATAGCTACAATCCGGTATACTCACTGACTGACTGACTGACTGATCATCTATAGGTTTCCTCGGAAACGGTAAGAGTTACGTGAAAATTTTGTATGAGAAAGTTGTAGGGAATGTATGATATACAGCCATCCTATGAAGCCGATTTTTGGATTTCGAACGCCTTCTCCCATACAAATGGGCTAACTTTTTTGTTTACTGGCCGATTTGGATGAAATTTAGATCAGGTGTTTTTCTCGTGATGTCATTTTCAAAAAAAATTTTTAACGTTCGAAATTCAAAATAGGGGCGAGAATATGGCCGCCCAAAAAATCGACCTCTGCGCAAAAAAGTCGGCAGCAAACTGGGCATATGCTGGAGACGTGCCCTAAACGGCATCGGGTTGTCAAAGGACCCGGGTATATGAGAAAAATCGGACATTTTGGATTTTCAAGATGGCGGCCGAGATATAGACGATTGAAAATGAAAAAAAAATTGTATGGAGAATTTGTACTGAAAATCGACTTTTAGTACAAAATTTTAAACAAAGATGAAAAATTTTCACAAAAACCATTTTTCGAGGCTGAAGCGGGGACGAGAAACCTCGCCACGGCGAGGCCGAAGGCCGAGCTCCGTTCAGGCCGAGGCCGAAGGCCGAGACTATACATTTTCCGGCGAACAAGCAACAACGCAAAAGCCAGATGGGACAAACTTGCGAGGCCGAAGGCCGAGCTCCGCGAAGCGGGCCCCAGGAACCCCGCCGCGGCGAGGCCGAAGGCCGACCTCCGTTCAGGCCGAGGCCGAAGGCCGAGATCATACATTTTCGGTGAACAAGCAACAACGCAAAAGCCAGATGGGAGAAACTTGCGAGGCCAAAGGCCGAGCTCCGCGAAGCGGGCCCGAGGAACACCGCCGCGGCGAGGCCGAAGGCCGAGCTCCGTCCAGGCCGAGGCCGAAGGCCGAGACCATACATGTTTCCACTCAAACAATCCCAACGTCAAGTGTCTAGCGAGGCCCTAGGCCGAGCGCCGCGGAGAGCGAAACTCGGAGCGGCTGGGGGTTGGCGCGCGAAGCGCGCAGGGGGTTCACCCCCTAGTTACATCAATAAAATTGGTAATTAATACAGTAGAATTTTTCAACCCACTTTTCGTTATGCAGTTCGGCCAAAAGACAGCTGTTAACGGTTAAATTGGGGTTTAATTAAAACTAGCATTATATCTTCAAGTTGTAGTACATGGGTTTGTCAGGGAGAGGATGGTCCAGTTTGGGCTCGGCGCAGGCTGTCCATAGTGGCTCGTTTATTTCCATCTCCCTCTGTGGTGGGTCCCTGTAAGCAAAAATATTACATGGCTTCAGCGCTAGCGGAGGTAAGTAAGTATTGCACACAGGAAACAAAGCACATAAATAAAAGTAAGAGCATAATAAAAGCATCTGCCAACTGTTCGCAGTGAGACAGAAGGAAGGAACAAGCATTCTTTGTATTCTTTTTACATAAAAAAAAAGAACGAACGGGCGAAAGGACGTACTCAAAAGCGAGCGAGTGAACAAACACACACACACACACACACACACACACACACACACACACACACACACACACACACACACACGCACGCACGCATGCACGCACGCACGCACGCACGCACGCACTCTAGCACGCAAACCTGGCGGCATCCGGCGCCTCGTAAACTCAAACAAACAAACCTGGCGGCATCCGGCGCCTGGTAAACTCAAACAAACAAACAAACCTGGCGGCATCCAGCGCCTGGTAAACTCAAACAAACATACAAACCTGGGGGCATCCAGCGCCTGGTAAACTCAAACAAACATACAAACCTGGCGGCGTCCGGCGCCTGGTAAACTCAAACAAACAAACAAACAAACCTAGCGGCATCCGGCGCCTCGTAAACTTCCCGTGTCCGCTTGTGCCGCGCTCGCTTAGGCCACGGTTTTTTCAAATGCACGTAGCTGACGTGCGCGCGCTTTTCGCTCGCGTGCTTGAAACTTTTGCCACACATCTCGCATTTGAAGGGCTTCAGGCCGGTGTGCGACTTGAAACAAGAAATATTACAAGTCAAAACTGCAGTTCAAGTCAGCAGAAACTGCTTATCTCGCGCGAATCATACAATATTACCAGACCGCATAAATTACAATACTACCGGACCAAGTAAACTACAATATCGCCGTACCAAATAAATTATAATCACGCCAGACCAAGAAAGTTACCTGTGGTTGACTGGTAGAAAATGCTTATAGCATTAAGTCCGCCACATTTCCATTGTATTTTTTACTCATGTGCAAATAAAACGTATTAATAATAATAAATTACAAGGTCGCCGGACCAAATAAGTTACAATCTCGCCGGACCAAGTAAATTACAATAACGCCGGACCAAGTAAATTACAATAACGCTGGACCAAGCAAATTAAAATATCGCCGGTACCAACAAATCAGCCAAAATACTCACAAACGCATGCCTCTGCCTGTTGCTATGCGTGCTGAACCGCTTTCCGCAGACGGCGCAGACGTAAGCCGGCCTGCGCGCGCTGTGGACGTGCGCGTGCGCAACTAGCCGCTGCTTCTGCTGGAAGCGCTTGCCGCAGAGCGCGCAGCGGAAGCGCTTCTCGGCCGAGTGGACGTGCAGGTGGTCCACTAGGAGGGCGAGCGTCTGAGAAGTTAGAGGATAGATGACACTTTATAGCAGGGGTCGGCAACCGGCGGCCCGCGGGCCGCATGCGGCCCGTAGACTATCTCGGTGCGGCCCGCAAGCCTGAGGTCCGTAAGAAAAAAATACCGAAACAAAAGGCCATATAAATTCACTAGAATTTATACGGCCATGCTGCTGGGCCATGAGAGTATTCTTGAAAGCTCGCTCCCACGCGGGGTGATAAAAATGTACCTCTATTTCATTTCTTAAGAACTGTTTATCAAGACTGTGATGTTATGTATTGTTTCTACCGAAAATAAATATTTGCTGTACTTATTCAATTCTTGGCAATTTCTTTTGCGTTTATCCGCCGCACGTGCGGCGGCGGGCGGCTCCTTTGAGACAATAGGCGGGGCGGCAGTCTTTGATTAGACGCAGGTGTGCGGCGGCGAAAAAATTCAAAGCGACCGGTTTTAGTTAAAATCACAGCCGCGCGCAGCTCTCGCCACATTCGGTTGTGGAAATTCGCCGGAAACTCACGTCTCATCTGGTTGCTAGCTACGCGTTTCGTTTCACCTTTCTTCCCTTCGCTGATAGCTTCTCACGCACGACGTATGAGGTAAGTTGTATGCACTCGCGAGCATTTTGTTTTATTTTATTTACTGCTTGTTAATGTGAACCTTAAGATTGATGGGTAAATGTTATAAGGACGGGGATAGTAGTTACATGACATGAAGTTAGTTACGAGTGTGTCATGTTTTAATTATTATTTGAATGTGGAGTTGAATTTGTAGGTGCTAACTGGAACATATAATTTTACAACGAATTTAATTTTTTTCATTATTGTTACAGAATAATTATATAAACATGGCTTCAAGAAAAAGGAAGATAGAAGAAGAAAAAAGAGTTTTTAACGAATTATGGACAGAATTATACTTTTTTATCGAGTTGAAAGGAAAACCGTTATGCTTGATTTGTCAAAAGAGTATTTCTGTAGTAAAGGAATATAACCTGAAGCGACATTACGACACTGAGCACAAAGCTAAATTTGACTGTCTTGAAGGAGAAATACGGAAAAGGAAAATTTCCACTTTGAAATCGTCATTACAAAATCAACAAAACATATTTAAGGTTGTGGCAGACAACAGCGAATCGAATGTTCGGGCCAGTTACAGGGTAGCAGAGATTCTTGCAAAAAGTGGACGTCCGTTTACCGATAGTGAATTAGTAAAAGAGTGTGTCTTAGCTATCGCAGAAGAAATATGCCCAGAGCAGAAAAAAATGTTTGAAAGTCTTAGTCTCTCTGCAAGAACTTGCACCCGACGTACTGAAGACTTGGGTGCTAATTTGTGTGAACAACTCAGGGATAAGGCGCAGTCTTTCGACTGCTTCTCTTTAGCGATGGATGAAAGTACGGACGTGTCGGATACAGCACAGCTACTCATATTTGTACGCGGCATTGACGTAAACTTTACTGTTTACGAAGAGCTTGTGAAAATGTGCAGTTTGAAAGGTACAACTACGGGAGAAGATTTATTTCACCATGTGGAACAAGCTCTGGATTCATTGCAATTAAGCTGGGAAAAGTTAACAAGTGTCACTACCGATGGAGGCAAGAACATGAGCGGTCAAAACAAAGGTGTTGTTGGGAGAATCATCAGCAAAGTGAAAGATTCTGGATCTACTGTGCCATTGATTTTTCACTGTATTGTCCATCAAGAGGCATTGTGCTCCAAAGTTATATCCTGGAAATAAATAATGGATACTGTAACATCCACTGTTAATTTTATAAGAAGAAATGGGCTCACACACCGTCAGTTCCAAAAGTTTTTGGAAGATCTGGAAGCTGAACATGGTGACGTGGTTTACTACTGTGAAGTGAGGTGGCTCAGTCGAGGTGCCGTTTTGGAACGGTTTTTTGATTTGAGGAAAGAAATTGGCAACTTCATGGAGATGAAAGGAAAGCCAGTAGAAGAGCTTACTAACAAACAGTGGATTATCGATCTTGGTTTTTTGACTGATTTGACCAAGGAACTGAATCAGCTCAACAAACGCTTGCAGGGAAAAAATAAATTGATTTGCGATATGTATACAGATGTAAAGTCATTTGAAATGAAACTGAAACTGTTTATCAAGCATATTGATGAAAAAAAGCTTGACCATTTTCCTAATTGCAAGAAAGCCGTGGAAGAAGCTGGAGATAATTTTGTGTGGAAAAATATTACAATGAGAAACGTGTTAACACAACTACAAACTGAGTTTGTAAATCGATTCACCGACTTTAAAAAGAGCTCCCTTAACATGGAAATATTCCAAAACCCTTTTGCAATTGATATTAGTGAGGTACCAAGCAATTTGCAAATGAACATAGTAGATTTGCAAAGTAATAGCACACTTAAAACGGCATTTAAGGAAAGCACTGACTTGATACAGTTCTACGGAGGTTTGAGTTCTGAAAACTTCAAAGAATTGAAAAAGTTTACTCAGCAGATAATAACTATGTTTGGTAGTACATATTTGTGTGAGCAGACTTTTTCAATTCTCAACTACCGCAAAAATAAGAATTGTTCGCGGTTAACGGATGAACATTTAGACGCGATACTGCGCGTGTCTACTACTAAAATGAAAGCAGACGTTAAAAAACTTGCAAGTCAAATGCAGCCTCAAAAATCTCAGTAGTACTTACTTTTATGTTAGTATAGTAGTTCAATTAAAAAAGACATAATTGTATGAATATATATTATATGCGTTTTATTTCAAATATTAAAAATACATGCCCGAACATATAAATATAAGTGCGGCCCGCACTGATACTCTGGCAACATATGTGGCCCGGCTATAGCATAAGGTTGCCGACCCCTGCTTTATAGTATAGATAGATGACACTTCACGGAAACAGGTGGCTTCCATGCTGAGTAGAGCTTTGGGGCAGTCCAAACAGCATCCTTAAAACACTAAGCCATAGGGCTGACAGCCCCTTTCGGAAGCATCATATAAAGGTGCATGTAAAATCGTCCCGAATTGTTCTCTTCATTTCATTAACATAGTGTACTCGTAATTTACTAACTATTTATGGATGTTTCATCTGAAATAAATGAATAATAATAATAGCACTTTTATTTCATGTTTTAATAGGAATTTCCGTGTGGCGCCGGACTAAGAATAGCGTCACTCCATTTCCTTCCGTAGAAATACGTCACCTGTTTGCTTAGCATGCGCGTTTTGACTCTCTCTCGACGTCGAGTGAGAGACTTAGGAGTACTTGCCATGTCGAAAGTGTGAGCATGGTAGCCGAGACTCGAGATAGCCAATAGAGTGCGGTCTTGTCTACCAAAAAGTAGTTATTGCCATATTAAATAAAAGTGTTGTATTTTTGTCTGGCAACCCTGTAAAAATTGTTATCAGTTTTTTCCGACAGTGGAACTTCACTAGAAAGTTACGAATTGCGTTTCGTTCCTACGCAAGCAATGAGTCAAAACCATTAATTTTTATTTGATTTTTTTTTAATAAGCACGCTTTACAATAGTAGTAACAAAACGCATTCCTGTAATTTTCCGTGGTTTTCTTGTTTTTCTTTGCTTGAACTGGGTTATTTTTAAAAGATTAATAGTTCTATGCACTAAGTATGGAAAAAATTAAGAAACGAACATCAAAAGGAAAGTATAATACAGCAAGAACACAAAAAACATTAACAAATATGTTGTTTCTGTTGAATTATATGGTCTCGAAGCCTTGTCTTCACCTCCGGGGGTACTAGACATGTCTCGGTCGTATATGTCAAAATTAGTGTCTAACTTGGCCGAAATTATCTCGGCAATGCCGCCATGTTACCAGTTGTAGACAAGTCTCGGTCGTCTCCATCTCGGTCGCGGTCGCCATGCTAACGTCGAGACATCTCGGGCTCGACAGATAAATTGACAGATTTGCATAGAGAAGGGCATTTCTCGAGCGTGGCATGCTAAGCGTACAGGAGACGGGCAGCAGCGTCTTCCTGAGATTCCAACCGCATACTGCGATCGCCAACCCGCCTGCCAAGCGTGGCGATTATGGCAAAACCCCTCATGGTTAGGAAAACCATGAGGGAGGCCTATGTCCTGCAGTGGGCGTCAAATGGCTGATGATGATGATGAACCTCTAAATTGGTGACAACGACGTGATTTGAACACGCAACCTTCGGCAACCTCTAAACCTTTATACGTCCCACTCAGGGCTCAGGCCTTTCAGATTCACATGGGTGAATATGGGTCCCGCATGCTTAATAGTGCATAAAAAACCTATTTAGAGGCTAAAAGTTCCACCCATGCCGGGACTTGAACCCGCGACCTCTGGCTAACCGTGCCAGTGCTCTCCCAACTGAGCTAATGGGCAAGTGCAGGCATCGGCGAAATTTCGAACCTCTTTACAAACTTATCTGTTTTACGTACAGGCAGCGACATCTGGCCGAAGCGGTTTACATCACTTGCCTCAGCACGGGTTAGTGCAACCACGTGCAACAAAAATAATATAATTAATAGTTCACGCTCAACTGTCGGGTTGACGGTATTTTTCATTTCAGTTTGAAATTTTTGTCTTTTTAGTAAGTTTTAATTGTTTTGTTGGATTTATACCGTTTCACCTTGCCTATGACACTCGCGCAAACACGGCGAATCGATTGATATCTTATTTGTCAAAACCTGACAATCGATTGAGGAGTTATGAGGAAGCACAGAATCGGACATAC
Organism: Yponomeuta evonymella; assembly: GCA_963969515.1. Lineage (NCBI taxonomy): Eukaryota > Metazoa > Arthropoda > Insecta > Lepidoptera > Yponomeutidae > Yponomeuta > Yponomeuta evonymella. Next base: position 4,286,383 of record OZ018372.1, read on the forward strand.
ATACATACGAGCCAAACCCCTTTGGGTTCCGCCGCAGTCGGGTAAAAAAAGTGTTGTTCTTTTTTTTCTTTCCGTTGTTTAATTGTTAAATAAGTTGTTTGTTGTTAATTACCTGGAACATCCGGCCGCACCGCTCGCACATACACGGCGACTTCATGGAGGGGTAGTTGGTTCGATTCTTGTCGGGGTGCGCGCGCCTGAAGTGTTTGTAATACGCGCGGGAGTCCTCCAACTGAATGTTGCACTAGGAAAATGTTCACAACAATGTCTTTTAAATAATAATGAATGCGTTAAAATTGGCTGTTCATAGGTTCTAGTTGGACAGAAGATTTCCGCACTTAGCCTCATGGTTGGGCCGTTGTACGTAGCAAGTGCTGAGTTATGTAAATAGCTCAGACACTAGGGTTTCCTCACGATGTTTTCCTTCACAGTTAGCGAGTGGTATTGCTACTATAACTTCACAAATGTACGTAACTTGGAAACAAAGTCATTGGTACATGCCGGGATTCGAATCCCCGACCGCCCGAACGAGAAGCCGGCGTTCTACCGCTCCGCTACCATCGCTTTTCGGCTGTTCATAGTATGTGCAATTGTTTTTCCAGTATTCAAATTATTTATTGCTAAATCATGTATACAGTTATAATTACAGGTGGTATTGGTTTTTGTAGGTAAGTACATGATACCCTGTGAGGGCATTGCAATATAGTTAGCCTTATATGATACTGTTGCATAATAAGGGTTCTTATAACACGAGTGTGTTTTAAAAAAACGAGCCGTAGACGAGTTTTTTTATTGTATCACACGAGTGTTATAAGACCAAGTTATGTACGGTGTCGTATACTACTTTATCTACTCTCATACTATAATACATAATATTGCAAATAAAACGCTGAATATCAACAAATTTATTTTTACTTGTAATAATTATTGATGTTCTGAATATTACAATTATGAAATTGAATTTCAACCGGACAGACCGGAAACTTTATTGGAGGTACTCGGAGAGGGTATGTTAATGTTGACATCATTTCTGTTATTTTCAATACTGTTAACTAATTTATTTTACAAACAGAACCAAACTTTGTTTTTTTTTAATGTAAAATGTTGGCGCCAAGGCGCAAACATCGATTGCGCATGCGTGTTGCGTCGCCGCGGACTCGTTCATTGGAACCTGATTGAAACCTTTTTTTAAAAGTAGAGGTTCAACCTTCTTGGTCCAGCTGGAGGTTGTATAGGTGTATCGTTATGATTAAAATAGTAGTTTATGTGACTGTCACATAATGAGGTTTATTAAAACACGAGCGAGATTTTAAAAAACGAGCCTAAGCGAGTTTTTTAATAGCATTCGCGTGTGTTTTAATACCAAGTTATGTGCAGTCTCATACACTACTTTATCTACACTCATAATGAAATTTTTGAAACAAAATGGCGCAATTTCGACAAAAGTATCTTGACATTCAATCGTCTGCACTCAGTTTTGCGCGCGCAATTTTAGGTATTTTTAGTTGCACTTTTGGTACCACGAAAATGAAATTAGGTTTTTTATAGAGTCAACTTTTGACATTAAAAAAAAACTTAAGTTTCGTTCCGTGATCACAGCAACACTTTAAAAAAAATAACTGTAACATAAAGTGAAAAATCTGACCTTTAATGTAACTTTATATTACACTTTTTTTTTAATTTTCTTTAAAGTTATGTATTGTTTAAAGCCTGTCAATATGTGTTTACCTTTGAATTCTTAATTCGAAGATTATGATATGAGTGTAGATAAAGTTATATTATGATACAGGTGTCCATACAAGACCTGTGTTTGGGTCGCAATCAAACATAAGAAATTATTGTATAAGTGGACTGTATTAATTATTATAGAAATAGAAAAAATACTGACACAACCTTCTAGTAATGGGTGAAGATGCGTAGTGAAAATTAACCAAAGACAACTCTTTAACATAAAAATAAAAATAACCTTTTTACAATGTGCCATGCACCTTCTTGATGTACTGTTTCGTACTGTATCGTAATAAAACTTCTTTTTTTTTTATTTTGTCACAAGAGTTTTGTTTTCAGTTTTATAATCTTTGTATTATAGTATCAGAGTAGATAAAATTATTATTATTATATTATTATTTAGATATTGATTGATATTTTGTATCGGTGGTTAAACCACTTCCATTAAGCCAAAAGGTTTTGTCATTCTGATGATTTGTTGGGACATCGAAAACACCGAAAATATATATTTTTTATAGTAACTTCCACACAATACAATCACTTGGCCTGCTCCCAAACTAGGATGCCCTGTGCTACCCATAGCACACGGTATCCTACTTTGAGCAACCAGGCAAGGACGTCACGAGCATGAAAATACACCCAGACTGAGGCCATTTATACAAATGTACGGCGGCGCCCAGTGGGAGTCGAACCCACCACCTCTGCTTTGGTAGCTAAGCGCCTTGACGGCTAGACCAACGAGGCAGTCATGTTTATGGTTTTTTTTTTCAACCTTCTATGGTATAAAAGCGATGCGGATGTATGCAATATGAATGCCATACATCTGAAATGCGGTGGTAGCCTAGTGGGTAGAACATTGGACTCGGAAGCGGGAGACCCAGGTTCGATTCCCAGTGCGGGCGTGTACCTATGACTTTGTTTTCTAAGTTATGTACATTTGTGAAGTTATAATAGTAATACCACTCGCTAACTGTGAAGGAAAACATCGTGAGGAAATCAGAGTGTCTGAGCTATTCACATATCTCAGCGCTTGAAATCGCCAATCCGCGGTGGGCACACGTGGTGATTAAGCCCATACTTATAGGGAAGAGCGGGTGACGTGCTCTTCCACTATAAAGGGAAGTTTTCCCGCCAGGCAGATGGGCCGGGACGGCCGGTCCGACTGATGTTCGTCGGACGTTATATTTATGGTATGTCATGTGAAACACTTTGCTTGCGCGATGCAGGAATGTTGGAGTTTATAGTGCGCGCACAGAGTTGACATGTTCTCGCCACATACTCTCTCCCTGAGAGAAGGCCTGTGCCCTACAGTGGGACGTATATATAGGCTGCTTATCTATATCTAAAATAAAAATGTATCAATAACAATAATCATCATCATCATCATTCAGCCACAAGTCCACTGCTGGACATAGGCCTCCTCCATGGATTTAAAAAGACCGGTCGGAAGCGGCCTGCGTCCAGCGTCTTCCTGCCACTTGGATGAGGTCATCTGTCCATCTTGTGGCTGGTCGTCGTACGCTGCGCTTGCCGATAACAATGCCATTTAAATCTAAGTATATGATTTATGAAATAAATAAATAAATAAATAAATAAAAGTTTGACACAAGTTCCCCATTGTCATTTCCAAGGTCGGGCCACGCGCATTGTAGGATGCCGTAGTTATTATTATTATTATTAAATTCTTCATTGCATAGAAAACAATTTTCGTACAAAGGCGTACTTAGTGCTAAATAGCGTTTTCTTCCAATCAACCATCGGTTTGTGGATAGTGTGGTGTAGTTGGTTCTCAAAATATACGAACTTAGATGGACGGGGTTTCGATTGATATTCGGATATCAATCAAAACTAGACTAGTTTTAAAATAACAAAAAACCTATACAAAACTATAACTGAAATTGTTAACATTTCCCTGTGTGTAAATTTTTGAAGTTGCTTTATTTGTAAACACAAATCCAATATTGTTTACAAAAACTAACAGATTGGGAAATCCTCATAGGCTTCAAAATGTAACTTCAAAAATAGCTCTGCTAACTAAAAGCTCAATTGGACTGGCTCCAAAGATTAATAATATTAACCTTGATATTAATAATATTAACTTTGAATTAAAGCTTTTATCGATCCTGATTGACAAATGTTATTATTCTATTGTTGACTATTTAAATGGCAACGAATTCTGCGAATAACTTTTGAGCCACTTAACCACCTATGTATTACAAATTTTGATTGTGACCGTTGATTTCTTTACAGACATAAGTTTGACCTAGTACTTATTGCACGTTAGATTTAAGGTAGTGAAATTTTTTGTATGCTTTTTAGCAGAATGTAGAGTACTCATATACCCACATACATACATACATAAACTCACGCCTGTATCCCACAGGGTAGGCAGACACCAGGGACGGCCACTTGGCACGATCCTGACAGATCCCTTTCGCTTCCTCAACATTCATTAGTCGTTGCATGCACGCACGCCGGTCTCGGGTACTTTTTATCTTGCCCTTTGCTAATACATCCTCTATTTCCGCCTGGGTCGTCCCTTACCGGCCGTTCCACCCACATTCGCTCGATATATATCCACCTACATTCCACAAATGAACGATTTTCTATTTGCATTTGATTTTATTTTACATAATTATGTTACTAACTTGCTCGCACGGTATCGGCCCACCCGGCTTCACAGCGACGGATCGTCGTCTCTTCTTCCCCGAGTCCGCAGTCTCTGTGGCGCATTCTTTGCTCACTCTGGGTTTGCGTGGCTTCTTTTGTGGCGCTTGCTTTGCCTCGCTGTGGGTCATAAAACGTTAACACATTACATAGAGGTAAGATAAGATAAGAATATTCTTTATTGTGCAACGGAAACAAAACCGGCCAAGTGCGAGTCGGACTCGCGCACCGAGGGTTCCGTACAAATTTGTAGGTACCTACCTATATGTGTACAGATATTCTGTTATTACGGCGGATTACCTAAGAAATTTGATTTTTGGCATTATCCTTTGTTAGTAACATAACTTTATAACTTCCTTATTACACCTGCTCCTATGACATCAGCACAATGAAAATCAATTTAGCAACTGTCTCCCTGACTACCACGATTGAGGCTCGACCTTGTGTGGTAGTCACTGTGTAAACATAACTATTGTAATAACTATTTTCTGGCAATAAATGTAATTTTAATTTTTTTTTATTATTTAAAATAATAAAATTTAAAAACCGGCTAAGTGCGAGTCAGACTCACGCACGAAGGGAACCATTATCTATACATTTGAATATTTGAAGCGTCTACCTGTTGCCGTTATTAATATCGAGCAAAAAACTGCAAAAAAAAATCATGTTTAGTGCATGGGAGCCCCCCTTAAATATTTATTTTATTCCGTTTTTAGTATTGTTTGTTATAGCGGCAACAGAAATACATCATCTGTGAAAATTTCAACTGTCTAACTATCACGGTTAATGAGATACAGCCTGGAGACAGACGGACGGACGGACAGACAGCGGAGTCTTAGTAATAGGGTCCCTTAGCCTTTGGGTACGGAACCCAAAAAACCGCCCAAGTGCGAGCCATTGATCCACCTCTCACAAGCATCTCCAATCCCTCCCTGACCCGCCTTTTGCCACACCACCCCCCACCTTCACCCACCTTTCGCCCCTCCCGCCATGACCCACCTTTCGACTCCCCCTCACTCACCTTTCGCCAACCCATCCCCCCGCCAACCCTCACCCACCTTTCGCCACCCTCGTGGTGTCGGGCGGACACATGCAAGTGTCGCCTCAAGGCCTCCCCCGACAGGAATCGAACCCCGCACCGCTCGCAGTACGGGCCGTCCGCCGGTATGACCTGTTGAGCAGACGGGTGACAATATAGGACGACACGAGATTTCTGTACAAACAAGTTCGCCTATGTACTCGTTTACTTATTTCCTGCGTAAATGTTTCTGATGTATGAGATTTCACCAGTGCTTCAGTTTCCTTACTTACAGATTCTTCGTTATACTTACAGACTCTTCGTCCAGCCGGTGTTTTAGCTTCGTGTGCAGCCGCAGTCCCTTCTCGCTGACAAAGGAGTAGCCGCACAGTTGGCACACGCAGTCCGAAGGGTGCTTGATCCGTATGTGCCCCATGTAGGTGGTGAATTTACTGGAGACACACGCTTTCAGGTCTACATTTTATTGCACGCTTCAAACGCGGAGACGCGTTTTCATGTTTGCATTTATTAAGTTCTTACAGATTTACAAATGAATAAGTGATTTTTTGCGCTAGTATTAGATAGACAATGCATGCCTTGTTTACAAAATGTGAACAATGATGTTATAGTACCATTAAATGTCAATAATAAAATACTAGCACAAATATTTTTTTCGAAAGATCTTATAATTGCAAATTCATATGTACATACACTATAACAATATCGAAATCGATACATTTTCATCTTTACATCCATTACATTCGTACAGCTCGCACATTACTTACAGAAACTCTTCTTGACAATGCGGACACTGGTACCTCGTCCCGTTGTGCCATTCTTCGTGCAGTTTGGCTGTTTGTCTGTAACAAAAAAGAAAAACATATTCTTTATTGCATAGAATACATACAAATACAAATAATTCATAGGATAAAAAAATACGGTTTGCAACGAGACACTTATCCTAAAGCACAAATCACCCGCACTGGCCTTTCGACCGTATCGCAGAGGGACAGTCATGCAAGAAAAGATGGCCCAAAACATTTGGGATAGATACTCGTTACTTACAAATTGCCATAATACAGTTAGGAAAACATAAACAAAATTACGATTGTCAGGTTTTTTTAAAAGACAAAATGGTAATATTTTGTATGATGAGATTACACGTGTGAGTTGCGTGATAAGTGGGGGTGATCGGTGTGCACCTACCTAGCCTGCTAGGTAGCACATATGATCATCATAAACAGCCTATATACGTCCCACTGTAGGGCACAGGCCTTCTCTCAGGGAGAGAGTAATGGCTTAATCACCACGCGTGCCCACCGCCTTTCGAGCGCTGAGGTATGTGAATGGCTCAGAAACTCAGGTTTCCTCACGATGTTTTCCTTCACCGTTAGCGAGTGGTATTGCTACTGTAACTTCACAAATGTACATAACTTAGAAAACAGTTTGCCAGCTACAAACCCACAGGTGATGCTAATAAAAACGTGCTAAACACAGAACGTAGCCGCGAATGCACTCACTTCCTGAAGGTGACGTAGGGGCAGCACTTGCAGGTGAACTTCTGCGCGTGCGACGTGGCGTGGTTGCGCAAAGAGTGCGCTTGCTTGAAGCGGATACGGCAAATTCCGCACTCGTGCGCACCGCATTGCTGCCGGCAGGTTTAAGTCAGTTGTAAGAAAAGTCAGAGAAGAAATAGTTATTTGTTATGCAAGGCTGCAAAGTTAATTTTTGGCGCGAGTACCTTGTATTGAAACCTGAGCAAGCGAAGGATTCTAGGATTGAGCCAAGAGCAAAGCGAGTGGTTCAAATATAGAATCCTGAGCGTAGCGAGGGTTTCAAAGGTACGAGACGCTAAATAACTTTGCTGCCGAGCGCAACACACAACTTTTCACCTCACTAAAGCGAGGAAAATGTTAGGTGCAAGAAAAACTGTTTTAATAAATATTAAATTACCGCTCATATTTTATGATTTCTTTCGATTTTATCAAAAAACAAACCAAAATAATGGAAGTAAAGTGAATTCAATAAAGAGAAGAAAATTTTAAAGTTTTTTTTTTAAATCAAATTTTCTTGCCGGCCAGTGCGATTCTTTAAATGAGGCTGGCGCATGACATGAAATAAGTATTTGCATTTCAATCATCAATGGACTGGCTGCAGAGAATATAAACTATTACGAAACCAATGAGGTTCTATATATATGTTAATTATTGTACGAAACCTTTATTGAATAAAAATATTCGAATTTTAAAAACACTTTCCACGCTAGCGGATAAAGTGCGATTTTCCACGCAGATTTCGAATGATAAACAGAGCTTTTACGAGCTAGTGAGGTGAAAACATTATTACTAAGACAAACCACACGTCTATTTTGAGTGTATCTTTGTAAGCATACAAGCGCTGAGCTATTCACGATGATGATGTAAGTGTTTGCGTGATTGTACCGGCATGTGCGACTCTCTCTCTGGCGCACGGTAGAGATGATCGACGGTGCATAAGCATAATCAGCCTATATGCGTCCCACTGTAGGGCACAGGCCTTCTCTCAAGTAGAGAGTATGGGCTTAATCACCACGCGTGCCCACCGCGGATTGGCGATTTCAAGCGCTGAGGTATGTGAATAGCTCAGACACTCAGGTTTCCTCACGATGTTTTCCTTCACAGTTAGCGTGTGGTATTGCGCGCTTGAGATCGAACCTGGGTCTCTCGCTTCCGAGTCCGATGTTCTACCCACTAGGCTACCAACGCTCTGACGGACGGTGATAGAAAGATTATTCATCTACATATTAGACGTTTATATCTACATGTTTCCACCATATTTATTGATGGTAGTGTGCTACTGGTGAGTGGCTCCGGCCGACTAACTTTACAATGTACTTGCCGCGTGAACTGACCATTGGTTAGGTCTATATCAGCGATACGTTGATATACCGTACAGTGATGAATTAAAATTTATTTATTTAAATATACAAAGTGTACATCATCAGCCATTTGACGCCCACTGCAGGACATAGGCCTCCTTCGTGGTTATCATAACCACGAGGGGTTTTGCCATAACCGCCACGCTAGGCAGGCGGGTTGGCGATCGCAGCATGCGGATGGAATCTCAGGAAGACGGTGCTGTCCGTCTCCTGGTAATTTATTGCTTTGGTCGCCTTCTACGACATCCACGGAAGGAAATGGAGTGACGCTATTCTTAATCCGGCGCCACACGGTTAGTGTACAAAGTGTACATACATCCCAAAATGGGACGTGTTACTCTTAATCGCGAAAATGTGGAAATCGCGATATATATACATAATTTGTTCGATACATTTTCCTATGACCCACCTCACTGAATGTCTCTCGTGCCCAACTAACACTTGTGAGGACTTGCAAGAGGCCTCGAAAGCTGGTGTGCGCGTGGCCGAGTTCTGGGCTAATAAAATTTGAACAGTTTGTCACCGGCACGATAAGAAGAGGATACGTTTTAATGCCGCAGGTGGCATTCTCACGGATTTTCCCCAAATCTTACTAGCTATCTTCACACTTACATCCGTATGCCGCACCATATGATTGTTATAAGCGTCCTCGTCCAAGAACCCCTTGTAGCACGACCCGCATTTGTACACCGCGTTTTTGTAATTGGAACTCAGCATTCGCTTCTGGAACTCCAATATTTGCTCCTCGGCGTCGAGGTGTGACGACGCAAATATTTTGTCGTCTAAATCGTCGCCTAAGACCTTCTTTCGCCTGTCGGTTTTAGGTTCTTTTTTTAAAGCGTTTTTCTTTTTCTTTGCGGTTCGTTTTTCAAAACTTTTTTCTGCGTTTTCGGCCTTGTTGTCGACTGTCAGCGGGAGTATTGGCCGGTCGTCGTCACTAGAAAAGGTGTTATCTTCATTGGCGTCTGCTATGGGATTTTCATCACTGTTCCTCGGGGAATTGGCTTCGCTTTTGATGGAGTCTTGCGTTTCGTTCTCGTGGTAGAAGTCTTTAGAGTCTTCTCTCGTCTCTAAATTTATGTTGACTTCGTGCAAAGACAAAGTGTTGGTACTATCACATAATAGAGGGTTTATATCGTCATTTTCTTGGCTCGGGTAGTAATACTGAGGCTCGTAATGCTTGTAAGATAGTCGTGTCAGGTGGGTGTTTTCGAGCCGGCCTATTTCTTCTATATGTCGGGGTGTTACCTGTAACAATTGGTTCAAATCTGAAGATTGCCATCATAGTACAAGTTTTCGAACTAAAACATTCGTAAGCACCGCACATCATTAACTTAATACCAGAAAAACTTAGTTGGTTTTTTGTCGGAAGACTCCGAACAGGTTTCGCTCTGACGAGCCAGAGACGAGCAACCGACGACGCGAGCTCCGTCTGTACTCACCGTGATTAAGCTCTGCGAATCAGAGCGAAACCTGTTCGGACTCTTCCGACAAAAAACCAAGTAAGTTTTTATGGTATTAAGTTGATAATAACACAAGGTATTCATTGAATTGCTGCTTCTGTGAATTCATTATTAAGAGTCAATTACACCATAAAACGTCTAAATACAATAGTGACGTGGATCAGGTCACTCGAGTGAAGATTCATCCAAGGTGATTACTAACCATTCATGTATTTTTAGCGCAAACGCTTTACACATTTTGTGACCCGCGTGTCAGGCCTAATTACTATCGCAAATCTTATGTTGGCCGTACCTATCACACCAGCCGCCTAACCTAAGGGTTGGCGTGACGGCGAAGAGGCCTATGCCCAACAGTGGGCGTCTTTCATGGGCTGTATAGATAAAACTAGTCAAAGATAACTGGCTGACCGTTCATCAAAACTCTAAGGCACTTCTAGCGGACATAGAAGCAACAAATTAAGAATACAATTAGTGTTAAGTGTATAAATCAAGGAAAATATTTTGCGATTTCGGTCCAGTTTTCTAAATACACCAACTGCATAAATAACTTTGTAAAATATCATATCAATATTTTAGGATTACAAAGTTACATTCAAAATCAAAATCAAAATCAAAATTTTTTATTCAAAGTAGCACAGAAACTGCGACTTAATGAACTATACAAGTTAAACTAGGTGTCCATTTCAAAATCTAGATCATTTTGGAGAAAAAATGGACAAAAAAACTCCAAACTTAGTCTTTTCAAGTCCTTAATTTACAGGATTTATATAAATGTACTAAAACTCATGCATTGAACTGGCTTTAATTCCAGACATCTTGCATTCATTTGCAGTGAATGAATCAGTTTAGCTGTATAGGTGTATTATAAAAACATTTCGTTGACTGTCCGAATCGTGAAAAGGGGTGAGTAGAGTTTGAATAGAAACAAAAACTGCACTCTGACTCCCCAAGGTTTGCTGGAAGAAACCCCTCACAGAGATAAGCTCGCCTTCGTACAAGTTACTTCTTACGTCACATTTCCTGTACTGATTTTCGTGTGCAATAAAGTATAACATATTACTAGCTGCCCCGGCGAACTTCGTACCGCCACGGAATCCGTTTTTACGATTCTTGCGCAACGCCATCGATTTTTAAAACACACCGTTCGCTCGCACAACGCCATCTATTTTAAACTTAAAATAAATACTATCCCACGGGACCGCATTACCGGGATATCAAGTATGCTTTGTACCAATTCAGGTCTATGTCTATCTGTACGCCAAGTTAAATGTAAATCCGTTCAGCCGTTATTGCGTGATTGAGTGACAAACATCCAAACATCTTCACAAACTTTCACCCGCGACTTCGTTCGCGTGGAAATCTTGATGTTGTATACTTTTCCGGGATAAAAAAAAATTGCCTATGCGCTAATCCAGACTACAATCTATCTCTGTGCAAATTTCATCCGGATCCGTTCAGCCGTTTTTGCGTGAAAGAGCAACAAACATCCATACATACATACAAACTTTCGCTTTTATAGTATTAGTAAGGATTAGAAGGATATATATATATACCTGATCGCTGGAACCCAGAACCCCGACCAGTTGCGTCTGTGCACTGATGGCAGCTTGCCTAAAGCGCGCGTGGCTCAGGAGCCGCCACGCGCAGACGGCACAAAGTCGCGCCGGCAGACCGGCTGGCACGCCCGCCTGTGAAGTAACCGCGGGTGGGGCTGTGTCGGGTTACACGACCGTTGCTCGGTTTAACGCGAAACGTCTATGAGGAGGCGTTAATTTTTAGCTCCAACTGCGCCATCTAGCCACACGAGTCAAGAGGATCTGAGTGATGCTACTATGCTCTGCTCGACGATACATAAATTAATTGCACACGACACGTAGTTACAGAGTTACAGCCCTCGCCGCGGCGACATGTTTCCGTTGCATACGGTTCTAGCAGCGGTGGTAGCCTAGTAGGTAGAACCTCGGACTCGGAAGTGGGAGACCCAGGTTCGATCCCCAGTGCGGGCATGTACCTATGACTTGGTTTTCTAAGTTATCTACATTTGTGAAGTTATAGTAGCAATACCAAACGCTAACGGTGAAGGAAAACATTGTGAGGAAACCTGAGTGTCTGAGCTATTCACATACCTCAGCGCTTGAAATCGCCAATCCGCAGTGGGCACGCGTGGTGACTAAGCCCATACTCTCTCCCTGAGAGACGTATAGTGGGACGCATATAGGCTGATTATATAGGTCCCACTGTAGGGCACCGGCCTTCTCTCAGGGAGAGAGTATGGGCTTAATCACTACTCGTGCCCACCGCGGATTGGCGTTTTTGCTTAAACTTAATTTTTTATCAAAATCTTCTAGTCTAGCTGACCCAACAGAAGTCTCGAAAATGTCAATTTGTGTTTGTGATCCTACAGATAAGAGGACTTTTAGGGACCAAATGTCATTTAAAGCTAGTCATTTCAGTATTGCATCATGTTACATTTCACAAAGGCCCAAATAATATTACATCCGCAGAAAAAAAAACAATAAAAGAATAATACACATGTTATGAGACACATGGCAGCATTACTGCAAAGAAAATCCTCATTTAGAAAGAGGGATGTCAACCAAAGTCTCACGACAACTTTGTAATTCAAAGAATATAGTACATTCTCTGCCTGTTCGGCAATCTACCAACTTAGGTTACTCACTAGTCCTGCCAAGAATTCATAATTACACACATTACATTTGATAAACTGTCTTACTTAATTTTTATTTAAAAGCACAGGTTATGGATATAATACTTACAGATATGCCGGTCATTGATTCATATGCCTGGGACAAGTTTTCTGTGAGAAGATTGTATAACCTGCCACCGATCGCCGTGGTGAGGCAAATTTTGCAAACCTGTAATTAAAAAGTTATACCTAAATAAGTTAGAGAGTGGATAAGTGGATGATTCAGTCTCACCTCGAAATTCTTCGGAAGAGCACCTTCCCTGACCATAACTTCAGCATTCTCTCCCAAACGCAAGTCCTCATTGTAGAAGTGATCTATGCAGACTAGGGCTTTGCCTCTAACCCTGCTGGGGGCACCGAGAGCCCTCAACCATTGCGCTCTGATCACGGGGTTCTGAGGAAACCTGAGGATTATTAATAAGGCTTTTTAACCTAATAGATTATGACCTTGACAAAACAATTAAAACCATTGTTATGGTAGCCTGATCGGGTCCTTTAGCATTCTACAGATTAAGGTATATTAAAAAGCTCACCGAAATTTTGTTTTTAACCCTAGTGCAAATAGAGTTATACAAGGTTTGTTAGGATGATGGGTACCCTAACCCTAGCTTTTATTTATTTATTGATACTTTTATTGCACTTGAAGAAATCGTACAATGCGGTAATAGGAATACTTTATGCCTTTGGGATACAGGAGTGAGTATGTAAGCGACAATTCTTGGTAAGCGAGTATCAGTATGTACGAGCCAAACAGAAAAAATTGACCCAAAATTAATTCTATACCAAAATAAACAGGGTGTAACAAATCCTCATTATACATATACAAAATGGCGAAGCAATAACCGAACTTGAACTCTAACGCGCGGCGCAATTCCGATGGGCTGTAATATAACCCAGCGTGATACTCACTTAAAAAAACTAATCCCTTGAGACTTCGACACACGCTTGGTATTGTTTTTGCATGAGTCCACGCAACATTTCATTGTAAAAGAGGCATTAAACGAGAAAAAATCGGGTGAACAATTTTGTGTTCAACAAATACTAAAAGGCCGTTCCAGCAATAACAGTAAGGCTGAAACATCTACTATTAATCCAGAAAACAGTTGGTACACATCAAATCGCGCTTCCTATACAACGAATAATAATGATTAATTTTAAGTACAACGACCAACGCCGACAATACAATTTATTTTTTTTTTTTTTTTTTTTTTTTTTTTTTCCACGCTTGGCAATGCACTAGACTGTGCTTATGCCATTATCAAGTTAAAAGGTAGGGAAACAGGGTTGTCAAAATAAAATATACAATAGGAGCGGAATTTGGAAGGAGTTAAAAACAGTTTGAATTTGAACAGGAACAAACAAATATAAATATACTTAAATATCAACAGGAAATCATAATAAATTTAAATTTTAATATCATATTTATTAAAAAAATTAGCAATATACTTATAAATATTTACATTAAAATTAAATAAAAGGCAGGAAATGGAAGAAGGTAGAGGAACTTTGATGGAAACGAGGTCCGAAATAAAGGAAGAGGAGTCATAGTTAGGACAGGAAAAAAGAATATGATTGACATCGCAAATCTCCGCGCCGCAGGTGCAGGCAGGGCTCTGCAAGATGCCAAGTCTGGCAAGGTGCGCTGGTGTGCATGTATGACCCAATCGTAACCGAATTAAAATAGAAGTGGAAGTCTTGCCAAACTTGGCCTCCGCAAACCATGGTTTCGCTAATACATAAGGCTGAATATTTCGATAGAATTTGCCTTTAGAGGCATCCTCCTCCCAGATCCCATTCCAGGAATCCCGTAGATAGGATCTAGGAAGAGAAGCCAGATCATGGGAATAATTCTTGTAGGGAAACAGATCACCACATTCGACCGCATCATTAGCCAGTTGATCAGCTTTCTCGTTACCTGCTATACCACAATGAGATGGGATCCAAGCAAAAAGCACAGACAAATTTCTCACTGCGCAATTAACAAGCAAACTGCGAATGTCAAAAATAATTGGTTGATCTACTGAGTAAAAGGGAAATTTAGATAAAGCCTGGAGGGAGCTCAGTGAGTCTGAGAAAATTAAGGTTTTCTTAAGTCCTAATAAAAGAATGTATTCAACTGCTTTGAAAAGTCCTAAACATTCTCCTGTAAAGACGGAAGATTCAGGAGGAAGCTTAATTTTTTGTACAATTTTGTATTGAGAGTGGTAGACACCTACCCCTACACAACTGTCTGGATGTTTTGATGCATCTGTGAAAATGGTGTGACACCCCTGGAATTCCTCGCTCAAGAGGTTATTCAAATCATTCTGACAGCTAACGTTTTGTTTAGTAAGACCTAGGTGAATTGTGTTGGGCGAAAGAATTAAAGAGCTATTGTTTGTATATTGTTTCAGAATTGCTGTAGATAGAAACTCCATTTAGTCCACACTAGCTTAAAGTCTTCACAAAGAAATCAAAATTTAAATAAATAAAAAAATTGCCCATTTCGTGTCAAGACGTGACTTTGGCAGAATTTGTCGGCATCGGCTGGTTGCCATTTCAACAAGAAAAAAAAAAATTAAAGAGCTATATGAAGAGTGAAATATAGGCAATAATTTGTATTGATGAACAGGAGCGCTAATGGAATCAAATTTTAAGAAACTTTTAACAAGACATGGAGCCCTTTTGTGAGACCAATATTTAGATGTAGAGATTAAATGAGACAAACTACGAAGTTTACTGTGTAAAGGATGACTTGAAAGTTGTAGGCATCGACTTATGAATCTGTCAGATAAATATTGGCGTCTTAAGGAAAGAGGAGGCTCAGCACATTCTACCTGTAAACAGCTTATTGGTGAAGATTTCATGGCCCCAGAAATAATTCTAAGAGCCTTGGATTGTACACCATCCAGTTTCTTAAAACCAGCAGCACTACCAGGCTCTAACAAGAAGGTGCCATAATCCAAAACACTCCGTATTAGTGCATTATATATCAGTCTTAGAGAAAAAGGATGTGCACCCCACCAGACTCCTGCAAGGCATCTAATTATATTTAACAGACGCTCACACTTAGCTGCTATGTAATCGCAATGTGGGAGTCCTGAAAGTTGAGCATCTAAAATAACTCCTAAGAAATTAACTTGTTTTTTAACAGGAATGGGTGTTCGGTCATATTCTACTAGGACCTCGGGAGGTTTCCGCATTCTTGAGAACAAGACAACAGTACTTTTATTCACTGAGAGTTCAAGACCATTTTTGGCCAGCCATTGCTGAAGCATATGCAAGGATGAAGTCAAAGTAGAGCACATTGTGTCACTGGAGTGGCCAGGTGTATAAAGAAGAAGATCATCGGCATATTGTAAAACCTCTACTGATCCACAAAGAGAAGATTCTAAATCATATGTATAAATGCTATATAAAATAGGTGAGAGAACAGACCCTTGTGGGAGGCCTCTCCAGACTAGTCTTGATATTTTATTACCGTCAGTGTACACATTAATAGATCTTTCTAAAAGAATATTTATAATGAAATTGGCTAAAATATGAGGCACTTTCAACAAAGTTAACTTATGTTTCAGAACCGAGACAAGAACATTATCATAAGCTGAATGAATGTCAAGGAACGCTGCCAGAACTGATTGATTATAGGAAAAAGCTAAACGGATATCTGTAGTAAATATACTTAAACTATCTAAAGTGCCTCTTCCCTTTCTAAACCCATATTGAGAGGGTGATAATAGATTATTACTTTCAATGTACCACTCAAGCCGAATTTTGACAAGATGCTCAGCTATTTTAGCTAAAACAGAAGAAAGAACAATAGGACGATAAGAAGTTGGAGCATTTGAGGGCTTGTTTGATTTTAAAATAGGAATAACAGTTTGAGATCTCCAGGATAGTGGTATATCACCTGATATCATAATAGAGTTAATCAACTCAAGATAGATTAAAAGGGCAGAATCACTAAGATTAGCAATGAATGAATAAAGGATACCATCTTCACCAGGTGAAGAATCCTTGACATGGGAGAGAATACCTTTTAACTCCATTAGGGAAAAAGGGGAATTTAATTCTGAGTGATCCAACTCCAAACAAGAAGATGGAGAAATAGAACTTATTTCTGGAACAAAAGAGGGAGCTAAGTGATCCATAAAGTCATCAACAAGGTCAGAGGATATATAATTAGATGAAGACTCAGTAAAAGCAGATCTAAATCGCCTTATGTTTTTCCATACAACAGATGGAGAGACACTTGGGCACAAAGAAGAACAAAATTTTTGCCAACCTTCATATTTTTTCTTTTTGAGGAGCTTTTTAGTTACACCAGCCACCTCTATATAGTTATCAAAGTTCTCAGAAGTCATATTATTACAGTAGGTTTTCTCAGCCTCCTTTCTCTTTTTTACAGCCTCTGAACAGTCAGCATCCCACCAAGGAGGAGAGGGAATTTTACCTGACACACCATTTTTTATGGGAAAAGTCTGATCTGCAGCCTCCATCAAAATTCTTGAAAAGCTGTCAGCATCTTTCACACTGTGAGATTCTCTGATTTTATTATCTACACACTGTCTAAAGGCACTCCAGTCAGCGTTGCCTAATCTATGCTTCACACGAGGTTTATTTAAATGAAGGGGAGGATGTTTACAGGGAAGAGATATGAGTAAAGGGAAATGGTCGCTACCATATGGAGAAGAGAGTGGGGACCAAGAGAGAGTAAGAGCCAAGTCGGGAGTACAGATGGATAGGTCAGGAGCGCTGGTTCCTTCATCAGGCTTGGTAAGGCGAGTAGGCATACAAGTATTTAGAATACATAAATTCTGAGCATGAACTATATCAAGAAGTTGGTCCCCATAGCAGGTAGATGAGGAACTTCCCCAGGACTGGTGTTGGCAATTAAAGTCACCCATCACTAAAAAGGGTTTAGGTAGTATAGAGAAAATGTTACTGATTTCTAGGAGAATATTTACAGAAGGACGAGCAAAATATAAAGAAACTATACAGATATTATTTACAATAGCAGCAACAATAGATATATCGTCACTATGAGAAGGAAGAGGGAAAGAAGAAAATAAAAGAGATTTTTTAATGAGTATGGCTACTCCACCATACCCATCATTTCTGTCTTCTCGGAGACATGAATAACCCGGGATCTTGAAAGAATACCCTGGTTTAAGCCATGTCTCAGAGAGAGCAATGGAAATTGGGTCAAATTTATTGAGGAGATGTATTAAGTCAGATTTTTTATTGATGATGCTGCGACAGTTCCACTGGACAATCTTGCCTAGATTGGCCATTGTAGAAGATAGATTTTACTAGATTAATGATTAGGGCAGCGTTGGACGGTAATTCATTGTTTGGAGAAACTATATTAGAGAGAGCTTTAACTAAAGCTGAGATTAAATCTACAATATTCATTTCTGTTTCAGTATTTTTTCCCTGAAGAGCACAGCCATTAGACGGCGGAGGAGGATCGTAATGAGCAGTAAGGTCTTGGTGAGCGACACGGTCATGTCCCTTATCTAATTTTGAAGGGGAGCGAGGCTTTAGAAATACTGTCTTTCGGTGGTGTTTGGGAGACGATTCAGGAGCTGAAGATGAGGGATGAGAATGGGAAAACTGGATACTAGGAGGAGGAGCAGAGGACGATAAAACATCCGAAAAGGATCTGGAGACGGGTGGATGAAGTTTGATTGCTTCAGAGTATGATACACAATTCTGTGCCATGTACAACTTGACTCTATTTTGTCTCTCAAACTCAGGACATGTTTTATTAGTGGCAAAGTGATGACCACCGCAAGAAAGACAGGAAGCACAATCAGGCTCAACATCACAGGAGTCACCAGAGTGGCTTTGACCGCACCTGTAACAACGAGGTTTCGACCGACACTGGAGTTTCGTATGACCAAAGTGGCAACAATTAAAGCACTGGATTGTTGGATACTTATACAGTTCCACAGGGAGAGCATTATAACACATGAAAACTCGTTTAGGAAGAACTTGTCCGTCAAAGGTCAAAACAACGGTTTGACTGGGTTTCCACTCAGGATTGGGTCCATGGACTTTATAATTCATCCTTCTAGCCTTAAGAATTTTGCCACAGCCAATGGGAACAGTGATATTCTCAATAATCTCTTCCGGCGACCACTCTGTCGGGACACCCCGAACAAGGCCCATCCTGGTAACATTGAACGATGGTAAAAATGCCTTGAAATTATGCGCAGAGAGAGTTGCATCATTTAAAAAAAGATTAGCTTCAGAATAATCTGAAAAAGAAACTGCCAGTTTGCTCCGAGTTAAGCGCTTTACTGAGCCATTTATGATGTGCTTTATGCCCCGTTTCTTAAGGTATTGGCCAAAAGAAACAGGGTGAAGAGTGGGAACAGTCGAAGTGTCTGTGCTCTGCTTCTGTACATGAACAACATACGGTGCCACATCAGTGGGTTCATACAGAACCCTACCGACCTGAGGCTGCGGTTGATAAGACTTTTCTATTGGCTTTTCAATGTCTACATTATTTTGTAATTTTTGAGAAGAACATGCAGTTTCAACAATTGAATGCTTTTTATTTGAGTCATCAGAATCACATTGGCATGGACATGCTGCAGATGAATCACTTTTCTGATGTTTCCTTTTCTTATTGCAATGTTTGCAAACTTTGATGGTCCTAGACCTTTTCCTTTTTTCGGATCTTACTGATCCATCTGTGTCCATACTAGAATCTCCTACCGGAGGACCTGCACCGGTGGAAATTGTGATGTTCAGACCGACCGGGGGGACAGTGCCCCCCGGGTCGGGCGGCTCCTCTGCCATCGACACAATAAAAATAGATTAAAAACTTACCAAATCAGCAAAAAGTTATATAAACACAATATTTACAGATATAATAATAAAATTATAGTACAAATATTTACAAACTGTACTTAAATCCAATTAAAATATTAAATTAATTAGCTCAGAAAGAAAAAGACGCCCGCCTATTCCAAAGTTTCCCGCGCTTTTTTTCTCTACAATTTATTTTTGTTTTCGTTTTCGCATAAAAACTAAAAAGTCATAGAACAAACCAGAAAAATATTTCGTAGTTCACAGAATAGTCGCCTGGTCAAAACTCAACGTTCCGTTTTCTGCAATATGCGTCCTACGGAATGTAAAGTAGTAACGATACAACCATAAATGAAAACATACGGTATTTGTCGGTTTCAACATCACTAAAAAACGTTCGTCTGACTTTGACGTTTCAAAAAAAGAAACTGACGTTTCAATAAAAATTAGGTACCTACCTATATTTTTGTAAACAAAACTCGACATTGGCAGAATCCTTAGGGTAGCCATACATCTAATTAAGAATTGAATTGAATTGAATCGAAACCACAATTACCACAAATAGAAAACTAAGAAATAGGTATCGTGTTTCTTCGTAAAAGTCGTCGTCTACGATCTACAGACCTCCGTTTTGAAGTGGCAAGATGGGTAGAAACAAAATGATCGCGAAAAGCTGCCCGAAATGCTCCATGCAGGTAAGTCTACCTTCAATAAATCCCACAGGATTTTCTTCTCTATGAGAGAAGGCCTGTCCTAGAGTGGGACTTCTATAGGTAGCTTTTGAAGTACCTAAATTGATCAATTTTACTCTGATGCACCCTAGGAATAAAAAGAACCATAGAAGTATTTCTCCCTACAAAATTCACACTCAAAAACGGTCCGTGGTCACCAGGTCAGAACTTTTCACCCCAAACGGCCATCTAGGGCCTCTTTATGCACATGAAATCCTGAGCGATTCCAATCGTGTAACTGTCAAATTTCTTACTAATTTGAAAGTTAGATGATTGGAATTGCTCAGGATGTGGTGCGCCGTAATATAGGGACAGTTTTAAAACCTATGTAAGCACTACATATTGTTAATAAACAATACCGGCAGACAAAAAACCAAGTAAGTTTATCAGGTCTTAAGTCAATAATAGGGACAGCTCTCCGAACGGAATGTATGAATGAACGGCTGCATTATTATAAGCCCCTCTTTCAGGTGGCGGTCGCAAGCAAGTCCTGCAAGTGCGGGCACACGTTCTTCGCGTCGCGGCGCACAGCCGAGAGCTGCGCCGCGGAGCCGCCGGCCGAGCTGCGCCGGCGCACCGCGCGCGTGCGCCGCGCGCAGCCGCAGTACTACGACGGGCAGGACTACGAGAAGCAGAAGAAGCGGGTAGTTCTAGTTGTTCTAGTTAGACCTGAGATTTCCGCAAATAGCCTCATAGTTAGGCCATTGTAATTAGCAAGCGCTAAGGTAAGCAAATACCTAGGACACTAGGGTTTCCTCACGATGTTTTCCTTCACCAGTAGCATATGGGATTGCTACTAACACTTCACAAATGTACATAACTTTGCCATTGGTACGTGCCAGGATTCGAACCCATGACATGAGGCGTTCTACCGCTTCGCTACCACCGCTTAGAAGCTTAGGTTGTGTTCTGTGATTTATTACCCTTTACGGGGAACTTGAATCGAACTTAAATTGTAGTGACAATTTTTTCGTACCGTAGTAGACAGAAAAACTCGGAAAAAGTGTATGAAAATTTAAAAATACGAAAAACGGAGTTACTCTGATAATAAAAAAACTTACTATCTTTTACAATCAGACCTGCTCTTTAACCGGACATCTGAAGTCTAGATCCAGGAACACAAGGTTTGTCAGTGGGTAATGGGGCGCAGTGTACTGGGTCTAAAGAGGATTGACAAAATCCGAAACATAACACTGCGCTCCAGAACTAAGATTTTCGATTTTGGAGCTGTAACCGATACGCTGAAGTGGAATTGGGCGGGCCACGTGAGCCGTATAGGCCCAGACTGGCAAATATTGCTTCTGGCTGGGTTCCGTGCGACGGGTATCGCAAACGCGGACCACCCAAGCGGAGATGGCGGGACGACCTCACTACGTTTCTACCGGGTTGGCAGAAGCTGCCTACGAACAGGGAAGAGTGGAGAACTAAAGTGGAGGCCTTTGCCCAGCATTGGGACTCCATGGAGGCTACATGAAAATGTCTTTTACAATGTCTCTCATGACTTTTCTCTCTGTGTTCCAGGGAAACAGAAAGAGGTCGATGTCCGAAGACGCCTATAAAGGCAAGGATATTAAAAGCGGTAAGTTCATTAAAGGTACAATACAATATAAAATAATGCCTAAATATTTATCAAGGTAGGGACAACAATAGAAGTGCAAAAGACCGGCCAAGTGCGAGTCACACTCGCGCACGAAGGGTTCCGTACCATTATTTAAACAACATTTGAATATTTCAAGCGTCTACCCGTTGCCGTTATTATTATGGAGCAAAAAAACGGCAAAAAAATCACGTTTTTTGTATGGGTAATTTTGCTCCTATATGTATGTAATATTGCTGTACGTATGTAAAGTTGCTGCTATACTAAAGTGGGTAAAAATTCATTTTACTCTGTTTTTAATATTTGTTTTTGTAGCAGCAACAGAAATACATCATCTGTGAAAAGTTCAACGGTCTAACTATCACAGTTCATGAGATACAGCCTGGTGTCTGACGGCAGGGTGGACGGGATAGCCGAGTCTTAGTAATAGGGTCAGTCATTTAGGGTCAGTCATTTGTGCCAGTCATTAGAGAGTAATTTGTATGGAATTTAACAGACGATTTGAATCGTCCAGGATCTCGGGCGCGATATAGGGGCTGGACAAGTGATTGTATTGTTGGATTGGAAGTTATTATTATTAACGCTGTTGGCAGGCGGCGCCCGCGGCCGACGCAAGCGCGCTCTAAAACGCGCCGAGGGCGCGGCGGCAGCTCGCGGCTCGGAGCGCTCCACGCCGGTGCTGCAGGCGCCGCAGCTCGCGCGCTGCAGCATACTGCTCGACGAGATCAACAGGAAAATGCTGGCCGTGCAGTGGCAGCCCGCCGAGACCGTGGGGAACTAGACTAGACCGTTTGCTACTAGACTGGACTGCTTGCTACTAGACTCTACTGTTCGCTACTAGATTGGACTGTTTGCAACTGTACTAAAGTAGGTAATAGGATTTTAAAAGTAGGTAAAAAGCTTTTAACCGCAACTCGCCCGCTGCGGCTTCAGTGCGAAGCTCTGAGCGCTTCACGCCGGTGCTACAGGCCCCGCCGCTCGCGCACTGCTCTACGAGATCAACAGGAAGATGCTGGCCGTGCAGTGGCAGCCCGCCGAGACCGTGGGGAACTAGACTAGACCGTTTGCTACTAGACTGGACTGTTTGCTACTAGACTAGACTGCTTGCTACGACACTGGGCTGGTTGCTACTTTACTAAAGTAGGTATTTAACCTAGCATAATTAGATTAAATTAATAAAAAGTCATAGGTGTGTACCTGATTTGTAAAAATAACATGCCAAGCACCTACTTTGTATATATTTTTACTGTACATAATAGTTTAGTAAATCAATTTTGTATCTACTATAGGCTTTCATTATTTTGACTTATCTGTCCCTCAATATAAATTGTAGGAGATATACACTAAAACTTCTCGGTGGGTAACGCAGACTTTCGTATTTGGTCTGACCTATTGTTTACTGTAATTGTATTGCTGTGGATTTCTGTTAAATAAATAAATAATCGGTGGCCAGGATCTGCTAACCGGATTAGAACTTGGATATGGCATCTCCTCAACGGACAATATTACCGACTTATTTCAAACAGTAAATGGATAATTTACGTAATTTTTCAGAATTCCACGCGTGCTGAGCCGCGGGCGCAGCGGGTACATAATAAAAAAATAACCGACTACCCGACTGCTGAGCATTAACTACTAAGCAGGCGGGACCAACTTAAGGAGTTAGATTGGTGATTTTGGGTGTTTAAGTTTTTTCATTTTTGTCTCTGTTAGTGATTTTTACATTATTTTTGTTCGATTTTCGTGCTCATTTTATGTAGCCTATGACACTCGAGCGGGGATGCCGAACCGATTGAGATCTTATTTGTCAAAATCTGACCATTGGTTAAGGAGTTATGAGGGAACATAGAATCGGACATACTTCCATACATACCTACCTACATAAGAGCTTTTGGGCTCCGCCGCAGTCGGGTAAAAAGGAAAAAAAGAACACATTTCTTTAACGTCACAAAGCATACACATACCTGCCTTACTTAGGGCCAGTTTCTGAATTGAGAATTTCGCAAAGTAAATAGTGAACTGTAGTGCTGTCTCTTCGAATTTCTCGGAAAAGGCCGTGACAGAACGTTACTTAAGTATTTAAATAGATAGAGAACACTTTATTGCACAACCAGGTGGAATAATTACAAATAGTTTTGGCTGTCTTATCGCTTAGAGCGATCTCTTCCAGACAACCTAGTGAAGTGATTTACTTAGTGTTTGAAACCGTTCGTTTAAATATCTACTTTGCTATAGTAAACATACAAACAATTAAATAAAAAATAAAAACCGACTTCGAAACACTACAGCACTAAAAAGATAGAAATAATTTAAATAATTAGAAGTATTTATACATATTGGTAGGTATTGTAGAAGTAATAGGGGTTAAAGTATGAAATTGCCGTTTTATTGCAATAGGTTCTTTGAATTGACATAGAATCTTCATGGTTTGAGGTTTTCGAATGAAACTTTTTTCAAATTATTTCTATGATGTTCTTTTTTTAAAAAATGTGAAACATTTGAATATCGACTTTCAATTGTTTTTGTTATTCAATTTAGACAAGAAAGATGGATGCTGCGAAAATTCGAGTGATTTTTGAATACGAGTTCCGACGCGGAACTAACGCGGCAGAAACAGCCCGCAATATCAATGCTGCGTTTGGAGAGGGGTCTACTAATGAACGCACCGTGCGATTTTGGTTTAAACGCTTTCGTGATGGAAATTTCAACTTAAAGAACGAGCCACGAGGAAGACCGCCCACACAGGTGAATAACGATTAATTAAGAGAGATAGTGGAAGCCGACCCTAGTCAAACTACCCAGGAATTAGCGACATGGTTTAACGTTACCTTACCCACAATATTGACTCACTTGCGTCAAATCAATAAAATAAAAAAATACGAAAAATGGGTGCCTCATAATCACTCGAATTTTCGCAGTATCCATCTTTCTTGTCTAAATTGAATAACAAAAACAATTGAAAGTCGATATTCAAATGTTTCACATTTTTAAAAAAAGAACATCATAGAAACCATTTGAAAAAAGTTTCATTCGAAAACCTCAAACCATGAAGATTCTATGTCAATTCAAAGAACCTATTGCAATTAAACGGCAATTTCATACTTTAACCCCTAATATAATTTGAAGTCGGTGTCCAAATATATGTGCTGGTCATAAAACTGGGCACCGACTACAAATTATACTTCTACAATACCTATATGTATAACTACATCTAATTATTAAAATTATTTCTATCTTTTTAGTGCTGTAGTGTTTCGAAGTCGGTTTTTATTTTTTATTTAAAAAAAAATATTTTTCAGTTTTTAGTGGAGGAGCGGAAGAAAAATAAACAAGTCCCTTATAACCATAATTTACCGTAAATGATTCGTTCCTTTAAAATTTGATGTTCTAAATCTCCGAAAGTCTTCACCAGAACATCACCAAATTAACTTGGGACTACTTTTACGCTATTTTATGAAACATACGGATATTACTAAAGGATGGGCCCCATTAGAGCCTATTTACTGCTGTCCATTGAAGAGTTCTGTTCTCCATCTCTGAAAGTCTTCATCAGATCTTCACCAAATTAAAATGGGACCAATGGGACGTTATATCTATTCGAACAAAAAAAGAACTGTCGAAATCGGTTAAGATTTCACGGAGTTGTGAAGGAACATAGCCAAATAAAAATAAAAAAACGCGTCGAATTGATAACCTCCTCCTTTTTTGAAGTCGGTTAAAAAGGGCAAGCTCAGCATTAATTTGTCAGTTTATTTGTCAGCATCAGCACAACACTGATTTTCAGCAGAGGCCCAAAAAAAACACGCAGTAGTGCCCCGTTTCATCCGGGCACATGTCTGGGTGCCCCGGAGAGGCTCAGCCTCTCGGCCGGGCTGAGGATGTGCGAGTACTTGTAATCGCCAAGCAGCCATCCGTAGTGGCCCATTGAGGATGCAACTTCGGAGAAGCGCGCGAACTGGAGGAACCTGGGGGCGTAAAAAGCGGATGGGGCTGTGTCGGTTTACACG
Source organism: Yponomeuta evonymella (assembly GCA_963969515.1). NCBI lineage: Eukaryota > Metazoa > Arthropoda > Insecta > Lepidoptera > Yponomeutidae > Yponomeuta > Yponomeuta evonymella. The sequence continues at coordinate 4,312,016 of OZ018372.1, forward strand.
GCCGTTGGTTTAACGTGAAACGTCTATAAGTACGCGTTAATGTTTAGCTCAAACTGCGCAATGTGTCACGAGGCACTGGCGCCATCTAGCGGCACGAGTTGAGAAGATCTGAGTAATGGCTGCTTTGCTCTACTCAACGATGTATGAACGAATTGCACAAGACACGTAGTTACAGAGTTACACCACACACGCACGCACCCAGTATCCCAGAGGGGTGTGCAGAGAACTATCATGGTTTTAGGGGCGCTACTGTAACTTCTTTACCTACTGTATGTTGACTCGTTCGATTTAACCAATTCCGAGCTATCATTAAATACATATTATTATATTGACACTTCGGATCTGTGTGGCACCGAATTAAGTATAGCGTCACTCCATTTCCTTCCTTGGATGTCGTAGAAGGCGACTAAGGAAATCAATTACCAGGAGACGGGCAGCAGCGTCTTCCTGAGATTCCAACCGCATACTGCGATCGCCAACCCGCCTGCCAAGCGTGGCGATTATGGCAAAACCCCTCGTGGTTATGAAATCCACGAAGGAGGCCTATGTCCTGCAGTGGGCGTCAAATGGCTGATGATGATATTGACACTTCGGAAACGTCGAAATTGGACAGTTACATACATAATACACCATTAGGCTTTACTCACCTGTAGGACGCACAGAAGGACCAGTCCAGTCTGGAGCTTTTCACCATCTCCTCAGATTCGCCGGGCGGCGGCGCGAACTCTGTAGGGTTTGATAACAATAACAGGCTGTTTTTGAGACGCTTAGTTATTCCTCGTGGACCCGTCAACGCGACAAAATAATAGGAACACGAGAAAACATCGCTAATTAACAATTAATCGAGCTAAGTAATAGATGTTTCTATTAGCCCAATTAAAAAAAAATACGTGTCTAATTTGGTAAAAAAAAATGTATGTTAAGTATTTTTTTAAATATTTCTGAAAGTATAACTCGTTTTCGAAATAAATTATATTTTATAGTAGTACTAGTAGTAGAAGCCACGGTTCGCTATGAGGCCCTGCGGCTGGTACTCTTCGGTACAGTGACTGAGACACAATGTCGTAAGTGTCATACCTTCAGAGTGCTCGCAGTAATAGAGGTCCGCCTGGCAGTGATTCACGAACGTCAAGTACTTGAAGTACATGCCAAAGCCGCGGTTCGCTATGAGGCACTGCGGCTGGTACTCCTCGGTACAGTGTCCGGGACAGGTGTGGTCGTCGTACGCAGTCGTCACGTTGTAGCGCGTTTTCGGCGTCACTAAACCTATGCGCAGCTGGGTGGGAGGATTGAGTGAGGGCTTTCGATTGCTTACGGCTTTATTTATTAAAAAAAACGATACTTAAAACGCCGATTAAAATAGTCTGTGGTGGAGACTTTACAAGGAAAAGTGACTCTTAGGAATGCTTTAGAGCAGGGGTGGCCAACTTGATGAGACCCAAGATCTCCTGTTTACTAACAAAACCCTGTGCGATGCGATCTACCAATTACATACTTCTTGAAACAGTGATTGAAAAATTATACAAGATGATGCGTGCAGCAGTTGGTGATTACGTTGCGCAGTCTGGTCTGCGTATTTTTTTTTCTGCCACTATCGACTGGACTAGCAGTCGCGACGCGATCGACCGGTCGATCGCGATCGACCTGTTGGCCACCCATGCTTTAGAGGAATCGTGTTTTTTATAAATAAGGCCGGTTTTAATTTCTGTCTACTATTAACTTATTTAGGCTAGAAAGCGGGTGGGGGTGTCTGTTCCCTGAAAAGTGTTGGTCTGCCACACCGAATTCTAATGCTAACCCAACATCCTGTGGTGGTGGCTCTACTATAATGCTATCTACAGAAATTAATTTTTAAATTGTTTAATTCCTACAATATCAATTAGAGTCTTTCGTTTACAACAACTTTAGGCCCATTTTTAGGGTCCATACCCGAAGGATGCCAAACGAGACATTATTACTAAGTCTTCACTGTCCGTCTGTCTATCACCAGGCTGTATCTCATGAACCGTGATAGCTAGGCAGTTGACATTTTCACAGATGATGTATTTCTGTTGCCGCTATAACAACAAATAAGTACTAAAAACAGAATAAAATAAATATTTAAGGGGGGCTCCCATACAACAAACGTTGTCTAAAGACAGCGCTCGCCATCTAGCGGCCATCTATGTAACCTTCACAGCGCCCATGTCATGTCGTTAAATGTCAATGTTAAACGCTTATTGTTGGTTTCCATAGATGGCGCTGTTCTCAAATTCGATCTTTGTCTAATATTACCCGTCTAAGGGGAACCCTTCGTGCGCGACTCTGACTTGCACTTGGACGGTTCTTTTAGGTGTATTTTTATTTTATGTGGTTGACTGTTTTTCTGCTTTTAAGTGTGTTGTCTTGTAGATATAATACTGTTGATTAAAGATAGGGTGGACAACTATTTGCCTCTAGCTCATACAATATTGCTGTGTAGATTGAGTAAGCAAGAGGAGTATAGTTAATCATTCGCTTTCTTAAATCAACCGTGCTTATATATTTTACCGGACCGGACGACGCAGCGTCGGTCTTGACGACCTGGTTACGGTGGCGGGGAGTCGCTGGATGCGGGCAGCACAAGACTGGGAAGCTTAGACAACCATGAGGGAGGACTATGTCCTGCAGTGGGCGTCAAATGGCTGATGATGACGTTATGTGTTAAATAGAGACAATCAAGCGGCCATCGCGTATATGTCTGAAGAGTGTCCGACTCACAGGTTTCCCATTAGCATTCTCCTGATCACCTGGAGTGTTCTCTAATTCCACCTTCTCTGAGCTCTCGTCTTCGGCTTCTGTGTCGGACGCTGGCGTCTCGGTGTTTCCCGTCTGTAACATTCAAAACACGAGATAACATTTCATTAATCCATCCCTCGTGGTTTTCGGTGTATGAATATAACCACAGCATTCCTTAGGTCGGGTGTCGTAATGAAGCGAAAGGAAATTCGGGAGGTGGACATCACCACCTCTCGTGTATTAGACTAAACCTCTACTGCGATCGCCAACCCGACTGCTTAGCATGGTGATTACGCGCCAAAGCACCCCATGACCCCCCCCGTCTTTGTGGGGTGCCCTGACGAAGGCCTATGCCCAACACCAGTGGAACATTGAATGATGACATTGGCGCGAGTCATGTTTACCATTTTCACTGATAAGATTCTAAATTATGATTATCCAAACATGCGCAGGTTGTGTCCTGTGCATGAACATAAACATTTACATGACGCGAAAGAGAGTTCTCAGGATCTTGATCTCTTCTCTGGCTGCCCCTCATGCTGTGGTAAGTTAGAACAAACGAGATTTTATTTAAGAAAAGTCCATCTAGCGGGCAACCTGGTTACTAAATGAGCGGTATCATAGGAAGCCTTTCCAAACTGTTAATTGTTAAGCGCATTGCAAATTTGGACTGGTGTGAGGTGACGTGGGTTCAAACCCTTACTCAGACATGTCTTTTGTTTCTATTATAAATTTACTTTAAAAATAGTACGCTAGCCACCCGCCGCGCCGATAGGAGCACTATCTATGCCTCATAAAACAAATAAGAGCGAACAATCTATTTCAGAAATATAGATAGTAATCTATGCTGCCCCTCCGGGAGGATACAGGCGTGAGTTTATGTATGCACCTAACTCGATCACACTAGTAACGTTCTCAGCCTGCGTCTATCTATCATCAGTCTTTTGGCAACTTCTTTGTAGCCTCTCGCAGGTATAACTGTCCAGCAGTCCACTCTATCCGTGGAGTAGTCAGTTTAGATAGGCCTTACCTACCTCGGTTATGCCAGTTACGTTCTCAGCCTGGGTATTATTGCTCATCAGTCTTCTGATATTTCTGTAGCCTCGATCTATTGTCAGGCGCTGGGCGCAAGCTCCACTGCCGGCGATGTAGAATTCTGATCAGCAGAAGCGAACAAAAAAGTAAAATTAAATATATCATTATAATTAAATATATATCAATTGCTGTTCGTTAGTCTCACTAAAACTCGAGAACGGCTGAACGGATTTATCTTATCTTAGTCTTGAAATGTTCGTGGAGGTCTAGGGAAGGTTTAAAAGGCGAGAAAAAATCTAATAATTTCCGGGAAAACCCTAAAAACAGCCCTTTTCTATTTCCCATACAAACGTTTTCTGTGGCGTTACGAAGTTCGCCGGGACAGCTAGTAAAAAATAAAAAACGACTTCGAAACACTACAGCACTAAAAAGTTAGAAATAATTTAAATAATTAGAAGTATGTATATGTGGGAGCACATGTGTTCATGTGCCTGAGAGTTAGGTTTAATTTGTAGATATATATATATATATATTTGTGTACAATACATAGGGTTACTCGGTATTTAGGGTGTATAATGTAAATATGAACTAGTTTGGTTTTGTAAATATGTTAGGTATCAGTTATGTTTTATGTTCTTGGGGTAGGCAGAGCTAGTACTATATTTTCTTTTTTCATGTATGCATTAGATGGGGAGTACTGTGGGGACTCTCCACAGAGGTTTTTATTTTATTTCTACTTTGATAAAAATTTGCGCTATAAAGCGTAATATTTCGCAAAAGGAAAATCTAAATCGAAAAATGGTCTTCCGATACTAACAATATTTTTACACGACCGACCAATCCAACGATACACCATACCTACTATGGTGTAGGCGAAAAAAAATTGTATGCCTAATTTTGGTGTAGGGGAGGTACCTAACAATTTTTTTTCGTCATTTTATTCTACCGTTCTGTCGGCGTAATAAATATCTATCCCTAATTTCAGCTCCCTAGTACCATTGAATTTTAAAATTCAATGCTAGTACTTATCGTCACTGTGCTAAGCCGCGGACAGACAGACAGACAGACAGCCGGACGGACGGACGGCCATGGCGAAAGTATAAGGGTCCCTTGTTGACTACAAAACCCCAACAAAGGTCAAATCACTCACCCTTCCCAGGATTCTCGCACATATTACTGAGAAACAAAAAACAGTGATTTTCATAATTCCTGTACTCCACTTCACCCTTCCTGATTCTTAATGCACACACATTCGCGTTATTCGAGGCGCAAACGACCGACCGGTCTTCCAAAGCGCACAACTGTCTAATTCTTGGGTCTTCAAAATGAGCGAAAGTGTCGTCATTTGGTCTGGAGTTCGACGTTCTTATTAGTAGTAGAATTGGTAAAATTATAGACTTCATGATAACTCCACCGTGCGAGAGATGAAAGTCCAAATACTGTGTGAACTAAAACTGACGAAAAGGCTTATCCACGACGAGCCGCGACGTGCGAGAGCGGCGCGTTTTCAATCTAAATACTTACGAGTTAGGACTCATCATCATTAGCCATTTGACGCCCACTGCAGGACATAGGCCTCCTTCGTGGTTTTGATAACCATGAGGGGTTTTGCCATAATCGCCACGCTCGGCATGCGGTTGGAATCTCAGGAAGACGCTGCTGCCCGTCTCCTGGTAATTGATTTCCTTAGTCGCATTCTACGACATCCACGGAAGGAAATGGAGTGACGCTATTCTTAATCCGGCGCGACACGGAACTAGTTAGGACTAAAATAGCAAGAAAGCCCGTCCCCGTGACGTGCTCGTCCGCACGTGGCCGGGCTTTTTATACGTATTTAAGGATTTAAGGCACGACCCCTCGCACGCGCCCGGCGCGTTGTAATGTGAATAGTCCTGTGCGCGAAAATGCGCATGTTATTTGGCGGTTAAGCCATTGTTCTGTATATTTCTTCAGTTGATAGCTCTCCAAAGGTTGAGGTAAAACGCAAAATCAGTTTTATTTCTTACAACGTACAACCAATTTGACTAAAAATGCAAAGAAAACTACGCTGTTCACAATATCGACTCTTATTTTATTAAACTATAAAAAGAAACTTTATGCTTTAGATTTAATTTTGTAATGCAATTTTGTGATAAGACATGGCAAACACGACTATAAATAAACTAAAGATATTGCAATCCATAATGTTTTATATCCCCGTTGATTATCTTCTAAACTAAGTTTAAAAAATACATTCAATAAAATAAAGATAACATCCAATGTCTTAAATAAGTAATAATATAATTTAAACACACGAATAGTTATTTTTATCCAAATTTTAAATTAACTTAAAATTATCACATTTCAAATTTAAGTTCTTCATCGAAAATTCACTACAAAATAATAATATCGTCGGCTTATTGCAAGAACTCATTAACCGACATATTCACTATTGGGAGAAAAACGACTTTTTAGTTCGTGTTAGTTAATGGTTGTATTTCTTCTTCCTTATAACATCGTTAAAATAATGTCTGATATTAAAACACCACTATTGTATCATTGTTCAATACATCTATATGTCCATACCTTTAAAAAAGCGGTTAGTGAGTTTTTGCAGTAAATGACTTTTTGCAGTAAGCCGACGATATGTTCCTATACTTAACAAATGCTTACATTTTTATAAAGGTTTAGCCGACGTTTCTAACGCGCGGTTTCTCGTAAACTGATAAATAATCTGTTAAAGTACCGTTAACAGTAGGTAAGTTGGAAAAAAAAAATAAAAATAATAAACCGACTTCAAAACAGTATAGCACTAAAATTTTTTATGTTTAAATTTTTTGTGTGGGAGCGGGAGAAAACAATCAACTCCCTTATAACCATAATTTGCATAAACAGCCTATATACGTCCCACTGTAGGGCACAGGCCTTCTCTCAGGTAGAGAGTATGGGCTTAATCACCACGCGTGCCCACCGCGGATTGGCGATTTCAAGCGCTGAGGCATATGAATAGCTCAGACACTCAGGTTTTCTCACGATGTTTTCCTTCGCTGTTAGCGAGTGATATTGCTACTATAACTTCACAAATGTACATAACTTAGAAAACAAAGTCATAGGTACACGCCCGCACAGGGAATCGAACCTGGGTCTCGTCGATCGCTTCCGAGTCCAATGATCTACCCACTAGGCTAACACCGCTACAACCATAATTTTATCCTACTTAATTTGCTTTATTTGAACTTCTCAATTTCCATCTCCGAAAGTCATCACCAGAACATCACGCTATGTTTTATGAAACACTGGGTGTACCGGCGAACTTTGTACCGCCAAAGAAATCGTTTATACGATTCTTGTTACCATGGCAACGCAATAAATAAATATCTCAGAGTTTGGCTGGGAAAAAGGTAGCAATAAAATATTATCCCACGGGAACGCATTACCGGGATATCCTATGTCTCAATTCCGATAATTGTCTATCTGTATCTGTTCACGTAAGTCCGCAGCTATTATTGCGTGATTGAGTTACAAACATCCAAACCTCTTCACAAACTTCACATTTATAATATAAGTATGATACGCGCCGAATTGAGAACCTCCTCCTTTTTTGAAGTCGGTTAAAAAAACAACAGACTGTTAATGGGCTCCGTGAGGTTCACTAGCGCAACCAAAAACCGAAAAAGTGCGAGTCGGACTCGCACACCAAGGGTTCCGTACAATAGTCTCGCATTTTCTGAGCTTTTCCCGAAGTGATATCCTCGTATACCACAAGTACAGGGGAAAATCTGTGCACGGTTCCCTCGGTGGGCGAGTCCGACTCGCACTTATCCGATTTTTTCCATCGGTGTGGCGCTAGTTAGCACCGTGACACCCCTTAACATTAACGAGTTAACAAAAACACTACTAAACTAAAAGCTATACTTAACTAAAATTGCACACACGTGAAACATTACAAAGTATTATAAGAATATTATTACACAATTCATTTAACTTTACGAATTACATTTTGTGCTCAATCGCACGTCCTACAATTTAATAAATTTTAATTACACTTCAAGTTTTGGCCAAAACAATACGCACACTCAGCCGCGCGTACTTTTATGTATCCGGGACCTAATTACGCTTACCAAGTCCTATCGGAATCCTGGCGTTTGTGACAGCAATTAGTATGGTATTTGACATTTGGACGATTGGAATCGTTCGGGACTTGGTTGGCGTAATATAGGTGCAGACTCCTTTGAATTCCGTTTTAACTCAGGAAGACGCGAGCACATTCAGATAGGTTACAAAATCGCTGGCGCAGTAAACGGCCATAAAACGAAATTGAACTGAGATCATAGAACAAAAAACATATTTCAGTTTCGATAAGGAAACCGCAATCCTGCGTGACTAAAACTCATCCCGGTTTCTCGTCGTCTAACAATCTATTGTCTCTACTAATCTACTGTTGGTCAGTGGTCAGTTTTTTTTGTGTGAGACTTGGCCAATGGGCAACGTCTTAAAAAAATTGAGTTCTGTTTTTATATTTTTTTTCGAGGAAATAGGTAATTTTGAGAGCATGGTCTCAGTACCTATTTCTATTTCGGCTGTATTTTTAAAGCGAAAAAAAAAGAAGCAGAGACTACGAAACCGGAAATACGTCATGCACGAAAGTACGTTATCAACTGAGATCCTACAAGCTGTCTGTTTTTAGTGATACCTTGACTCGATACAAACTTAGCTTTTAAACTTCTAATCGGTGCAAACGAAAATGATCTTTGTATTATTATATTTGTGTTTTTTACGGAATACCGAGATGTCAAATCTTGGCGGTTTTTATTCAAAATTATAAAAAAAAATATATTAAACCCACTTTCATTCACTTGGTTAGAACCATAGAAAAGGGCCCATCAGAGATGTATCTGGGAGCCTTCATCGACATAGAAGTTGCTTTCGATAAAAGCAACCTTTAAAATTATCAACCAAGCGCTGGTGGAACGAGGGGTACAGCACACCAGCACAGGATGGATAGACAACCTCCTGCGTCAAAGAGCTAAAACTAAACCGCACTACAAGAGCAACAGTGGCCAAGGGTTGCCCTCAATGCCCTATCACCACTACTATGGAACCTAGTAGTGTATGGACTGATGCCTAAACGAAAATGGCTTTTGAACAATTGACATCTTTTCATCAAACAAACCTACTGATGTAATTTTGATTTTCAAAAGATATCACAAAGATAGGAGACATGTATTTTTTTATTTTCTGAAATACGCACGTTTTCTTATAAATATTTAATTTTAAATTTTAAAATATTTTTGCCGGAAGTGACGAAACAACGAGGCTCACAGATATGTTTTCCTTTGCCTAACATCTTAAAAAAACATAGTGACAAACCAGCGGAACCCAAGACAACAGACCTCCCTACGTTCTTCGGTACTACGCTAACACACTGTCACCGACGGTGAAATACCTCGGGGTGATGTTGGACAAGCTAAACTGGAGCGTACACCTACAGAACACCATAAAAAAGCCCAAATCACGTTCTGGCAATGGCTGGGCCTTATAGATAAAAAATTGGGGGTTACACCCATCGCTCATGATGTGGCTGTTGACGTCGGTAATAAGACCCGCTATAATATATGGCTTCTTATCTCAGAAGATATATGGCTCTTTCTTTCAGAAGCCACCTCACAGGAAATGGACCTGGTTGAGTCCCGATGGTTCCACGAGAAACGAGACGAGACTTCATCCTGACCTCCAAGAGACAAATATTCAATGACTTTTCTGTGATCAAGAAGCTACACCGACTAGCATGTCTTGCGGAAATAGGATGCATGAGGACATCGCCACTGCCCTGGAAGCCCTGCAAAGCCTCAGACCTGTACACCTACATGTCCCGCAGGAAGCAGCCACTGCCGCCCTAAGACGACGAACAGCCGGACTGTGGAAACAAAATAGCAACCAGGCGCTCACACAAATCATGTCGAAAGCGGTGTCAAACCAGCCCATGCTGGAAGCAATATGCGACAGGCTACCACACACACACCCTTTAGACAAGAAATATAAGGTACAACTACAAGCGGAGCCAGCCGACTACTCAGGTGTACACGAGGTCAGAGTCTATACGGATGGCTCCGAAATCGAAACGGACGCAGGTTTCTCCAATTATTTTAAACTTCAAAACGTCCACTACCCTTAGCACTCTGAATAACATCTTTCAAGCAGAATGCATTGGCATAACAAGCGCAGCATGAGAAACGTGAAGGAATATGCAATACGGACAGCGCCTCAATCCTACAAGCACTCCAAAATAAGGTCACAAACAACAGTTTCATACTAGAGTGCCAGTTGGAATAACTGTCCACAAACAACCGAGTCACCCTACAATGGATAAAGGGTCACAGCGGCTCCCTAGGCAATGACGCTGCGGATGACCTCGCCAGAAGAGGCTCGGAAACTACACTAGAAGGACCTGAACCTCTACTCCCACTACCATACAATCAGTTTCGTAAATGTTGAAGGCTGCAAACAGAAACACAGAATCCCGAACTATGGAGAATGGAAACGAAATGCAGACGAGCCAGAGAAGCTCAACCAACAATGTCGAAGCGCCTCACACGCAGCCTGCTGCGTCTGGTCTGAGTAGAGGCAATCTGCGCATAGCTGTGGCACTTATGACGGGCCACCGCCCGCTGAATAAACACTTCCACACCACGGGACTGACCGGCAGCCCATTATGTGACTATTCACTGTGAGAGCATGGAAGTGCAACGGACATCCACCATCGGAAAACTGGGATCCCTTCGGGGGGCCAGCAGCAGGCAAAATTGGTGCACTGTTGGCTTTCTGGAAAAAGATTGGCTGGCTGGAATGGCCCAACTATGAGGCTAAGTGCGGAAATCTCCAGTTGACCTAGACATAGAACATAATGTTATTGTATGAGAAACCGGTTAGTAAGTTAATGATTCCCTAAAGTTACGGCTGTTCTACTCATCAATCACTAACATTGATAGTTGTTACCTGCCTTAAGCTATGGTTTCCTCCAAAAGCGGTGGCGTCATGCTCCGGTCGCAATACTGTGGCCGCAAAAAGAAGGCCGTAAACACGTGGAATATTCGAAACTTCGACGGCCTTTTAACGGAGAATAGACCACAAAGTATGTTTAAGCTTTTGAAAATGGCCGACGTTGATTTGCCGTTACTCGTATATTTGGAAGATCAGCAATCATCAGAAGACGAAGATAATCGTATGGACGATATGTGATTTATAGAAAACCCATGCTACAGGTGCTTTCAAAATTTTTGCACGTCGTCGTCTTTACTGCAATAACGAAACGTTGTATAATATTAGGGGTTAAAGTATGAAATTGCCGTTTTATTGCAATAGGTTCTTTGAATTGACATAGAATCTTTATGGTTTGAGGTTTTCGAATGAAACTTTTTTCAAATGGTCTCTATGATGTTCTTTTTTTAAAAAATGTGAAACATTTTAATATCGACTTTCAATTGTTTTTGTTATTCAATTTAGACAAGAAAGATGGATACTGCGAAAATTCGAGTGATTATGAGGCACCCATTTTTCGTATTTTTTTATTTTATTGATTTGACGCAAGTGAGTCAATATTGTGGGTAAGGTAACGTTAAACCATGCCGCTAATTCCTGGGTAGTTTGACTAGGGTCGGCTTCCACTATCTCTCTTAATTCATCGTTATTCACCTGTGTGGGCGGTCTTCCTCGTGGCTCGTTCTTTAAGTCGAAATTTCCATCACGAAAGTGTTTAAACCAAAATCGCACGGTGCGTTCATTAGTAGACCCCTCTCCAAACGCAGCATTGATATTGCGGGCTGTTTCTGCCGCGTTAGTTCCGCGTCGGAACTCGTATTCAAAAATCACTCGAATTTTCGCAGTATCCATCTTTCTTGTCTAAATTGAATAACAAAAACAATTGAAAGTCAATATTCAAATGTTTCACATTTTTTAAAAAAAGAACATCATAGAAACCATTTGAAAAAAGTTTCATTCGAAAACCTCAAACCATGAAGATTCTATGTCAATTCAAAGAACCTATTGCAATAAAACGGCAATTTCATACTTTAACCCCTATTATCTCATGAACCCGCACAAAGTCTACAGGTGGTTTACTCGGGGCTGCAAGTGGTGTAATTCGCTTCGGCGAGATGTCGCTGCCTGTACGTAATACAGAGAAGTTTGTAAAGAGGCTCGAAATTTCACTGATGCCTGCACTTGCCCATTAGCTCAGTTGGGAGAGCGCTGGCACGGTGAGCCAGAGGTCGCGGGTTGAATTGTCGGCATGGGTGGAATTTCTAGCATCTATGTTACTTAAGAAGAGAAGATTTCGACTTCTTCGCTGCTCCTTTACATTAATTTTGCCATAAATAGTTCACTGCTATAAAAAAAAACGTTGAAGACTTCAACACCGTACAGTACGGCCGTCATGGAAATAGCGACCCCGCTACTAACGTTACGGTGACAAACAACGCTGTTTAGGAAACCACGCCATATCTTGATTTCATGGCCAGCGTTTCAGTGACGTCGTTTGCCGCTAAATGGCGACCGCTACAAAACGCCGCCGCTTTTGGAGGAAACCGTAGCTTAAGTGAATGTACGGAACAGCTTACATTTTTTCGCAATTCCAGAGTTGGTCCCGCAGAAAACGTTGTGTTTTGATGAGTAGTGTCAGGCCAGAAAGATGTGACGCCTCAATTTTTATAATATACCCGTTATTTAGTCTTCAATCAATTAATGTTGTAGTGATGGTTACTGCCAATGTCTGAGTTACGAACAGTAGCATTTCCGGAAATGACAATACAAGTTTTTAAAATTAATTAACAAACTCTGTCAAGCTGTTCACATGCAGCAGAATTATTTAATCTTGGAAAGTCAATGGAATTAAAACATCTGTCAAGACTCACACCTGTATCCTGGATGTGGCATGCAGAGATCTTAAATTACCACTTACCATAATGCTGATTTACACACAATTATTAAACAAAAACAAGTTCCTTCCTAATTTTTTTCACAGCACTGGCTACAAAGCGCTTACACTTTTTGAATAAACAGTTCCGTCTCAGTCTTAGTCACAGCACTGGCCACTTAGTTTCACTTAAAAAAAAAGCCTAAGGATCATAGAGAACCTCGCAATCCGGCCTCAACGCCTTGAACGCCTTAACCCCAGCCTCATTCACTTTAGTCCCCCTCATATCCACATACATCAAGTCCGGCGCAGCCGTAGCCAAATGGGAGAGACTCCTATTAGTGATCCGGACGTAACCGGAGCAGACTAGCCTCTTTAGCTTCGACTTGTTCGGCCTATCGCTGTGTCCCAAAGCCGCTCCCAGCTGATCGATCCTTATCACATGTTCGTCTTCGTCATCGGAGTGACCAAACTTCTTCAGAGTGACGTCGGTGACTAGCAAAGCTGGATGTATAGGCAGATGGTAGTTCCTCAGCCCCAGCAAGGCTCCGGGAACTCGACGCGCATTTCTAGCTATGGGTATTCTGTAGTCCTGCCTCCTATAGGGCCGGTTGTCTTCGAATTGTTCGTTCTCTATCTGAATGAAGAATCTGTGGTTCGGTAGTGGTCTCTGGACGTGGATAGGGTGTTGTGGGTTCGGTTGACGGACTTGGCCTTCATTTTGCTCCTGGACAGCGTGGTCAGGGCTTGGGGCGTTTTGAGCAGGGCCCGGGGCGTTTTGAGCAGGGCCCGGGGCGTTTTGAGCGGGGCCCGGGGCGTTTTCGTCCTCCGTGACCACGACCGGTGGAAGGTTACGTCGGAACTTCACGTAGCGCCTAGGTCTGTTTTCGTCGTTAGCCGAAGAGGGGCCGGCGTCGTTTGAGGAGCCAGCGTTATTGTCAATACTAGCATTGGACGTGCTTTCGTTTGAGTTGTCATTGCTGTTCTGACCGCTTGTACTTGGTAAGCTTAGCCTCTGTTTTTTAGCCGGGGGCCCGTCACCGCTACCGTTTTCCTCGTCGCTGGTGTCGTTAGAATTGTCCATCGGAGCTGCGTTCATACCTTCGTTCCCGGGTGCATTCTCCGCGTCATTTCCGATAGCGGGCGGGTTTTCACCTTGGTCGCCGGCGTCATTCCTCGGGGCGTCATTCCTCGGGGCGTCATTCCTTGGCGCGTCATTCCTTGGGGCGTCATTCTCGGCCGCGTCATTGCCGGCTGCGTTTCTGTTAGCGTTTCTGCCGCCGACGACTATGATTACGTTCCCGTCGCCGCCTACGTTGGCCGGTAGACCGTGGATCTCAGGATTGCCGCCGACGAAGAATATGACGTCGCGTCCCCGAATGTTCCTGTGGACGCCATGCCTCGCGTTCTCGAGGAGTAGAGCGTCATTCTCGCCCCTCTCGAGGAGATTTCCGTCTGGGTCGTTGCCGTTGGCTGGGACCCCGTTGGCGTCGGCTGCAAGGCAAATGGTGGCATAAGAATAACCGCCAACAAAGAATACTTATGTATTAGTATTAAGTTCGCCTATGCACAAACGTTTTTTCTTGTGCAATAAAGGATTTTCAATCAATCAATAAACATTTTCTGTGTAGACATTTCGCTTTGTAGACGAATCGTTTGAAATTGAAACAAAGTATAAAAATACCATTATTGCCATAATTTACAGAAATGTCAGTATATTTGTGGAGTACAGTGCAGAGCAGAATGAATTGGACTGTCTGACGAGATCTTTATCATCAGCCATTTGACGCCCACTGCAGGACATAGGCCTCCTTCGTGGTTTTCATAACCATGAGGGGTTTTGCCATAATCGCCACGCTCGGCAGGCGGGTTGGCGATCGCAGTATGCGGTTAGAATCTCAAGAACACGCTGCTGCCCGTGTCCTGGTAATTGATTTCCTTAGCCGCCTTCTACGACATCCACGGAAGGAAATGGAGTGACGCTATTCTTAATCCGGCGCCACACGGAGCGGAGCGTCGTATTTCAATTGACGAGATCTTATGAATTGAAATACGACGATACGAACATTCCCCTGGCAGAGAACTCTTCAATACTTTCAAAACAGTACTGTGACTACATGAGCGATACAGGCATAGATACAGAGGAGAATATGTGATAGACATAGACAGACAGGCTAACTCTTAGTCTGTTGGTTCGTCTATCTGGTGTCAGTGTGTGTGTGTGTGTGTGTGTGTGTGTGCGTGCGTGTGTGTGTGTGTGTGTGTGTGTGTGTGTGTGTGTGTGTGTGTGCGTGCGTGCGTGCGTGCGTGCGTGCGTGCGTGCGTGCGTGCGTGTGTGTGTGTGTGTGTGCGTGTGTGTGTACGCATACCGTCATCGGCGAGGTGTTCGGGCGCGCGGGCGTCGACGCGGCGGCTGTCGAGGCGGCGGTCGATGGTGACGGTGAAGACGGCCGACTGACCGGGCGGGGGCGAGCGCGGGGGCGAGCCCGGCGCCGGGGAGGGGAGCCGCCGGCACTTGTAGATGGGGGGCTCCTGGGAGGCAAATGGAGAACTTGCACTCAGAAAATGTTTAATATACTCGAAAAAGATATGCGTGGTGATTTTGTTTCTTTACTACTAATACTTTTTAGGGTTCCGTATCCAAAACTTAGGGACCCTATTACTAAGACTCCTCGGTCCGTCCGTCCGTCTGTCACCAGGCTGTATCTCAAGAACCGTGTTAGTTATACAGTTGAAATTTTCACAGATAATCTATTTCTGTTGCCGCTATAACAACAAATATATCATGTTTGTGTTTTTCCTGGTACAATAAAGAATATTCTTATCTTAACAAATACTAAAACAGAATTAAATAAATATTTAAGTATATTTAATTTAAGATATTAATAACGGCAACAGGTAAACGCTTGAAATATTCAAAATGTTGTACAGATAATGGTACGGAACTCGCAATTGGCCGGTTGTTTCCTAACCTAACCTAACTGAGGGATCACTTCCTCAGCACAACGCTGAGTCAGCTGCCTTTTATGGCAATGTAGATACACCACAGGCTACATCTATGGTCCTGTTTTATTTATTCGTTTTGTCTGTTGTGTATTTAGTTTTCTTTCTGTTGTTGTGCATATTATGTTACTTATCTGCTTATATTGTTTCTGTGATGTATCTTGTTGGTATAATAAATGTCTTTCTTCTTCTTCTTCTTAATTGCATATTGCAAATTCTAACCCCCGTCTTATCTTTCTAGTCTATTCTATCTCATCTAACTCACCTCCAGCTCCCAGTCCTCAAGTTCTCTCTCCACCAGCTCGGCGGGGATGGGGCTGCAATCCTCGCGATACTCCGGAGATATGTACAGCTCCTCCAGATGGGGAAGCCAACCGAAGGCTGAGATTTCCGAGTCGGTGAAGGTCGAGCCTCGCACGTCCAGCACCTGAGCGAGTGAATGAATGAATGAATGAATGAACGGCGCCAATTGAATGTAATATATGGTGTATACAGGGCGTCCCAAAGTTATGGGACATGAAGGGAAAGTGCCTTAAATATCGTAGATAGGGTATTTTGCTGAAAGAAGACTTTATGTTATTCTTAAAACTTAGTAATTCTGCATTCAAAGATTTTCTAAAAATTACTTGCTTCGTCTGGGAATCGAACCGACTAAAATGTAAAAAAAAAACACCCCTACGTTTATGATGCCAATCGAAAGAATGGCCGAATTTTTTTACATTTAAGTCGGTTCGATTCCCAGACGAGGCAAGTAATTTTTAGAAAATCTTTGAATGCAGAATTACTAACTTTTAAAAACAACATAAAGTCTTCTTTCAGTAAAATACCCTATCTACGATATTTAAGGCACTTTCCCTTCATGGCCCATAATTTTGGGACGCCCTGTATACAATAAAGTATATTTTATCTATCTATTTAATGGACGAGTGACGAAGTAGCGTGGCCTCTCTCTCTCTCTCTCTCTTTCTAGAGACATTGTAGTGCCACATGCCTTCCTATCTCCTTCGCTTTCTCTCTAGCGACATTTTCGCCTTCCTTTTATCTAAATTCAAATGTCGCAAAAGCCCACTCACTCTGTCCGTCTCGCACCTGCAGCCGCCGAAAACCGTAGCGGACGGAAAGCGAGGCGTAGGCGAACAAGTCAAGCAGTGGTAGCGTATCGGTAGAACGAGGGCCTTACACTCGGGAGGCCGTGGGCCCGAGTCTCGGCACGTACCAATGGCTCTGTTTTCTAAGCTACATACATTTGTGAAGTTGTATTAGCAATCTATGCCTAACGCTAGTGGCATTTTTCCGAGCGGTTCCGTGCTTCGCAAGGCACGTTGAGCTGTTGGTGCCGGCTGCCGTCGATAGATGGCAGTCGTTGAGCCAAGTCAGAGGCCTTAGGGCGGCTCGACAACTTCTGACAGTAGACGAGCCACTAGTCTACAAGCCTCCACCAATCCGGACTTGGCCCCCGTGGTGGAGTATGGCCTATACCTTCCTCAGGGAAGAGACCCGTGCCCCTCGGTGGGGACATAATGGGTTGATGATGAGGCGACGAAGTATTGACGAATAAGCGCGCGGAGAGCGAGGCGTAGGCGACTTGCCCACTCGTTCGCTCTCTCTCTCTCTCTGTCTCTCACCTGCAGCCGGCGGAAGCCGTAGCGCGCGGAGAGCGAGGCGTAGGCGACGAAGTCCCGCAGGCGGCGGCAGTTGCGCATGCGCAGGCGGCGCAGCGCCGGCAACTTGCTGACGGGCAGCAGCGTCACGCCCTCCACGCCGTCGAAACTCGACACGTCCAGCTCCTGTGAGGGGGAACGAATACAAATCCTACTTAATATTATAAACTGTGAACGTTCGTGAAGATGTCTGGATGTTTGTTACTCAATCACGGAATCATAATTATCATATAGGCTTTGATGTATTAAGTTTAAGATGATTTGAGAAAAGATGGTCAGACTGGTCAGAGTGGAGTTTGTTTTTCCTCTTGCCTTTTTCTCCACTACAAATACGACCCGAAGGCAGCGGCTAACATAGTAACATAGTACATTGACATTCATCAAGCAGAATGTAAATTCTTTGCGTTGAAATAAATTATTGATTTCTGATTCCAATCACGTATTAACGGCTGAACGGAGTTACATGAAACTTGGCATACAGATAGACAAAGATCGGAATTGAGACATAGGATACTCGATATCCCAGTGCGTTCCCGTGGGATAACATTTTATTGTTACCGTAACCTTTTTTCAAGCCAAGAGATTTATTTATTGCGGTACGAAGTTCGCCGGGACAGTTAGTACTATAGAAAATGTTTATTTTAACCAAAAAACACACCATTATCTTAACATGTTACACTAAGGGCCGATTTTACCAACCTTAGATAAAACTTATCCATCGAATAAAGTATTACACAACAAAAATAAAAAAAATATCATTGCCTTTCGTTTGATATCACAGATGACATTTTATTTTTGTTGCGTAATACTTAATTCGATGGATAAGTTTTATCTGAGGTTGGTAAAGTCGGCCCTTAGTATACAAGCAAAAGGTACTATTATTTCACCATGACCTGCGTGCCCTAACATCTGTACTAAGGAGGACCTAATGATTGCAAGTGATAACTCGAAGAATAGTTCTGAGCCGCAACTGTTTCATAAAGACTTTTATCTACACTAATGTTGTAACATTCTACTTATGTTTTCAATACTTGACTTATAATTACTACTGTTATAGCGCAGACAACAAAACACTCAATTTAAGCAATTTCACATGATGGTATAATATTCACATCGATATCGTAAAATCTCATCATAACATCAATAAAACGCGACCAACTTGATTGCAGGGCCAATCAGGTTGGTCGCGTTTTATTGAAGCGCGCAGCTGCGCTCTCATTGGTTAAATTTTAATGGCGGCAAAATCACTGTGATTATACACGTACGCGTGAATTTAATTTTTAATTGCATTAGTGAAGATAAAGTAGTGTATGCAACTGCATATAACACGGGTATTAAAACGCTCGTTTCATAAACTCACACTCGTGTTTTAATACCCTTTATTATATGACAGTTGCATAAACTACTATAATAAAATGTGTTTGCCATCAACATGCTAGGAAGAAGATGATTAAGACGTTACAGTTTTATGGCCGAGTTTAGTACGAATGTAATTTACTGTGGTCTGCACACTGGGTTATACCTGTATCGTGGAGGCCGATTGCTTTATCTTTCTTTTTATCAAGTCGCAAAACGTCGTCTCTCGTAAATATATTATTTTTTAAAAGTTTGCCAGGCCAGATAGATAAATCTATCTAATACCTTTAGACGAGCAATTTTTGTTTGAATAGAATATGAATCTTGGAAACGGCTCTCAGGGAAATTTAGTATGCAGGCGGTTTCGGGGGCGATCTAGCTAGGTTTCATTTTTAGACAACGTCGTTTTATCCGTGTTTTCAGGCAATGAAACACTGCTACAATATCATTAGAGTACGAAGGTAAATTTCGCCACTGTCTACAAGGTTGTGATAGCTCAGGTGGAAAATCGGGCGGTCCCGAAACCAGAAACCCCGGTTCGAATCCAGACGAGATGTCTCCAGTCCGATTATTTTTTCCCTTTTTTTTCATCGTATCTAAATATAATTTCCAAAAAACACGTTTAACAAAAAAAAATGTAGCGAGCAAAGCTCGGAAATCTAGATACTAAATATGCTTACAGTTGGTGAAGCTAATTTCATTTTATTTAAGTTCAGTTCTGTGTGAGAATTTAAAATTCTGTTAAATAAGGGGGATATAATAAAATTGTGTACATAAAATGAGTAACGGGAATGAGTAACGTAAGAAACGACTCCAGATTAGATAATATGCTTACACTTACACCAGTAGTTATAGAAACAACAGTTACAAAAGAAAGGGTATAATTGGCCACCTTATTGCCAATATACAATAAACTGGACACGTCTAGCTCTTGCATGGAGGAACCGGGCCCAAGATAAGAATATTCTTTATTGTACATCGGAGCACGTGACATTAAAAAATATCTAAATAGTCATGAAATTCGTGTGACGCAATTTACTGAGGCTACTATTTAATATCGTCTGTATTGCGTGCTTCTATCATCTGTATTCCTATCGCTTTTCTAGGGGATACACAAATAAAATAATTAAATTCGAGTGACGTAATTTATGAAGGCTCCCTACAATAGTTTCACCTCAAAGTGACAGTCGTATGTTTAGTTTCTGCAGTAGTTACCTCTAACAGCGGTAGGTGTTGGTGTATGCGGACCATGAAGGACTTCTCAGACGGCAGCCGCGAAACTAGTCGCTTCAGCGTATGTGACGTATTTACTATTGCAAAATATGTGACGTCACATCAAGTGGGGGGAGGGGGGGTTACACAAACGTGACTTGTGACCAGGATAATAGTGGCACCAAAAACAAAAATCATTTAATTTGCGTCACGTGATTTTCAAGGCTCGCTATTATAGTTTCACGTAAGTCAAAGTCAAAACGCCGCTAGATTAGCAGATTAAGACACGAAAAAGAGTGTCAGTCATATGTTTGATTTTAGCAACAGTTACCTCGAGCAGTGGCAGGTGTTGGTGTATACGGAACATGCAGGACTTGTCGGACGGTAGCCGGTAGGAGCGGCAGCCGCGGAAGGAGAGCCGCTTCAGCGTCGGCGGGAACTGAGACATGTTGGTCTGAGAACAGACGCGTTGGCTGTTACAATGAGAATACTTCGAGCGGTCTTCATCAGGAATAGTTATCTTAATGACTAGCGTCGCATTGCGTTGTGTGCATATAGAATATTTTTATCCTGTTTTACATTTCAGACACATAATTCACACTTATCTGAAATGTAAGATAAGAATATTCTTCATGCACAAAAGAAACAAAAATACAGAAATAAAGTTACAATTTAAAGAAAGGTACAATGGGCGGCCTCACTTAATGGCTATATCTGCTAGATAACCTTGTTACTTATTCTATTCACAGTTGTTTCAACAAGTGCGAATTTTTTTGATTTCTGCTAACTTACATAGGGTTCCATAACACAGAATCATTGTCAGAATATCCCTTCAGTTTTGCTGACGAGTTCAATGTCATGCTGTACAATACAATGAACCAGTTCAGACTCGCTGCGCTAAAGTTATTTTTCAATGCAGTTGCTCGTAAAGTTTTCTTTTTGTGTAACAAAATTATGCGGAAACCGACTCTTTATTTCACGCGTGAAATAAAACAGTACTGAAATCCTTTATTTCACGCATGAAATAAAGTAATTTTTTAAAGTTTTTGACTCTGTGGTGCATGGTGCAAGTCATAAAATTTAAAAAATTACAAAGATGCAAGGAGGTTTTACTGTCCAAAAAAAAAACAATTAACACCAAAACACCATAACATCTTGATTATCTCATTTAAACATACGTATTTTGTTTCCGCAAACAAAAATATTTTTCACATTATTGACTGTATGTATACTGTACCTTTGCCTCAAGAAAAAAAAACTGTATGAAACGCGCGCTCTGCAAAGAAAGCACGCCATTTTGTTGTAAATAGGCTTTGGTGAAATAAAATTACTTTATTATACTTATTTTTTTGTTGTATTTCCTCCGGTGTTGCCACCTTGCAGAAAACTTTCTCACCAGTTTTGGTCTGTAATATCACTAGATTTAAGTATATTTTCTACTAAAAAAGTCACAAGAATTCACTAAATAATTTAAAATGGAATCACAAGGTTAACTAGTTTTGGTCTGTAATGGGATATTAAAAATAAAAATGTAATATTTAGAGATATTAATGGGTTACTTACTTACTTACTCTTAGGAATATTTAACTAAAAAAATACCAATATTCACTGAATAGGTAATTTAAAATGGAATCACAAAGTAAATCTAAATCAATATTTTAAGTATGACTTCAATTAACAAAAATGAACTTAAAACAATTAAAATTCAACGGCGAAAACTTCTGGAAGTATGTCTTCATAATTTTCATCGGCTGCTGATGAAGTCGATGGCTGTGATGGTTCATCAGTTTTCTCAGTCTTGTTTGATTTGAAACCGTATTTGAAATTTGCTCGTAACTGCTTAACTCTACGTTTATTATGGTTTTTGTCGCATAACCAAATAAAGACCACAGATTAAATTACTCTATAAAGTCGTCTAAAGATACGTTGCAAAACAAGTAATTTTTACTTGGTACTATGAAAATTTTACGTTGACCCAAAACTAAAACAACATCCGATAAAAATCACTAAAAATCACCAAAAATTCCTCAGTGACTTTTCTTTCAAAATATCTCTGTCCAAGGCTTCAAAATCACTAGATCTAGTGACAAAATCACTAAAATGGCATCACTGATTTCCTCGCAAAATGCATTGAAAAATGTTGTAAGATACTTGAGCGTAAATAGTTGTTTCTGTGACTGTCACATAATGAGGGT
Source organism: Yponomeuta evonymella (assembly GCA_963969515.1). NCBI lineage: Eukaryota > Metazoa > Arthropoda > Insecta > Lepidoptera > Yponomeutidae > Yponomeuta > Yponomeuta evonymella. Next base: position 4,334,125 of record OZ018372.1, read on the forward strand.
TATTAAAACACGAGCGAGATTTTGAAAAACGAGCCTTGGCGAGTTTTTTAATAGCATTCGCGAGTGTTTTAATACCAAGTTATGTGCAGTCTCATACAGTACTTTATCTACACTCATAATGAAATTTTTGAAACAAAATGGCGCAATTTCGACAAAAGTATCTTGACATTCAATCGTCTGCACTCCGTTTTGCGCGCGCAATTTTAGGTATTTTTAGTTGCACTTTTGGTACCACGAAAATGAAATTAGGTTTTTTATAGAGTCAACTTTTGACATTAAAAAAAACTTAAGTTTTGTTCCGTGATCACAGCAACACTTTAGTTTAAAGCCTGTCAATATGTGTTTACCTTTGAATTCTTAATTTGAAGATTATGATATGAGTGTAGATAAAGGTTTTTATCCGAATGCGTGCCAATGAAAACACTCGCTGCGCTCGTGTTTTCAATTTGGCACTTATTCGTATAAAACATTACTTTCCGCACGTGTATCTTAAATAACTATTAATATACTGCAGCCACACTCACCGCGCTCCAGTCGAGGTTGCAGTGGGTGAGCTCGAGAGTGTGCAGGCGGGGGCAGCGCGCCGCCAACTGCCTCAAAAGCGAGGGCGTCGCCGTGAAAATCGGGTCAGGCTCCGGCTCCTGCGTCCCCGAGTCTAGGAAGCTGGAAGGCAATGCGGGGTTTTAAGGCTGCTCTTCATCATCATCATCATCATCATTCAGCCACAAGAGGTCCACTGCTGGACATAGGGCTCCTCCTTGGATTTCCAAAAAGACCGGTTGGAAGCGGCCTGCATCCAGCGCCTTCCTGCCACTTGGATGAGGTCATCTGTCCATCTTGTGGCTGGTCGTCCTACGCTGCGCTTGCCGATATGTGATCTCCATTCGAGAACTTTTCGGCCCCATCGGCCATCAGTTCTGCGTGCTATGTGCCTGCGTGCTAAAGCTGCTCTTACGTGGAGCAATATTTCCCGCTCGCACAATTTAACATCTTTTAATATTGTAATAATATGAGTAAACTTTTTATAAATGTGGTCTGAGGGTTTGATGGATAATTAAATTGCTGATATTCAAGGCATATTTTTCTTATGTTGTTCATTGAGAAAATTTGATTCCAAAATTACTTTTCTTTATTAAATCCTACGTATCGGAAAGCAAAGATATATTTAAAATGTCCGCAATTTAATTATGCCTCAAACCCTCAGACCACATTTATCAAAAGTTTATTACTATAATTAAAAATGTTAAATTATGCGAGCGAGAGAGCATGTTCCACGTAAGTACAGTCTTAAGACTTATGACAAATGGCCATGGCGTTGTTTTGAAAATACAGATTAATTGGAGTAGCCTTTTTAGGGTTCCGTAGACAACAAGGAACCCTTATATTTTCGCCATGTGCGTTCGTCTGTCGGTCGCGGCTAGAGAAGTACTAGAGAGCTGAAATTTGACATAGATATACACCGACATAACGGTAGAATAACATTTTGATAAATATTGGTTTAGAGCTCCGTTACGTGTTCCTTCATCCTAAACTTATATTAAGCTTTAAAGCGCAAATTTTTGTCAGAGTCCAGAGTCAGAGAAATTTTTGTCCTGGCTAAACGGTTGATTGTAGAAACGTGAAAAAAGTCAGGATAGTAGCACATAATATGATAAACCTAAAACTATCACTGCTAAGTAACTTTTACAATTTAACGAGTAATAGGCAACCAACTTATAAAAGGAAAACTTCGTACAAAATCCATTGAATATTACGTTGATGAAGTTGTTAGTTCTGTAAAGCAGAAACTCCCCTCTTTGTACGGAGCCGTACATTGCGCGTGGCTCGACTCGCACTTGGCCGGTTTTTTTTTACATCATTGATCTCCTTAGAAAAGCGTGCAGACGCCGTCTTGGAAGACTTTCGGCTAAACGGCAGGTCTCCCTAGAAAGTCTCCCGGGAGAGAATTGTGGATATCTCACTCTGTTTGTCGTATACGAACAATCTGGAGCGGTGGTAGCGGAGCGGTAGAACTTCGGTAGTAGGTAGTATAGTTGAAGCGGTAGGCTTCAAATTCGGGAGGTCGTGGGTTCGAATCCCGGCATGTGCTAATGACTTTGTTTTCAAAGTTACGTGCATTTGTTAAGTTATTGTAGCAATACCACTCTCTAACCGTGAAGGGAAACATCGTGAGGAAACCCTCGTGTTTGAGGTACTTGCATACCTCAGCGCTTGCACGTACAATTTATGTATTTATTTTATTTACGCAAATATTGCAACATAAGAGCAATTACACCAAAGCGTTACAATGTTATAAGTTTATAACTGAGCATTACCTCTGGCAATTGCCCAACTATGAGGCGAGGAAAGCTAGACTTACTAACAATCTGTTAACATATTGCTAACAGCTGTCTGTTAAGTGCATCTCGGTCTAACCCAAAACTGTCTCAGTCCCACACGAATGTGTGTCTGTCTCATCCGAAAGCATTCATGCACGTCTCACCCAAATAGGGAACCTATGTCACTCCAAGGTGAATCTGTCTCACAAGTAAGCACCCATATCTCACCCGAAAGTGTCTCTGTCTCACTCTAACGCGTGTCTGTCTCACAACAAAGCGTGTATCTGCCACACAAGAATACGTCCATGTCTCACCCGAAAGTGCATCTGTCTCCCGACAAGGCGTCTAAGTCTCACCCGAAAGCGTCGCTGTAGTTTCGCATGCACGAAGCGATGTTCTCTTCCAACATGGCCAAGTGCGCAGTGCTGTGCGCGTGTCCGCATGGTGGTGAACACGAAGATGACGACGATGAACCTGTCGGTGACGGCGGCATATTGCTGAGACTGCTTTTTGGGGCTAAACAAGGAGCCCTTAGGGTCTAGACAGACAGACTACATTTCAACTCTATTCAAACTGCAAAATTGCAATTCAGATGCAGTTTGAATGCCTTTGCTGCAATAAAACTGCTAACCAACAGAACAGGGAACTGCATGCCAACTGCACACCGACTGCCGTGGAACTGCTTGGTTGGTTGGCAGTTTCGTTGCAGTCGTGCCAACTGCATTCAAACTGCATCTGAAGTGTAATTCTGCAGTCGGAATGCAGTTGAAATGCAGTCCGTCTGTCTAGAAGTCTGGCGTGATAGTTTTGCCATGGCCGTCCGTCTGTCTGTCTGTTTGTGGCTTAGTTAAAAGACGATTGGTACTAAAAAGCTGAAATTTGTCATAAATATACATACTAATCCCGCCAGCAAAACGGTAGAACAAAATCTTTACCAAAAAGAATATAATCGTTGTTATTTTCAAGGTCAGGGGTGTTGAGGTTAACAAGAAGACTCACCCATCTCGCTGTCGCAGTTGGGGCAACGGTCTCTCGAGGAGCCGGCCTCCTCATCGCTGCTGCCCTCAGACTTGCGTTTACTGAAGAACAGACGAACAAATCTGTGAATAAAAGGCTGAAATAAACCAACAAAACACCCGACTTCTTCTCAAGGATGCTGTTGGGTCGTAAATGTGGCCTGAGGCCTGATTACGCGCAACAAATCCTGTCGGAATCCCGACGTTTGCGTCAGCATCTAGTATGGAATTGGATGGTTGGACGATTGGAAGTGAGGTTTTGTTGCGCATAATAATGGAGCTGAGGCTTTGCTAGTTAATAAAGTTACGGACTTTCCCTATACTTCGTTCTTGATAAAGAAAGGTTGTCTCCAAAATCATTAATTTTAGTATAAAAATTCGCACTCAAAATTTGGGTACAGTATTTATAAGAATGCCTTAGGGACAGTTTCTGAATTGAGAATTTCGCTAAGTAAATTGTTAACAGTAGTGCTGTCTATTGGTATTTCTCAGAAAAGAGCGTGACAGAACGTTACTTAAGTAAATAAATTATTTTGGAGACAACTTTTATTTATCAAGAACAAAGTAGGTATAAGGAAACAAAGTTGTATGTATGTGATTGTCCGTAATTTTATTATCTAGCAAAGCCTCGGACCACATTTATCAAAAGTATATATTTCCATAATAAAAGAAAATTACATTTTGCGAGCGAGACAGCATGCCCGACGTAACAGCAGCCTTAAATTCCACTAACATTAATATTACAATGCTATTTGGGTCCCGCCTGCTTAGTAGTCAATACTTAGCTGAGCAGTTGGGTGGTATTTTAATTAATTTTAGGGCAGTTTTTTTAGCAACACCAGCGCCATCTAGTGATACGTAGCAATTCGAAACATTTAGCGCCATCTAGTGACTTTGAACCTTTTGCAAAACACATCGGGAGTCTTGGTTTTGGACCGGTAAAGATTTTGTCTTGCTCTCATACATAATCATACATTTCCGTGGCTGATAACTTGATATTTGAGTCGATTTTAAAGTTTTCACTGTTACTTAAAATCAGGTTTTAAGTTACATCCATGGTTATATTATCGCGTCTCTTAAATTATTTCAAAGGTGTGCTACATTACATAAATTCACGACTGTATACTGGAGGCGTAGGCAGAGACGGGTGGCAGCCTAGTGGGTAGAACATTGGACTCGGAAGCGAGAGACCCAGGTTCGATTCCCAGTGCAGACATGTACCAATGACTTTTTTCTAAGTTATGTACATTTGTGAAGTTATAGTAGCAACAACACTCGCTAACTGTGAAGGAAACCATCGTGAGGAAACCTGAGTGTCTGAGCTATTCACAAACCTCAGCGCTTCAAATCGCGAATCCGCGGTGTCACGCGTGGTGATTAAGCCCATACTCTCTCCCTGAGAGAAGGCCTGTGCCCTACAGACGAACGTAAATAGGCTTCTTATGTAAGGCAGAGACCGGAGTTGGGCACTTGCCACAATCCCGACAGACCCTCTTTCGCCGCAGACGTAGCCGAATTCTATATTGCCAAAAATTTACTGAACTCTGATTTGTCAGGCTCCACGCATAAGATTTACCAACTTCTTCCCGTCAGCCAAGGATTTTACGTTCGTTACCTTCCTGGTGTACGGCAAATAATTGTCTTATCTCATCTCACATGTCGGGGCGCGCGTGCCCGGTGAGTAGCACGGCTTTGGTATGCTCGTGCGCCACTGTCAGGAACCAGCGCAGACGCTCAGCGCCGCACGGCTGCACGCGCGACACCACGCGTCCCCATAGCGAGCGATCGCATATAAGAAGCCCCAGGCGGCGGCACGAACTAGCGAAGAGCGAAGAGAGAACAACATTTGAGACCGACCACATTTATTAGATAGATGGAGAACACTTTATCTATCTATACTAATAATAAATCTGTAAGGGTCGGTCATGGAGTAAGTTAGTTTGTTTTCAGAGATATTGTGTTTATAGGCTCAATATATGATACTGAAACTAATTTCACGATTTTTAGAATTTTTTTCTGTATGTGTGTATGTATGTATGTATGTTCCTCCATAACTCTTAAACCAATTATCCGAATTTGATGAAATTTGGTATAAAAACATATAGACATCTGGGAAACAGGATAGGCTATTTAAATTCTAGCTCCAGTTATGATAAGACGTGGCCCCCAATGCTGCTTCGTAAAAATCGAAATGTACGCGAACGGAGTCGCGGGCACAGCTAGTTGTACATAAAAATGGAAATTACACAGATATTTCTTATTAATACATCCCTCATGGGGCATTGTATACGCTTCTGAGGATATAATAAGCTTGCCAGAATCGCGGTTCGGAAAGTGTGTAAAGTACACCTTGTGCCAAAAGGGTTATGATAACATTAAATATTGTTTAGATGATAATGATGTGTGGAATGAATGCCATGGTTTTAGAATATTTATATAAACTCTGTTAATTAAGGACTTGAAAAGACTAAGTTTGGAGTTTTTTTTGGGTGCTGGTGTGTAACTTTTTGGTAAAAGTATTTTGTAGAGAATATTTAATTTAATTTGGTGAGGATTTGAGTTTTCTATCAAAGTGGTAGACTGTTTGGAGATACATGTTACATATTAATACAAGCCGTTTCCCGTAGTGTACTCACAAGCCCAAAGCCTTCAGGTCGCTGGAGTCGCAATACTGGAGGATCCAGAGCAGGACATCGTCGGACAAGTCGAGGAGGTTCACACGGGGCGGGGGGGGCTCCGCGTCGCTTTTGCTTGGCGACGGTTCTGAAAATAACCATTGTCGCTTAGACCGGCGACTTCGTGGCGATGGGCGGCAGGCCCCGCCCGGATCTTCGATTTTTCCGACCCGAGGCAAAATTTTTACATTTGCGCCCTCTTTGATAAAAAAGAGAAGAATAAGAAGAAGACCCTTCATCTCAGGAATGTGTGGTGGTATTGATTTGAAATTAAGACCATATACTCAAGTCTACAGTCCCCTGAAGCTGTGAAAAAATCAAACTTCTAAGTTAACGTAAAAAAAAGAAAAGGCCATTTATGCCACACAAAACGTATATCTCGACACTCTTAGGGGAATCAAAATTTATAGGGTACTTTCCATTGACCTAGAACTATGAAATTTGGCAAGTAATATCGTTGTATACTACAAGTACAGAGAAAAATCTAAAAACAATACATTTGTAATTAAATTATAAAAAATTTGTCTTTGAAGTTTGGGAAAAGCTTGGAAAAACTGTGAGATTACAAATTTATACAGAACCCTCGGTAGCCGAGTCCGACTCGCATTTGTCCCGTATTTTTTCTCCACCATGATTTTTTCTCCACTCCAAGCCTTGAGGTTACCTTAGCTCAGACACTCAGGTTTCCTCACAATGTTTTCCTTCACCGTTAGCAAGTGGTATTGCTAACTATAACTTCACAAATGTACATAACTTAGAAAACAAAGTCATAGGTACAAGCCCGCACTGGGAATCAAACCTGGGTCTCCCGCTTCCGAGTCTGCTGTGTAAAAAAAAAGCCTATTCATCTATTTGTTCACTTCAATCAGACAATCAGTAAAATATTAAAATCTCAAATAGCCCTGCAAGTGCTTTGCAATTTATAACTCATTTTGAGCGAGTATCCCAATGGCTCAGTGGGGTGGTACTTGCCCGCAGCCACGGAGGTAGGGTGTTCGATTCAGTGTTTCAACAATTTTTTTTCCATAATATTATAAATATAAATGAGGTGCAATAGATGAATGGTTAGTGCTATTAAATTTTTAAACAAATCAATTATTTCTAAAAAACGTTTAGAGGCTAAAAATTCCACCCATGCCGGGACTGGAACCCGCGACCTCTGGCTAACTGTGCCAGCGCTCTCCCAACTGAGCTAATGGACAAGTGCAGGCATCGGTGAAATTTCGAACCTCTTTACAAACTTCTCTGTATTAATTACGTACAGGCAGCGACATCTGGCCGAAGCAATTTACATCACTTGCAGCCCGAATAACCCACTTTGCAGTTAGGTTTTTACATCGGAATGATATCGCTGTACAGACCTACATAATTATAATCTTTTTGTTGCACTAACCTGTGCTGAGGACAATTAAGTGCTCTTGATTGACACTGCAACGCAGGATTTGTCAATGTTTTCCTTTTACTTGTAATAAAAATGTCTGTCCGTAAATGGGCGGGACATTTCAATGTTATTTTAGGTTAGACCCTAATCTGGCAGGTAGGAACTTGGATGCAAGACGTAACATACAAAGACAAAATGTATTCCAACATCAATAATAGAGAAAAGAAGGTTGACTTACCATCCTGCACGCAGCCGCTATCGTCCTGACCTTGCACATTATCGCTGACGGTCTCCAGAGAGGCCATTTTTCGCCAAAAACCTTTTACTTATGCAGCTACCTAACACTGGAATATTGCACTTCGTGAAAATTTTGCGATGTTCCAAACAAAATGTCGCCTAAGCGGCGAGTCGGAGACAAAGAAAGTCCGATGAGTAAGCAGTTGAGAGGAGCACATCCAGATGTAAACAAACAAATTGACTCTGCTTGGAAGATTTCCAAAAACTCTGCACGGTATTTTAGATTTCTCTCCATACGGGCAAGAGAGGCCACAGAACAGAGAGGCTTGAGAGAGGCTAGCAAAGCAAAAAGAAACGTCAAAACCACAGAGTACATTGTCAAAACCACAGATTATAAAGTACTAGAAAAACGACCGGTAACCGCGTAGTGATTACATACTCTTTGGGTAACCGTGGATGTAATAATCCACGCCGGCAACAAAGAACCGATTTGTCTCTGATGAACCTTGTCGATCCATAGATAAGAGTGTAATGGGATCGACTTGTCTAAACGACAAGACCAAAGTTTACGTTCTATCTTTTTTCCTCTGTGGTTCTATCATTTTTTTTAGTCAGACGATTTTGAGTTGCGATCTCAGTATCTTAATGAATAACATAATCTGAGGTTAGGCCTATGCCCTGCAGTGAGCGTCAAAGTGCTGATGATGATGATAATCTGAGGTTGCGATCACAGATTAACAATAATGGTTTGCTTGGGAACGTTGGCAGCATTGTCGTTGTCTAGACCACAGATTAGACAGCCACATATTGCCAAGCTGTCAAAAAATGTCAAAAAACCAAAAATAAAAACACCTCTTCGGCAAGACGAAATGAAACAAAGATTGTATTTACTTTTGTAAATGTATCAATCATAAAAATACCAAAAATGGTAGACCCAGTCGTGCAGCGCCAGCGGTGGTACGAAGAAAGCAGCAGCCTTAACACTTACGCAATTTGTGATTTGTGCAATAGTAAGTTTTCTAATAAACCCAACTTAAGCAAACATCTTAGAGTATGCGGTTATCAAGATAAACTGAAATGTGTGTGGTGCAAAATCTCGTTCACGAATCGAGGAAATCTTGCGGCACATATGAAGTCACTTCATGGTAATTCTAAGTAAGTATCTAAATATCATATATTTATGAAATAATTCTTACACATAGTGGCCATTCATGATGTCATCGTTCTGATAAAAAACCGTCCAAAAATTTTCCCTAAATATAATTAGTTAATTGCTGAGTTTATTTTGCTCCTTCAGACACATCTCATAATTATGTTTTCTGGTGTGAAAAGAAAATTGTTTTAATCTAGTCTAATCATCACATATAATAATATATCATTCTTTCACATGCAACTTTATTATTGAACTAGTTTGTTTTTGTAATTTTTTTTTTGTGTTTGTATTAAGAGCAACTTACTATAATTTTTCCTGACCACCGTAAAGTATTTTTTTAAAAATCTAATAGTCTTATAAAAAAACAACTCCATAAAACACTCCTCAAGTGCAGTTCAAGTTTGTCTTTACTTTTACGACGGATTTGGGGAGTGTTTTAGACGAAACAAGTTTTATAAATAACAATTTAAAACAACATTTTCCGTTATCCTTCCGATCAGGTGTTATTTTCTTACAATTTACAATATAATATAAGGCTGTAATATAAACCTTTTATATAGACAATTTTTAGCTTAGCCAATGGCAATTCCTATCTCCTTAAAAGTGCCTCAGCCATGTTTTGGAGAGTGTAGGACTGACAATTTGCAATAAGTATATCATTATTATGATTCTAAAACATTAATTTCAGACTTGACAGCAGCATACTAAAACCGGTTATGCAGATAAAAGGAATTAAATGTGACGTCTGCGACACAATATACAAGGACAGGTGGAAACTCAACTTTCACATACGACGAGAGCACTACAACCTCATAGCAAAGACTCCGTGCTGTGAACTTAAGAAGGTCAACCAAATATGGTTTGAAAAGGTCCTCAATACAAACATTGTCATGGAAATGAAAAAGACCAGTCCAAACGTACTTGTCATGCGAAAACTGGGACCGAACACTGCAATAAAAGTCTACAATGAGGCGGACAATAACGTTAGAGATCTGTCGCATCTCTACCCGACCTCGGCGACAAAAAATGTAGGTAAAGGCCAATGTCACTTCTGCAACAAAATTGTCAACTCAAGAAACCTACAGAAACACATTGATGAGAAACACAGAAAAATAGCAAAGCACCAGTGTAATAACTGTTTCAGGACATTCAAGAGGCATTATATTTATATAAGGCACGTCTGTTTTAAGGAGCGAAAGAGAAGGACGCAGCCTCATTTGAATGCCGATACGATTGTGAATAATAGTACAAGTGTGAATAATAGTACAAGTGTGAACAGTAAACCGCAGAAAAAGCAGGACTTGAGGTCTAGACTGTTACGTAATAATCTGCCTTTTAAGTCTAAGCACTGACCAATATTACTGTAGGTACTTTCTTAACATTATGGGATAACATCAAACTTACCCCCAGTTTCTCGCACCCTAACAATATGTTAACCTACTGTTAACAGCTATTAGCAGGCCAAAGTGCAAACCAAAAAAAAAAAAAACGAAGTGAGAGTCGGACTCGCGCACCGAGGGTTCCGTACAAATTTGTAGGTAGATACATACTATAAATAGTATCATAGTACCGTGCCGGATTAAGAATAGCGTCACTCCATTTCCTTCCGTGGATGTCGTAGAAGGCGACTAAAGAAATCAACTACCAGGAGACGGGCAGCAGCGCCCTCCTGAGATTCCAACCGCATACTGCGATCGCCAACCCGCCTCCCAAGCGTGGCGATTATGGCAAAACCCCTCATAACTCGTAACTACGAAAACCGTGAAGGAGGCCTATGTCCTGCAGTGGGCGCCAAATGGCTGATGATGATGCTGATAAAAAAATTGTCTTTGTAGTTCGGGAAAAGCTCGGAGATAGAAATTTTTTCACAGCTTCAAGGTAGGTATAGACCTAAGTATATGGTTTTAATTTCAATTCGATACCTCCACGCGTTCCCGAGATAAAGGGTCTTGACAGAGATAAAGGGTCTTGACAGACGGACTGACAGACGGACGGACGGACGAACGGACGGACAACAAAGTGGTCCTATGAGGTTTTAATTTTTCCTTTTGAGGTACGGAACCCTAAAAAATTACAGCTAATATATTATAATTACAGGTAACACTAGATTAATCAATTGTTAGTAAACGAGAAACCGGAGGTTATTATTGTTAGTTCACTGGAATGCACTGCACCGAAGACCGATAAATATTTTACTGAATGGTAGAACCTCTCAGAGAGAGTTTAACTTGTAATTTCTGTGCTACTTTGAATAAAAAAAAATTATTTGATTTGTTTTGTTTGATTGAGTGTATGGGCTTAAATATGTGTGCCATGTGAAGCCCGTACACTCAATCAACCATGGATTGGCGTCCCACTCACTAAATGTGAAGGAAAACAGCGTGAGGAAACCTGAGTAGAGGTAATCGCATACGATCTGTAGGACAGTACGATTTTTTTATTTTTGCTAGTTGCTTAGAGAAAAAACACGCGAAGGAGACATACCTTCATGTTGATTCTAACCACATCATAACAGCTGCCTGCCATCCATCAAACTAATACCCTCTTAATTCAAAAACATACGTTAGTACTGGGTTTATGCCAGGACTTAAAAGGTTTGCAAGGTTTTCTGTATTGTTTGGTACCTAAAAGAGATAAGACTGTCTAAATGTTATTATGTTTCGTAATAATTGAGTTAAAACTTTCATCTTATTTACTAAAACACGATTCCTTAAAACACTGTTCAAATGCAGTTTAAATTGGTCTTTCCCTCTACGCAAGACTATTTAAACTGCATAATTATGGAGAGTGTCAATCAATCAATTCTTAATTATGGCTACCCTAAGGATTCTGCAAATGTCGAGTTTTGGAGATAGCAAGTTTTTTTTTTTTTGTTTTTTTTATATTTAACAAAATCCCGTAAGTTAGTTGTTGTGATGTAGTAATAACAAAAAAGATAAAATACATAAAAAACCAGATACATTAGTAATAGACAGACAATCACAATCGAATTTTGTTACTTTTTATAAGTGTATGAAAGTGAGTGAGTATAGAAATCGTCTTTTTAAGTTATTTTGACTCTGACGCCTTTTGAGAGTTTCCAATAATTTCTTTGCGACGACGCCCTCCTTCCCTATCTGTGTGCACACCCCTATCTGGCCAAAAAGTAGCTACCAGTGTGAAGTTCTACCCAGTGACAGGTTGTAAAAAATCAACAAAAGTTGCAATAACAAATTAAAGAGGTGTGCTCGGCACCCAATTCTTCACAAAGTTTTTTTAAGCACGAAGCGTAGTCATCGCAAACAAGATTTCTGTGTGACGCGCCTGGCGACTCCTGGGATAATGCCGCGAAGCCCCGGGGAGTCGTGCCGCACAGTTTGGGAAGCCCTGGAATAGTCTCGTGGGGCGTGTAAAGATTGGCCAGGGTCGTGTTTTTGTCATTATTTTATACTAATGTTAAGGAAACTCGATCGTATGTTTGATATTATTCTGAATCAACTGAATAATAATTTTTGAGTTTGAGACCCAGCAAAGTATGACTATGTTTCTCTAAATGTGATCTTAATTCATCTATAATGGCTATACATAAGCAGCCTATACACGTCCCACTGTAGGGCACAGGCCTTCTCTCAGGGAGAGTATGAGCTTAATCACTACGTGTGCCCACCGCGGATTGGCGATTTCAAGCGCTGAGGTATGTGAATAGTTATAATGACTATCGTACATTTCAATAATTAAATAAAGGATCAACTTTAATTTATCGAAAGTTCTTACGGTTTTAGGGAGCCCAATGTTTCTTTTCAATGTTTGAGCTCGAATCGTGCTGTGCAGTATGTTCATCTTGCTTTACGGAGGGAATTAGATGGTGCGATTCAACATTACCTATACCTACTTAGCTTATTCCTTGTGAATCCTAGGTATTTTTGTGTATAATAATAATAATTATTATAAGTAATGCGTTTTCAAGCACTACACAATAGTGTATTAATGGTGTGTCTTTATGATTGATTTAGGGCATTTAGTGATTTGGTCGCATTTTAAATTATTATTTTTTTTATAAGATCATCTGTATTTAATGAATTAATCGCACACAATTTTTATGAATTTTTTTTAAGTGTTTGACATCACAGCAATGGCATATTTAGTAAAGAATAATTATTGTATTAATCGTTTTCAACAAATAAATTATATTTTTTTCGGTTTAATTTTTTTTTTGCTAAATAATTATCAGAACTTCCTGCTCGCCCCTCTATTCTCTATCAAAAATAACGACTTGATAAACGTTTTACTTGTTATTACTTGCATTAAACTCTATTTAAACTTTAGAGCGCATCGGAAATAAAGCACTTATTTGTAACTCAAGTTGGTAAATATTAGCACCGAGAATAGAGGTGATGACCCTTATAGAAATATAAGTAACAGAATGCTCGCTCCAATGCTCATTTATGAAAATATTTTCACAAAAAGAACATTTCAAGCAATAAACTTATTTATAAACATACGATTCCTTAAAACACTTGATACCTAAACGCCGATAAAAATAGTCTGTGGTGAAGATTTTACAAGGAAAAGAAGTAACTACATATTAAAGGAAAAAAATAAACTGCCTCTGAGGAGAGGAGTAATTTAGAGGAATCGTGTTTTCATAAATAAGACCGTCAGTTTTTATTTTGCTTACAAATTATAATTTTTATTCAAAGCCCTGTTAGCGTATGGTCAGGGGTACGGTGGGTCTGAAGCGTTCAAATCGCTCTAAAATCACGGCAACGCAGCGGTAGCGGTGGTCGGCCCGACCCGGTAGTGCCTACATACGATTTAATTTCATGATTTGATGGTTTATTGGATTTTTAGGTACTTCTTTAAAAATAAATTATAAAAATACGTTTAAAAATATATTATATAACTAATATTATTTTTTTGCATCAGTGTCATGTATATAGATATCCCTTATTTGGGCGTCACTGCAAAACCACGACTGTCTGTAGACTCTTGACGGTGTAGAATCTCACGTACTCCTGTCACAGGTCCTTCTTTGACAGCCTGGCAAGTCAAATAGACCCTTGAAATAGAAGATCGATGGTGAGGACGATCGAATGTAGAACAGGGGGGCGAATCTCTAAAATGCAAGTTATTCTATTGAGTTTCTAAATATCATTGAATTTTAACATGAAATTCAATGGTTATATCAGTACGGGTAGTCGATTGGTAGTCTAGCAATCAATCACATTCCAATGGTATAAACCATGCAACTTAACTCGGCGCCTCGCGGGATTCGATCTTCTTCACGAGAGGTGCCTATTTAGTTTGCGCGAGTAATACCATTGGAATGACATTGTACTGCTATTGCATTTTAGACTACCAAATAGAGGCAAATAATAACTATTGACGTGCCTATGCAATTCTATTGAAAAACTAGGTTCCTAAGACTCTAGGGCCAGGTAAAATACCAGCAAGGGCCACCTGCTATTAAACTTTAGCTTCGTCACGACAGTTTTGTAATAAATATCATAGAAAAAAGAAAGAGGGTAGATAAATGCCAACGGGAAGCTATTTCGACCAAATTAAAAATCATTCAGGCAGACCAGAAAAAATAACTAAAATTTCCTTTTGCCGCTATCGGCTAATTGCGCTCTGTAATCTTCATATTCGTCCAAATTTTGTGCGTACAAAGTGTTGCCTTCTCTTCGGACTAGAATTTTGTTATTGCTCAATCTCTCTTCTGTTGAATCGCTGTTATCTTTTTCGTCCTCTGGGTCAGCATCGCCGGTGTCTTTGTACACTGCTTTTTCGTCTTGATTATTTGTGTCTCTGCTACTATTCTCATCAAAATTGCCGCGGTCTTCGTGACTTTTCAGATCTTTGGTTTCTGGTCGTTTCTTTTGTTTGTTTTTATTTCGTTGATGTTTTCGGACATCGCCGTCAGGACTGAAGGAAGTGTCTTCTTTTTTATCCTTGTGTTTTGATTTCCGGAGTTTTTCACTTGACACAACTTCATCATCACTATCGTTTTCATAATTTCTTTTCTTGCCCCTAGTATTTTTGTCGTCTACAGTGTCTTCTCTATTAATATTTTTTTCAAAAGCATCATCATCCTTGTCATTATTATCGTCATCGTAATAGTTTTTAAGTGGAATTTGTGTTTTTCCATCTGCACCAAATTTGTTTAAATAATTGTCTTCATCTTCGTCATCTAATCTCGCTGTAGTCTTTTTGTTGCCAATAGTTTCTTTTCTAGCTACAAATTCATCAACAGTATCGTCATCGCCATCATTATGTTTGATTGTTTTTTTAGTACTGTTTGTTTCTTTTTCTCCCGCAACGATACTATTATTTGGTGTCGTAAGTTTCTTGGTGCTCGCTGTATTTTTTTTTTGCATTGATTCGTCATTGTGATTACCATCGTTATAATTATTTTGTGCTTTCGTTTTAATCGTATTGCTGGATTCCTCTTTAGTTTCGAGCTTTTCAATCTTTTCTGAAGTCCTCCTTATACCACTGGTATCTTCTTTATTCCTTAATTGTTCCTCAGTTTCATCACCTTTAGTTGTTGTACTTTTGTTTTCACCTGTGTCCTCGTCTAGAACGTTTCTCGTGAAGCGTTTGTATTTCAAACTTATGATTGTCGTTTTCTTTTCTTTGCTTGTAAGGTCT
The DNA here is from genome assembly GCA_963969515.1 of Yponomeuta evonymella. Classification (NCBI taxonomy): domain Eukaryota; kingdom Metazoa; phylum Arthropoda; class Insecta; order Lepidoptera; family Yponomeutidae; genus Yponomeuta; species Yponomeuta evonymella. The sequence continues at coordinate 4,349,535 of OZ018372.1, forward strand.
TGACTTGATAGCCGTTTTGCGGATCTGTGCGTATCGTCCATTGCAATACCAGAGCGGAGTGGTTCTTGCGCCATTTTATTATTGTACATGTTGATTCTTTGAGCTGCCTTTATAGCGATTTTGTCGGCCAGCTCGTCGAATTTTTCAGACTCGAGTAATTTTTGGATAAATGTGTCGACTTCTTGCTTTTTCGACTTCGCCTGAACTTTGATGAAATAAGAACTGGACAAGTTTATATACAGCACGAGGTAGGCGCCTGAAAAATATTATGGAATCTGTATTATATATAACAGCACACAACAATCGCATGATTGATTTATTAGAAATACATACACAAGTTTCGTTTGAAAATAGTCATAATTATCATAAGACTCCTAGTAAAAGTTGTTTTCAATAGGTAGGTTTTAAAAATATCTTAAAATAACGACAAAAAAGGAAATCAATTTCTAAGTAAGTACTTTAAATATATTTTCAGGCCGTTTTATTGGACATAAAAAAGGCGTTTCCATGAAATTGATCAACATTTCAACACCAGCAGCCAAAGTACTGCAAGAAAACACGGCGTTTGTAAATTCGGTTGTACTGTACAGGTTCACTGTTCTCCACTGAAAATCTTAAAAATTTGTCAATTCTTTGCTTTTGTAGTAAAATAACGAAAATTTAATTAATCAATTCTTGATTTTTGGTTACCTTAGGGATTCTGCCAATGACTAGCTTTGGAGATCTCAAAAAAAGGAGAATGAGAATGTATTTGTTGGTTAGTATTTTTCAACTATAATAATTAACATTACTGATAATTATTTTTTGAATACGAAAGTGGAAGTAACATTTCCGGTAGAAATCGAATGCAGAGGGGAGGAGCCTATTTTCTCAAGCGCCGCCCTCCCGGAAGGCCTGATTTTCTTTTTTTTATTTCAGACCATAGAGTATCTTTCTCAGACTCTTGAAAGTTATTCTGTGGTAGGTAGAAAAAGTTTTCGTAATCCACCCGTTGTTTGTTACCCGCACACTCAAAATATAAAAAGATTTTTCTAGTTATTTCTTTCCAAGCCACGAGTCTATAAAAATGTCTCTACCAGCTCTAAGGCAGCCGAAAGCTGTTGCAAAAACTCAGAAGCCCGTCAGAAACAACGGATTGCCGAAGCAAAGGCTCTGTGTAACTGAGTTACAAAACTTAATCGTGACTTTGAAGGAAGGAACCAAACTCGTGGTTACTACGGACGCCTATAACGGCATTATAACAGAGGGAGATATATACAAGTGTGTATTTTGTGCGGCCGAAATGGACCGGGACGTAACGCTTAAAGAACTCCATGTGAAATCGCAGAAACACATGAAGGCGACGGAAAGGTTCCAGTTCTCGGACGAATATCCCGAGCATATGATAAGACAGGTAATTATGACTACTTTGTACCTACTCATATTATGAATGTTGAGAAAGCGAAAGTGATCTGTGAGGATCGTGGCAAGTGGCAGTCCCCTGGTCTCTGCCTACCCCTGGAATACAGGCGTGAGTATGTACCCATGTCATATTATACATCTAAGAACACCTAGTGTAAGAAAGTCAAAGACGTTAATTTCTTTTGTAACACAAATAAACATACATAAAAAGTTACATGAAACTTTCTAACTTTCATATTTTATGTTTCTTGTTTTATTTATTTATTTATTTCATGAAACTCGCAACTATCATTACAGGTAACCCTATTGCGATAGTGCAGTACACATTTTACACAATAACTAAATGTTGGTAGGTACATTAAATTCTAATAAAAAAATATAAAATAAATTCCATTCAATAATTAAAAAATTGTGTGCAATAAAGAATATTGTTATCTTATCATATCTTAAAACTTATCTAGTCTTTCTTTTTTTTTCTTTATGTAGCCTTTATACATCCCACTACAGGGCACAGGCCTTCACTCAGAGAGAAAGTATGGGCTTAATCACCACACATGCCCACAGCGGTTTGGCAATTTCAAGCGCTGAGGTGTGTGAACACCTTAGGTCTCGGGTTTCCTCACAAAGTTTTCCTTCCCCGGTAGCGAGTGGTATTGCTACTATAACTTAACAAATGTACGTAACTTAAAAAACATAAGTCATTAGTACATGCCGGGATTCAAACCTACAAACTCCCAATTGAGAAGCCAGGGCTCTACTGCTCCGCTACCACCAGAGAATAAAACAGTTTTAGAGGAGTTATTATTATTAATATGTTTATTGCACATTGCTTGACTTAAGGATTTCTATAAATAAGGCTGCTAGAACGTAATCCAAAGCATACGCACACATTTTCTAAAATTATTGTTGAGGCTTAGAGACTCAAGCAAAAGAATAAACCAAGGAGATGGCGATCAAGTGATCGCCACCCAATAAAATAAAAAAAACCCTCAAGTTCGCATCTGATAGACTACGAGTCGATGGTAGATAGAATTTAAAAAACAATTCTCACATATAATCAGCATAATTATTTCCCTCTGTATTCCAGATCGACGTGGATTCATTCTACTGTACTGTATGTAATGTCCTCGTCTCTCAGCACTACATCACAAGACATGTGAACAACAATGTACACAAGGAAGAACTAAGCAAGGCAGTTAAGAAAACATTGGTGTATAAACCGGTTGTCTGAAAAAAGTAGACTTTAGTTTCAATACTATATTACAGTCTGTTAGCTTTTAGAATATACCTCGGGCTCTAGAGTAGGCTTCGGTTTTCGCCGAAAGCACACGAGTGTAATACTACTTCCTGCTCTGTATGAAACTTCTTTTCACTATTTTGAAAAATTATGTAAATTAAGTGTCATATTAGTTCCGATATTTTTATAACACTATAAGAATAGGTATATCCGATTCTCTCCGATAGTAGCCGAGGTATATTCTCAATGTGTAGCTATAGCCCAATAATCCTGTTCATAAAAACACTCTTCAATTGCAGTTTATATCTGTGGTTACGTAGTTCCCTTTACCACAGACTATTTAGACTGCATCTGAGGAGTGTTTTAAGGATTCGTGTTTTTATAAATAAGTCTGTAACCTCTGTAACTTTTTAAGTATTTAAGGATGCAGGTTTATGCCAAATTTCAGCTTTCTAGTACTAATCGTCTCTAAACTAGGCCGCGGACAGACAGACAGACGGACGGACTCGGCGAAACTATAAGGGTTCCAATAATTATATGATTCATCGAGGCTGCGACATTGGTAGGGTGCGTAAAGCGCGAATGTAATAAAATTATTTAAATCCCAATGTTTCGAAAAATATAAATTAGGCAGTTGTAAACACAAACTTTAATGGGGGTTTCAGGAATTGCCCGTTTTAGAGGTAACCCTGTACGTCCTAGGCACTACAGCGTCTGAGCGGCCACTACCTATGCACCATAGGTAGGAGTTGCCACTAGACATTAAAATTCATTTAATATCTTACATGTTAAACATTGCATCTAGTAAAAGGCATACATGAATATTACTGCGGCATTGCATGAATATCAGGGCCCCATATCATAGAACTACAATTCATTGTTTACGATGACAATTTCGTCGGCTTACTGCAAGAAGTCATTTACTGGAAAAACTCACTAACCGCTTTTTTTAAAGGTAGGTATGGACATAATATTATAGATGTATTGAACAATTATACAATAGTGGTGTTTTAATATCAGGCATTATTTTAACGATGTTATAGGGAATAAGGAAGAGGAAATACAACCATTAACTACCTAACACGAACTAAAAAATCGTTTTTTCTCCCAATTGTGAATATGTCTGTTAATGAGTTCTTGCAATAAGCAGACGATTTGATGTACCTACATTGCATAGCCAACCAACAAGTAAATAAAACTAAATCAATAAGAAGACCAGATCTTTCCTCTACCTCCTGTGGTTAGCTGATAGAAAATGCTTACGGCAGTAAGTCCGCCCGCATTGTTATTTTATGTAGGTGCATTAACCTACATACAATTAACAGTAACAATAAATTAATAACTTCTACTAATTGCCTGCACTTTGACTTGTAATAATGAACTATGAATCGTACTTTTATGAATTCTAGGTACATATAACTTGTGATACAACAAACCTGATTTTTTTGCCGTTTTTTGCTTAATTCAATGATATTAATAACGGCAACAAGTAGACGCTTTTTTTTGCTGTTTTTATTTTTATCTTTGTGTCTAATGTTGTATAGATAATGGTACGGAACCCTTCGTGCGCGTGTCCGACTCGCACTTGGCCGGTTTTTACTTTTTTTTCTTCAAAATTTAGCCGATTTTACTTTGAACACATTATAGCAACCCTACTTGACTGTGCTTTAAAACAAAACGCATTTTCTGGAATTCCAAAATAATGGATACCTACGTTAGAAATGAGAAGGGGAATTACCGCGCGCTATTCACTTGTCCAAATTTCTTCCCCCAATGTATTGTGTTTCCGTACGAAGGACGATTTAAATATATGACAAGAAAAGTGAAGAAGAAAGACATTTATTATACCAACAAAATGCATATACCAATGTTTACGTAAGCATGGGAGGGGAGGGGGTTGAGGGGAAGAGCTTAGCTTTGTTTTGCAGACGATGGGGGGTGGGAGGTCCTAATTGCAATAAATCTGCTTACGTAATACCTGATGAACGGCCCCTCACATAATTCGCATCAATATCACAGCCTCGGGTGACTTAATGTAGAAAATTTATTTTAAGAAATATAGGTATATTATGTAAAATACATCAACTCTGTTTGAAAAAAAAACCCAAATTATATTTACAACTAGGACTTTATTCAGCTTCTCTATCGCCTGCGTTTCTTGGAGCGCTTCTTCAACTTTTTTTTTTGTACACTGTTAATTTTTGCGATCTTCCGTTTGTGCAGCCAAATGGGGTACTGGCCATTTTGGTCCTTTAACGTTTTTGAACTGAATATCCTGGGTTTGGCGTCTTCACCTAAAAAAATGACAGGATAAGAAACTTCAGTAAGTCTCAGAAAAAATGCCGGCTTGCTAAGTATGAAGCAGAAAATTTATAAAAAATTATTGATTGAATTACGAAACTTTGTATTCTTATTGAGGGCATATTTGTACCAAGTGCGACAAAAATTACAGTGAAAAACAGAAACCAAACGTGTATTTCATATTGGTTTTAATATCTAAGGTAGCTTTTTTACTCCTGACATTATTGTCCCAAATCACGGCACAATTAAATGCAATAATATATCAGAAATAACGTCTTAGTAAATGCAGTAGTTGTGGAAGTGGTGGTAGAAGGCCATTCCAACCCTGGCATGTACCAATAACTTGTTTTCTAAGTTACATATATTTGTGAAGTTGTAGTAGCAATACCACCTAACCTAACGAGTGAAAACATTGTGAGAAAACTGTAATGTCTGAAGTGTTAACATACCTCAGCGCTGCTAAGTACAAAGGCCTATCTATGAAGCAAAGCACGGAAATCTCAGGTCTACCTAGAAGTTAATGTTTTGATTGTAAGAGTACATTAGAACTCTGCAAATAGCGTTGAGTTGGTTGTAAGAATTTTCCAGCTCAACTTCAAGGCAAGGCAGAGATTGCAAATGACAATTTTTCTCACCAGCTACTTCCACTTTCTCGTCGTCGGAGCTCATCTCTGCATCTTCGTCTGCTGGCGGCGGCGGCGGCTGGTTCTTCTTCCTCTTCGTAATCTCGCCAGCATCCAAGAAAATCACTTGATCAGACTCCATAACCTCACTTTCGTTTGTGATTTTAGTTTCATCGTCTTTAATGCCTAGTGTCTTCTTTAATCTGGCCAGCTCCTTCACGGCGTACCGCTCCCGCTTGACCGCGCGACATTTGCGCTTCCACTTGCTGCGCATTGACTTGGCCATATTGCTTTTGGAATCAAAATATAAACAAAAACGTGAGACCCTTGTGGGCAGGTCAAGAGAAAAGATTAGGTACGTGAAATTTGACGTTTAGCTCCGGTGTTGCCAGATTTAAATGTAGCGTTGGGACTAATATTTACCGGTTGTACATCTATAATATGGGCGGAGTTTAGATCCGTTTTAGTTCCACTACTCACTCCTAGATGACGCACGTCTATCAGTTCGAAAAACCGTAATAAAAAATAACCAACCCTTAGCCCCTATATTACTTTATTTGGTGAGCGTAATTAGGCCACAGATTAACACAGATTAGCAACCCTACTGCTGAACATTAATTGTGACGCAATGTGAACACAATAATGTCGAACTTAGGGGGGCTGGTCCTTTAGGTTCTCGGTTGTGTTGTGAATTATTTTTAAAAATGCATTATCTGTAAAAGAAGATAACATGTTTTAAGAGTTCCGTACCTCAAAAGGAAAAAACGGAACCATTATAGATTACTTTGTTGTCCGTCGGTACGTCCGTCCGCCTGTCAAAACCATTTATCTCTGGAACGCGTAAACTCGATACCTTATCGAGCTGGAATTAAAACCATTATACTCAGGTCTACAGTCCAAGCAGTAAAAAACTCAAGCTTCTAAGTTAACGTAAAAAAAGAAACGGCCGTTTATGCTGCAAACACCGTATAATAATATTTCGACACTCAAGGGAATCAAAATTTATGTGGTACTTTCCGTTGACCTAGAACTATGAAATTTGGCAAGTAATATTGTCCTACATTACAAGTACAGGAAAAATCTGAAAACTATACTACAAATGTAAATGTATTAAATAATAAAAAAATACTCTTTGAAGTTCGGGAAAAGCTCGGAAAAAAACTGCGCGACTCGATTCCTGAACTCTTTAATTTTATAATAATTATGTAAGTACCAAAAAATTAGTACCTACGGAACCCCCGGCTTATAAATAAAAGGTACCAAATAAACTTTCCATCTATCTATCATCATCATCAGCCATTTTTACGCCCACTGCAGGACATAGGCTTCCCTCATGGTGTTCCCTAACCATAAAGGGTTTTGCCATACATAATCGCCACGCTTGACAGGCGGGTTGGGGATCGCAGTATGCGGTTGGCGTCTCAGGAAGACGCTGCTGCTGAATTTATTTCCTCAGTCGCCGAAATCCACGGAAGGAAATGGAGTGACGCTATTCTTAATCCGGCGCCACACTGATCTATCTATCTATCTAAATAAGCCCGTATTCTCTAGGAATAGGTCTACAGGCCGTAACAAAATTCCCATAAACATTCAATAATAGTGTGTCCTACCTTTCAATACGAACAACGTTTACTTTGTGGCAACTACGAAATCGCGAAAAAACCAGCTATTTTCATACGTTATTTAGCCGCATTTAGGAACTTTAGTATGGATTTTTTTTCGCAATTTCGAAGTTTGTTCGTGTTGACGAGTAAAACCCCCGTTTCCGGATGTAATTAGGTTAGATTGGATTAGATAACTATACTCTTTATTGCATACCAGACTCTATAATTATATTGTACTAGCTGTTGCCCGCGACTTCGTTCGCGTGGTAATTTTGATGTGTATTTTTCCGGAATAAAAATAGCCTATGTGCTAATCCGGATCGGTTCAGCCGTTTTTGCGTGAAAGAGTAACAAACATCCATCCATAATACAAACTTTCGCGTTTATAATATTATAGTAAGGATGGAGATTTTTTTTTTTACGTAGCCTCGTTTGTGTCCCAATGCTGGGCAAAGGCCTCCCCCAACTCAGACTGTTTTTTTTTAAACGTTTATTTAAGACTAGCTGTCCCGGCGGACTTCGTACCGTCACGGAATCCGTTTATACGATTCTTGCACAACAACGCCATCTATTCTTAAAACACAAAGTTCGCTCGCACAACGCCATCTATTTTAAACTTATAATCCCACGGGAACGCATTACCGGGATATCAAGTATGCTATGTCTCAATTCAGGTCTTTGTCTATCTGTACGCCAAGTTTCATGTAAATCGGTTTAGCCGTTTTTGAGTGATTGAGTAACAAACATTCAAACATCTTCACAAACTTTCACATTTATAATACTGGTAGGATAATATAAAATATATACACACAGTATAATAGCTGAAACCAACAAGGTTTATCTAAGGATTGGGTTGTTTTGATACTCGCTAGCTTAACAAACAATCTTCTTATATATAAAAATGAATTGCTGTTCGTTAGTCTCATTAAAACTCGAGAACGGCTGGGCCGATTTGGCTAATTGTTGTTTTTATATATTTGTGGAAGTCCAGGGAAGGTTTAAACGGTGAGAAGAAAAAAAACGGTTGACGTCGGTGATACGAAGTTCACGGGGTCATCTAGTAGACTAATGAAATGAAATGTTACTAACTTACCACTCCATCCAACATCCTGTTACACTGTACTTATAATCCTGTTTGTACGTCCCTCTGCTGGGTCTTCTAACAGATAGAGAGACGCAGACTTCAGACACTCAGGTTTCCTCACGATGCTTTTGAAGCATCTCATATTTTTTGTTATCACCTACTAAGGCCGAAGTGTCAATCAAACAAGTCCACTAACCTCGTTGACCGTGGTTAGCGCGCTCGGGATGGCATACAAACGGACATTAGTCGATCGCCTTGTAAATTAGTCATTAGCGCGTTCACATGCCGGCGTCTCACTTGGCCACTTGTACCTATTTGCGTGTTTTGCTAATATTAACCATCCACTGACGGGATTTGACGTGCAACGTCTTTCAGTTCAGTTGTAGGGGGTCACTTGCAGAAACCTCATGCAACGAAAACATGTCGCTTTCGGCGAGGGCTGTAACTATGTGTCGTGTGCAATTCATGTGCTTATATATTATTGAGTGGAACAATAAGTAGCCATTACTCAGATCCTCATCACTCGTGTCGCTAGATGGCGCCAGTGCGCCATATATAACGCTTACTTATAGACGGTTGGCGTTAAATCAACGGCCGTGTAACTCGACACAGCCCCACCCGCTTTTCTGACGAATCTTTAGCACTCTTTTTGTAAAACTTTTTGTATATTGTCTCCAAACACGCGAATTCGAATCAAGCGTCAGCATCGAACGAGTCGAACAAAACTAGGCCAGGGTTTCACGATAGTGTTAAACTGCAGTTACTTTAAAAACAGACGGTGTAATTTATAAAAAACAAGATTCCTTAAAACGGTCCATAAACGCCGGATAAAAAGTATGAAATGAAATTAAAATTAAATGAAAAGCTTTATTGTAAATTACCAGGAGACGGGTAGCAGCGTCTTCCTGAGTATACCAACCGCATACTGCGATCGCCAACCCGCCTGCCAAGCGTGGCGATTATGGCAAAACCCCTCATGGTTATAAAAACCATGAAGGAGGCCTATGTCCTGCAGTGGGCGTCAAATGGCTGCTGATGATGATTGTAAAACAGAGTTACAATGACGATTACTGGCTCCCATACTAGGATTCCCTGTGCTATGGGTAGCCAGGCTACTTCCAAATTAGTTTTAAAATAATAATTCGAAACTAAATTTGATTTATAAATACTTATGTATGGAGTGTTTTAAGAGAATACCTTTGTGGAGTGTTTTAAGAGATTCGTATTTTTTTAAATAACATCATAAATGTATACCTACCTCCCAATACAGGACACCGGCATTCTGTCGGAGAGAGAGAGAATGCGGACCGCGTATTAACGATTTCAAGGTATGTGAACGCCACAGACACTCATGTTTCCCCATGACGTTTTCCTTCGCTGCTACAAATTCACAAATTCACGTAACTTGGAAAACAAAGTAATTGGTATCGAACCTAAGACTCTCGAATGTGAGAGCAGTGTTTTACCGCTGAGATTACCTAGGTTACCTACCGCGATCACAGAACAGAGATGTTCCGTGACCGCGATTACCTAAGCAACCGTTAAAATTACCGTTAGTTCTGTGACAACGGGCCTAAAAAGCCATAGGTCACACATCACTCACACACACAGCGCACTGCGAGCCTGTTTTAGCTAAACTACGCTAATATTGTGTTACTGTTACGTTTGTCCCACTAAAGGAGTGTTCGGCAGGGAGGAGATGCGCAGAAGAACCCGCGTTACTGATATAGCTCGAAGAATTGCTCAGTTGAAGTGGCAGTGGGCGGGGCAAGGTTGTGGTCACACACAGTCACCCAAAAATCGGCCAAGTGCGAGACGGTGTATGAACTCGCTCATGAATCTCATGATCGATATGGTGCACTCATATTATTATTTATTTTAATTCTTTATTGCACTAATTACATTGTAAGTGTCCAAGGGCGTGCTTAATGCAAGAAGCATTCTCTTCCAGCAAACAGCATACAGAGGAGATGTTTACAAAATATAATTGACACCCTGACCAAGCTTTTGTACAGTGTCTAGTTCCACGTGGGCAAAGCCGGGCGAACACTAATAAGTTGATAAACCTGTAAAATGTTAGTTCGCGCACGAAAGTTAAAAAAGTAAATATGAGTTTACAAATACCCGGGAAATAACTACTATTTTTAACTATCTTAGCCTTAACAAGTGTTAGAAGTTAAACAAAAAAAAATAAAAAAGCACAAATGCTTTGTAATGCCATTGTACGTAATAATTGTCCAAGTGTTTAACGAAATTGTAAAAGTTGCCCTATTAGTTGTATTTTTTATATGTTGTTAATAATTACTAAATAATTAAACATAAAGCGACAATGTAATAAACAGGTAAAATGCATAGTACTTAATTACGTACACTTAGTTAGTAGTACTTTATTAGCTATATTTAATTAAGTTTCACGGGCTGCGCTGAAAATCAGCGCTGTTTTTAGGATAGATCTATCCAACAGCATTATGCTGAGCGTATGTCCGATTGTCATGCATTCCTACTGATAGGACCTTGTGCAAACCACATTAGTTTAAGTTTGTATAGTCAAGTCCTGTCTACTAGCTATAGTTTAATTAATGTAAATCTTGCATGGCAATAAATGATTATTCTATTCTATTCTATTCTATTCAATGTCACAAGTAGCTCGACTTGCTCCACTTTCTTAAATGTGGCTTAAACAGCATTTAACTAAAATAGCTGTCGCCCGCGACTTCGTTCGTGTGGAAATTTTGATATGTATTTTATAAATAAAAATTGGCCTATGTGCTAATCCGGACTATATATAATCTATCTCTGTGCAAAATTTCATCCGGATCCGTTCAGCCGTTTTTGCGTGAAAGAGTAACAGGCATTCATCCATACATACAAACTTTCGCGTTTATAATATAATAGGGGTTAATTGTTTTATCTTCATGGTTTGAGGTTTTCGAATGAAACTTTTTTCAAATGGTTTCTATGATGTTCTTTTTTTAAAAAATGTGAAACATTTGAATATCGACTTTAAATTGTTTTTGTTATTCAATTTAGACGAGAAAGATGGATACTGCAAAAATTCGAGTGATTTTTTAATACGAGTTCCGACGCGGAACTAACGCGGCAGAAACAGCCCGCAATATCAATGCTGCGTTTGGAGAGGGGTCTACTAATGAACGCACCGTGCGATTTTGGTTTAAACGCTTTCGTGATGGAAATTTCGACTTAAAGAACGAGCCACGAGGAAGACCGCCCACACAGGTGAATAACGATGAATTAAGAGAGATAGTGGAAGCCGACCCTAGTCAAACTACCCAGGAATTAGCGGCATGGTTTAACGTTACCTTACCCACAATATTGACTCACTTGCGTCAAATCAATAAAATAAAAAAATACGAAAAATGGGTGCCTCATAATCACTCGAATTTTCGCAGTATCCATCTTTCTTGTCTAAATTGAATAACAAAAACAATTGAAAGTCGGTATTCAAATGTTTCACATTTTTTAAAAAAAGAACATCATAGAAACCATTTGAAAAAAGTTTCATTCGAAAACCTCAAACCATGAAGATTCTATGTCAATTCAAAGAACCTATTGCAATAAAACGGCTATTTCATACTTTAACCCCTAATATTAGTAGATAAGGATTCTTCATACATAAGTCGATTTAAATGGCGACTGAAGTGACATTTAAGAAGTGGCGCAACTCGGCCTTAGACTCATTTAACTACAATCAATTTTAATAAAAAAAATTCACCATCACATCTTATTCGGTTTGGTAGTCTTCTATTAGGGTTGCGGGCATGCCCATCGTGCCCACAACGGTGGATCCCCGCTTGACCCTTACCCAGCCACTGTCAGCCATCTGCCCCAAACCTAGGTCGAGCGAGCTGGTGGGCGTGCTGCGTTTTCCAGTTCACTGTTTGCGGCAAACGCAGCGCAGGACGCGTAGGTGTCTTATGAGGGTTGTTAAAATCGAAAACGAAGTGCAATGGAAGACACAACACAATACAGTATAACGTCTTAATAAAATAAAAAAAACCGGCCAAGTGCGTGTCGGACTCGCGCACGAAGGGTTCCGTACCATTATCTATACAACATTAGACACAGAGATCGAGGAAAAAACCGGCCAAGTGCGAGTCGGACGCGCACGAAGGGTTCCGTAACATTATCTATACAACATTAGACACAAAGATCGAGAAAAAACGGCAAAAATCACGTTTGTTGTATGGGCGCCCCCCTTACATATTAATTTTATTTAAATTTAATTATTTTTTTTTTTCTCATCCAGCTCTTGCCAGCTCCAACCACCGTGCGTGCAATAGGAGGCCTATGTCCAGCAGTGGACAAGCATAGTCTGATGATGATGATGATGGATGTTTACATGTTTGTGATGTCGTTGTTTCTGGTACCCACGACACAGGGTGTCCTAGTGTGGGGCCAGAAGCAATGTATGTATGTGCCTGTATGTAAATGTTTATGTTTTATTTTTTAAGCGAATATAGAACTAAATATTCTTTGAATATTTTAAAGTCTCTACCTGTTGCAGTTATTATTATGGAGCAAAAAATTTTTATTATCTTATTTATTTTATTCTGTTTTTACTATTTGTTGTTATAGCGGCAACAGAAATTCATCTTCTGTGTTTCAACTGCCTAGCTCACTCTGTAACTTACTTAGTAAGAAGCAAATAAATGAATAAAGTATTATTATTATTATTAAAATAAAATAACATTTCGCTATTACTAACTATTGTAAAACACATATTATTATGTATTTTGGAAGAAGCCTGGCTACCCGTAGCACAGGGAATCCTAGTTTGGGAGCCAGTAACCACTCTTTTAACCCTTTTCTAAATAAAGTTTTTTCCATTTTCATTTTCATTTAAGGGGCCCCCTTACCTCTTACCTCCCATACAACTAACGTGATTTTTTTCTCGGTCTTTATAGATAATGGTACGAAACCCTTCGTGCGCGAGTCCGACTCGCACCTGGCCGGTTTTTTTTTCTACCCGACTCCGGAGCAGCCCAAAAATAGCTGGTAATGTCTTTGGCTCGTATGTAGCTAATGTGTATTAAAAATGTATTTGGTCACGTCCGATTCTGTGTTCTCTCATATATAACAGCCCCATCTAGAAACTCATGGTTGACTACAATGACTCTGACACTCGCGCAGGAATAACAAATCGATTGAGAACTTATTTTTCAAAATCTAACCATTGGTCAGGGAGCTACGAGGAAACATAGAATCGGATATACTTACATACCTACATATATACGAGCTAAACACATTACTCTCCTTTTAGGCTCCGCCGCAGTCGGGTAAAAAGAAAAAAAATTAGAACTGAAATAAGAATAACCAACTACCCGACTGTCAGCTTTAACTACCAAGCAGGCCGTTACCAAGCAGGTAACTATCAACAACGTAACTCATGGCAAGATACTTAGGTTGGTAAATAGGTGGTCGTATATTTATAAATTCAGGTTTTTAAATCAGTTAAAAAAGCTTCTGCACTCTAGTGCATTTGTTTCAACAATAGTACACAAACTAGCTGTGTCCGTGGCTTCGTTCGTAGAACTGCATTAAGTACTATCCTCATAAAACCTCTAAATTTTATATGAAACTCTAACAGCACGACCTAATGATATTGCAAATAGAAAAGTAATAGTTTTAATAGGTATAATGGCAATAAAATGCAAAATGGCAAGTATCTTTGCCTCCGATCAAAATTAACAAATTTCAACATAATGTAGTTATGTATTAAAAAAAATTTAATCGTAAATGTAACTATAATCGTAATTGTATTTGTACCTACTTCCTTTTATTAAATATGTAATTCTGACGTAATTTATTCTGCTGTATGCGCATGTCTTGGTGTTATGGTTTGATTTGAGGGTTTTTATGTCATTTAATGTTTATAATTTATGTCCGTAACACTGTTTTGTGTATCTAATAAATAAAATAATTTCTACACCAAAATAATGTTAATAATGCTGTTATTATGGTCAAATATGGACCCAGGTCTGAAATAAATATTTTCATTCATTCATTCATTCAATGTTCGGTAAAATAACCATGTAGGTAACGAGAACTTGATGTACCTAATTACCGTATTCTAAGAAATTAATAAATAGATATGCTTTTTATTGCAATTCGTTGAAAGTGGAGACGTGGTTGAGACATTTATGAGTCACGTGATGAAGGAGAGACATCAACTTTCACATTCATTATATGAGTTGGTTTAAAGTACCTTAATGTTACGATGAAAGTCCTATTTAATAAGGGTTATTTTGTTTTCTCTGTCTCCGTAATAATATTAATTATCATATAATTAGATATTTTTAACTATCACTGGATAGGTCTTTTACTGAAATGACATGCATTTTAGTTTGTATAATGTCCGGCACATAACTTTAGCACAAATGACTGAGCATTGACGTATTTTGGGTCTTATTTAGCGCCGTAGATTACGTACCGTGATTACGTACAAGACAAGATTATTATTATTATTAAAATTCTTTATTGCACTTATAATAAATATTGTACAATAGGCGGGCTTAATACTAATTAGTATTTTATTCTAGACAACCAATGGGTGACGGGAAGGTGGGGGTAGTGCCAAACCGACAAATTAAGAAAATACTATTTTAAGTCCTACAGGTATAATAATAATAAGTTTTATTTACACACCAAATGAAATCAGAAATCAATAATTTATTTCAACGTAAAGAATTTACATTCTGTTTGCTGAATGTCAATGTACTATGTTACTATGTTAGCCGCTGCCTTCGGGCCGTATTTGTAGTGGAGAAAAAGGCAAGAGGAAAAACAAACTCCACTCTGACCATCTTTTCTCAAATCATCTTAAACTTATACATCAAAGCCTATATGATATGATTCCGTGATAGCCACCAATAACTTTAAAAATGTTAAAAATGTTTATACTTATTCTTTTTTAGGACAAACTAATACAATCTAATCCATTAGGCTGCATCCGTCCACTACTGGACAATTAGTACACCCACAAGCACGCCACTTCTTCGCGTCCTCCGCTATCCTCATCTAACCGCAACCGACTCAGACAATCTGAACAACCTAAAGTAACTGCTAGGTAAAAAAAATAAAAAATAACTTTACAAGACATGCACATTACATAACATTTCAGAAGCCTCCTTTTAAGTAAATATATATCTGTACTTGGAGGCTCCACTATAATCTATTATTAAGTGTGCTTATTAAACAACTGTGCTACATTATTAAATTTTAAAATCTTAAAATTTAATAAAAATAAGTAAATTTAAAATATTTTCTGAATTTAAAATTTAAAAGCATGCTCATTTCATATGTACTTAATTTCCTCATATCATAAGCAGCCTATATACTGTAGGGCACAGGCCTTCTCTCAGCGAGAGAGTATGGGCTTAATCATCACGCGTGCCCACCGCGGTTTGGCGATTTCAAGCGCTGAGGTACGTGAATTGCTGAGACACTCAGGTTTTCTCACGATGTTTTCCTTCACCGTTAGCGAGTGTTATTGTTACTTTAACTTCACAAATGTACATAACTTGGAAAACAAAGTCATAGGTACATGCCCGCACTGGGACTCGAACCTGGGTCTCTCGCTTCCGAGTTCTACCCACTAGGCTACCACCGCTCTTAATTGACTAACAAGATACAAAGTTGATACTAATCATAAGCAGTGCTTTAACTAGAGTCAAAGATTGTAATCGGACGACGTTGCCCGCCATTTTAGTAATGGGTCAAAGACTCAAAGTGAAAATGCGTTAGAAAATATATAAAAAGGTCAACTGTTAAGGAAAGCAGAGCTTCTCGGTCTGCACATTTTTTATGAAGGTAACTACCTATTTCAAACGCAAATAAAACAATCATGACATAACTACAAATTGAAATTCATATTAATTAATTTATTTGCCGACATAAACGGTACTTTTTGTAAACGTTAATGATCATGCGTGGCATGCAACGATTTCAGGTAACATTAGGTACAATTTCTTTACCTAGCTAGGTAGGTAAGTAACGATGCTTTTGAGAGTTAATTAGTATTTTTAGGGTTCCGTACCTCAGAAGGATCACTTTGTTGTCCGTCCGTCTGTCATAACCCTGTATCTCGGGAACGCGTGGAGGTATCGCGTTGAAATTGAAACCATGTACTCACGTCTACATACCCTTGAAGCTGTGAAAAAAATCATCAAACTTCTAAGTTAACGTAAAAAAAAGATACGGCCGTTTATGCCGCAGAAAAATGTATATTTCGACACTCACCCCGCGCATCAAAGTTTAAGGGGTACTTTTCATTGACCTAGAACTACGAAATTTGGCAAGTAAAATATTTTTTATTATTGTTAATACGTTTATTGCACATAAGTAAAAATACAATGGCAATGTGGCGGACTTAATGCTATAAGCATTTTCTACCAGTCAAAATAGTTTTATACAACAAACACAGGAAAATTCTGAAAACTATACATAAGCAGCCTATCTACGTCCCACTGTAGGGAACAGGCATAGAGGAACTTATTGGGCACAGGCCTGCTCTCAGGGAGAGAGCAAACTATACATTTGTAATTAAATCACAAAAAAATAGGCTGAAGTTTGGGAAAAGCCCGGAAAAAACTGCGAGATTCGATTGCTAAACTATTTATAATATGTAAGTACCTACGAATTTGTACGGAACCATCGGTGCTCGAGTCCGACTCGCACTTGGCCGGTTTTTTTTTAATGACTATCCTTCCGTTTTCTCGGCGTGACTATGAAAGTATGTATTATACTATGCCTAATTTCAGCGTTCTAGTACTTGTCATCTTTGTGCTAAGCCGCGGACAGACAGACGCACAGACAGACAGACGGATGGATATGGCGAAACTGTAAGAATTCCTTGCTGACTACAGAACCCTAAAAACGTGTTCCATATTCGTGATATTTTGTAAATGAGATACTTACCATATTCTTTTGTCTACTATTTACCCCTGAAAATGTAGTTACCTATTTATAATTCACAGTGAATCCGCAGCCAAAAGCAAGTTTACCATAAACTTTTCACATTTTGACATTGACATTTTCATGTGCGCATCTTTCTGCACTACACTTTCCCTGGTTAGCGGTTACAGTAGAAAGACGACATACTTGGTGACTCCTAAGTTTGCACTGCTCCAACTAGTTCGTGTACCACCAGAGACATGTTCCGCTCGCGAGTAGAGAGGTGACAAGCGGTAACTGTATTCCTTTACTAAACATACTTTTCGTTCAGTGTTGCAAAGACATCGGCTATATTCAGACGTTAAAGTACAAAAAAAATTGTGACTAAAAAAAAGGAAAAGGAAGTTCGCGCCTATTTTTTCTTTTTCGTTTTTTTTTTCATTTTCTTTTATAAAGTGATGTGATAACCGGTATTTTTCTTTTTGTGGCCTCCTCGTCAACCTATTTGAAACGTGTGTGATTTTTTCTACGGCTTCGCTTACGGGTTATGTGAGTGAAGTTTATTTATTGCTAAATAATACCTAATTAATTTACGTGTGTACCTCGCTCCCTACCCTCATCATTGCCGAAATTGGGCGCGCCGCGCGGTCATTCACTGCCAGCTAGAATGAAGAAACTGGCAGGCACAGAGTAGGTACTTTTTCTGGCAGGGCCGGCTAAGTATAAAAAAGGAAGACATATTTGTTTTTGTTTTTCTAACCGACATCACATCGCCAGTTGTGTAAGAAAATGTGTCAATCACCATGTAAGTGGGTTTCGTAAGGTCTCGTTGCAAATCCGCGGCATTTTGCGGAAATGATATCTCCGCAGTTGGTTACGGTGTATGGGAAAAGAATACGGAATCTATAGGTTAAGCAACCTTCTTATTGCCCGCGGTATAAGAGCGAGATTCGAAAAACAGACAGCTGCGCTAGATTGTGATGTCAATAACCGATCTTTGGTGATGACCTTTTTATGGGGATTTTACCATGCCCAAAAGAAGTTACGATTGTTTCCGAAAATTAGAAACGGTTTTATTACTTTGTATCATACTTCGACCAAATAGAGGATACAGTATTACGACGGGCAATATCCATTCTACTCTATACTATCTATATCTACTAATATTATAGAGAGGAAAAAAAAATAAAGTTTATATGTTTGTATGTTAGGAGCAATCTCCGAAATTTATCGTACCTATCCGAAACTTGTCCGATTTCAAAAATTCTTTCACCATTATTTAAAATGGACCTTCCGGGTGGACACAGGACATAAAATACTATGGACTAGTTCAAAAATAAAAATATTGAATTGTTTAGGGTTAAAATCTGATAAACATAGTTACATGATAAACTTACGCCTGTGTCCCGGTGTACAGAGACCAGGGTTTGCCACTTATCACTATCCCGACAAATCTCTTTCGCTGCATCCATGCACGTCGGTTTCGGATGATTTTTGTCTTGCCCTTCGCTAATAAGTACATCCCCTATTTGACATCCCCTCTTCGAGATTGTGCGACTAAAAATTAAATTGGCAATTTTACGGTCTTATTTATAAAAACACTCCACAAATGCAGTTTAAGTAGTCTGTCGTACAGGAAAGGGCCTACTTAAACTGCGGTTTAACAGTGTTTTAATGAATCGCCTTTTTTATAAGTAAAGACGTTACGGTCTTAGAGTATTAGATTGGTTTTAGAGGAATCGGGTTTTTATAAACAAGGCCGCAACTCTTTTGTTGATAGTGGTTTTAAGGTTTTGCGTTATGTGAACTATAACTTGTCAGCAACGCAGAGATTCGGACCTCTCTCGATTGTTAAAGTACCGGGCAACTACAAAACTTATTATAGAAACTATAACCCGACTGCTAAAAAGTGCTAAAAGGAAAACCAAAATGGCGGACCAGCTCTCGTATTGTATTTTGCTTCTGTTTAATTTTCAACCTCAACAGGCAATTTTCAAGCTCATTCAGCTAGATTGGCTATCATCCATAATGGAGTGCTGGTCCCAACACTTATTTAAGGTAGCGAGACTTGGGTATGGCAAAAGAAGCAACAAAGTAGGATTGCATTAGCAATAAGCAGCCTGTATACGTCCCACTGTAGGGCACAGGCCTTCTCTCAGGAAGAGAGTATGGGCTTAATCACCACGCGTGCCCACCGCGGATTGGCGATTTCAAGCGCTGAGGTATATGAATAGCTCAGACACTCAGATTTCCTCACGATGTTTTCCTTCACCGTTAGCGGATTGTAAAATAGGATTAATTGGAAAGTATTGGAAATGATTATTGACCATTGGATTGGAAAGTAGGATTAATGCAGTAGAATTGAGGTCATGTGGAGAGAATGAAGGAAGAAAGATTGACGAAACAAATATATCGAGCGAATGTGGGTGGAAGAGCCGGTAAGGGACGACCCAGGTGGACATCGGACCGGACTAATTCGATATTTTTTTCTTGTCTCAGTGTCAAAAGGCGACATCTACAGGCAAAATGAGTTTCTTCGGAAGTATAACATTCCGTAAACCAAGAACTCAATCAGAATCTCATTTATCTGAAGATGAAATTAATGCCACAAGAAATACGCTAGATGGCACTAGTTGTAGTTTGCCTTTAATATCGGACGATGAAAATGAGGACAAAATAGCCGAACTCAAACAACAAATTGCAGACCTTAAACTAGAGCTGAAAGCTGCACACAACGAGATAGATTCCTTAAATTTGGAAAATAAGCAAATAAAAAATTATCTTGAAGAACTAAAAAAGGCAAATCTCCTATGCAAAAAAGTAACGGACAGTTTAAAAAATGACTGCGTTACACCAAAAAAGAAAAAGAACAAAACAAAAAAGTCCACTCCACGACAGCCCTTCAACCCAACCCCAAAAGGTTTACAACAAAAAACATCTCCGAATCCTGAAGATCCTTTAGAGCATAATCCAAATACCGCTAACTTGGATGGCAGTATTAACAAAAAGACAGCCCTAGATAAATCGAGACCCATGAGAAGCAATAAAAGGAGAAATAAACTCTGTATACTAAGCTCCAACAAAACGAATAAAATATTGGACATAGCTGAAAGTACTTTCAGCAGTACGGATTACCAAATATGTCATTACCTTACGACAAATGTTGGAATCAAAGACCTATTGACAGGCTTAGATAAAAAAGTGAAGGACTTCACAAAACACGATTTTTGTGTGATCATGATTGGAGAGGAAGATTTTAAAAAAACAAAAAATTACTTCGATCTCGTAATCTACATAAGAGAGAATATCAAATGCATAGAGCACACAAACATTATAATATGTTACCCGACATATAAATTCGGCTCTCATACAACAATGTTCAGATGGAGAGTAGAGACCTTTAATAACCTACTCTATATGGACCTACTCTCACACGAATATGCCTACTACCTGGATTCGAATGCCGACCTTACCTACGATCTCGAAATGTTCTCTGAACGTCAGGGAACAGTGAATAACAAAGGAATATCGAATATATTCCAGAACTTAAAAAATACAATGATGGAGATTGCGCAATACAACAGAGAAAATGGATTGACTGGAGCAGACGCAATTTCTTCAGGAACAAACGAGGATCAAAAAGAAAATGAAACTGGTTTTTTTCTTTGACAACTATCTGTACATAATGCATCAAAATATCGCCGGTCTTATTAATAAAGCCGACTTATTAACAGTACACCTACATGATCTGTCCCAAAGAAAGACCCCGGTTGATATAATATGCATCACCGAACATTTCATTGCCGCGGGCCATGAAGATCTGGTAACAATCCCGAACTTTAAGGTAGCTGCCCATTTCTCAAGAGATAGGCACAGTAGAGGCGGAGCGTGTATTTTAATAAAGGAAGGACACCATTACACGCAAATGGTAGACATTGCAAGGCACTCAATTCAAGGAATACTGGAATGCTGCGCTATCGAGTTGCCTGCCCAATCTCTAGTGATTGTTTGTTTATATAGAGTCCCAAATTCAAATCTTGAAATTTATTATGATAAGCTAGACATAATTCTCAGTCAAGTAACGAAAAAGCATTGTAAAATAATTGTATGTGGTGATTTTAATATTAACATCCTGAAAAAAAATAGGCTTTCTCAAGATTTTGAATACTTCTTGCTGGGATATAATCTTAAGCTTGAATTAAGAGAGCCAACCCGACTTATAAGTAACACATGCATTGACAACTTCGCACATAACATAAATCGTGGTTGTAAAGGCGAAGTTATCGATCTGGGTCTATCCGACCATACAGGGCAGATTTTTAAATGTCCCGCAAAGAGGACCTTTTATATTAACTCTTGGCGTAAAGAAGTTAGAGATGAAAGTTTGGAAAATCTCACAAAATTCAAAAATACTTTACAAAGTTTGACATTCTCAGATGTATATACAAGTACAGATGTGAACGAGGCATATGGAAGCTTCATAGGAATTTTTAAAACGTGGTACGATTTATGCTTTCCAAAGAAATACATTAGAATTAACTGTTTAAAAAAACCCAAATGGCTATCTCGGGGTATTAAACAATGTAGTAAGAACCAAAGGAACATTCTCTGGAACTACAGATTGAAACCTAATGTTGCTACAAAATTAGAGCTAACTAATTACTCAAAAAAATATAAAAGAATAATAAAAATGACCCAAAGAGCCCAAAACAATTTCTATATAAATACCGCAGAAAATAAGTCCAAAGCCACTTGGCAAACAATAAATAAATGTAAAAATGGAATGGTCAACGAACCAATACAGAAAATTAAGTATAATGACACTTTTATATCAGAACCCAGACAAATAGCGGAGACTTTCAATGACTACTACATTGATCAGATTAGAAACACCTCAAAAAATCAAACTCTTCCTTGCTCAGATAAAAAAAAGGTAAATATTAACACATCAAGCCAGTCTATGTTTATGCCACCCACGACACCTCTAGACATTTGCACAACCATAAAGTCTTTAAAAAATAAAAAAAGTTTTGGATACGATGAAATAACGACGAAATCTATTAAGTTTGTCTCCGAAATTATTGCACCCCCTTTGAGCCATATAATGAATCTTTGCATAAATAATGGCGTATATCCAGAGCAACTAAAACCTGTCATCGTTAAACCCCTTTTTAAAAAGGAGGACAGGGCAGATCCTAAGTTTTATCGACCGATTGCTCTTATACCAATCTTATCAAAAGTATTCGAGAAAATAATTTACCAAGCCTTGTATCACTTTTTAGAAAAGTATAATATATTAGCCACTCAACAAAAAGGGTTTCAAAAAAATAAGACTATAAATCTGGCAATACATGACCTTTTAGAGTCCGTAATAAAAAATATGGATCTTCGTATTCCAGTATGTGCAGTCTATATGGACATGACTAAGGCGTTCGATTATGTTGATCATAGTACTCTATGTAATAAATTATACTCCTACGGTATCCGTGGTAACGTTCTATCATTGATAAAGTCATACCTTAACAATAGACCTCAACGCACACAAATAAGTAGGATATGTCTAAAAACTAAACGAGAAATTATCTACACATCACATAGTAGAGTTGTAGAGCATGGTGTGCCGCAAGGCAGTGTATTGGGCCCTTTGCTTTTCTTGCTCTACATTCACGATTTTCCCCTGAATGTCTCAAATCCTTTAATATTGTTTGCTGACGATAGCACGGTACTAATAAATCAAAAAGATCCATTGACATATGAAAATGATATTAACAACTCTATAAAAGAAATAATAACTTGGCTAGATAATAATAATTTAATAGTAAATTTAGGAAAGACAAATATAATGCATTTTTACCAAAGAATTTTAACGACACCAAATTTAAACATAGTCTATAATGATATAGTAATCAACGATACACAAGCAACAAAATTTTTGGGACTCACAATTGACAACAAACTTACATGGAAAAACCACGCCGACGAAGTTTGTAAAAAACTGAGTAGATGCGCCTACGCTCTTTTTAAATTGGCTAAAATTGTAGAGATCCAGGCAGTGGTAACCGCATACCATGGCCTAGTAGCTTCTATATTACGGTATGGTATAGTGTTTTGGGGCAATTGCACAGATAGAGATGTTATATTCAAAGCACAAAAGAGATGTGTAAGAGCCATGTGTGGCCTAAAATCTAGAGATAGTTGTAGAGAAGTGTTCAAAAAGTTAAAGATTCTAACCGTTCCGTCGCTCTACATTTACGAAACAGCAGTATTTGTCAAAACTAACCCTAATTTATTTACAACAGCTGGCAGTCTTCATAGCCTGAATCTACGTAATAGAGAGAGACTGACCACACTGCAAAGCAGGACGGCACTCATGCAAAAAAGCCACCTCTGCATGGCGCCGAAAATTTATAATAAAATTCCCGGCAGTATCAAATGCCTTTCGCTTATACCCTTTAAAAGGGAACTAGGAAAGCTCCTAATTGCCAAATGTTTTTATAAAATGGACGACTTCTTCAATGAAAATTTCTAGACTACATTTATGTTATTTCTTGTGATTGCAGACATTGTATTAATTTTATTATTTTATTTCTCACTATTCCTAATTATTTGATTTTTGACATTATTCGAAATACTATTTGAGCTTTGACATCTTAAAAAAGTGTATTAAACTGGCTATATGTAACGCTTCTGCATGGTAGTTTTAAAAATATTTTTGTACACCCAATGGGTATAACATAGAGGCACTTAAAATAAATGTAACACCTGTACGACCATTACCTATGTTAAACAAAATAAATTGATTTGATTTGATTTGATTTGATTTGACATACTTCTACCAAATAGGGGATGTATTAGCAAAGGGCAACATAAAAAGTACCCGAAACCGGCGTGCGTGCATGATCGTGGCACGTGGCAGTCCCTGGTCTCTGCCTACCCCGCTGAGATACAGGCGTGAGTTTATGTATGAATATATTATGTATTTATTCAGTTAATATATTAAGTATTCAGTTCAGCTTATTCAGTTGGTATTAACATGCGATGTTACAAAATAAAATAAATTTTATTCAGACTCATCTAGACCTGGTTTTAGATTCTTACCAAAAATACGACTGCTGGAGTCCGCTACTTTTTTCCGTGAGATCATATAACCAGTGAAGAGCAAATGAGAAGAATTAGAATTAGATCGGTTATATTATACTTAACTCGATGTATACTGTATCGCGGTATTATACTTAAGTCGATGTATACTTAAGATGATTTGAGAAAAGATGGTCTGAGTGGAGTATTTTTCGCTGTCTTTTTCTGAACTATAACTCGACCTGAAGACGCGTTTTTTTTATTTCGTATTTCGCGTCGTCAATTCCTTTTACTTGACACCTCATTTGTCGAAATAGGTGAAGCTATTCAGCTTCTAGCTTGCCATAAAGAAATAAACATAAGTACTTAAATACACACTTACATACTTACATAGGCGCGAAACAAATAATCCGCCTTTGGTTTCCCAGTCAGGTAAAAAAGCCAAAACACAAACAGAAATTAAGTAACAATCGCGAGCAACGTGCGACAGGTCGTATTTTAATGACTCATTTGCATTTGAAATGACTCGATTTATAAGTTCCTAGGTACATTCGTTTGGTAGTTAATGCCTCAATCTTATTTTTTTCTTTTAAACGAGCAATTCTTGCATATACATACCTCTATAATCTGAATCTCGGAAACGGCTCCAACGATTTTCATGAAATTTGTATGCAGAGGGTTTCGGGGGCGATAAATCGGTCTAGCTAGGTTTCATTTTTAGAAAACGTCGTATTATCCGTGTTTTTAGGCAATGAAAAACGGCTAAAGTATCATTCAAAATTCAATTCAAATTCAAAATTTTTTATTCAAAGTAACACAGAAACTGTGACTTATTGAACGTTACAAAAAAAAAATAGGTGTCCGTTTCAAAATCTAGATCATTTGGAGAAAAAACGGACAAAACAACTCCAAACTTAGTCTTTTCGAACATATTTCTTAATTAACAGAGTTTACATGTCATTATCTTCTAAAAACCTAGTACTAGGATGCATTGAACTGGCTTTAATTCCACACATCTTTGTCATCTAAATAATCTTTAATGCTATAGTAGCCCATTTGGCATAGAGTGGGTTTTACACATTTTAGAATACGAAGGTGACATAGATTAAAAAAAATTCGGTGCAGGGTTGTAGCCTAGCTCACCTAGCTCAGGTGGGAAATCGGCCGGTCCCGAAACCAGAAGATCTCGGTTCGAGTCCAGATATCTGCAGACCGATATTTTTTTTTCCTTTTTTCCCCATTCTTTTTTTCATCGTATCTAAACATAATTTCCAAAATAAACGATCAACATAAAAAAAATTTCGAGCAAAGCTCGGTCATCCGGGTACTGAAGTTAAAATTGAGAAAACCTGAAGGTTTGAGGTGGTCACATACCTAAGCGCTTGAAATTGCCAATCCGCGGTGGGCACGAGTGGTAATTTAGCCCTTACTCCCTCTCTGAGAGAAGGACTGTGCCCTAATAGGCTACATAAAAAAAACCGGCCGAGTGCGTTTCGGGCCACGCGCATTGTAGGGTTCCGTAGAAAGAGGAGGTTTTGTCTGCTTTACAGAAGTAACAACTTCATCAACGTAATTTTAAATGGATTTTGTACGAAGTTTTCTATTTATAAGTGACTTCAAAAAAGAGGCGGAGGTTTTCAATTCGACGCGTGTATTATATTTTTTTGCTTTGTTTCGTCATAACTCTGTCAAATCTTAACACGCACGCACGCATGCATAAGTAGTCTCAGGGTAATTCGGTGACGTTCTGGTGAAGACTTTCGGAGATGGAAATTGAGAACTTAAAATTTTATAGCAAAGAATTAAGTAGTAAGGTAAATTATGGTTATAAGGGACTTGATACTTCTAATTTAAAAGTATTTTTTTAAAATTAATTCTTACTTTTGAGTGATATAGTATTTTGAATGTGTGTTGTTTCTGTTGTGTGTGCCTATAAATGTTGCATGTCAAGACTGACAGAATGTGCGTTCTATAATATGTTTTATAGTACATATGGTGCTACATTACCGCACTAGTGCGATAATGAGCACTTTACGTGCCTATGTCGAAACTTCAAAGGGCCATATGTACTATAAAACGTTGTACGATACACGTGCGAATAGGTAATTCGTAACTCGTGTCGATATAAAACACTCCCTTCGGTCGTGTTTTAATTTATCGCCACTCGTTGCGAATTTCCTACTTTTCGCACTAGGATCGTAATGTACTATTATGATCTGTACCTATATTTATGTATGTACTTCCACATTCTAGCAAATAAATGAATTAAAAAAAAAAAATTGAATTGAAAAACAAGTCTGTTTTTTTTCGTTGCATGTGGTCTTACAAAAGTGCCCCCCTACTACCGAACTGAAATACCTTTCACGTCAAATAATCGCTCAGTTATGCATGGCCACAAATTTATTGAGATGTTACAAACGCCACGTTTTCTTCTCAAGCTCCTAACGATGTCACCGCACGCTCTAGTTGTTTCAAAGATATTCGCGAGTGCAGTGGGTGATGCGCCCGCGCATCCGGTGTGCTGGAGGTCAACGACCGTGTACGGGTTCCGCAGGCTCAACATCATCATCCATGCAGTGAGCTCGATAAAGCGAAATTTTGTGGGTTTTTGTACTCAACGGTGAAAGCGAATAAGATTGTTTTTTCATAACTTCATATTTATAGCCATTTATTTAAAAAACCGGACAAGTGCGGGACGGACTCGCCCACCGACGGTTTCGTACAAATTTGTAGGTTCCGTGAAAACGGGACCCTATTCTGTGACCAGGCTGTATCTCATGAACCGTGATAGCTAGACAGTTGAAATGTTCACAGATGATGTATTTCTGTTGCCGCTATAACAAAAACACTAAAAACCGAAAAAAATAAATATTTAAGTGGGGCTCCCATACAACAAACGTGATTTGCTCGCTATTAATAACGGCAAAAGGAAGACGCTTGAAATATTCACAGAATATTAGTTATATATTCTCTTCGCAGTTTTTTCCGAGTTTTTCCCAGACTTCAAAGACTATTTTTTTAATGATTTAATTACAAAATGTACCTGTAGGTTTCAGATTTTTCTTGTACTTGTAGTATAAGACGATATTAATTGCCAAGTGTCATAGTTCTAGGTCAACGGAAGGTACCGTAATTTTGATTCCATTGAGCGTGGAAATATACGTTTTTTGTGGCATAAACGACTGCATCTTTTTTTACGATAACTTAGAAGTAAACACATTACCCTGCTTTTGGGTTCCGCCGCTGTTGGGTAAAAAGTCATCCGATGAGTACTTAATTTGAATTTTTAACGTAATCGCACGTCCTCTGCATCCCACGTGAGCCTCAGTCACAGCTAGATACTACATAGACCGCGTCCAAGAATACCATGACTCATGAGGCAGATTCACCGCTAAAAGCAATTTGTCCTAGGCCACCTGCGCTCGGATCACAATCACAATGCAATTCCCATCGGAAAGACGGCACCGTTTTAACGAGTCCATCTTTCACCGTAACATCATACAAACAGAACTAAATTACGGCCACTTTGCAAAATTACTGCAATTGTTACGCTACACGTACCTAGTATTAGGCCTCTCTGCAGTTAATTTGGGCCCGTATAATGTCAGTGGTAAGTTTTAGTTTGCCTACCAATCTACCTTTCTGTGATAAAGATGTATTGTGCCCGGCACAGAAGACTTGACAAAAAAAAAACTGAATAAAAAAATAACCACCTAACCGACTGCTACTAAGCAGGCGGGACCAACCTAAGTACATTGTTAAATTTGGGTCCCGACTGGTTAATAGTTAATGCTCAGCAGTCGGGTTGTTGGTTATTTTACATTTTTGTTTTTTTTAGGATATTTTTTATTTTTTTGTTAGATTTATGCTGATTTCATACAGCCTATGACACTCGCGGAAATACGACGAATCGATTGAGATCTTGTTTGTCAAAATCTAACCATTGGTTAAGGAGTTAGGAGGGAACATATAGTACATATATACATAATTAAATACTTAGGAGCCAAACACATTACCCTCGTTTGGGCTCCGCCGCAGTCGGTTGAATATCCGCGCGATCGGTCGGGTTGAGTTTGCGATGGACACATAGGTAAGAGTTTTTTTAATTACTTATTTGTCAATTGACTGACCCGTCTGCGGCGGAGATACATAGATACCTATGTACGTATCTATGTATGTAAGTATGTCCGATTCTATGTTCCCCGTCAACTCCTTATAGGTAATGGTGGTGGTCAGATTTTGACAAATGATATCTCAAACGCTTCGTCGTACTTGCGCGAGTGTCATAGGCTGTAATATGAAATCAGCATAAGTCTAAGAAAAATGTAAAAAATCTCTAAAAAGATAAAAATAAAAAACCTGATGTAAAAATAACAGACGACCCGATTGCTGAGCATTAACTACTAAGCAGGCGGGGCACAAATTCAATGTGAGGTACGTTGGGTTGGTTCTGCCTTTCAGTTCTTCCCCCAAACTAAAGTTCAAAGAATTCTAAGTTACATCTAAGGATGGTCACATCCCGCGTCTCCCGCCCCGATGAGTCCCGAAATACGTCCATGCAATGCAAATAATTTGTTCAAGTTATTTGCTGGGCATTATACCTAGCTAATGACTCCGCTGTCCGTCTGTCCGTCACCAGGCTGTATCTTATGAACCGTGATAGTTGTACAGTTGAAATTTTCACAGATGATGTATTTCTATTGCCGCTATAACAACAAATACTAAAAACAGAATAAAATAAATATTTAAGGGGGGCTCCCATACAACAAACGTGTTTTTGTCAGTTGCCATTTATAGCAGCAGTGACACGCCGTGACCGTTCGCTTTCCTTTCTTTTTTATAACATTTCGGTTGAAATATTTTGTATTGTTTTTTTGTTTTGTTATTGTGGCGTGTGCACTGTTTTTATAATAAATGTTTTTTCTTCTTCTTCTTTTTTTTTTGCCGTTTTTTGCTCGATATTAATAACGGCAACTGGTAGACGCTTGAAATATTCAAATTTTGTATACCTAAGTAGATAATGGTACGGAACCCTTCGTGCGCCAGTCCGACTCGCACTTGGCCGGTTTTTTTTTCGGAATAATCTAATCTATGGGTTTAGTATAAGTACTAGGAAAACAATGGTAGGTACTAGTAGTTATCATTCACTTAGTGCCTCCAAAGTGGGATCGTTGACGAATTTCATATCTTATATAGAATTTCATACAATTTCATATCTCCTGGTGGTAGCAAGGCGGTAGAACGCCGGCTTCACATTCGGGAGGTCGTGGGTTCGAATCCCGCCGTGTGCCAATGAGTTTGTTTTCTATGTTACGTACATTTGTGAAGTTGTAGCAGCAACGCCACTCTGTAACTGTGAAGGAAAACATCTTGAGGAAACCTGAGATAAAAAAGTACCCGAAGCCGGCGTGCGTGCATGCAACGACTAATGAATGTTGAGGAAGCGAAAGTGATCTGTCAGGATCGAGGCAAGTGGCAATCCCTGGTCTCTGCCTATCCCTCTGGGATACAGGCGTGAGTTTATGTATGTGTATGTATGTATGGAAACCCGAGTATCTGAGGAAATACAGAGAATACAGCGTAATACAGAGAAGTTTGTAAACTACATAAGCAGCCTATATACCTATACGTCCCACTGTAGGGCACAGGCCTTCTCTCAGGGAGAGAGTGTGGGCTTAATCACCACGCGTGCCCATCGCGGATTGGCGATATCAAGCGCTGAGGTATGTGAATAGCTCAGACACTCAGGTTTCCTCACGATGTTTTCCTTCACCGTTAGCGAGTGGTATTGCTACTTTAACTTCACAAATGTACATTACTTAGAAAACCAAGTCATAGGTACATGCCCGCACCGGGTATCGAACCTGGGTCCCCCACTTCCGAGTCCGAGGTTCTACCCACTAAGCTACCACCCCGCAGAGAAGTTTGTAAACTAACTAATTAACTAATTATAAAAACCTATTTAGAGGCTAAAAATTCCACCCATGCCGGGACTTGAGGTGATCTCGGGGATGCAAGTGATGTAAATTACTGCGGCCAGATGTCGCTGCCTGTACGTAATACAGAGAAATTTGTAAAGAGGCTCGAAATTTCACTGATGCCTGCACTTGCCCATTAGCTCAGTTGGGAGAGCGCTGGCACGGTTAGCCAGAGCCTCTAAATAGGTTTGTAAGATCCATAGCCCAAGAGGCCAAGTCAACCGGTAACTTTAGTACGATCGCGTAAATATTTCGGTCCGTCCAATTCTTTCAGGCGTTTCACTCTTTGACAACAGGTATTGTGTACTGATCACGTTATTAATTACCAGCTGTCCCGGCGAACTTCGTGCTGCCACAGAATCCGTTTATACGACCCTCGCACATCATCATCATTCAGCCACAAGAAGTCCACTGCTGGACATAGGCCTCCTCCCATGGATTTCCAAAAAGACCGGTCGGAAGCGGCCTGCTGCCACTTGGATGAGGTCATCTGTCCATCTTGTGGGTGGTCGTCCTACGCTGCGCTCGCCGATATGTGGTCCCCATTCGAGAACTTTTCGGCCCCATCGGCCATCAGTTCTGCGTGCTACGTGCCCCGCTCACTGCCACTTCAACTTAGTAATCCGCTGGGCTATGTCGACGACTCTCGTTCGTCTACGGATCTCATCATTTCTGATTCGATCTCCTAGAGAAATTCCGAGCACAACCTTCTCCACAGCTCGTTGCATGACCTTGAACTTTTTTATGAGGCCCATAGTGAGAGATCACGTTTCAGTGCTACAAGTCATCACTGGTAACACAACGCTTGCTTGATTCTGGCACAACGCGATCAATTTTAAAACACAAAGTTCGCTCGCACAACGCCATCTATTTTAAATTTCAAATAAATATTATCCCACGGGACCGCATTACCGGGATATCAAGTGTGCTTTGTACCAATTCAGGTCTATGTCTATCTGTAAGCCAAGATTTATGTAAATCCGTTCAGCCGTTACTGCGTGATTGAGTAACAAACATCCAAACATCTTCACAACTTTTACATTTATAATGTTCTTCATCATTTCTAAATTACTTCGTACGCGTGGTAACTTTGATGTGTGTTTTTCCGGAATAAAAAATAACCTATGTGCTAATCCAGACTATAATCTATCTCTGTGCGAAATTTCATCCGGATCCGTTCAGCCGCTTTTGCGTGAAAGAGTAACAAACATCCATCCATACATACAAACTTTCGCGTTTGTAATATTAGTAAGGATATATAATATAAGTATAATAAGTAGGATATAAGATAACAATATTCTTACACGAGAAAACAATAATTACAGAAACAGCAGTATACTACGTTAAAGTAATCGTTCCGCTAAATACGCCTTTCCTTTAATGAAACCTATGCATGAAAGCGTATGCTCTAATATTATGTCGTATTTCCCACGTCCGTATTTACGCTCTGTCGAACAGCCATGACGTTATCCCCCTAATGGTCGGCTTTACACAAGTAGGAGAGTGTTCGGTCTATTACGGCATAAAGCCCCGTTTACACCAACAAGCGCTGCGCGTCCTCCACCACACACAGCCCTACAAGTCATGGTTTACTATGACAATTCGATGTAAATTGCATTGCCGATTGACCCACAGATTACCAAGCACGAAGACTCTGCTATGAAATGTATATCGAATTGTAAAAAGGGAATTGTATTTTTACGAAACGCGGCTCTCGTCTACAGATAAAGCGCAATACGCACTGACGCGCGTGTCTCCTACAAGAGTATTCTGACAAATTCGTCAACTTTAAAAAAAAAACCTAAAAATAAAACCAAATCCAAATTCCAGAACGATGTTCCAATACGAATACGAGAAGTCGCGCCGCGACTGGGCCCGAGAGTACCCGAGCGCCGACGGAAGCGCCCGACCATGGCCGAAGAGTCCCGAAGACACCCGAAGCCAAGCCGAAAGCGATGCGGCAACAGTCAGCGGGTATTCCCGGAGAGCCTTGCCCCTTCCGCCAAGGCCAACTGTGGTATGCAAACGAGTGCATACAGCTACTAAGCCAACGGTAAATTTTTAATTATTATAAAGAGTGTATCGACATTGTCCTTATTTTCCCGAGCAGAGAACTCTTTTTGGAAACTACTGGGCACACCTGCTGAAAATCCATGGTAAAAGGTTCTTCCGTAGATACGCTATCTGGTTTACTGGACTGACGAGCTAACGAGTAGTTGCACGTGGATCCATCAATACGCCCGTACTCGTCCACTCCTGGACATAGGTCTTCTCCAAGGCACGCCACTTCTTTCTGTCCTGGCCATTCTCGTCCACCCGCTGCCAGAAATCTGCCTCAGATCTTCAGTCCAGCGAGCTGGTGGGCTAGAGAATCTTGTATCCCATTGACTACCGGTACTTAGGCTGAAGCTACCAGCCCGTTGCCGCTTCAACTTGCTAATCTTTTGGGTAGGACTGTTGCAAATTAATACCTATTCGCATGGGCGCTGCGGGAGGTGCATCTGTATCTTTTGAGTATCTTTATTATTAACTACTTAAGGCTCTCTC
This sequence comes from Yponomeuta evonymella, assembly GCA_963969515.1. Lineage (NCBI taxonomy): Eukaryota > Metazoa > Arthropoda > Insecta > Lepidoptera > Yponomeutidae > Yponomeuta > Yponomeuta evonymella. Next base: position 4,382,300 of record OZ018372.1, read on the forward strand.
AGTTGTAAGCACGATCAAACCTCGATTTGTGTCCTCTTAACGTAGGTAATTGGCAAAGTTTCATTGCGATCAGGGGCCTAATTATGCGCACCAAATCTTGAGCGATTCCAATCGCTTAACTGTCAAATTCCATACAAATTTGACAGTTAGACGATTGGAATCACTCAGGATTTGGTGCGCGTAATATAGGGGCAGGCATGTAGTTTCTAACTAAAAATCAAAATACGTTTGTGTGGGAATTGCTCCTTGAGAAGCCGCCTTCATATAAAGTGCCAAATTAACTAATTATAAAAACCTATTTAGAGGCTAAAAATTCCACCCATGCCGGGACTAGAGGTGATCTCGGAGCTGCAAGTGATGTAAATTACTGCGGCCATATGTCACTGCCTGTACGTAATACAGAGAAGTTTGTAAAGATACTCGAAATTTCACTGATGCCTGCACTTGCCCATTAGCTCAGTTGGGAGAGCGCTGGCACGGTTAGCCAGAGGTCGCGGGCTTAAGTCCCGGCATGGGTGGAATTTTTAGCCTCTAAATAGGTTTTTAAAATAGTCCTCAGCACGGGTTAGTGCAACGAAAAGAATATTAACTAATTATTCCAACATGTAGAATTGAAGGTACTAGCACGTTACGATGGGATGGGATATGCAACTCAGCGTTCACTGGAAAAGAGTAGAGGAGGATACTGAATTGACAAGGTGATGAATAAATTTGGACAGTAACCTAGTCGGTTTTCGTTCAAACAGTAACTTAAAAAAAAACCGGCCAAGTGCGAGTCGGACTCGCGCACCGAGGGTTCCGTACAAATTTGTAGGTAGGTACTTACATAATATTATAAATAGTTCAGGAATCGAATCTCGCAGTTTTTTCAAAGATTTTCCCGAACTACAGAGACAATTTTTTTTATGATTTTTCATTGCCAAATTTCATACTTTTAGGTCAATGGAAAGTATCCTAGAAATTTTGATTCCCTTAAGTGACGAAATATACGTATTTTTGCGGCATAAACGGCCATAAGTTTTTTTCACTTAGAACTTAGAAGTTTGATTTTTTCACAGCTTCAAGGGACTGTAGAGTTGAGTATACAGTCCGTTGCTTGCTTGTTCTCTTTTGCTTGATAAAACCAAAGTATGTAAAGCCACACTAAAATATAACCTTAAAGAACTAATGATTAAATAAAATATAACTACACCTATGTACTTAAAACAAAACATTAACCGCATCATGTTATTTCGTTCGGCCTATGTCTCAATGTAAACAATTGAGCAACTTCATCGACGGTGTGGCGTTGGTATATTCGCGATTTCTGTCAACGGTTTGTTTGCGTAAGGACCGAAGCCGAATGAATTTAAATATATGTTGTTTATGTATAAGAATAATATAGCTATAATATAAGTAAATAATATATAGAGATAGAGCGCTCCGCCAACAAACTGCTACGCAGTTTGGCGAAATTGTGTACTACATTAAGGTTTGTTACTTTTTTGAAACAAATAAAAAAAGGGTTCCCGAGATAAAGGGTCTTGACAGACAGACGGACGGGCGGACAACAAAGTGATCCTGTAAGGGTTCCGTTTTTCTTTTTGAGGTACGGAACCTTATAACGACTAGAATTTTCTTCCCTAGCAGGGGAGTGCAAGTGCACCCCCTTCCACCATGCTGCCGGCGCCCATGCATATCCGAGTTACCTGTAGCGCAAAAACCGGCCAAGTGCGAGTCGGACTCGCGCACGAAGGGTTCCGTACCACATTAGACAAAGATTGAATTTGAGAACAGCGCCATCTATAGAAACCAACAAGAAGCGTTTAACATTGACATTTAACGACATGACATCGGCGCTGTGAAGGTTACATAGATGGCCGGTAGATGGCAAGCGCTGTCTTTCGACAAAGTTTGTTGTATGGGAGCCCCCCTTAAATATTTATTTTATTCTGGTTTTAGTATTTGTTGTTATAGCGGCAACAAAAATACATTATCCGTGAAAATTTCAACTGCCTAGCTATCACGGTTCATGAGATACAGCCTGGTGACAGACGGAAAGACAGACGGACAGTTAAGTCTTAGTAATAGGGTCCCGTTTGGTACCAACCCTAAAAATGAGGTGCAGTCACCCATAGATGATACATAGGTACACGCTGCATTGCTTCGAGTAATCGATCAACAAAGCTAAGGCGCCACTTTGAGCTGTCACCGTGACCATTACCCAAGTATGGCGTTGCGTAACGTAAACGCATGTGATCAGACTTTAGAAATTGTAAAAGATGTATGAACAAAAACGCAGCGGTTAATTAATGTGTCAACGACGCAAAAGAAATCTGTAGCTCTACAAGCAGTAGTCATACTTGCTAGTAATTATTATCATAATTTCATAGTGAATCAACTACTTTACTGCTAAGAAAGTAAAGTAATTGATTTCTCTTTCCGTCTATCTGTCTCTCCTTTTGTTACCTTTTATCTCGGAATCGCGCGGAGGTATCGAGTTGAAATTAAAAGCATATACCTATTCAAATCTACAGTCTCTTGAAGCTGTGAAAAAATCATACTTTAAGTTAACGTAAAAAAAGATACGGCCGTTTATGCCGCAAAAATTTTTTTAAAATAAAAAATAAAAACCGACTTCGAAACACTACCGCACTAAACAGTTAGAAATAATTTAATTAATTAGAAGTAGAAGTATTTATACATGTAGGTATTGCAGAAGTATAATTTGGAGCCGGTGCCCAAAATATATTTGCTGGTCATGAAACTGGGCACCGACTACAAATTATACTTCTACAATACCTACATGTATAAATACTTCTACTTCTAATGATTTAAATTATATCTAACTTTTTAGTGCTGTAGTGTTTCGAAGTCGGTTTTTATATTTTATTTAAAAAATTTTATTTTTCAATTTTTAGTGGGGGAGCGGGAGAAAAATAAATAAGTCCCTTATAACCATAATTTACCCTACTTAATTCATTGCTTCAAAATTTTATGTTCTAAATTTCCATCTCCGAAAGTCCTCACCAGAACATCACCAAATTAACTTGGGACTACTTTTACGCTATTTTATGAAATATACGGATATTACTAAAGGATGGGCCCTATGTAATAAAGCTTATTTACTGCTGTCCATTGAAGAGTTCCGTTCTCCATCTCTGAAAGTCTCCATCAGATCTTCACCAAATTAAAATGGGACCAAAGGGACGTTATACCGGTTCGAACAAAATAAAAATTGTCGAAATCGGTTAAGATTTGACGGAGTTATGGAGGAACATAGCCAAGTAAAAAAAAATAAAAAATATATAGGCGTCGAATAGATAACCTCCTCCTTTTTTGAAGTCGGTTAAAAAATGTATATCTCGACACTCTTAAGGGAATGAAAATTGATAGGGTATTAATATTTTCCGTTGACCTAGAACTACGAAATTTAGCAAGTAATATCACCGCATACTACAAGTACAGCGAAAAATCTGAAAAAAATACATTTGTTATTAAATTATAAATAATTAGTCTCTGAAGTTCGGGAAAAGCTTGGAAAATCTGCGAGACTACAAATTTGTACGGAACGCTCGGCGGGCGTTTCCGACTCGCACTTGTCCGGTTTTTTATCTACCAAGCTACATTAATTTAACATTGTATTGGATGTAATAGGTGGGAGAGGTATGTCCCCTGAGAGGCTGAGACAGGTTTTCTTCCTAGTTCAGGGGCTTCAATCTAACCTTCACCATATGTAAAGTTACGAAGACTGTCAATATCTATCTATTTATCCAGCAACAGGTAGTTCAAACGATCGCATTTTTGACAGGGTGTCAAGAATGTTTGTATTATTAAATTGTCAAGAAAAAAAGTAGGTACCCGAAACCGGCGTGCGTGCATGCAACGACTAATGAATGTTGAGGAAGCGAAAGTGATCTGTCAGGATCGTGCCAAGTGGCAGTCCCTGGTCTCTGCCTACCCCTCTAGGATACAGGCGTGAGTTTATGTATCATAAGCAGCCTATATAAGTCCCACTATAGGGCACAGGCCTTCTCTCAGAGAGAGAGTATGGGCTTAATCACCACGCGTGCCCACCGCGGATTGGCGATTTCAAGCGCTGAGGTATGTGAATAGCTCAGACACCCAGGTTTCCTCACGATGTTTTCCTTCACCGTTAGCGAGTGGTATTGCTACTATAATTTTACAAATGTACATAACTTAGAAAACAAAGTCATAGGTACATGCCCGCACTGGGATCGAATCTGGGTCTCCCGTTTCCGAGTCCAATGTTCTACCCACTAGGCTACCACCGCTTCGAGTTTATGTATGTATGTATGATTTGAATTCAGGAAGGTACCGCCACTATTCTGTTACATTAAACCAAAATTAGGTATATTTGTAGCTGAGTAATTCTTTAACTCTTAATCAGTAATTCTTGTCCGTGTGGCGCCGGAATAAGAATAGCGTCACTCCATTTCCTTCCGTGGATGTCGTAGAAGGCGACTAAGGAATTAAATTACCAGGAGACGGGCAGCAGCGTCTTCCTGAGATTCCAGCAGCATACTGCGATCGCCAACCCGCCCGCCAAGCGTGGCGATTATGGCGAAACCCCACAGGGTTATGAAAACCATGAGGGAGGCCTATGTCCTGCAGTGAGCGTCAAATGGCTCATGATAATGATGAACTCTTTGAAAGTCAAATTAATCGAACTAAAAAAAAACTGAAATAAAAAATAACCAACAACCCGACTTTGGTTATTCAATGCCCGACTCGGGCCGGGCATTAACTACTAAGCAGGCGGGTCCTACCTAGATACCTCGCAATGAGGTATATTGACGACTTTGGGTCCCGCCTGCTTAGCAGTCGGGTTGCGTGGTTATGTTTTATTTCAGTTTTTTATTTTTGTCTTTTTAGTGATTTTCTTTTTTTTTGTTGGCTTTATGCTGAATTCATACTGGCGCATACACGACTGTCGATTGAGATATTATTTGTCAAAATCTGTCCATTTATTAAAAAGTTATGAGGGAACATAGAATCGGAGATACTTACATACATACATACGAGCCAAATACATTACCCTACTTGTGGGCTTCACCGCAGTCGGGTAAACATGAGGTCACTCTAATCTAATGTTGAGGCCTGTTCCGTAAACCCAGGTGCCCCTGAAAGTATGGGTCATCGCCAGCGCCTCCTGCTTCGCGGTGTGCGCGGCGTTGGTGTTGGCCACCGTGGTCATCACCAAGTGGGGGACCAACGAGAGCTTTGGCTCCAGCCAGTATTTCGAGGAGCATCCGGTGAGGAACCAATTCAATATTATACGCCAGACTATTTTTAAAACCACTAGGTGTACAGAGGGCGCCAACAAGGCCGCCGAGTTTCGTATAACTACAATTCGTAGTTGACAAACTAAAATAAATGGATTAAAAATAATAAAAAAAAATGATGCAGTAACAGAGTCGTTTTGTTAATCTGTGGGTTAATGGACTTTGCAATGTATATCGAATTGTAATAGTAGAAACCATGAATTTTAGTCAGGTAGGTATATGAAAGAGGCCCCAGGGGCCCAATTATGCGTACCAAATCCTGAGCGATTCCAATCGTAATTCCATAGGTACTAATTTGACAGTTGATGGTTGTAATCGCTCAGGATTTGGTGAGCGTAATATAGGGGCGGGAAGGGCTTAGCCTAGTGTGGGGACCACTGCTTAAGTCTTTATGAAATAAAATTTTAATCGAACTGAAAATTATGTAGCTCAATTTTAAGGGTAACAGATTTGTGGGAGACAAACAATTTTTACTTCATTTCATGTATTTCGTGACTTAGATATTAAACGCATATTGAGTTTTATTCGCAGGAGAATATAGCACACAGTCGATATCACAAATTCGATTATAGTGTGGCATTGAACATGTTTAGATTTCGATTAGAAAATTTCTGACACCTCTCGATAAAATCGTTAAAAAGTAAAAAAAATATCGTCACTGTACAGTTTTCCTATCTAAATTAAATGTTAATTTCGTTAGTTGCACTGGCAACCTCATCCCAACTACTGGGATCTTAGATTTCGGTCACTTTTGAATTGACAACTGTCACCCCAGTCGGTTTGTAGTCGTTGAAGCCTTCTAAACTTCACCTTTAATCGCACTCAATAACCAACCTACCAACATTCGTCATACAGTCCACTTAATTTATCGCGCACGACGAAATCCCCGAACTAAACAGTTACAAATTATTACGCGTCGGTGAACACCTATGTAAACTATATAAGTACCTATAGACGAAGCATCTGCATACCATGCGAGAGGTCGCGGGTTCGAATCCCGGCTGGGGACAAAAAAAAACCAGGTCTTGGATGTTTACATGTTTGTGATGTCGTTGTTTCTGGTTCCCACGACACAGAGTATCCTAGTGTGGGGCCAGAAGCAATGTATGTGCCTGTATGTAAATGTTTTAAATATTTGTTTACCTACATAGTCTAGATTAGCAAACTTCAATCAAAGAAACACGAATTTATATATAGGCATTCCCGGCGAACTTCTTACCGCCACAGAATCCGTTTATACGTTTCGAGCACAACACCATCTATTTTAAAACACAACGTTGGCTCGCTCAACGCCATCTATTTCAAACTTAAAATAAATGTTAACCCACGGGAACGCATTACCGGCATATCAAGTATGCTATGTCTCAATTTAGGTGGTTGTCTATCTGTGCGCCAAGTTTCATGTAAGTCCGTTCAGCCGTTATTGCGTGATTGAGGAACAAACATACAAACATCTTCACAAAGTAGGATTTTCCATATTCAGCGTTTGAAATCGCAAATCCACGGTTGGCCCATATTTTCTATCTGAGAGAAGGCCTACTCTCTGCAGTAGGGTGTAAAGGTACATTGATGGGGTTATGCTGTGTTGTTTCAGGCTCCAGTATATTCGCACCAGCAACCAGTATATCCCAAAGCAGACGAGCCAGAAATAACAATAAACGAAGACTCGACTTCCGAGGAGCTAGAGAACGAGATGCCCATGCTGGAAAAACTGGCCATGTTCAAAAACATCGTCGCGAACCGGAACAAGAGTAGTAAGAAGCTACAAGAAATCGAGACTTTACTGGCCAAGACTCAGTTCAATCCACTCCACGACACAGCGATTCAGCACGAAGAGCGTAATATACAGAAGAAACACGAAGCTATACACCCTCTTTTGGCCGAACAAAATGGCGGCTTAAAAAAACAAATGATTCCGGATTTCAAGCCAACTCTGCCCGACGTTTTCCTGTCGAAGAACCTCGACGCCAAACTGCCCGACGGTGGCGCCTTCAGGAAATACGATCAGGAATACGACACTGAGAATTACAACGACGAAAACTTGTATGACGACTACATGCAGAGCAATACGATGACGAGCTACCTGATCGAAAAAGTTCAGGAGTTGCACGACTGGATTACAACGGACGCTGACTTCGAGAATGCCAGCGAAAACGCTGGCAAGCAAGCGAAACCACCACGCAACGAATTCAGCCAAGTTCTGAAAGCACTCAATGAGAGTTTGACGGAAGGGAACGTAACAATAATAATGAACAAATTGAAAGACATCTATTTCGGCGAGAACTACACGAATGCAAACCATTCAAGGAAGGTTATTCTAAGCAACAGTACTGATTTACTTTCCTTCGGGATTTTGTCCCTAGACGTCATGTTATTGCATAACATTCAACTGATGGCTTGGGAAAATCAGGTGAGTGAGCTCTGCTGGCAACACTTTCTTAGACAATCGACGGTATATCAACTTGTATAGTCTATTCATCCTTACTTGTCCAATTTAGTAAACAAGATTCTACCCGCAAAGTATGACTTTTTAGTCGAAAACTGCCATATTCCCATAAATGAAGTAACCTGGGACACCATTTTGGATAACACGCTGCTATGTTTATAAACAAAGTGCACGAACTTGCAAGAAAATATCTAGTTTCGGCATCAAATGTCAATTTTAGGGTTAGAATATTGTTTACTAAATTGGACAAGTAAGGATGTACAGACTGTACATACCTACGTGCAATCAGTTACGTTAAGGGCGACTTTGCAATAAAAATGTAAGTTTGTTTACACTTTTCAGTGTATAGAAGATTTTGAGCGACACAATGTGGACATAATGATTGCTCCCTCAGCATTGTTTTTGTAGCACTAAACTGTGGAAAATAACTGCTTATTGTTATTTTGGGAGAAATAAATTCTGAGATAATGGGAGGTTCTAACTTCACGTACCGTACCTACATGGAGAAAAAGTAGTTGTACGGATAGAATAAAGAAGAGTTATACTTACGTTGTTCCAGCGATAGTTAAAAAACCGGCCAAGTGCGAGTCGGACTCGCGCACGGAGGGTTCCGTACCATACCAATTTCTATACAAAATTAGACACAAAGATCGAGAAAAAACGGCACAAAATCACGTTGGCTGTATGGGAGCCCCCTTAAATATTTATTTTATTCAGTTTTTTGTTAATGTTTATTGTATTTGTTGTTATAAGGCGGCAACAGAAATACATCATCTGTGAAAATTTCAACTGCCTAGCTATCACGGTTCAGGAGATACAGCCTGGTGACAGACAGACAGACAGACAGATAGACGGACAGACAGACAGACCGACCAGACAGATGGACACTGAAGTCTTAGTAATAGCATCCCGTTTGGCACCCTTCGGGTAGGTACGGAACTCTAAAAAAATAGATGCTTAACTAGGGCGGGACTTGTCAATTGTGTTACCAATCGGAGCAAGTTCGTATTACCCGACAAAATATCTATGCACCTTCCACCGTCAGACCGCCACTTTGCGAGGTACCTCGATATTGTAACGGGTTAAACATCATGAAGTCAATGATTTGACGTTTTTGTATTAAACCAATCATCAGTTACGCTGCCACTTACTATCGCCCAAACGACGTTAACGTCGTCAAGCATGGAGCACAGAATGAACCAATCACAGAGTGATTTACTCTACAGCACATCTTGCGATCATTTCATTGGTACAGACTAATCGAGAGGATAGCGGCCGTTCTTGAGAGTGAATTTTGTAGGAAGAAATACATACTCCTACGGTTTTTTTTATTCGTAGCTTTGTTTTTTACAAGTTTACCCCTTAATAAAAGTGGATTGTATCAGAATGCGTCAGAATACAATCTCACATTTTTGGGCGCATACGAGAATGTTTGTTACAGACTCTATTACAAGGCTTTAGAGACTCTATTACAAGGACTTAGAATTTACTTTGTGGTGGCATCGCATGTTGTACGAATGTACGAATACAGTTTGAATTTTTGCAGGAATCCGCTCGCGCTAAGATGCTGAAGGACCCCGACGTCTTCGCATTCAACGCGTTGTTCCTGGACCCTACTAAAGTAGAACCGAAGCACAGCGTAGCTTTCACACAACACGATAAGACTGGACTTAACGCGTAAGTCTATAAAAGTTGATAAAGAAAAAAAAACCGGCCAAGTGCGAGTCGGACTCGCAATTGGCCGGTTTTTCTCATATTACTCTACTGTTAACAGGTCTCAGTTGGCAAAAGTGCATTCAAAACAAACAACGGCTGACAGCTGTTAACAATAGATTTGCAGACTGTTAGAGGGCCAGTTTCTGAATTGAGAATTTCGCTAAGTAAATAGTTACCTGTAGTGCTGTCCCTACGAATTGCCCCGAAAAGAGCGTGACAGAACGTTACTTAAGTATATCATCATCATATTCATCATCAACCCATTATGTCCCCACCGAGGGGCGGTCTCTTCCCTGAGGAAGGTATAGGCCATACTCCACCACGGGGGCCAAGTCCGGATTGGTGGAGGCTTGTAGACTAGTGGCTCGTCTACTGTCAGAAGTTGTCAAGCCGCCCTATGGCCTCTGACTTGGCTTAAGGACTGCCATCTATCGACGGCAGCCGGCACCAACAGCTTAACGTGCCAAGCGAAGCACGGAACCGCTCGGAAAAATGCCACTAGCGTTAGGCATAGACGGCGACCCATCCGTGCACTGAACGCGCCCTGTGTTGCTTAACCTTCGTGATCGTTTAAGATCACTCAGGCAGCCGGGGCTACGAGCGATTCTTAAGCTTAAGTATATAGGTACCTACTTATTGAAATTCTCAATTCAGAAACGGGAACAGAGTGCCGTAAAACCGAAGCTAAACATTTCTCAATTCTCACAGTAAGTACAAGAGTCTGCGAGCCGACATGGACGAGTTTGACCTGGGCCGGAGCCTACTGGAGAACGTTCTGGAAATGGGAATGAGCACCGCCCGCGCGGCTATACACCTGGGACGCGCCTACAAGAATACCAAGTAGGTTAATGGGGAACATGCCTTTATGTTAGACTGGGATGACTTTATATTTTACCATAAAGGGTTTAGAAAAGTTCGCAGAAAAAATATATCTATTTCGATTTTACAGGTCTCAAAATGCGATAAATCTTCGATTCACTTTAATAATAATTTGTAAAACTTATCAGATTAAAGTTTTCTAAATAAGTCATAACTCATCATCAGACATTTAATGACGCCCACTGCAGGACATAGGCGCCTCCTTCGTGGTTTTCATAACCATGAGGGGTTTTGCCATAATCGCCACGATTGGCAGGCGGGTTGGCGATCCCAGTATGCGGTTAGCATCTCAGGAAGACGCTGCTGCCCGTCTCCTGATAATTGATTTCCTTAGTCGCCTTCTACGACATCCACAGAAGTAAATGGAGTGACCCTATTCTTAATGCGGCGCCACATGGAAAGTAATAACTCAAATGCACCTAATTAGAGAATGCAAGAGCCGCATGAGTATATTTTCTGACGCTACCTACCTACTTTAAAAGATTGCTATGACTTGGCTACCGCCAACTACTAAAGGTAACATTTGGTTAAGCTGTCTATCCCGAGTTATAGTACCATTTTCTATACATCATTTGAATATTTCAAGCGTCTACCTGTTGCCATTATTGATATCGAGCAAAAAACGGCAAAAAAATCACGTTGTATGAGAACCCCCTTAGATATTTATTTTATTCTCTTTTTAGTATTTGCTGTTGTCGCTATGACAACAGAGATACATCATGTGAACGACTAACTATCGCGGTTAGACACAGCCTGGTGACAGACAGACAGACGCACAGACAGACAGACAGACGGACAGTGAATTCTTAGTAATAGGGTCTCGTTTTGCACCCTTTGGGTACGGAACTCTAAAAAACAGCCAAAAAAAAAATGGTTCTCCTGAGCAGTCCGCCCGCGACTTCGTTCGTATGGAAATTTTGATGCGTATTTTTCCGGGATAAAAAGGTAGCCTGTATACTTCTGAAGACTATTTTCTATCTCTGCGGCAAATTTCATCCAGATACGTTCATCTGTTATTATTTTATTTTTTTCTTATTAAGTCTAAAATACAGGACACAGTCGATTGTACTACAAAATAAACTCAGACATAAACTGTTTGTGTTCTGGACTGTAGACCAAGGTGTGTTAACATAACATAGAAGTTTGCTAAAATCGAAGTGGCATACATAAGCAGCCTATACACGTCCCACTGTAGGGCACAGGCCTTCGCTCAGGGAGGGAGTATGGGCTTAATCACCACGCGTGCCCACCGCGGATTGGCGATTTCAAGAACTGAGATAATTATGTGAATAGCTCTGACACTCGGGTTTCCTCACGATGTTTTCCTTCACCGTTAGCGAGTGGTATTGCTAATGTAACTTTACAAATGTACATGACTTACAAAACAAATAGGTACGTGCCTGCACTAGGAATAGAACCTGCGTCTCTCGCTTCTGAGTCCAATGTTCTACCCACTAGGCTATCGCCGTTGTTTCTACCCACTAGTAGGATGGGATGGAAGTGGGATATGCAATACTTAATCTAAAAGATAAAGAAGGTAATTTTTTAAGGTAGTTCTGAGCCCAGGTTCATAAAACTGCAATTCATGGTTTATTATGACAATTGGGTATTTGACAAAATATCAAATGAGTTACTTTTAAAACGCAATTTTGTATGAAAATACTGGCTTGTGACATCACATTTCAGAGCACTCTTTTTATGTCTAATCTATTTAAAAACTGTAATAACTAGTAATTGACTAAAAGAGATACATCGAGCATATGAAATAATTTATTGTTGATCGTGTCAAATACCGAATTCGTGGTACATTGCGTTGCAGAGTCTACTTCTTAAACTGTGGGTTGATTAACCCACGTAGAAAGACTAACCGACAGCCCGCTTTGCCGGGGATGCCTCAAAGAAGAGGAAACACCCGCCCACGTGTTTTCACTGTGAAGGCGTGGAAAAGCAACGGACCGCCATCATTGGGAAGCTGGGATCCCTTCAGGAGGCCTGTAGTGACATCAGAGCACTGCTGGCCTTCTGGAAAGAGATAGGCTGGCTGGAGTGAGCTCACAGCTTTGCTACGTACAATGTCAGGTCTAACTAACTAACTAACTAACCCACGTAGAAATTGTTATAGTATACAATGAATTGCAGTTTTATAGACAGGCCCCTGGCGTGATTGAGTAACAGACATGCATCCATTCATACGTTCCCATTTATAATAGTAGTTAATTTTTATTTAAAAATTTTTCTTTCGCGATTCTTTGTGAATATCGCCATATTGTGTTTTCCAAAAGCAAATGCACGAGTCACTATAAAAAAAAAACCACCCAAATCGCTTCATTTAGTCAAAGTCAAAGTCAAAAATTTTTATTCACTATAAAAACAAAATGTTTAGGTACTTAATGAACGTCAAAGCTGTTAGTTTCACAATTAATTGATTATGCGGAGAAGAAGCTAACAAAGAAACTCCACATTTATTCTTTTCAAAACAGGTTTGCTTAATTAACAGAGTTTTCAACTTAAAGTTACACTACACTAGATACAATCGTTCGTATTAACGTTCGTTCGTACAATTTGTCTCCCCTACGTGAGGAAGACACGAGGACTAAGAAAATCCTGATGGCTCCGTTAGGGCAGGCCCTCGTCACTCCGTACAAAAAATATTATGAACGTACTTTGTGCCAACAATGAAACAAAAAATATAATCCTGCTAAAACAAAACGCATTAACTGCGCAGTGAATCACGTAAATGTATCATGATTTAAAATTAAGTCGGGTTATATGGGAAATCTTATGTTGGTAATGTTGGTATTACGTATTTTGCAAATGGCCGGTAATTTTGTTCGTTTGTTGTTTTTGTGTGGCATTATTTTATTTATTTTAACTTTAGCAATAGGTGTAGTGCGTGAAAAGTGATTAAACAAGAAATATGGGAGGAAAAGCATTGAGGAAATGTTAAATTTGTGGAATGCCAAATTTCGAAATTTCAATTCTAATGAGAAGAGTCAGAAATTAATGTACGTCTGGCATATTCTTAGCCAGATATCCACTGGAGCCAAACAGGTAAAATTTGAAGTTTATCATAATAAATGTACGCAAATTTTGATATTTATTTAATGTGCTTGGATAAAACAACTGAATTATTTAGGACAATTTACGATTTTGACAAATTTAAATTAACGCCGGTTGTAGTGCGGTACCCATGTGGTAGGTACATTTTTTTAATCGATATTTTGGACGATTGATTTCTGCCAGATATTTCTACATGCTGTCTAAAATTGATCACAACTACCTACTTAATTTTAAACGTCGAACACCACACAGCAAGAACAGAAATGATTTATGTTGTTTTATTTTGCTCAAAGCATTCAGTTTTGTTTTATATTTTTAAAAATACATTGTACCGCTTTGTTTTGTATTCTAGATGCCGCTTATGGGTTAAAGCGACAGGCAATGAAGATTTGCATGGTGGAGCTGTAATAGCCACCGTTATATGACAGAGAGAATGATTGCCTTAATTGTAAAAAAATTTATTCGAAGACAATATCAAATATATAATTTGGATTTCATAAAGGCAGAAGAAATTAACGCGAACGCAAATAAAATTTCGCAAGCTCAAAGTACAGCAAAATAGTAAACAGGTGATACAAACGTTCCTTGACATTATTATTATTAGCAGTACCTATACCATATTTATTTGGGGCTGAGACAAAGTGTAAACAACTTTTCAGTACTCTTTAGACTATTTTCATTGTCGAAAAATGTTATATCGGTTTTTACACCAAGAAATTAGTAAATTAGATTGAATTAGATTTAATACTTTATAAAAAAATTACGTAAACAACATTATCAGACAGTATAATTTTAAAAGTATTAAAAAGTTTCATTTTGTCTCAGCCTCAAATAAATATGGTATAGATAATATATTTTTTGACTTATTGTTTTGTTTGTTGCAGACTCCAAAGATCTGAAATTCGACCAAAGTGCAAAGTTTTGATAGCGACGTGACGCATTGGTGACATTAAGTTTTCTACACTTGATGCTAAATAAATGATTTGATTTAAAAAAATGCCTTTTTCATTATGAAAATAAGCGATAATCCTTTCACACCATGTCATACTCGAAAAAACTGAGTTGACCTACTGTGTTGGGATTTATCGCCTACTTTAATTTCCAAAGCATGAAAATGAGGTAAGAGGAGAGACGTCTCGAATTTTTTTTTATCGATATGTGATAAGTAGTCAATCACTAATGTTTTGCAATTTCATTCTCATGTTGGTATTATACTATTTTTTGTTAGGTTGGTACAAACTACGTTCATAATTTTGAAAACGTGTTGTTAGCAAGTGCCGACTCTTATAACGTAGTGATTACATACTCTTTGCGTTAGGGGAGACACCAGGGGAGACCATGAGTCCTAATCCCTCGATTCCACCATTATCCCATCACCAGATCTGGACTTGGTGACTACGGGACCACCTGTGAGGTCTACCCTTTCAAACGAAAAAAGATTTTTCCAAATCGGTTCCCGCGTCTTCGAGTAATCGGGGAACATAATTAAAAAAATAATTTAAAAAAAAAAGATCCCGACGAATGAGCCGTTTTCAGCACAAATTCACAAAGCACTTCATAGATGGCGCTTATAGGCGTGCACATACAAGAACAGGGACGCGTCTGTCAAATTTTGCTTAGCACAGATTAATTTTGACAGCCGTATTCCGGTTGTTCTATGGCCACGCCTGTAAGCGCCATCTATGAATTGCTTTGTGAATTTGTACATAAAACGGCTCATTGAGAACTCCTTATTTTGAATAAAATTGGGTTAATTACTTCACAGGATGGTACTGACGCAGTTGTCGAACCGCGAAGCTCTCAGCGCCAACATGCAGAGCCAAATCTCGAGGAACGTCGATGGCAACGCACACGCGCTGAACCACCTGCAGTCTTCCTACAGTAAGTAAATGTGCCGGAAAAAGGGAGAGAAAGGAGACACAGATGGAGAGAGAGACAAAAAGAGAGAGGAAATGGTACGGAACCCTTGGTGCGCGAGTCCGACTCGTATTTTTCGCTTTTTTTTTACTTTACTAAGAATAATAATATTTCTCAACCTAAGAGTGGAAACGGCGGCCTTATCACTAAAAGTGATCACTTCCAGACCACTTTTCGGATGGACTGGATGAAATACATTGGAGATGAAAGGAAGTAGGTGTACAAATATAATAGGAAATAAACACAAATTACATAAACATTAATTGTGCTATTCGCATACCACAGCGCTTGAAATCGCCAATCCGCGGTGGGCACGCGTGGTGATTAAGCCCATACTGTCTCTCTGAGAGAGTGCCTGTGCGCTACAGTGGGACGTATATAGGCTGCTTATGAAATCAAATTAAATTAAAAATGTCATAACCGTCAAGTTTCGACTTGAGCGGTGTTTTCGAACTAAAACCCTCGTAAGCACTACGCTTCTGTGTCGGAGGAGTCCGACCTGGTTTCGTTCTGATTCGCAGAGCTTAATCATGGTGAGTAGAGACGGAGTTCGCGTGTCGTCGGTTGCTCGTCTCTGACTGCCATGATTAAGCTCTGCGAATCAGAGCGAAACCTGGTCGGACTCCTCCGACAAAGAAGCAAGTAAGTGAATCCGGAATAAAGTTAATAATTGCGAAAGAAGACATTTATTTAAATTGTCACAGAAACACAAAGTAAACACGAAGGTATATACACAAACAAAATACGCGAACGAATAATTGAATCGTGTGATTTTAAAACAACACAAGTCACATGTGTTTTTAAAATAACACTTGCCCATTTTTTTTTATTAAATTATTTACACCTACCTAGTGATTTACATTAGAAAAAAAAATTGTAGTTTATTCATACAGAAATCAATATAATATGCTAAAATATTGATGTTGTAGATATTAGTATTTGAATAAAACAGTTTATCTACACTAATGTTGTAACATTCTACTTATGTTTTCAATACTTGACTTATAATTACTACTGTTATAGCGCAGACAACAAAACACTCAATTTAAGCAATTTCACATGATGGTATAATATTCACATCGATATCGTAAAATCTCATTATAACATCAATAAAACGCGACCAACTTGATTGCAGGGCCAATCAGGTTGGTCGCGTTTTATTGAAGCGCGCAGCTGCGCTCTCATTGGTTAAATTTTAATGGCGGCAAAATCACTGTGATTATACACGTACGCGTGAATTTATTTTTATTGCATTAGTGAAGATAAAGTAGTGTATGCAACTGCATATAACACGGGTATTAAAACACTCGTTACTATTATGAAACTCGCTGCGCTCGTTTCATAAACTCACACTCGTGTTTTAATACCCTTCATTATATGACAGTTGCATAAACTACTATTTTTCTATTTCCTGCAAAGTTGTAATGAAAGGACATGTGTCGTTTTAAAATCACACGATTTAATTGTTGTTACACCTGTACTGAAAAATATTCTACAACATCTTAGAAACTCCACATTTTGGGATAAGGGGATATTCTTCCACCCTGTATGTCTGTATCCACATTTCCAGAAGGCAAGAACGACACTGCCGCCGACGCAACCGGTGCGGGTTTCTTCACGGAGCTGGACTGCGTGTGGCTGCTCTACTGCAGGAACCTACTCGCGACCGCCAAACTGAACGCGCCTTACGGCCTTATGGCGCGGATCAATGGGTGAGCGGCCCTATTTTTACCCGACTGCGAGAACCAAGGAGGGTTGTGTTTTTCGCTCGTAAGTTTGTAGGAATACTGGGGTCGTGCGGAGTCAAAGGAGACGTATTGACGACGTAAGTATTAGTAGAGGTCAGCTGTTGTTTGCACAAAGCTGCCTATCATGTAATCTGAGGCTTTACTAGCTAATAAAATTACGAATATTTAAGATTTCTTTTTCTATACTTTCTGAAATAGTTTTTGATAAAGAAAAGTTGATACTGTTACGTTCTAGGAAAAACGCGTTCAAAGTTTTACCTCCTTATCCACCGTCGTAAAAATACTAAAGTAAATTTTTGGACTAAATTTATCAAAAGTATATAGATATTTTTTTACAATAATTAAAAATTATAGAATGTGCGATTGATAGAATGCCGACTTCATACAAGCCCTTGAGGCTGAGTTCTCCGACCGTACTCCTAAAACAGGTGTTTTAAAATACATTTTAACCTCTAATGGTATTTTAAATCTGAAAAAAATAATATCTACTACTTTTCAATGTTGGTCATTATTTAACTTTGCATTAAAAAAATTCGCGAATAATGAGTCTAAATTACATGTAAATATGTTTTTTTTGAGCTTTACTGAGTTTTGGATATCAAAAAATATACCAAAATGATTGTTGATCGATGATTACCACTGAATGTGTTATGACGTCAGTCGTCAAAATTGTATTAATTAGACATGTATTTCAGTGATTTCAAAAATGCCTACTTTTACCCCAAATATTCCCTCGCGCAGCGTATTAAGCCCAATAGAAATCGTGCGCTCGGGAAACCTGGTCTTAAGAAGTTTAAAATTGCTTTTTTTCAGTATGGCGCTGCGGATGTTGACCGGTGAGCTATCGGCGGACCGAGCTCTGGACACGATGCTCTACGAAGCACTAACTGGCTGGACAGAGTTGCGGTGTAATGACATGTTCCCGAGGTAAAACTGAGTGCAAAATAAATACAACTGCCTCATTTGACTGCCTCGTTGGTCTAGCCGTTAAGGCGCTTAGCTACCAAAACAGAGGTCGTGGGTCCGATTCCTACTGGGGGCCGCCGTACATTTGTTCAAATGGCCTCACTCTGGGTGTATTTTCATGTTTTAATGTCCTTGCCTGGTTACCTTAGCACAGGGTATCCTATTTTGGGCCCAGGTCAAGTGATTGTATTGTGTGGAAGTTATTATTATTGACTTTAAATAAGCATTGTAGTAATTTACTGGTGTACAGTAAAGAATATACTATCTAAAACTACAGTACAGTCCATAGCACCTAAACCCTTACATTCCACCCATCAAACTTTGTTTTGCACAGAGATATTGTTTTTTTATGTTTTTATTTTACGTATGGTTTAAATAAAAAGCAAAAATATTTTATTTTAACAGGTGCAGTAAAGTGAACGCTGCTGCCGTTGTCATGGAATCCATTATGCAGCCTTTGAAAAAGTCTCAGCCTGGAAATAAATCTAGGTAGACAATAATTAAATAAATAAAATAGTATAGTACCTAACTGGAGTGGCTGCTAGACGATGAAATTTACTCGAAAAGTTTTGCGGACAAATACAGTAGATAGTAAGTTTTACTCATAGTAACTACTCTCTCTCTCTGAGAGAAGGCCTGTGGCCTACAGTAGGACATATATAGGCTGCTTATATAGTAACTACCTTGTTATACCTTTCACGTCCAGATTTTATAAATAGAAATGTATTTTGTTATATATTTTCTACAAAAACAACTTTAACCATGTGACGTCTTGAGTGTCATATTTTCTTTAAAACACAAACTGAAATATTTTTATTCAGCACCTACTAGATACAGAGCGGTGGTAGCTTAGTGGGTCGAACATTGGACTCGGAAGCGAGAGAGACCCAGGTTCGAGTCCCAGTGCGAGCATGTACCTATGACTTTGTTTTCTAAGTTATGTAGGTACATTTGTGAAGTTATAGTAGCAACACCACTCGCTAATAGTGAAGGAAAACATCGTGACGAAACCTGAGTGTCTGAGCTATACACATACCTCAGCGCTTGAAGTCACCAATCCGCGGTGGTGACGCGTGGTGATTAAGCCCATACTCTCTCCCTGAGAGAAGGCCTGTGCCCTACAGTGGGACGTATATACGCTGCTTATGAAGATACAGACAGTTCATTGAACGTCAAGATACAACAGATGCATCCATTGCATTTTAAGCATCAACAGGCGGGCATCGAACTAAGATATTCTCTATTGTATACCGGAAAAATGTTACAGAAACAGCAATGACAAAAAAAAGGATACAATTGGCGGGCTTTTAAATTTATTCCAGGCAACCTCATACTTTTTTAATACTTTTTACTAGTCAGGTTTTATTTAATGTTGAAGTTCTTTTTATTTTTACAACAAACAAAAAACATATTTTATAGGCGAACTGACCAACTCCTCCTTTTTGAAGGAGGTCTTTTACAAAATAAGTGATCTGATTACCAGACTACCAAGTCCCTTGACTTGCCGACTTGAGTTTCAGTCTGAACGCAAAACTTGACAACTAAACTTCATCTAATCGCAGCTACTTTACCTATTGTTCACGAAATAAGCTTCAAATAAGTTTGACTAGTAACCTAATGATAGGTTAAGAAAGTATTTGCTTGATACGAGCACCGAAATTGGTACTTTTAATTAAAAATATACCAAACGAAACTGCACACTAGAAGTACAAAATACCTACTACTAAAAGTCGAACAGATAAAAAACAATTATTATAATGTTATATTTACAACTGAACTTCGTAAATAATGGTCAAGCTTGTGTTTATGGGGCACCCAGTATGTTTTTAGGGTTCCGTACCTCAAAAGGAAAAACGGAACCCTTATAGGATGACTTTGTTGTTCGTCCATCCGTCCGTCCGTCTATCGGTCAAGACCCTTATCTCGGGTACGCTTGGAGGTATCGAGTTGAAATTAAAATCATATAAGACCCTTGAAGCTGTGAAAAAATCAAACTTCTAAGTTAACGTAAAAAAAAGTACGGCCGTTTATGCCGCAAAAAAACATAAACGTAGGTACACTCAAGGGAATCAAAATTTAAAGTAGTAAACCAATTCCACTGCGATTTCATCGTTATTTAATTATTAATATAATAATTTATTTAGTTTTAAAAAGGTGTACTGACGACGTGATTGCACATTAATAACTATAGCACACATTTTATAGCTGACAAAATGGTTGAGACTGGTGATGGCTGACTAACGTAGAGGCGTTATGCTCGTGAACGGGTGCTGTTCGTGCAGTGTTGCCAGATGTATTCTATGGAATTCTGTAGGGCGAGACCAAAAAATCTGTAGAATTCCGTAAATTTGCGCTTACAAAATCCGTAGTTCTACAGACTTTTTCCAAAGCTTTTTTCTACTGTACCTGAAGCTTAAAATGTTATTGAAAGTTAGTAAATAGTGAAAGGAAACATACACTTAACTGAATTCACTCGACCATAGACAAAAATTAGCCAGAAAGTGGATTTTTGTATACTCTGCTGAGTTCTGTCTATGGTCGAATCAATTCACTGATAACTGGGCTAAATTCCGCTAAGAGTGTGTCACCTTAAATTCTCAACGATGACTTATATATTTTAATCCAGAAATATTCGCAATTTTGAACCTGCAAGTAAGAACACACGCGTGCGGTGCGCCCAAGAAAAGAAGGATAGAGATAGAACATACGCAACGCGACCAATCTGAAAATGCGTTTCTATATGGCCGACAGCATACCCGGTCGCAGCTAACATAATTTAGTCGGTTGGTACACAAAACCACAGTTGACACTTGACACTCTTGACAGTGACACTGACACTTCAGATCAGTTCAGCACTTCGCTCACCTCATTTCGAAGCGATAACGTTCCGTTTTAGTGTTGCGTGAAGTGGGTAAGCTGAGTCAGCTGCTCAGCTGTGTGTGTAACGAAACGCAGGTCGTATGAATAGTCCTCAAGTTATTTCTACGACGATTGCGTTTCGTTACTTACAGAAAAAGTGCATTCTATCCAATGGGGTAGGTAAAAATAAAAAAAAGTGTTTGTTTTTATATATTATTTAGAAAATATAGGCCATTTCAGAAATACACTTTCAGTAATATATTTTTCCTTGCTTTTGTTAATATTATATTAATATTTTAGTATTTATCGGAAGTGACGTCACCATCCCAGGTTGAATAGTAGCAAATCCATACCCACCAGAATAAAAAAAAAGCTGTCAGTTTTGTAAAAGTCAAATCTTTCAACTTCATTCATAGTCTTGTCTTTTTCCTTTCTAATCTGTGTCATAGTCTTCATAGTTCATTGGATTCTATTCTTGCTGCTTATAATCCCTTACGTTCTCTTTGCTTGCGCGATAATAAATTTTACTGTACATGGTTTTAGCATGGAACTGTCGATTTCTGTGAGGTCATAAAGATCAAACAAAGGTTATAGGTTTTTTTCGTATATTTAACAAAATAAGACTCTTAAAAATACATATATTTTTTAAATCTGCTAACAAACCTTATTCCTCGAAATGGTTTTTGAATTAGAGAAATCCGATATTTTTTTGGTTAACCGAATTAGTCAGAAATTCCGTAGATTCACTTATGATTTCCGTAGGTCTGTGTCACAAAGCCTAAATCCGTAGATCTCCGGATTTTTCCGTAGATCTGGCAACGCTGTGTTCGTGTGTCTGGCCGCAGCATTAATGTTTTTCCTACTTTTGTAAGAAAAACATTATTGCTTCCTACTTTTGTAAGAAAAACATTAGCCGGTGGCTATCACGGAATCATGTCATAAAGGCTTTGATTTATAAGTTTAAGATGATTTGAGAAAAGATGGTCAGAGTGGAGTTTTTTTAATAGTTAGGTAGTACATTGACATTCAGCAAACAGAATGTAAATTCTTTACGTTGAAATAAATTATTGATTTCTGATTGAAAGGCTACTTTCCGCTGACCTAGAGCTGTAAAATTTGGCAAGTAATGTCGTCCTATTTATACTACAAATACAGGAAAGAATCTGAAAACTGTACATTTGGAATTAAATCATTAAAAAATTGTCTTTGAAATTGGGTAAAGCTCGGGAAAAACTGCGAGACACGATTCCTGAACTAAGTATTTATAATACGTAAGTACTTACAAATTTGTACGGAACCCTCCGTGGGCGAGTCGGACGCGCACTTGACCGGTTTTTTAAGTAAAGCTTATGAGGCTTTATTATGTAAATACCTTTGGTTAATCTGACCGTTAACTTTTATTGCCTATTGAAAACGATTATTGTCGGTAAATCTGTGGAATTTGTGCGAGCATACCTATAAGGGAGAAACTTGTCATGTAAAACGGATAAAAGTTATTGGTCGGACACTAATGTTAAATATTGTGTACCTAAGTATTAAGTTGTTATTTTTATTATAGACTGATATTACTTACATATTTGTTTTATTTTTGGAGTTTTTGATTTTTAACGATAATCTAACCTAGGTAAAAGGTAATCTCTTTTTTTATGTAGATTATAGAGGATCACCGACTAGACTTACATACATACATACGTACATAAACTCACGCCAGTATCAAAGAGGGGTGGGCAGAGACCAGCGACTGCCACTTGCCACGATCCTGACAGATCACTTTCGCTTCCTCAACATTCGTTAGTCGTTGCATGCATGCATACCAGTTTCGGGTAGACTTCAGCCGGGTCTCCTGCTCGTGTTTATCATGAAACATTACACAAACCAATCGGTTTTCAATGCTCAAAACTAACTTTTTATTTTGCCTCCCCTAGCAACGAAAATGTTTTGCGCAAAGAAGCCGGAACGTTTTGTGTAATGTTTTATAGCAGGAGACACGCCTTTATCTACACAAACATTGTATATTAAAAAGTTAAGGGGCGACCATGTGGCGCTGTTAAGAATAGCGCCACTCCATTTCCTCCCGTGGATGTCGTAGAAGGCGACTAAGGAAATACATTACCAGGAGACGGGCAGCAGCGTCTTCCCGAGATTCCAACCGCATACTGCGATCGCCAACCCGCCTGCCAAGCGTGGCGAATATGGCAAAACCCTTCATATTTAGGAAAACCATGAAGGAGGCCTATGTCCTGCAGTGGGTGTCAAATGGCTGATGATGATGATGAAGAGGCGACCGAGTGCTAACTAGCGCCACGAATAGAAGAAAATATGGTCTCTTATAATATATTTAGCATAAAGTGAACATCATAATAATTGTGATAACTACTTTTAGAACCTACAGCCAAGAATATAGGGTCAATGACCTAGGACTTTAAATGATTTCGCCAAAAAACGGCTGTTTTTGGCATAAATGCTATCTAGTCCCAGATCTTTGCCGTCGGTTCACGGCCGGGGGCCTATCACTAGTGGTTGAGAGAGAATTTCACTGAAAGACACATTGCAAAAGACAATCTGTAAAATACATTCTGGGTACTAAGTATCGGGAATTTGCCAATAAAACAAAAAATACAAATTATTCATCTAAATTTATTTTATCGCCTTCAAAGTAGGCCCCATCGCTTGCAATACAACATCTCCACCGCTTCACCCAGTCTTCCATACATTTTTCATAGGCTATTTGCGGTATGGCCTTTAGTTCATTCAGCGAATTTTCTTTTATGGCTTCTATTGACTCAAAACGTTTTCCTCGAAGTGGTAATTTTAACTTGGGAAATAAAAAAAAGTCAGACGGAGCCATATCAGGTGAATACGGTGCTTGGTCGAGAACTTTTGTTGAATTTTTCGCTAAAAACTCTTTCACTATAATGGCTGTGTGTGATGGTGCATTATCATGGTGCAGCATCCATGAGTTGTGTTGCCACAAATCTGGACGTTTTCGGCGGATACTCTCACGCAAACGCTTCATGACGCCTAAATAATATTCTTTATTCACTGTTTCTCCCTCTGGAAGGAATTCGGAGTGAACCATACCACGGTAGTAAAAAAAAACTGTCAGCATCACCTTGATTTTGGAGCGACTTTGCCGCGGTTTTTTGGGTTTCGGCTCGTTTTCGAGACGCCATTCTGAAGACTGTTGGCTTGTTTGCATGTCGTACTCATAAACCCATGTCTCGTCGCCAGTTATTATACGTTTCATAAAGGTCGGATCCGTAGAAGCTCGGAAAACCATGTCTTCAGCGACATGCTTTCGCTGCGCTTTTTGAACAAAATTGAGCTCTTTTGGAACTAGTCCAGCGGCGACGCGTTTCATGCCTAAAATGTCAATGAGAATGTTGTGGACGGACTTAAAAGATATGTTCACCTCACTAGCCAACTCTCTCAGACTCATACGTCGATTTTCGAGCACTAGCTTCTTGATTCTGTCGATGTTTTCTTTGGTCATAGCGGTTGAAGGTCTACCAAACGAGGCAAGTCTACTACTACTTCTCGGCCTTCTTTAAAAGCCTTATACCATTCATAACCCCTTGTTTTCGATATACACGATTCGCCGTAGGTATTTCGCAACATTTTTAGTGATTCACCACATGAAATATCATTTGAAACACAAAATTTAAGGCACACTCTTTGTTCAACAATATTTTCCATTGTAAAAATCGCCGAGGACTCAAAACTATGACCAACAAAAAGTGTAGTTTAAAACAAATTAAATGACAGACCCCACTCAAATTTTGCGCGCTAAATCAGTACAGTGCTACCAACATGCAGTAAAAAAATTAAAACGACCTCTTTTACGCGGGTCTTTTTATTGACATATTCCCGATACTTTTTACACAGAGTAGTATATAGTCTTACAAGCTGACTCGGCAAACGCTGTTTTGCCATATAGAGTAATTAGCCTACGACCTACCAAATATGCACAAAAAACACAAGAATCGGTGAAGCCGAGACACGAGAAAAAAAAATCGCCAGTCTTATTCATAAAAATGTCGATTCCACAAAAACACGGTTTATAAAAGGACATCTTGCCACAAGCCGTCTGTAACTCTGTCTTAAGAGTGTTTTTGTGGAATCTACATTTTATTTATTTATTTATTTATTATTGCAAGAAAAATAATTACATTACAGTTAAAACTATTGCGTAATTAATTGCATTCATTACAAATATGAATAACACTGACGATTTTTTTTAGTTTGTGGCGCTGGTCTCACCATTCGCAACTGCTAATTTCACGGCGAATTGTATAAATTGTCGAGCTAGGGAGTGCAAATTGATATTATTAGGGACGGTTTGTAATGTATAATGAATTTTCACACCCAATAACAATGCGAGGACACAAGAGCTATTATTACATTATTATATTATACTCGACGGTGGTAAGGCTCTGAAGCCATGCAGCCTCTGGTTTTTATATTATTTTGTGAGTATTATTCCGTGTGGCGCCGGATTAAGAATAGCGTCACTCCATTTCCTTCCGTGGATGTCGTAGAAGGCGACTAAGGAAACCAATTACTAGGAGACGGGCAGCAGCGTGTTCCTGATATTCCAACCGCATACTGCGATCGCCAACCCGCCTGCCGAGCTTGGCGATTATGGCAAAACCCCTTCTGTTTATGAAAACCACGAAGGAGGCCTATGTCCTGTAGTGGGCGTGAAATGGCTGATGATGATGATGATGATGATGATGATGATAATTCCATACATTTTCATGTAAGTTAATTTAAGAGTGTGTATGAAGTGGGCATTCCCATTTTAATGATTGTCAATGAATTAGTAAGTATACCTACTTTTGGAAATCAGGCGTAAGCAAATAATATCGCGGACATTCTAGACGTAGGTAATTTAATTTTCATGTAGTTGCTTACGGTCATATTTACAAATACACGATTCCTCTAAAACATTTCTCAGCGGCAGTTTATACAATTTGTTATTTCTATAAGACCGTAACTTTAAGAAAATTAAAATACTTAATAGAAAATTTTAATTTTCGATAGAGACAACTGGTTTGTGAAGTTCTGTGGCCTAATTCATCATCATCATCATTCAGCCACAAGAAGTCCACTGCTGAACATAGGCCTCCTCCATGGATTTCCAAAAAGACCGGTTGGAAGCGGGTTGCATCCAGCGACTTCCTGCCACTTGGATGAGGTCATCTGTCCATCTTGTGGCTGGTCGTCCTACCCTGCGCTTGCCGATATGTGGTCTCCATCCGATTCGTGGCGTAATTATGCGCACCAAATCCTGAGCGATTCCAATCGCATATCTGTCAAATTCCACACAAATTTGACAGTAGAAGTTTTAAAACTATTTCAAAGCGCACTTGAAATCGCGAATCCGCGGACGGCACGCGTGATGGTTAAGACCAAACTTTCTCCCAGAGAAGGCCTGTGCCCTGCAGTGGGACGTATATAGGCTGCTTATGAACTAAATTGCACCTCGCGCCAAGGAAATTGCTCCGCGCGAGGTCTCTATTTAATTTCCTTCTTACCGCCCTACATCCACAACATAAATACATTCAATAAACTCATCCTCCAAGGCCGAGTTTCATAAAACTACAATTCGTAGTTTATCATGACAATTTGGGGTACATTGCGTAGCAGAGTCTACTTGTTAATCTGTGGTTTAATCAAGTTTGCAATGAACATCAAATTGTCATAGTAAAACAGGAATTGTAGTTCTATGAAACTGGCCCCTGGTCTGTACAGGCTTCTGTGTATACAGGTGAATGTATATCTGATATCATTTCAGGTTGGGCGCCCAGAATTATGAGTCATGACCCTGGATCTCTTTATAAACAGCTCCGGAATCATGGCGACTCAAGTCCTTCGGTTATCAGCCTCAAAGAATTCTTGCCCAATACAGCAGAGCAAGATAAACTAGCCGAAGTACAAAGACGTACTCACGGTATACCCATAGAAGTTGTTGTTGAGAATAATAAAATTTATAATACACGTAACCATGATGATGTCGTAGACAAGCATGATGTAGACATACCTAGACGCACCAACAGTAAAAAAATCTTTGAATGGTTCAAAAACGCTTTTAAAGGGAATCAGAATGTACGTAAAACCGATGCCGTTGAAGCTCTTTTCGGTTATCTGAAGGAAAACCAAGAAGTCCAGATGAAAATCGCCAAACTCCTGACGAACCTCACAGAATCCTTCGCGATGTTGAACAAATATTTAGAAGACCACCACAATACGGGCGAAATATTGATAAGAGTGCCGTCGTATTACAACACTACACGTGTGAAAAGAAGCTCAGTTAGAAAAACTGTCAATATCTCTCCAAAGACAGTAAATGTTACAAAAATAGCCAAAGCCGTGAATGTAACTAAAGTGGTTGAACCAGTGAACGATAGTAGAAACGTCGAAATGGTAAAAGTTAGTAAAATCGTTGACATTGCTCCTCCGAATGCTAACAAAGACGCTGATCTGGCAAATGATGCTAAAAAGTCAACTGTTGAAGAGAGTTCTAGAGAACCATGCCAGTTAAGCGGCAGTAGAAGGAACCTCAACTCTGCTTCCGCATTTAATGAAGCATTAGAAGTAAAACAGAAACTAATGACCTACATAGAGGAATATTTCCAAGAACTAAAAGACCAAATAAGCAAGCTACAAGAAATTAAGCAAGTATACTCAACGGATAGCAGTTTTCGCGTAGGCTACATCGTTGCTAATGTAGACATACTGCAAGATAATATAAACAAATTGAAACAAGAGACTGCCGCAAATCATAGGGCGTGGTCCGAGAGGCAGTTAATAGAAGTATTTGATAAGCTGAAAGCATCAAATAAGGTCATGACAGAGTTGATGCATAC
Organism: Yponomeuta evonymella; assembly: GCA_963969515.1. NCBI lineage: Eukaryota > Metazoa > Arthropoda > Insecta > Lepidoptera > Yponomeutidae > Yponomeuta > Yponomeuta evonymella. The sequence goes on from OZ018372.1 coordinate 4,410,045, forward strand.
TGTAACGAGAATTTATTACGGAGACAGCAAAGATAAGAGCCAGAAGAAAATACTAACGCCCGGAAACAGTGTCTACGGGGATTTAGTTCGAAAAGAAACGACGTAACCAATAGCTTTCCACGCTGTGTCAATTTCAATTTTTACGTGACAAAGTTAAATTCAACTTATTGCTACATTGTGGTAGTACATACCTACAATAATTCTAAATGTTCTCTCTCAGTTCTCATACGGTAATTTTCAGACTTGTAAATACCTACAGACGGATATGGAAACGTAGCATTCATATTTATATCACATAATTTATTGCAGTCATGTTGTTCGTAGGATGGTATCATTACATTACTTGGATCGTACATGATGCCCTCTAAGGCGTGGCATTCACACGTTGCAAGGCCTCCTGCCTTCACGATGGTCCTTTTAGTTCTACTCGACACTGACACTGCCACACGCACATAATACCTTGTTAAACTTGAACCGGGTTTTCACGGGTGTTCTTAGTGCACTCGGACCGAGTGAGCTAATATGACTACTCGGATGAACTCGGATGCTTTGTACACCAGAAGTCAGAAATCAGTCATCAAAACCAGCCAAGTGCGTTTCGGGCCACGCGCAGTGTTCTGTAAAGCAGATAAAAACCCCTCTTTCTACGGATCCCTACATTGCGCGTGGCCCGATACGCACTTGGCTGGTTTTGTTCTTGCGGTAAACAGTGAACCAAAATTATTATTATAATAACGAAGCCTGGAAATACAAAAAATAGTTATTTGTTATACAAGAGTGCAAAGTTGCTTTTTAACCGCGTGCTCAATTTTGATGACAGAGCAAGCGAAGGATACTAAAATTAAATCACGAGGCGCAGCGAGTGATTCAAAATATAGATTCCTGAGCGTTAGCGAGGGAATCAAAAGAGCACGAGGTGAAAAATCTTTGCACTGGAGTGCAACAAGTACCTAACTTTTCATCCCACCTCAGCGAGGAAATGACTAAATGCAAAGAAAAACACAAATGAGGTTCAGAATCTGAGTTTTTAACAAATTAAAAAAGTTGTAGGTATGATAAATTCGGCACCATGGAGGTAGGTCTAATGATGTTTCGAATTTACAAACTTGGTGCACTCGATGTTCTAAATTCAATTTACTTTATCCTCTAGCGGACAAAATAGTACATTGTTCACCGAGAGGAAGAAAGTGACCGATTACCGTCGAGGGTGTCGTTTGAAGCCCGAGCCGTAGGCGAGGGCTTTAAAACACCCGAGATCGGAAATCGCAGTTTCTCTCGAGTGATACATAGTGCTTTATACTACACCTGCTTGATAGTTTTATTTTACTTTCTACGAAAGCTGAATCCTCAAACAACACACAAATTGGAAATGGCGCCAATGGCGTCTGCAATTTTCACATGTTCTTTTTTCAAATTGTTTATCCTGCCGCCGCAGGGTCGCACTGCGAGCCCGACACCATCCAACACACAGCTAGTGGCCAGTGTCATTTTGCGAACTTGGAGATAAAAACTCACTGTAAAAACTTTTTGGCTTTTGATATTTAGGTTACCGGCGCATAGTCTTACCCAAAATTAAAAAAGAAAAACCACGCAAGAAATGGATTTTCATACACTTTTCTCTCCCGCTCAGATGCGTTTTCTCCCCGCATATTTGTTCGATATGCAATGACGTACTTTCTACCGTAAATTTGATAAAGTATCAAGGTACTTTCCAAGCAGGTGTAGTATAAACGGCTTTTGCTCTCAGATATCGAAGAGCAAAAATACTCTTTCCAAGATGGGGGGATGAAAAAGGAATTTTGCTATATTACATAGATGCCTTTATTTTAGACGAATGAAGCGCTTAGTGACTTAGTTACCGCAACCGGTCAAGGCCTAGTCTAATATATACATAGTTGTTCAATAGAATGATGTTAGCACAACGATAGCTGTTATTTGCCTCAATTTTGTAGCCTACAAGCAATAGCAATACAATGTCATTCAATTTAGCGAAGGGCAACATAAAAAGTACCCGAAACCGGCGTGCGTGCATGCAAGGACTAATTAATGTTGAGGAAGCGAAAGTGATCTGTCAGGATCGTGGCAAGTGGCAGTCCCTGGTGTCTGCCTACCCCTCTGGGATACAGGCGTGAGTTTATATATCATCATCATCATTCAGCTACAAGAAGTCTACTGCTGGACATAGATTGGGCCTCCTCCATGGATTTCCAAAAAGTCCGGTATATATGTATGTATGTATGTTATTACAATTACAGAACAGAGAAAATAAATAAAGTCTCCATTAGTGAGACAATATATAACGTCTCTGCTTCGAGCCCTGCAGGTGATGATTGCGGACGATGGCATTTTTACTCTTTTTTAGCAATTTTTCCTCAGTAACGCGCTCGCCGCGGCCGACTGAGTAATATTTTTGCTAAGTATGATAATTTGAGCAAACTCGTATTTGGCACGCGCGACCCGCCTACGTGCGCTTTCTACTTTATACCTATGTTCTGTGATTCCAATAGTATAACCTGCGCAAATGAAATGGGCATCTCTCGCGAGAAAAATGGAATTGCGCGCGGCGCCGAGTTAAGTTGCACGGGTTGTACCATTGCAATGCGATTGGTTAGTAGACTACTAACGTCAACGAAACAACCTTTGCCATACTAAGATCACTCTATTGGACAACTATGCATTTAAGAGACCCGCCCCCCTGCTATACCACGTCTTGCGTATCACGGTGAATTCGGTATCGTAGTGGGATCCGCGGATGCTGTCGTTTCTTCGGAAGCTGTCGATGCTGCAATAGAAAATGTTTAGAGAGGGCTCATATTATGCAAGATTAAAAACCGGCCAAGTGCGAGTCGGACTTGCGCACGAAGAGTTCCGTACCATTATCTATACAACATTAGACACAAAGATCGAGAAAAAACCACAAAAAAATCACGTTTGTTGTATGGGAGCACCCCTTAAATATTTATTTTATTTTAACATAATTTTTGAAGCGAATATAGAACTAAATATTCTGTTGCCGTTATTAATATCGAACAAAAAACGGCAAAAAAATTTCGTTTGTTGTATGGGAGCCCCCCTTAAATATTCATTTTATTCTATTTTTAGTATTTGTTGTCATAGCGGCAACAGAAATACATCATCTGTGAACATTTCAACTGCCTAGCTATCATGGTTCATGAGAGACAGCCTGGTGACGGACAGACACACAGACGGATAGACGGACAGACAGAATATAGTCTTAGTAATAGGGTCCCGTTTGGCACTCTTTGGGTACGGAACCCTAAAAATGACTTATAGGTATCATCATCATCATCATCATTCAGCCACAAGAAGTCCACTGCTGGACATAGGCCTCCTCCATGGATTTCCAAAAAGACCGGTTGGAAGCGGCTTGCATCCAGCGTCTTCCTGCCACTTGGATGGGGTCATCTGTCCATCTTGTGGCTGGTCGTCTTACGCTGCGCTTGCCGGTATGTGGTCTCCATTCGGTATACGCAATAATAAAATTCTTCGATAGATGGCAGTCGTTAAGCCAAGTCAGAGGCCTTAGGGCGGCTTGACAACTTCTGACAGTAGACGAGCCACTAGTCTACAAGCCTCCACCAATCCGGACTTGGCCCCCGTGGTGGAGTATGGCCTATACCTTCCTCAGGGAAGAGACCCGTGCCCCTCGGTGGGGACATAATGGGTTGATGATGATGAATAATAAAATTACTTATTACGTTGCTCTTAGTTATGACGCCGCCAAATATACTCTGTATCTTTACATCTTTTATGTCATGTGCTCTAGTGTACAATAAAGAATATTCCTATTTTATCTTATATAACAACTTCCACACAACACAATCACTTGACCCGGTCCCAAACTAGGATATCCTGTACTATGATAACCAGGCAAGGACATCGGTAACATGGAAACGCACCCAGACCGAGACCATTTGTACAAATCAAGTACGGCGCCCTCCTGTAGGAACTTACGACCCCCGTTGGAAAGAAAAAAAGACATAATACCAACAAGACACATCACAGAAACAAAATAAACAGATAAGTAACATAATATGCACAACAACAGAAAGAAAACAAAATATACAACAAATAAAACAGGACCATAGATGTAGCCTGTAAGGTCTGGACTGACTGTGGAGGGTTTGGAGCACGGAAACGCTATATTTCCAATATTAAATAATTTATTGCAGATTATAACGCCATTACAGCTCAACGGTGACACAGAGAAGAGAAAAGGTTACAATGTTGCCACAGCTACAAAACATTCAAATAATAGTTATTTGTTATGCAAGGCTGCAAAGTTAATTTTTGGCGCGAGTACCTTGTATTGAAACCTGAGCAAGCGAAGGATTCTAGGATTGAGCCACGAGCGAAGCGAGTGGTTCAAATATAGAATCCTGAGCGTAGCGAGGGTTTCAAAGGTACGAGACGCTAAATAACTTTGCTGCCGAGCGCAACACACAACTTTTCACCTCACTAAAGCGAGGAAAATGTTAGGTGCAAGAAAAACAGTTTTAATAAATATTAAATTACTGTTTATTTATTTCAAAAATTTAAAGTAAAATTACTACATTTGGTAATATTGAAAGTTAAAGAAAATTTTAAAGTTTTTTTTTAAATCAAATTTTCTTGCCGGCCTGTGCGATTCTTTAAATGAGGCTGGCGCATGACATGAAATAAGTATTTGCATTTCAATCATCAATGGACTGGCTGCAGAGAATATAAACTATTACGAAACCAATGAGGTTCTATATATATATGTAATTTATTGTACGAAACCTTTATTGAATAAAAATATTCGAATTTTAAAAACACTTTCCACGCTAGCGGATAAAGTGCGATTTTCCACGCAGATTTCGAATGATAAACAGAGCTTTTACGAGCTAGTGAGGTGAAAAGTATATTTTCCACGCAGATTTCGAATGATAAACAAAGCTTTTACGAGCTAGTGAGGTGAAAAGTATATTTTCACCTCACTAGCTCGTAAAAGCTCTGTTTATCATTCGAAATCTGCGTGGAAAGTCGCACTTTATCCGCTAGCGTGGAAAGTGTTTTTAAAATTCGAATATTTTTATTCAATAAAGGTTTCGTACAATAAATTACATATATATATATATAGAACCTCATTGGTTTCGTAATAGTTTATATTCTCTGCAGCCAGTCCATTGATGATTGAAATGCAAATACTTATTTCATGTCATGCGCCAGCCTCATTTAAAGAATCGCACTGGCCGGCAAGAAAATTTGATTTAAAAAAAAAACTTTAAAATTTTCTTCTCTTTATTGAATTCACTTTACTTCCATTATTTTGGTTTGTTTTTTGATAAAATCGAAAGAAATCATAAAATATGAGCGAAGCTAGCAGCGACGAAGATATAAATTAACAGTAATTTAATATTTATTAAAACTGTTTTTCTTGCACCTAACATTTTCCTCGCTTTAGTGAGGTGAAAAGTTGTGTGTTGCGCTCGGCAGCAAAGTTATTTAGCGTCTCGTACCTTTGAAACCCTCGCTACGCTCAGGATTCTATATTTGAACCACTCGCTTCGCTCGTGGCTCAATCCTAGAATCCTTCGCTTGCTCAGGTTTCAATACAAGGTACTCGCGCCAAAAATTAACTTTGCAGCCTTGCATAACAAATAACTATTGTTGGGTTGCCAACTGTAGTATGAGGTCATTTGTAACTATTTTTTCCTCTGTACTATGATGCTTATTTTGTTTCTGTGATGTATCTTGTTGGTATAATAAATGTCTTTCTTCTTCTTCTTCTTCATCAATATTTAGGACAATGGAATTTGACAGTTAGGCGATTGGAATCGCTCAGGATTTGGTGCGCGTAATACAGGAGCAGATCTAATCTAAACTAATCTAATCTTAAAAATTCAATTGGTATCTTACTCAACGTAGTTAAATCGGCGCCCGTGAGTTCAGTGGAGAGGCCCGAAGTCGCTGTAATCAGTAAAGTTTAGAGACGGTTTAACATCAGCCGTTTGACGTCCACTGCAGGACATAGGCCTCCGTCATGGTTTTCCCTAACCATGAAGGGTTTTGCCATAGGTGAAAAGTATATTTTCCACGCAGATTTCGAATGATAAACAGAGCTTTTACGAGCTAGTGAGGTGAAAAGTATATTTTCACCTCACTAGCTCGTAAAAGCTCTGTTTATCATTCGAAATCTGCGTGGAAAGTCGCACTTTATCCGCTAGCGTGGAAAGTGTTTTTAAAATTCGAATATTTTTATTCAATAAAGGTTTCGTACAATAAATTACATATATATATAGAACCTCATTGGTTTCGTAATAGTTTATATTCTCTGCAGCCAGTCCATTGATGATTGAAATGCAAATACTTATTTCATGTCATGCGCCAGCCTCATTTAAAGAATCGCACTGGCCGGCAAGAAAATTTGATTTAAAAAAGAACTTTAAAATTTTCTTCTCTTTATTGAATTCACTTTACTTCCATTATTTTGGTTTGTTTTTTGATAAAATCGAAAGAAATCATAAAATATGAGCGAACCTAGCAGCGACGAAGATATAAATTAACAGTAATTTAATATTTATTAAAACTGTTTTTCTTGCACCTAACATTTTCCTCGCTTTAGTGAGGTGAAAAGTTGTGTGTTGCGCTCGGCAGCAAAGTTATTTAGCGTCTCGTACCTTTGAAACCCTCGCTACGCTCAGGATTCTATATTTGAACCACTCGCTTCGCTCGTGGCTCAATCCTAGAATCCTTCGCTTGCTCAGGTTTCAATACAAGGTACTCGCGCCAAAAATTAACTTTGCAGCCTTGCATAACAAATAACTATTGTTGGGTTGCCAACTGTAGTATGAGGTCATTTGTAACTATTTTTTCCTCTGTACTATGATGCTTATTTTGTTTCTGTGATGTATCTTGTTGGTATAATAAATGTCTTTCTTCTTCTTCTTCTTCATCAATATTTAGGACAATGGAATTTGACAGTTAGGCGATTGGAATCGCTCAGGATTTGGTGCGCGTAATACAGGAGCAGATCTAATCTAAACTAATCTAATCTTAAAAATTCAATTGGTATCTTACTCAACGTAGTTAAATCGGCGCCCGTGAGTTCAGTGGAGAGGCCCGAAGTCGCTGTAATCAGTAAAGTTTAGAGACGGTTTAACATCAGCCGTTTGACGTCCACTGCAGGACATAGGCCTCCGTAATGGTTTTCCCTAACCATGAAGGGTTTTGCCATAATCGCCACGCTTGGCAGGCGGGTTGGCGATCGCAGTATGCGGTTGGAATCTCAGGAAGACGCTGCGGCCTGTCTCCTGGTGATTGATTTCCTTATTCGCCTTCTACGACATCCACGGAAGGAAATGGAGTGACGCTATTCTTAATCCGGCGCCACACGGAACGGAGAGACGGTTAATAGGATGCAATATTAAAATACACTGAAAAAGTGCGAGTCGGACTCGCCTACCGAGGGTTCCTTATAAATTTGTAAGTACTTACATATTATAAATTGCATGGGTGGAATTTTTAGCCTCTAAATTTAGGTTTTTAAATATTATAAATAGTTCAGGAATCCGAGGCTCACAGTTTTTCCGAGCTTTTCCCCAACTGCAAAGACTACTTTTTTATGATTTAATTACAAATGTATAGTTTTCAGATTTTATCTACTAATAAATTCATGTCTATACATACATACATACATAAGCAGCCTATATACGTCCCACTGTACGGCACAGGCCTTCTCTCAGGGAGAGAGTGTGGGCTTAATCACCACGCGTGCCCACCGCGGATTGGCGATTTTAAGCGCTGAGGTATGTTAATAGCGCAGACACTCAGGTTTCCTCACGATGTTTTCCTTCACAGCTAGCGAGTGGTATTGCTACTATAACTTCACAAATGTACATAACTTAGAAAACCAAGTCATAGCTACACGCCCGCACTGGGAATCGAACCTGGGTCATGTGGATTCATGTCTATGACTGGCTCCGATTAATAATTCTGTTCTAACTTACATGACGTAGATGATTCCGGGTTCGTGGAGAAATCCGGAGTCGCATCAGTAGGTGTAGACGTTGCTGTAATAGAAAACGTTTAATAATTTGTTTTTGAACGAATAAATTCTATCTTCTGGCTTAGGCGTCAACTCACCAACCTCAACTAAACTCACCCTGCGGGTGACTTGCCACTCTTTGGTATCTATCTATCTGTCTAATACCCTCAAAAGAGCAATTCCTGTTTAAATATATCATCATCAGCCATTTGACGCCCACTGCAGGACATAGGCCTCCCTCGTGGTTTTCATAACCATGAGGGGTTTTGCCATAATCGCCACGCTTGGCAGGCGGATTGGCGATCGCAGTATGCGGTTGGAATCTCAGGAAGACGCTGCTGTCCGTCTCCTGGTAATTTATTTCCTTATTCGCCTTCTACGACATCCACGGAAGGAAATGGAGTGACGCTATTCTTAATGCGGCGCCACACGGATCTATATATGTGTATACATATATATAGATTCGGATACTGAGATTCAGTATATTATGTATATGAAAACGTCGTTTTATCCGTGTTTTTAGGCAATGAAAAACTGCTAAAATATCACGCCACTGTCTACTAGGTTGTAATAGCTCAGGTGGGGCACCGGGCGGTCCCGAAACCAGAAGACGCGCCGGGTCGAGTCCTGATGTCTCCAGTCCGATTATTTTTTTCCTCTTTTTTCATCGTTTCTAAATATAATTTCCAAGAAACACGATTGACAAAAAGAAAGATACCGAGCAAATCGGTTATCCAGGTACTTATTTTTAAGTGAGTCCCACGGTTCCTTTAGGTACTTACGGTCCTCCACTTGCATGATGGTTTTGGTGATCCGTTCTCCTTTCGAATCGAAGACGGCCTGGTAGACTCCCAAGTAGGCCGGCCCGAACTCGGCAATACGTATTGTGATGGTCGAGGACGTCGTCTTGATGGGAACAAGAATATTATTATTGTACTAGCTGTTGCCCGCGACTTCGTTCGCGTGGTAATTTTGGTGTGTATTTTTCGGGTTAAAACATTTCATCCGGATCCGTTCAGACGTTTTTGCGTGAAAGAGTAATAAACAAACTTTCGCGTTTCTCGTACAGTACATAACAGTGTTATTTATGAAAACACGATTCCTCCGAGGCAGATTAATAATGATGATGATGATGATGATGATGATGATTTCCTCTTATCCCTTATCAGGGACATAGGGCTCGTAGAAGGGATCTCCATTTCTCCATTAATAATAGTCTGTGGTAAAGGGAAAAACGTAACCACAGATTATTTAAACTGTCTCTGAGGACTGGTAACTGAAAAAAATCCAATGGATTCATCGGTAAGTCACTAGACTCTTTATTTTTGTAATCGACACTTCCTAGATATCCTTCCTTTCTATTTTTTAACCGACTTCAAAAAAGGAGGAGGTTATCAATTCGACGCGTATTTTTTTTCTGGCTATGTTCCTTCATAACTTCGTCAAACCTTAACCGATTTCGACAGTTTTTTTGTTCGAATAGATATAACGTCCCATTGGTCCCATTTTAATTTGGTGAAGATCTGATGAAGACTTTCAGAGATGGAGAACGGAACTCTTCAATGGACAGCAGTAAATAAGGCCTAATGGGGCCCGTCCTTTAGTAATATCCGTATGTTTCACAAAATAGCGTAAAAGTAGTCCCAAGGTAATTTAATAATGCGTAAAAATTATGGTTATAAGGGTCTTATTTATTTTTCTCCAGCTCCTGCATAAAAAAATGAAAAATAATTTTTTTTAAATAAAAAATAAAAACCGACTTCGAAACACTACAGCACTAAAAAGTTTGAAATAATTTAAATAATTAGAAGTATGTATACATGTTCGGAATTCGGAGGCAATTCCATTGAGAAGAGGCGTGAGACAGGGAGACGTTATCTCTCCGAAACTGTTCACGAACGCACTGGAAGATGCCTTCAAGCTTCTGGAATGTCAGGGACGCGGCATCAATATCAATGGCGAGTACATCACGCACCTTCGATTTGCCGACGATATAGTAGTCATGGCAGAAACGATGGAAGACCTCGGCATAATGCTCGATGACCTCAGTCGAGTTTCCCAACGTGTGGGCCTTAAAATGAACATGGACAAAACGAAGGTCATGTCGAACGCCCGTGTTGTGCCCACCCCAATAACATTGGGGAACACGACTCTCGAAGTTGTAGACGAATACGTCTACTTAGGACAAACAGTCCAACTAGGCCGGTCCAACTTCGTGAAAGAGGTCAATCGTCGAATCCAACTCGGCTGGGCAGCTTTCGGGAAACTTAGAAAAGTCTTTTCGTCTAATATACCTCAATCGCTCAAGACAAAATTATACAACCAGTGTGTGTTACCAGTGATGACTTATGGCACTGAAACGTGGTCTCTCACTATGGGCCTCATAAGAAGGCTCAAGGTCACGCAACGAGCTATGGAATATGCTCGGAATTTCTCTACGAGATCGAATCAGAAATGATGAGATCCGTAGACGAACGAAAGTCGTCGACATAGCCCAGCGGACTAGTAAGTTGAAGTGGCAGTGGGCGGGGCACATAGCACGCAGAACTGATGGCCGATGGGGCTGAAAAGTTCTCGAATGGAGACCACATATCGGCAAGCGCAGCGTGGGACGACCAGCCACAAGATGGACAGATGACGTCATTCAAGTGGCAGGAAGACGCTGGATGCAGGCCGCTTCCAACCGGTCTTTTTGGAAATCCATGGAGGAGGCCTATGTCCAGCAGTGGACTTCTTGTGGCTGAATGATGATGATGATGATACATGTAGGTATTTTACAATAATTTTATTTTTTAATTAATTTTTTTTTTATTGTCTTAGCACATGGTTATCTACAAATCAAAAGTGTGTTTCAAACTAATCAGGTTACAACGGCTGAACGGATCTGGATGTTTGGCACAGAGATAGATTATTGTGAGGAATAGCACGCAGGCTTCTTTCTATCCCGGAAAAATACACCTGAAAATTTCCACGCAGACGAAGTCAGAGACAAAAGCTGGATCGTAGAAAGTTTAAAAAAAGTTAAGATCTTGATAAGAATTACATTTAACCATCCTTGAATTATAGCTGAACCGATATCTACACAAATATTATGAAGAGAAAAGCTTGTAAGTTTATATATTTGTAGGTTTGTATGTAGGGGGTAGGTATCCAATCTCCGAAAGTACCTACCTATTCCAATTTCGAAAATTCTTTCACCAGTATTTAGATAGAACGGACCTTCAGGCTTAGCACGCGAACGTGGTCTCAGGCATTGCTGGTAAAAATATAAATAGGCGAATTGAGAACTTCTTTATTCCCTTAGGTCAGATTTACTTAGGTGTACTTTATTGCACACAAAAAGTATAACAGGACATTGCTTAAGAAATAACATGTACGAACATGAGGCGAGCTTATCTCGAGCGTCCTTGTTTGAAGTCGGTTTTAAATACATGCACAACCGTGGTGCATAACCGAGTGATAACAGCGGCAGATAAACCTTTTGTGGTTTTCGTCCGCTGGTAGAATAAGATATTAAAGTTTACATTGTGCCTGTATAAAACAGAATTAAAAAAAACCTATCTTGATTTTAAAACGTCGCTGAACTTACTTCGAACAATGCAATGCCAGCTTCTAAGTGCGAAAGCTTGGGTTCTCTCTCGATCTCGAGCCCGTTCACGAACACCTTTTAAAGAAAGGAAGACAGTATATATAGGTATAAAGAAAGAATAAAAATAAAAAAAGTAAAGAAATAGTATATTTCATTACGAGTGCGGAAAGCCTGTCATTGCAAAGAGTTCCGACAAATGTCTACCCGAGCCGAGGCGCAGCCGAAGGTGAGGGTTGACAGTCGGAACAATTTGCAGAGACGGTTCCGCACGTGTACTGAACAAATATTTTTAATACAGTTGCGAAAAAATTAAGCTATTTAAAAAAGAAATTTTTTGGAAAATGGCGCCGACCGTAAAAGAATATAAGCAGAGATTTTTTTTTTCTTCACCCATTCTGGGTAGGCAAAGGGAACTATGCCCATACAGCCAAGTCTTCAGTAGAATATTTTATTAATATGAAATGAAAATGAAATTTAATGACATGAAATGAAATGAAACCTAACCTAACTCATTGAATCAAATCATTAGATCTGATATTGAAACAAATTAGTAGCTTCTTTTTAGAAATATTTGCATGAATCATAAAAACTTCTATGAATTTTTTTTAGTAAAAACTTCGCGTTGGTTTTTTCTTTTTAATACTTTTAATAGACATTATTTTGACAGTTGGGAAAGAGAACGCACGACTTCTGAAAAGGTAAAGAAAAAGCTCGTACCCCACATCCCGAACGCTATACGTCCCAGCAATACGCCACTTTTTGAGCAACTTTATTAAAAAAAATATATCCGTGTGGCGCCGGATTAAGAATAGCGTCACTCCATTTCCTTCCGTGGATATCGTAGAAGGCGACAAAGGAAATACATTACCAGGAGACGGGCAGCAGCGTCTTCCTGAGATTCCAACCGCATAACGCGATCGCCAACCCGCCTTCCAAGCGTGGCGATTATGGCAAAACCCTTCATGGTTTGTAAAACCCTTGTCATCATCATCATCATCAGCCATTTGACGCCCACTGCAGGACATAGGCCTCCCTCGTGGTTTTTATAAGCACGCGCGGTTTTGCCATAATCGCCACGCTCGACTGGTGGGTTAGCGATCGCAGTATGCGGTTGGAATCTCAGGAAGACGCTGCTGCCCGTCTCCTGGTAATTTAATTCCTTAGTCGCCTTCTACGACATCCACGGGAGGAAATGGAGTGACACTATTCTTAATCCGGCGCGACACGTATAAGACGACATTACTTGCCAAATTTCATAGTACTAGGTCAACGGATAGCACCCTGTAAACTTTTATTACGTTAAAGGTCAAAACGCACTAGAGCGACACTGCAGCGGAGAGGCGCGTCGCGGCATCGGAGCGGCGCGTTAGAAAAATATCGTTTCCACTGTTTCTTATGAAATAAAACGCATTATAGCCGCGCCGCGCCGCTTCACTGCAGCGCCGCTACAGTTAACTTAGAAGTTAGATTTTTTTTCACAGCTTCAATGTACTGTAGACCTGAGTATATAGTTTTCAACTTATTTTTAATTTCAACGTGATACCTCCTCCACGTGTTCCCGAGATAAAGGGTCTTGACAGACAGACGGACGGACCGACGGACAACAAAGTGATCCTCCGTTTTTCCTTCTGAGGCACGGTACCTCAAAAAAAAAAAACACTAAAAAGACAAAAATAAAAAACTCAAATAAAAAATATCCAACAACCCGACTGCTGAGCGTTAATTACTAAGCATGCGAGACCCAAATTCAACAATGTGCTTAGGTTGGTTCCGCCTGCTTAGTACTCGTCAATCAGGTTGTTGGTTTCTTTTTATTTCAGTTTTTTTTTGTTCAAATAATACCTACGGGAGCTCCGCCCGGCTTCTCATGCGGGAGGTCGTTGGGTTCGAATCCCAATGACTTTGTTTTCTAACTTACGTAGATTTGTGAAGTTATAGTAGCAATACCACTCGCTAACCGTGAAGGAAAACATCGTGAGGAAACCTGAGTGTCTGAGGTGTTCCTGATACCTACCACCTATACCCACTATAGGTGGGTATGTATAGTGGCTATACGCGCGGTGGTAGCGCAGCGGTAGAACGCCGGCCTCACACTCGGAAGGTCGTGGGTTCGAATATTGGGAAAAGTAAAAACTGACCTTTTCTACTTTGCAGGAGTGGCAGCTGAATGTTACGACCATCTGGAACATTTCTCCGTTCTTTGGTGGTCTTATAATTGGTTTGTCTACTATCCTAACAGCTGCAACACAATGGGGAACGTGCATCAAAATTTGATTGAAGTGAAATTGTATACCAAACATTAATTATAGTTTTTTCAAGCTTTTGAACAAAATTATCACTCATAAACAGATTATTCACATTTCTCATAGAATAACGGCCATATTTATAAAAACATGATTCCTATAAATCCACATACATATCAAATCAACTCACGCCTGTATCCCAGAGGGGTAGGCAGAGACCAGGGACTGCCACTTGCCACGCTCCTGGGATGCAATTTTTTTCTTCTTGCTTATAACATAGTGTGGGATTGTATCATTGGATTGTTCGTTTAAAAATATTGTGGGTGGGAAGACCATTTTTAATTTAGGGTTCCGTTTATGAAATATTAAGCTTTAAAGCGCAATTTTTTGTCAGAGTAGTGCTAAACGGTTGATTGCAGAAACTTGAAAAAAAATCGGGGTAGTAGCACATAATAATGAACTTAAAAGGAAAACTATCACGGCTAAGTAGGCTTAACAAGTTAACGAGTAATAGGCGACCAACTTATAATAGGAAAATTTCGTACAAAATCCATTGAAAAGTACGTTATGAACTCATGAAGTTGTTAGTTCTGTAACTTCCATTTTCTACGGAACCCGACACTGCGCGGGGCCCGAAACGCACTTGGCCGGCTTAAACCCACATTTAGTGCCCAATAAAATATTATGAAAAAAAATGTTTGTGTTGATTTATGTCGATTGCATAGCTCAGTTCGGGGGTCTGCATTTCAAAATTATTATTATTATTATTATTATTATTTATTATTATTTATTATTATTTGTAGACGGGCAGGCATAGGCAGTTGGAACAACTGATAATTGCCCGCATCCAGTTTCACTTGGTTATTTTTTTCTTTTGGTCAGTGATGTGTTTGTCCAGTAAGTTCTTGAATTTGTTGACGTTTGGTGCTGAAACCACTTCTTGTGGTAATTTGTTCCATCCATTCACTACTCTGTTAGAGAAAAAGTGTCTGTGAGGATTGTTGTTGGAGAAACAAGTTTGTAGTTTAAGGTGGTGTCCTCTCAAGCGGGGGTTGTTGTCTATTCGAAGAATTTGCTTATCAAAATCCTGTAGGTCGTAGTGTCCATTTAGAATTTTGTAGGTTTCGATTAAATCACCACGCTCTCTACGCTCCCGTAAAGAAGTAAGCCTCAGCACTTCCAGCCTTTCTTCGTATGATCGGTTTTTTAGCTGTCTTGGAATTTTAGTAAAGCTGCGCTGAACTTTTTCCAGAATGTCAATGTCTTTAATGAAATATGGGCTCCAGACTTGGAAGGCATACTCATGTAGGGGTCGTATGTAAGTTTTATAAATGGTTAACATCATTTCTGGGGTTAGTACTCCAAAAGCCTTTCTGATTAAATAGATAAAACTCTTTGCTTTTTTGATTATAGTTGTTATGTGTTGCTCCCATTTTAAGTTTTTAGAGATAATTACTCCCAGGTCCTTTTGTTCATTAGCTGCGTGAAGCGTGAAATTGAATAAAATATATACATAAAAAAAAATTTAAGGAGATAAATGTTGTTTACCAGGTGCTGAAAAAATGAGAAAAGATTTTTATTGCACATACAATGTAATGTTATTATTTATAAGACACGATTCCACAAAAACTCTCCTCGAACTTTGTATACATAGTCTGTGGTAACAGGAAAGACCAAGTTAAACTGCATTTGATGAGTGTTTAAAGGAATCGAGCATTTATAAAATAAGACTAATTATTTTACTTCACGTACTGCCATATGCTGGTCTAGCGGCCTAACAAAACGTAAAATGTGGCTGTAAAATGGCTCCAGTTTGTGTGTTCATACATGTTTGTTATTCTTATCACAAGAGAATCTGGTTTGAGACAAGGGAACTGTTTCATAGAACTACAATTCGTGGTTTAGCTATGACAATTCGATGTACATTTAAAAGTAAATCAACTCGTACTTTGCGTAGCAAAGACTCGGCTAGGCAATTTACATCGAATTGTCATAATAAAATATAGATTGTGGTTTTATGAAACGCGACCCAGGACACTGAGGCCGACTTGCACCAGTTTTTGCGCCATGTGGCTGTAACTAAAATTCTTCATACAAAAGCCGATTTAGATGGCGACTTAAGTGACATTTAAGACGTGGTGCAAGTCGGCCTAATTGTGTTATCATCATTATCATCATCATCAGCCATTTTTACGCCCACTGCAGGACATAGGCCTCCCTCATGGTTTTCCCTAACCATAAAGGGTTCTGCCATAATCGCCACGCTTGGCTGGCGGGTTGGCGATCGCAGTATGCGGTTGGAGTCTCAGTCTCCTGGTAATTTATTTCCTTAGCCGCCTTCTACGACATCCACGGAATGAAATGGAGTGGCGCTATTCTTAATCCGGCGCCACACGGAAAGCTAATTGTGTTATGTAGATGTTATTTGATAAAACAGCCAATACATAAAACGACTTTTATTAAAAAAAATATTTCACGACTTTTTGTGAATGTAGTGATATTGATAGGCGTCCACCGCCTAGTGGGTATCACATCGGACTCGGAAGCGAGAGACCCAGGTTCGATCCAAAGTGCGGGCATGTACCTATGACTTGGTTTTCTAAGTTATGTACATTTGTGAAGTTATAGTAGCAATACCACTCGCTAACTGTGAAGGAAAACATCGTGAGGAAACCTGAGTGTCTGAGCTATTCACATACCTCAGCGCTCGAAATCGCCAATCCGCGGTGGGCACGCGTGGTGATTAAGCCCATACCCTGAGAGAAGGCCTGTGCCCTACAGTGGGACGTATGTAAGATGCTTATGCACTATGACTCCTTCAAATTGTGTTTTCCGAAAGCAAATGCACGAGTCACAACAAGAAACACCCAAATCGCTTCAAGTGTGCCTTTGAAATTTGATGAGTTCCCTCGATTTCTCCAGGATCCCACCATCAGATCCTGACTTGGTGACGATGGGATCTCCTGTGGAGTCTACACTTTCAAACAAAAAAAGCATTTTCCAAATCGGTCCATGCGTCTTCGAGTAATCGGGGAACATACATAAAAAAAATCCCGACGAATTCAGAACCTCCTCCTTTTTTTGAAGTCGCTTAAAAATACTTACAACTGTCTGAAAATGTTAAAAATATCACAATCAATATCTAATAATAACATCGATTCTGGACACTGACCCCCGGTTTCTCGTACACTAACAAGCTGTTAATCTACTGTTAACAGCTGTCAGTGGTTTTTTTGTATGCACTTTGGTCAACTGTCAGTGGTTTTTTTTGTATGCACTTTGGTCAACTGACAGCTGTTAACAGTAGATTAACATCGTGTTAGTGTACGAGAAACTGGGGGTAAGTTTCCGTTCTTAAAATAGTACCGAGTCTCTATAATACTCCTATAACAATAAACAAAACAATCTAAATGTATTACAACAAAAAATTCAAAA
This sequence comes from Yponomeuta evonymella, assembly GCA_963969515.1. Classification (NCBI taxonomy): domain Eukaryota; kingdom Metazoa; phylum Arthropoda; class Insecta; order Lepidoptera; family Yponomeutidae; genus Yponomeuta; species Yponomeuta evonymella. The sequence continues at coordinate 4,427,341 of OZ018372.1, forward strand.
CCCCCTAACTTACAACAATTTTTCAAAATGTTCAAGGCCAAATCTATTCGATTAGATTAGATTAGAACACCTTATTGTACACACTAGAAAACAAAATATTATCCGGATCAAAAGCTGTTAGGATACGACGTTTTGGAGTTGCGTTACGCGACAGTCATGACTTGTAGTGTCAGAAAAAACAGTCAGATGAATAATATCATTGAATTTAAAAAATTCAATGATAATATTAATCAGTTAATTTATCTTTTGCAAGTATCAAAGCGACTCAAAGCTCTCACCAGTCTAGAAACTTCGGGAAGTACCTAGAAAGACATCGAAGGTACTAAAAACTATAGAACTTTCGAGAATATCTTCTGGAAGTATCCAGCATCACATCGAGGATACTAGAAATAGGTTCTAGAAGACTATCGAACATTCCAGAATGTCTTTCCATCTCTGTCTAACAGACAGCTCTGTCTCTTTCTAGCACATAGTTTATTCTGGAAGGTTCTCGTGTCTCTACATACATAAGTACCTATCACGTAATCTATCCGCACCTAGCATCTAGATTATTCCACACAGTTCGACTACACTCTCGCCGTCCATAACAAATATAATTTAAAAAGAAATATGTACTTCCGATAAAGTTGTATTCGTCACTCACGTGTCACGCCCGATAGCGTTGCTAACGGTACTGAGAGGTATCAGTTGACGTGACGTCGTATGCCGCTCCATTCCAAAAGGTCGAATGCTAACAGCATTTAAAAAGGATAATCTCTTAAGTTTTGCCGTATACGATGAGCCGTTTTCAGTACAAATTCACGAAGCACTTCATAGATGGCGCTTATAGGCGTGCCCATACAAGAACAGGGACACGTCTGTGAAAGTTTGCTTAGCACAGATTAATTTTGACCGCATTCCGGTTGTTCTACGGCCACGTCTGTAAGCGCCGCCACCCATGAATTGCTTTGTGGATTTGTGCTGAAAACGGCTCATTGGCAAAACTTAGATAGGTACCTACATTGAATAATTCAATGGTACCTATTACATTTGGGTAGGTTGTCCATAGAATTATAAGCAAAAATGAGGCAACACATTGGTAGCGTAGCCAGAACACTCTTTTTTGCGTGGCATGTCTACGTAGTTTGCCCTTAAAATTAAATACTTACTGTCAACTACTGCCAGTATTTTGAATAGCATATTATTGCGACTCATTCTGAAGAAACCGACGTACACACACGCGTTGTCGTCTTGGAAACTGAAACGTGATCTAATTTAGCACCAGACACGCACACAAAAACACACACAAACACACACACACACGCGCGCATTAAGACGGGATTCAATTTTAATTCTACTTAATAATGAGTTTAATAAAAATCGGCCAAGTGCGACTCGGACGCGCACACCGAGGGTTCCATGCCCGCGCTTGGCCGTTTTTTATTATTTGTATATAATAAGTCCCACAATCACGCCAAGGTTGATGCCTATATGAATTACAGTTTACGATAGAGCATAAAGTTCTACTAATAAACTATATGGATCATTGTTCTACTAATAAACTAAATGGATCATTGGTCTGAAATAAACATATATTATTATAAACAAAAGAACGGCGAAAAAACACATTTGTTGTATGGAGACGCCATTATTTTTTATTATTTTTTAAATGTTATAAATTTTTTTAGGTAATTCGCCGTAATAACGTATATTCTGTGAAAATTTCAACTGGCGGGTTACGGATTACGGGCTCCAAGTATAGATTAAGGGTCGGACAGATGGACAGACAGAAAGACAGCGGAGGCAGAGTAATAGGGTCCCGTTGGACACCCTTCGGGTATGGAACCCTAGTGAAGGTAAACCAATTAAGGTGCCCGTTTCAGTGGCATGTTTCATAAAACTACAATTAGTAGTTTATTACGACAATTCAATTCGACATTGAGTTACCCAGTCGTCCCATTTGTTAAGACTCTTCTTACGTGGAGCATGCTGTATCGCTCGCGCAATATATATTTTTTTGTGATTGTAATAAAATTAGTATCATTATCATCATCATCATCATCATCAGCCATTTGACGCCCACTGCAGGACATAGGCCTCCTTCGTAGTTTTCATAACCATAAGAGGTTTTGCCACAATCGCCACGCTTGGCAGGCGGGTTGGCGGTCGCAGTATGCGGTTGGAATCTAAGAAAGACCCTGCTGGCCGTCTCCTGGTGATTGATTTCCTTAGTCGCCTTCTACGACATCCACGGAAGGAAATGGAGTGATGTTATTCTTAATCCGGCGCCACACGGAAAGCTAATTGTGTTATGAAAATGAGTATACTTTTGATTAATTTGTTCTGAGGATTTGATGGATAATTACATTGCGAATATTTAAGGCATATTTTTCTTATACTGTACTAAGTTTTCGATTGAGATAATTTGATTCCGAAATTAATAATTTTGGACGTAACTTTTCTTTGTTAAACACTACGTACAGGAAAACGAAAATGTAATTGTAACGTCCGCATTTTAATTATGCATCAAATCCACAGACCACTTTTATCAAAAGTTTACTCGTTTAATTACAATAATCAAAAATGTAAAATTGTGCGAGCGAGACGCCATACTCTACGTAAGAGCAGCCTTAACAAGATAAGATGAGATAATTGTTTATTGTGTACCGGAAAAATGTAAAAATTTTACAGAAACAACAATGACAAAAGAAAAGATTTAATTGGCGGCCTTATTGCTAAAAGGAATTTCTTCCAGGCAACCTCATATTGAAGAATTTGCCGTAGGAGAAATAGATGATTAATGTGTGGCTTGATTGATTGTCTTTGATTCTTACTACTGAATTATAGCCTCAGATCATATATTGATTGAAGCTGATATCTATATTACAAATCCACTCTAGATGCCAGCCTTATTCTTTTGTAACCTACACTACTTTTTTTAAACTTTAGGCTAAAAATTCCACCCATGCCGGGACTTGAACCCGCGACCTCTGGCTAACCGTGGCAGCGCTCTCCCAACTGGGCTAATGGGCAAGTGCAGGCATCGACGAAATTTCGAGCCTCTTTGCAAACTTCTCTGTATAACGTACAGGCAGCGACATCTGGCCGAAGCAATTTACATCACTTGCAGCCCCGAGCAACCCACTTTGCAGTTAGGTTTTTACATCGGAATGATATCGCTGTACCTACATGATTATGTTGCACTAACCCGTGCTGAGGACAATTTTTAGCCCTTAAATAGGTTTTTAAGAATTATCCGTTAGTGCAACAAAAAGAATCTAAACAATGACGAAAAACAGTTATTAGCTAGATTTCGCAGTCTACTAATAAACTAAACTGGTCTAAAGACCTTTCAAAATGACAAGTAGGCAGATCTTACCTCGGAAAATTAAAGTTGAGCTCATGCTTCGAAGGGTTGATGAAGACTCGACCCGCTAAAGGGAAACCAACAAATAAGTGAGTTAAATAATTAATAATTAATCATCATCAGCAGCAGCCATTTGATGCCAACTGCAGGACATAGGCCTCCCTCATGGTTTTCCTAACCATGAAGGGTTTTCCCATAATCGCCACGCTTGGCAGGCGGGTTGGCGATCGCAGTATGCGGTTGGAATCTCAGGAAGACGCTGCTGCCCCTCTCCTGACAATTTATTTCCTTAGTAGCCTTGTACGACATCCACTGAATGAAATGGAGTAACGCTATTCTTAATCCGGTGCCACACGGACATTTAATAATTGTTTTGGTGATTAATTGTAATTAATAAATAATTAATTGTAATTTAATAATTCTTTGCTAATTAAGTAATTAATTATCGAATTTTTAATTGGACAATTAATAATACTTTTAAATAAATGGATTGACTTGGCCATCGCATGAAAACACAATGTATCTCACGAGTAATACATATTATATTAAATTAGATTATTTAGTGCGATTGCCAAATAAATCGATATTTATATAAAACATAAAAGATTTTTAATAATGATATCGTCACTATAAGAATTTGTTCGGTTAGCTAATTACGTAATAACTTAAGAGAGAAGGACCCTTAAGTACAGGCTGAATAAATTAACTGACCTGGGGCCAGTTTCCGAATTGAGAATTCCGCTAAGTAAATAGTAATAACAGTGCCGTCGCTTCGAATTTCTCAGAAAAGAGCGTGACAGAACGTTACTTAAATATGTACTTAGTGAAATTCTCAATTCAGAAACCGGCCCTTGGTATTACATGGATAACACAACTGTTCCCGGTAGAAGAACTGAGTAGCGAGACTTGGTTTTTTACAAGATATGTTTCTGATGGATTGTGTTTTCAGAAAGCGAATGCACAAGTCACTGCGGAGATCGCTTCAAGTGTGCTTTTAAAATTTGATGAGTACCCTCATTTTCTCCACGATCCCATCATCAGTTCCTGATTTGATGACTTTCGGACCACGAATTGAGAACCTCCTCCTTTTTGGAGTATGCTAAAAATGAACATTGACATTCATTCGAATAGATCGTCGAATACTTTCTTTACGGACCGGCGGTAGCGCTCTCCCCGTTACACAGCACTTCGGTCGCCCGGCAGCTTTCACAGTTGTAATTCAGGGAACGGTCGAAGTGTCCGCCGACGTCCAGATCCAAACTGAGTCGATTTACTTCCACCTCTGAAATGGACCACGATTTAGTTTATATTAATTTTATTTAATTTACTTCAAGTTTACTTAAATTTTATGTAACTCTATCGCATTAGGTACTACACCTGTAATGATAGATGTTAAGTGATGATACAAATAAATAAAATAAAAATTATGACAAGCTATAACACGTTTACATTAACTAGACGCTTGAGGTTGATATAATAATGTCCAAAACAAATACCAAAATGACTGAAAACTAAGAAAATTAGCGACAGTATCGTCAGCATCTTTGTAACCAATACGTGTGTCGATAATTTTCTTAGTTTTCTGTCATTTTGGTATTTGTTTTGGACATTATTGTAACGTCAAGCGACTAGTTAATGTGAACGTGTTATACAGGTGCAATGTTTTATTGAAACGACGCAAAACCTGAAAATCGATCCTTCGTTTCAATAATTTAATCACTTCAGCAAAAGCATAAGTTGGATATACATTGTAAATTTTATGTTTTTCTTTTCTCTTAATTCATAAGTACATACATAAATAAACTCACGTCTGTATACTGAAGGGGTAGGCAGATTTGCCACGATCTTGACAAACCTCTTTCGCTTCATTCATTACTTTATGAAATTAAAAACAAATAGGTATCAGAATTTTTAAGTTTGCTAAAGAAAGTAATTTAATTATCGAGAGTCGATACTGAAGAATTTATTTTCAGTATTTGCGTTATTTTAATTAATAAACGTCATCGGTTTACCGAATATACGGAATATTCGAATAAGTCGATTTTTTTACAACTATCGCCCGTATGTTAAAAAATATAACGGATTTACTTCTGAAAATGCAGAAATGACGAAACTTGTGAAATGTAGTCGCTTTTTTCTGTCTTCAGAAGACGTTGTCCGTACCGTTTAAAGTTTTCAATTCAAACGCATTATAAATTAAAGTGACACTTACCACCATCTGTAAAGAAAAAAATATACCTTTTATTATATTTAATTTTGTCAAAGTGGATTCCATATTTTATTCAATTTTAAAATAATAAACTCTAGGTAAGTTCTTACCGTCGTCTGAAATCAAAAGGAGACGTAGTATTAAAAATTTGTAAAACTTAAATCAGGTGCTCATTGAGTCAGGTAATAAATTCATACCCCCACCTGAAAAAATAACAAAAAGATTGAGTTAAATACTAAAGCTTTACAACTTTAATTGAGTTACTTATTTATTTGAATGGTTCAAGTATAAAGTGTCTTTTAAAACTTGAAGCAAGTAAGGAAATAAACCATACAAATATTTTGAATAACTTAAGTTCGTATCTTACGTGGCGCTGCAATTAGTAATAAATTATTTTGTATTCAACCGATATACTTAACCTAAAAAAAATCCTTCTGTTTTTAATTAAAAAAATCGAATTAACATTCACTAATTTCGGATGATATACCTACTCCTCAAAGCAAAATTCAAAAAAATCAATAAGAAGATAATAAATATCTTTCTTTTCTTTGTTGGAATTTCGGATTGTTTCCTCTAAAGACCAACCTTGAACCTCGAGGATCCTGACCCGTTCCTCGAAGCCGTCGCCGTTCTTCATTTTGGCGTAGTAGTAGCCGATCTCGTGAGATCCCACGTTGCTCAGATCGACCACAAACTGCTGTTGGCTGTCATGGAACATTTAAAATTTTATATAAAAAAATTTTAAATAAAAAATAAAACCATCTTCAAAACACTACAACACTAAAACACAGAAATAATTTAAATTCGATGTAGGTATTGTAAAAATATATTTTGTAGTCGATGCCCAAAATGGATGTGCTGATCACATAACTTGGCACCGTCTCCAAACCATACTTCTACAATACTTACATACATCGAATTTAAAGGTCATATTCGTTTAAATTATTTCTGTGTTTCTAGTGCTGTAGTGTTTAACAAATTCTGCTTTTATTTTAAAAAACAATAACATTGTGTTTTCAGAAAGCAAAGTGCACGAGTCACTTTATAAACATGCAAGTCGCTGAAAGTGTGTCTTTAAAATTCGAAGTTCGAAATCTTTAAAATTTAAAGTTCCCTCAATTTCTCCAGGATTCCATCAACAGATCCTGACTTGATGACAGTCGGACCATCTGTGAAGTCTACCCTTTCAACCAAAAAAAAAAACCCGGCCAACTGCGAGTCGAACTCGCGCACCGAGGGCTCCGTACAAATTTGTAGGTACTATCTAGTCCCAGTTCTCGATCCTAGGGTTCTTGCTCGCTGATCACTATTCACATGATTGAGAGAATCGTTTCTGTCCAAAGTGTTAAATAATTTTTATTAAGTGTTAAACTGTATTAAATTATTTCAATCATGTAATGATCTGTAAATATCATGTAATTTTGGCACTAGTCAACCTCATAGATCCTTTTAACTTACCTCTTGCCTGGCCTGAAAATAAGAAATAAAAAAAATATTTCAACGTAGAGTCTTTACATACATCTTGTCGAATTTGTAACGAGGAAAAAACTGTTATAAAAAACCCAGCCAAGTGCGAGTCAGACTCACGCACGAAGGGTTTCGTACCATTATCTATTACATTTGAATATTTCAAACGTAAACCTGTTGCGGTTATTAATGTGGAGCACGTTAATCACGTTTGTTATATGGTAGCCCCCCTTAAATATTAATTTCATTCCATTTTTAGCATGTGTTGCTATAGCGCAACAGAAATACATCATCTGTGAAAATTTCAACTGTCTAACTAGGACGGGTCATGAGATACAGCCTGGTGACAGACAGACAGACAGACAGACGGACAGACAGACAGACAGACGCACAGTGGAACCCTAGAAATAACCAACTGACTGCTGAACATTATCTACTAAGCAGGCGGGACCAACGCAACGAGTCACACACAATGTTGAATTTGGTTCCCGCCATTTTAGGAGTTAATGTTCAGCAGTCGGGTTATTGTTTATTTTTTATGACGGTTATTTTATTTTCGTCTTTTTAGTGACGTTTTTCATTTCTTGTTTGGATTTATACTGATTTCCTATAGCCTATGACATTCGCGCAAACACGACAAATCTATTGAAATCTTATTTGTCAAAATTCGGTCAAGGAGTTTAGAATCGGACATACTTAAATACATACATACAGACATACATTCATACATACATATGAGCCAAACACATTACCCTCCTTTTGGGCTCCGCTGCAGCCGGATAAAGAGGCGAAGAAAAAACTCCACTCATCTTATCTCAAATCATTAGGTGATATCTGGCGCGGATCCAGCCCCCGGAAAAGGTTGTGGTCACACACAGCCACCAAAAAAATTGGCCAAGTGCGAGACGGAGTATGGACTCGCTCATGATCGACATGGTGCATTCATGCAAAGGTGATGTTTACAAAAATATAATTGACACCCTGACCACGCTTTTGTACAGCGTCTAGTTCCACGTGGGCAAACAATAGTAATTGAATTGAAATTGAAATTGAAAAAAATATATATTTATCACATCAAATTACATTAAAAAAAAATCATAATAATATAAATAATTCTAAACTTAGGGATATTGATAAAAAGGGGTTTGCTCAGCATAGATGTTGTGTTAAGACACAACGCTGATTTTCCGCAAGTTAGGTAAATGTTTGATATAATAAGAATTAAATAATAACAATTACAATTAGAGTTGGACGTGTCTATAAAATAAGTAAGTTGATGAACCTGTAAAATGTTAGTTCGCGCACGAAATAAAAGTAAATGCTTGTTTACAATGTCACATGTAGGCCGTGTGGCGCCGGATTAAGAATAGCGTCACTCCATTTCCTTCCGTGGATGTCGTAGAAGGCGACTAAGGAAACAAATTACCAGGAGACGGGCAGCAGCGTCTTCCTGAGATTCCAACCGCATACTGCGATCGCCAACCCGCCTGCCAAGCGTGGCGATTATGGCAAAACCCTTCATGGTTAAAAACCATGAGCGAGGCCTATGTCCTGCAGTGGGCGTCAAATGGCTGATGATGCTGATGATGATGTAGGCCAACTTGCTCCACTTTTTTAAATATGGCTTAAGCAGCATTTAACTAAAATCTTGATACAATAGTCGGTTTAAATCGCAAATAAAGTAACATTTAAGAAGTGTTGCAAGTCGGCCTCTTTGCAACTCATTGCAACTCTTAAGTACAGAATCAATTTTGATGAAATTTTTTCGACATCAAATCTTATTCGGGTCGGTAGTCTTCTGTTAAATTCATCAGCAAACGTGCGACAGAATTTCATCAGCCATTTGACGCCCACTGCAGGACACAGGAATCCCTCATGGTTTTCCAAGCTTTCCGGTGTTATGCCGCCCGCATCCAGCTACTCCCCGCCACCGTAACCAGGTCGTCAGACCATCTGGTGGATCTGGTGGGGGGCCTGCCCACGCTGCGTCGTCCGGTTCGCAGTCGCCAGGTCAGAACTTTTTCGCCCCAAAAAAATCAGTTCTCCGACAGAATTAGGTTCGCATAAATTACGCTGCAGGTTTATCTAGAGGTCTCGTGTCACAGTGTAGGTTATCGAACCCCTCCGAAACGGCTTCACTGATTTTTATGATATTTTTGTGTATATGATATTTGGTAGGTCTGATAATAGGCTTATTAATATACCAGAACAACGTTTGCCTGGTCAGTTAGTAATTATATGATATTTTAATGTGCCACCGGAATTCTACAACTGTTTGTTCACAAGTCTGTTTGTACTCGTATTTCTTTACCCGTTGCAGGTAAAGGCATTCAGTTAAAATATAAATTAAAATCGTAAAATTACGATCATCATCATCATCAGCCATTTGACGCCCACTGCAGGACACAGGCCTCCTCCGTGGTTTTCATAATCATGAAGGGGTTTGCCTTGGCAGACGGGTTGGCGATCGCAGTATGCTGTTGGAATCTCAGGAAGACGCTGCTGCCCGTCTCCTGCTAATTAATGTATTTCCTTAGTCGCCTTCTACGACATCCACGGAAGGAAATGGAGAGATGCTATTCTTAATCCGCCGTCACGCGGAAAAAAAAAATTAAGATGCTCCTAGATAATTATTAAATTGAGTTAGTAATCATTACACTAATAACGTTTTTTTAAATAATTTTGTTCAATAATTATTGCACCACGATTCAGACGAACCTCCTTCGCATCATCCACATCCATGAGTCTTTGTGGCAAACCCTGGTCTCTGTCTACTTCTCCGGTATACATGCGTGAGTAAATGTATGTAGGCAATTTTGAACACGCTTTACAGCTTACCTGCCTTGCTCTTCCACCCTGTACCTAGACAGGTTCAAATTGTACACTTGATCATCCTCGCTCCTTATTATTACGCCTGAAATTATTAAAAAGTGAATAGTATTAAAGCGGTGGTAGCCTAGTGCAGTGGCGTAGCATGGGGGGGGCGGAGGGTGCGGTCCGCACCGGGCGGCACTTTGCCGGGGGCGGCGCTGCGGAGGTGGCAGTTAGAAAAAAAAATTAAAATAAAAAAAAAAAATCTTTCAGTGTTTTTTTCGTCTTTTTTTATGTTTCGTTACGTAATGTTACGTTTTATGTAATGGAGGCGATTTCTCCATTATTCTATTACGTTTTCTCTGTAATTTTTCTGTGATATTCTACCTATGTCAAAAAATGTTAATTTCACTTTTCAATTCAATAAATCATTCAATAAAACTAATAAAAGTACTCTTTTTACCATGCCCAAATTTTTTATAATGGATTACAAAAATAAGAGGGCGGCAAATTTGGAATCCGCACCGGGTACTAGTGACCTATGCTACGCCACTGGCCTAGTGGGTAGAACATTGGACTCGGAAGCGGGAGACCTAGGTTCGATTCCCAGTGCGGGCATGTACCTATGACTTTTCTTTCTAAGTTATTTACATTTGTGAAGTTATAGTAGCAATACCACTCGCTAACGGTGAAGGAAAACACCGTGAGGAAACCTAGTTGTCTGAGCTATTCACATACCTCAGCGCTTAAAATCGCCAATCCGCGGTGGGCACGCGTGGTGATTAAGCCCATACTCTCTCTCTGAGAGAAGGCCTGTGCCCTACAGTGGGACGTATATAGGCTGCTTATGATTAAAGTGACATTCATAAAAATTGCGGAGGAGGCTGTGTCGGGTTACACGGCCACTGTTTAACGAGAAATATAGTAAGCGTTAACTTTTAGCTCAAAGGCGCATGTGTTACGCGGCACTTGCGCCATCTAGCGGCACGAATTAAAAGGATCTGAATAATGGCTCATTGGTTATACCAAAAGATGTATAAATAAATTGCACACGACACGTAGTCACAGAGTTACAGACCTCGTCGAGGCGACATGTTGTCGTTCCATGCGGCTGAAGCAAGTACGCCCTACTACCGAACTGAAAGACGTTTCACGTCAAGAAATATATGGATGAATATATACCTGCGCGAATACGAACAGACAAGTGAAGCGGTCTCCTCGCGGTGTTTTCCCTCACGGTTAGTGTGGTATTTTACTACTACAATTTCACAAAGTACGCAACTTAGAAAACAAAGTCATTGGTAGATATACTTTGAACTTTTTGGCTTTGAACTCGAGACCTCGCGAATGGACAGGCCGGCGTGCTACCGCTGCGCAGCAACCGTTTCCACCGCACTGTAAAGTACCTAACTGGTGTGAAATAAAGAGTTGTCTATGTCCGTTCGGCCGTTTTCGCAACCAAGTTTCGTAACCAGTTGCGAAAGAGGAAGAAAAAGTATTCTTTCGCAACTGGTTGCGAACAAGGACTTTTTCTTCTTCTTTCGCAACTGGTCACGAAACTTGGTTGCGAAAACGGCCGAAAGGCTCTATGTACCTACCCGTATTTTGACAGTGGTTGCACACGAAAGGCACACGAGTTGTGTTCCGCTTTTGGCTGGCGATAACTTCTACCACCTTCGACACCACGTGCGTGACCGACTGAACTGTGGACAGCAAACACATAAAATATTATTGTACCTACACATTAGTTAATTCTTTTATCTACTCTGATACTATAATAATAGGGGTTAAAGTATGAAATTGCCGTTTTATTGCAATAGGTTCTTTGAATTGACATAGAATCTTCATGGTTTGAGGTTTTCGAATGAAACTTTTTTCAAATGGTTTCTATGATGTTCTTTTTTTAATAAATGTGAAACATTTGAATATCGACTTTCAATTGTTTTTGTTATTCAATTTAGACAAGAAAGATGGATACTGCGAAAATTTGAGTGATTTTTGAATACGAGTTCCGACGCGGAACTAACGCGGCAGAAACAGCCCGCAATATCAATGCTGCGTTTGGAGAGGGAGTCTACTAATGAACGCACCGTGCGATTTTGGTTTAAACGCTTTCGTGATGGTAATTTCGACTTAAAGAACGAGCCACGAGGAAGACCGCCCACACAGGTGAATAACGATGAATTAAGAGAGATAGTGGAAGCCGACCCTAGTCAAACTACCCAGGAATTAGCGGCATGGTTTAACGTTACCTTACCCACAATATTGACTCACTTGCGTCAAATCAATAAAATAAAAAATACGAAAAATGGGTGCCTCATAATCACTCGAATTTTCGCAGTATCCATCTTTCTTGTCTAAATTGAATAACAAAAACAATTGAAAGTCGATATTCAAATGTTTCACATTTTTAAAAAAAAGAACATCATAGAAACCATTCGAAAAAAGTTTCATTCGAAAACCTCAAACCATGAAGATTCTATGTCAATTCAAAGAACATATTGCAATAAAACGGCAATTTCATACTTTAACCCCTATTATAACTTTTTAATCATAACGATACACCTCTACAACCTCCAGCTGGACCAAGAAGGTTGAACCACTACTTTAAAAAAAAAAAGGTTCCAATGAACGAGTCCGCGGCGACGCAACACGCATTTAAAAAACTTTTCAATATTTAAACAAAGTTTGGTTCTGTTTGTAAAATAAATTAGTTAACAGTATTGAAAATAACAGAAATGAGGTCAACATTAACATACCCTCTCCGAGTACCTCCAAGAACGCTTTCTGTCCGGTTTAAATTCAATTTCATAATTGTAATATTCAGAACATCAATAATTATTACAAGTAAAAATTAATTTGTTGATATTCAGCGTTTTATTTGCAATATTATTTTATGTATTATAGTATGAGCGTAGATAAAGTAGTATACGACACTGTACATATAAATTGGTCTTATAACACTCGTTTTTTTAAAACACACTCGTGTTATAAGAACCCTTATTATGCAACAGTATCATAAACTACTATAATGTATTCGCATGTGACTTTTGTTTTGACAGTGTTTTTTTGTGTATTTTTTCTGAGCTACGTATATTTGTAAAGTTTTAGGTAAGTTTAATTTAAGTAATTTGCTGAAATTGTATTAAGAAGTCTATAGAAAAACCGGCCAAGTGCGAGTCGCACCCGCGCTCAAAGGGTTCCGTACCATTATCTATACAACAATCACGTTTGTTGTATGGGAGCCCCCCTTAAATAATTATTTTATTTGGTTTTTAGGATTTGTTGTTATAGCGGCAACAGAAATACATAATCTGTGAAAATTTCAACCCTCTAGCTATCACGGTTTTTGAGATACAGCCTGGTGACAGACTGACGGACGGACGGACGGACGGACTGACGGACAGACAGACAGCGAAGTCTTAGTAATAGGGTCCCGTTTTTACCCTTTGGGTACGGAACCCTAAAAAAGAAAATAATTAAGTAAGTATATATATTTAAAAGACTACTTCTAAGTAACAGTAAAAGACCCTCCTTCTTTTTCATAGGCGAAAACACGCATACAAATAGCCAATTGAAGCGCCTTCATGAACACCAGCGAAGGAAAATATACTCACCTAGATTGAGGAAGGGGATTAGTCTCTCTTTCTTCCCCTTCTTATACACGGCGAAGTACTGTCCGTAGTAGTAGGGCCTCCACTTGTCGAAGCTCACGACGAACCAGACGTAGTTCGAAGCTCCCTCGCGAAGGGCATACGTCCGCTCTGTACGTAGGTCGACGTGGGACGCGCTGAGCTAAAAAATACGGGGTAAAGTTAGTTAAGTACATTTTTTAGGGTCCCATATCAGAAGGGTGCCAAACGGGAACGGAAACGGGAAGACTTCACTGTCCGTCTGTCTGTCTGTCACCAGGCAGTATCTCATGAACCGTGATAGCTAGGCAGTTGAAATTTCACAGATGATGTATATTTCTGTTGCCGCTATTACAACAAATACTAAAAACAGAATAAAATAAATATTTAAACGGGGCTCCCATACAACAAACGTTGTCTAAAGACAGCGCTCGCCATCTAGCGGCCATCTATGTAACCTTCACAGCGCCGATGTCATGTCGTTAAATGTCAATGTTTCGTCAACGCTTCTTGTTGGTTTCTATAGATGGCGCTGTTCTCCAATTCGATATTGGTCTAATATTGTATAGATAATAGTACGGAGCCGTTCGTGCACGAGTCCGACTCGCACTTGGCCGGTTTTTTTTTATTGTATAGTTTACATATATATGCACGCCCCACTGCAGGGCATAGGCTTTCTCAGAGAGAGAGAAAATGGACTTAATTTTAAAAACCAGACGCTAAAAATTACACTCATGCCGGGACTTGAACCCGCGACCTCTGGCTAACCGTGCCAGCGCTCTCCCAACTTTTTTCCCAACAGCAATTTCGAGCGTCGAGGAATGTGAACTTCAGTTAGTTATACTTGAGATTTCCGCACTTAGCCTCAATTTCCGCACTTAGCCTCATAGTTGGGCATTTTGTACGTAGCAAGCGCTCAGGTATGTAGACAATAGGGTTTCCTCACGATGTGTTCCTACGGGATTGGATGCAAGGACCTTTGTTATATTATTTATTACAGTCTGAGTCATTACTCAGTCATTACTCATCATCTTGACTCGCGCCGCTAGATGGCGCCAGTGCCGCGTAACACATTATGCAGTTTGAGCTGAAAATTAACGTTTACTTATAGACATTTCACCTTAAAGTAATGGCCGTATGAACCAACACAGCCCCCCCCCCGCTTTTGACTATGATGATGTAACTTACAGCCGCCGAGCGCGGACGAAAAGTAAGCAGTTAACCGAAATTACGATACCCCGTGCTATGATAATCAGGACATCATAGACATGGAAATGTACAAAAATTTCAAACCTTCTTCCACTGTCCGTTGTTATCCCGAAATCGGACGCCTACGTAGGTGTATCCTGGAGGCACTGCGATTTTCCTAGGACTGGCCCTGTAGCTCTTCAGCGAAGGGTGGATGCCCTCGTCCATGTTATCCTCTGAAATAGATAGGTACATTGCATCAATAACGGGATAAGACACTGAGCGCAGCATGAAATAAAGAGGCAGTCCAGTCAGTGGCGTAGCATAGGTCACTAGTACCCGGTGCGGATTCCAAATTTGCCGCCCTCTTATTTTTGTAATCCATTATAAAAAATTTGGGCATGGTAAAAAGAGTACTTTTATTAGTTTTATTGAATGATTTATTGAATTGAAAAGTGAAATTAACATTTTTTGACATAGGTAGAATATCACAGAAAAATTACAGAGAAAACGTAATAGGTAGGTACCTGGGTATTTGGTAACATAAAAAAAGACGAAAAAAACACTGAAAGAATTTTTTTTTTTTTAATTTTAATTTTTTTTTCTAACTGCCACCTCCGCAGCGCCGCCCCCGGCAAAGTGCCGCCCGGTGCGGACCGCACCCTCCGCCCCCCCCATGCTACGCCACTGAGTCCAGTTCAAAATAGGACGTATTGTCAGTCACAGTGTTGCCAGATGAGGCGATTTGTCGCCATTTCGGCTATCACAAAAAATTAAATGGCGAAGAAAAATTGCAATCAATGGCTACTTGGGAAATCAGAACATATTATAATATGTATTCTTTTGTGTAATAATGTCTTTATTTATTTTTGGATGTGTCATGACGCTGTAATGGTCCGATGGATAATACAAGCGACGATGGACCTCTAATTACACTCAAAAAGGTATTTTAACATGTTTAAAATTTGAATTATGAGACTTAAGAAGAATTGAGGACAATTTTAAAAAACAGCTGCGTACAAACTACAATCCCCCACCTCTTCCCGTGGGTGCTATAATGTGCCGGGACACATTAACAGGAGATGGGCAGCAGCGCCTTCTGCGGAAATGCGATATACTGCGCTCGCCAACCCGCATGCCAAGCGTGGCGAGTATGGCAAATACCCTCATGGCAGAAATCCATGGAGGAGGCCTGAACTGCAGTGGACTTCTTGTGGCTGAATGATGACAAACTACAAGCCACGCTATTTAGGTAAAACGAGTCATTTTATTGCGGCGATTTTCGTCTACATCAGTAAAAATTCACCGATTTGGGCTACAAAGCTTCTTTGTTTTCTTTCTTGAGCTTTCTTTATTAGCTTCTTCTCCGCATAATCTATTAATTGTGAAACTAACAGCTTATACGGACATTAAGTAAACATTTTGTTTTTGTAGTGGATAAAATTTTTTACTTTGACTTTAAAGAACTTAGGCTATTGTTGGGCGAGTGTTTTTCCAAATTGTGGCAACATTGGCCGGCCGGCATCTAGCAACACTGATTATTATTATTATTATTATTAAAATTCTTTATTGCATTTAAACACACAGTTTTGCACATGGGCGAGCTTAATGCTACTTAGCATATGGTAACCTAAGTTATGAAGAAAACATTAACAGGTATGGCAATTTACTCGTAAAATTTTAAATATACTTACTAATTATTTATTTAGACCTAGATATATAAAATATAATAGAGGGGAAATATATACAAATACCACATAATAATAAATAAATACCTACTTGATACAATAAATAAATACATAAACCTACAGATTTAAGAAAGATATTGTGATATACTTATAATAAATTAAGACAAATGCTGGAGATTTAGGTAGTGACGATAAACTTTTGTTTTGAATATTTCAAACTGATGGTCACATTAGCCAAGACGGAGTTAACGGGACGATCTCTTAACCTTTTTGGCCCGACGGCAAAGGGTGGCTCAAAACAGAGAGCAGTGGAAGAGCATGGAGGAGGCATTTTCTCAGCAGCAGGATACAAATTGACTGACTAAAAAAGCTATATGGCATTGAAGAAGAAGAAGAAGAAGACAAAAGACATTTATTATACCAACAAGATACATCACAGAAAAAAAATAAGCAGATAAGTAACATAATATGCACAACAGAAAGAAAACTATATACACAACAGACAAAACGAATAAATAAAATAGGACCATAGATCTAGCCTGTGTCTATTGATTTGTGTTTGCTTATTTCTGTTACTCTTTTTGTGTGCCTACTTGCTGTACGATTTTGCTTTGTAATTTTCTTTATTTGTTCTGTACTTATGTGTGTGTGGAAATGCAAATAAATGGTTTTATCTATCTATCTATCTATCTGTGTATCTAAGTTGCCACAAAAGGCAGCTGACTCAGCGTTGTGCTGAGGAAGTGATCCCTCAGCGCTGATTTTCATTGTATTTATTGTTGTTTTACCTGGAACAGCTGCGAAATATTTCATTAATTTGTTATTACTGTGTATTTATAGAAAAAAAAAACATGTTATAAAATTAAAATAATACTTACGATCAACTGTTTCTGTAAACAAAAGCCATTCATAAATTATTAATTCAACTAGGTAAGTAAATAGTTAACACTGCATTTAATTTGAATTTCCTCATCATCAGCCATTTGACGCCCACTGCAGGACATAGGCCTCCCTCATGGTTGTCCAAGCTTCCCGGTGTTGTGCCGCCCGCATCCAGCGACTCCCCGCCACCGTAACCAGGTAATCTGGTAGGGGGGTTCATAGATAATTAACTGAATTTATTAGTGTTGGAAATGCAAATTTATTTATTAATATTGCAAATGCACATAAATAATGTTGGAATAATGTTTTACCATCGCCTGAAAAATAAATATTGACATTTTAGTTTGAAAAATAAATATAACCTAACCTACTAATTTGTAATTTCAATAAATGGTTTATAAATAAATAAGTATTCCTTACGTTCAAAGTCTGCAAATTAAAGTTATATTTATAAACACGGAATGTTTTTCTTAAAATCCTTGATATACTCGAGTAAAATTTATTTAGTTACCATGCCACATTTCTGTAAAAAAAATTTTTTTAGGTAAGTTCAAGAGACATTGTTTCACATATGTATTGAGTATTCAATGAATTATTTTTTTACGTTAGGAAAAACTGAATAACGTCGTTTGCGTACTTACTTTTCTCTGAAAAGTTTATGTATTTTATATGGTTCTTAAGTATTTTTATATAAAAAAAATTCGTAAGTATTTTTGGGATTGTGAATATTGATCAATGTCACTTAAATGATACCTACGGCAAAGAATGCTGTTCTGGCCAAAAATTGTTTTTTTCTGTCAGCAATATTCTGCTGACGAAAATATTTGTCAACCGATCGAGTGACTTTTGTTGCAAACTCGTTTATTTATACTGCTGACCAAGCTCGTTTATTAATACTGCTGACTAAACTCATCGCTGACTAATCAAATTTCTTTTGCTGCAAGCTTGTTTATTAATTCTGCTGACCACAAGAATTGCTGACTGATCAAATGACGTTTGCTTCAAGCACTTTTATTAATACTGTTGACAAAAATAATTTCTGACTGATGAAATGGGTTTTTGCTGATCAATTTTTTTATGATTAATCAATAATTTTCATACCATCATATTCATCTGAAAAAAAAAGAAAACAAATATTTCATTATTGTTCTATAACATACTAGCTTTTTCCCGCCACTTCGTCTGCCAGGAATGAGTAATTTCCGTGATGAGAAGTATCCTATGTCCTTCCCCGGGACTCAAAGTATCCCCATACCAAATTTCATCTAAATCTGTTCAGCCGTTATTGCGTGATTGAATAACAAACCTCCAAACATCTTCACACCCATTCACATTTCTAATATTACTAGCTGTCCCGGCGAACTTCGTACCACCACAGAATCCGTTTATACAATTCTTGCACAACGCCATTTATTTTTAAAGCACAATGTTCGCTCGCAAAACGCCATCAATTTTAAACTTAAAATCAATATTATCCCACGGGAACGCACTACCGGGATATCAAGTATGCTATGTCTCAATTCAGGTTTTTGTCTATCTGTACGCCATAAGTTTCATGTTAATCCGTTAAGCAGTTATAGCGTGATTGAGTAGCAAACACCCAAACATCCAAACTTCCAAACATCTTCACAAACATTCACATTTATAACATTAAGTAGGAAGAGTGGTAAATCTACAGAAAGGTAGAATATTGACGTCTCCTCTCTCTGGTAGAGTAACCTTTAGTACTTAATTATACGAGATTACCAAACAATGTCAACTGCTTCACATGCCTAAAGCTAATACTCAAAGCAGGTAAGACTTGGTTAAACGCGTAAGCAAAATGTGCGATCATCATCAACCCATTATGTCCCCACCGAGGGGCACGGGTCTCTTCCCTGAGGAAGGTATAGGCCACTCCACCACGGGGGCCAAGTCCGGATCGGTGGAGGCTTGTAGACTAGTGGCTCGTCTACTGTCAGAAGTTGTCAAGCCGCCCTAAGGCCTCTGACTTGGCTTAACGACTGCCATCTATCGACGGCAGCCGGCACCAACAGCTTAACGTGCCTTGCGAAGCACGGAACCGCTTGGAAAAATGCCACTACTCTTTCTTTGGCATAGACGGCGTCCCATCCATGCACTGAACGCGCCCTGTGTTGCTTAACCTTCGTGATCGTTTAAGATCACTCAGGCAGCCGGGGCTACGAGTGCTTCACATGCTTAAAGCCAATACTCAAAGTAGGTAAGACTAGGTTAAACGCGTAAGCAAAATGTGCGATGCGATCGTACAATTTTTTGCTCATAGGTACATCCACCATTAAGTAACATTAGTCCGCCCGGGACGTCCCTCGAGACAAACCAGTTACGGTTTTAGGAGCCAATCAATGTATCAATCAGCCTGGACACGTCCACTGCCGGACATAAGCCTCCCCCGAGACACGCCACTTCCTTCTCTCCTCGGCCACCCTCATCCATTGGGATTTCTCAATAACCATGGGCTGGCAACACACCCGCAGGCGACGGCGGGGTCTGAGGAGAAGAGGGGATGCGCGCCCGCGCCGCGCTGCGGGCAGGCCAGTCGCGCCACTCGGGAAAACGCTGCGTGTTGCGTTGACTCAGTCTTTGTTTTACTCTACTGAACACTCATCCAGCCGCTATCAGCAATCTGCCTTAGATCGTCGGTCCAGCGAGCCGGTGGGTGTCATACGCTGCGTGTGCCAGTTTGTGGTCTTCACACGAGAACCCTTGCAGACCATGGGCCATCGGTTCTTTGGCATAATTATGTGAGATCCGAATCCACAAACGTGTACCTATACCGAGTGAACAAAAGCGGGTGTTTAGTTTAACGTGAAAAGTCAATCAGTAAGCGTTAATTTTTAGCTCAAACTGCGCGGTGTGTTACGTGGCACTGGCGCCATCTAGCGGCACAAATCAAGAGGATCTGAGTAATGGCTACTTTGCTCTACTCAACGATATATAAATATGTGAGATCCGAATCCACAAACATGTACCTATACCGAGTGAACAAAAGCGGGTGTTTAGTTTAACGTGAAAAGTCAATCAGTAAGCGTTAATTTTTAGCTCAAATTGCGCGGTGTGTTACGTGGCACTGGCGCCATCTAGCGGCTCAAATCAAGAGGATCTGAGTAATGGCTACTTTGCTCTACTCAACGATATATAAATATGTGAGATCCGAATCCACAAACATGTACCTATACCGAGTGAACAAAAGCGGGTGTTTAGTTTAACGTGAAAAGTCAATCAGTAAGCGTTAATTTTTAGCTCAAACTGCGCGGTGTGTTACGTGGCACTGGTGCCATCTAGCGGCACAAATCAAGAGGATCTGAGTAATGGCTACTTTGCTCTACTCAACGATATATAAATGAGTTGCACACGACACGTATTTACAGAGTTATAGGCTTCGCCAAGGCGATATGTTTTCGTCGCATGCGGTTTTAGCAAGTGACCCTCTACTATCGAACTGATAGTCGTTGCACGTCAAAACTTACTAGGATAGAACTCCTCGGCCTTCTTCGCCTGATCCATCTGAGGCAGGCTGAAGATGTAGCCGATCTGGCAAGGGTTCCAGTGGTCACACATTTCCCTGTCGGGGTCCAATTCGGTCACGTACTTGTATGTCTGGAAGGAAAGGTGAAATTTAGTGGGTGTCAAGATTTTTTTCAGAGTTCTGTAAAGTACAATTTATGAGAAAAGCGGTTTTGAAAAATAAACCGGGATTCCGGATAATACAATGTTTCTCGCAGTGTTTTGCTGATTTCATCTTTGACCGACTTCAAAAAATAGGAGGAGGTTCTCAGACTTTACCAAAGACGACTATTCATGACGACCATGAGGGGTTTTGCCATAATTGCCACGCTTGGCAAGCGGGTTGGCTTCCAATGCGGTTGGAATCTCAGGAAGATGCTTCTACCCGTCTCCTGGTAATTGATTTCCTTAGTCGCCTTCTACGACATCCACGGAAGGAAATGAAGTTACGCTATTCTTACTCCGGCACCACACGGAACATTATTCTATTCATGAAAGACTATTCATACTGTGTGAATCGTGTTTTTATAAATAACACTGTGTGCTTGGAGTTTTTTTTGTCCATTCTTCTCCAAAATTAGTGACAATTTCAGCTTCTGTGTTACTTACATTAAAAACACGTTGATTTGATTTGTTATTAGACGTCTTACCCTATCCGGATAGTACCGGAAGTGGACGACAACGTCATCGGTGTCTTCGAGAGCACATTTGTCCATAGTGTAGTTGAGGGAGGTCCGCACGGTGGGATGACATGCCACTACTGTGCCATTGTTCGTGTGAGGCAGGTCCGCCCCTTCGACGCGTTGCCCTAAGGGAAATTCGTATTGTTTGTGGTACAGTGAGTAGGTACCGTGCCCGGGAAAGTTAAAAAATATATCATGTTATTAGACCTCACGATCTTTCTGCCAGGGTGGCAGGGGGTGGCCGGTGACAGGGAGGAGTGGAAAGCTAAACGGGAGGCATTTGCCAAGCAGTGGATCACAGAGTCGGTTAATTAAAAAAATGTATACATTTATTGACCCTGACATAGTACAACGACCGGTCCTCCGTTCTAAGGTACTACGACTTGTAAGTTATCTGAGTCGGTCACGACAACTTAAATAATCTACAACTCGTACCTTTGTACCTACTGTGCCTAAGTTGTAATATCTACACTACAGCGAAAATTCGTAATCCTTACAAATCTTTTCAGGGCGTGTTCTTTTCGTAATGAAAAACAATAATAAAAATTACATTGATGGAATCCTGTATTATTTCGACAAATATTCGTGGTGTCCAATGTTTAGGTGCAAAACTGTGAATCTCAATTTTATTTTATTTAATAGGCATCAAAGCGAATTTGTACTGTTAAATGAAGTTATTTTTATTTTAGTTTAATAAAGGCATAAGGTTCTCCATACTCAAGCACGAATTGCGGATTATATCTGAGTCGGTTACGAAAACTCAAATAATGTTCGACTCGTACTGTGGACAGTGTACTGAAGATAGAACACTTTAATACAAACAAAAAAAAGACACTCATGATAGCAGAAGAACAATTTGTTCATTGAGTTGATTGTGACGTAGCACAACGGCCGGTCTTCGGCACCCCGATACGAGCTGTAAATCAAATCGTATCTGAGTCGGTCACGAATACTCAAATAATGCTCGACTCGGGCCCGAATTGTAGGGTTGAATATAGAACACTCACGATCGCAGAAGAAGCACTTATTCATTGAGTTGACTGTGACGTAGTACAACGGCCGGTCCTCGGCACTCAGATACGAGCTGTAAATTATCCGAGTCGGTCACGGCTACTCAAATAATGTTCGAACCGTGCCCGAGTTGTAGGATAGAATATAGAACACTTTAGTAAGTAAAAGAAACACTCACGATCGCAGAAGAAGAACTTATTCATTGAGTTGACGGTGACGTAATACAGCGGCCGGTCCTCGGCACTCAGATACGAGCTGTAAATTATCTGAGTCGGTCACGGCTACTCAAATAATGTTCGAACCGTGCCCGAGTTGTAGGATAGAATATAGAACACTTTAGTAAGTAAAAGGAACACTCACGATCGCAGAAGAAGAACTTATTCATTGAGTTGACGGTGACGTAGTACAGAGGCCGGTCCTCGGCACTCAGGCACGAGTCGTATATAATCTGTGTGGGCTGGATGTTGTCCTCGCACATCATTGTGCCGGAGCCGTCGGGCTCCACCGGCGCCCGGTTCGGCGGGCACCGGTACATGTTGCCTGCGAAGAAGTTAAGGAAAACTGATTAAGTACATACTTATTGCATGAGGCCACGAGCTGGCATTGTGTAAGACTGGCAGCGGATGGATGAGCATGTTCGAGAACAGCTGCGGAATATTAAGCTTTAAAGCGCAAACTTTTGTTAGGGCAGAGCGCCTCCTCCCCTCTCGCCCGGCTAAACGGTTGCTTGTAGGAACGTGAAAAAAATCAGGGCAGCAGCACACCTAACGAAGTTAAAAGGAGGACGATCACAGCTAAGAAGACGAGTGACGCGAGTTTTGCAACTCACAAACGTACCTTTCCTGATGAGCAACGGCGATTTGTTCCGCATCTCGACGATGGTAATCCCCTTCTCCCCGTTCTGTATGGCGGTCATGATGCGCGAGTGCAGCGTCACCCGACGGTCCTGCTCCGCTATGATGTAGGGGAGCAGCTCCTCGGAGAGGACGTCCACTTTCTTCTTGGCTTCGGCGTTCATCTGTTGGAGACAGGTTGTCTGACTCACAATGAATACTAATTTCTTGCTTCTTTACTTCTATCCGAGCCAAACTGTAGCGCGGCTAAGCTTCTGTACACTTTTAATATTACTGCTAGTATAAAATAGTGGCAGTGGGCGGGGCACATAGCACGCAGAACTGATCGCCGATGGGGCCGAATAGTTCTCGAATGGAGACCACATATCGGCAGGCGCAGCGTAGGACGATCTGCCACAAGATAGATAGAAGACAACCGGTCTTTTTGGAAATCCATGGAGGAGGCCTATGTCCAGCAGTGGACTTCTTGTGGCTGAATGTTAATGATGATATAATAGTTAGCTTTAAGAATATTTTATTTGGTGCTGGTCACTATGTGTACAAAAGTCCAAAAAGATTTAAAAAATGGTAAAAAACCCAGGTTTTTGGTATAAAATAAAATAAATATTTAAGGGGGGCTCCCATACAATAAACGTAATTTTTTTGGGGTTTTTGGTTTTTTTTTATTAATAACGGCAACAGGTATACGCTTGAAATATTCGCAGAATATTTAGTTATGTATTCGGTTTAAAAATAAATAATTAAATTAAAATAAAATAAGTATTTAGGGGGGCTCCCATACAACAAACGTGATTTTTTGCCGTTTTTTCTCGATCTTTGTATAATGGTACGGAATCCTTCGTGCTCGAGTCCAGCTCGCACTTGGCCAGTTTTTTCGTTTATTTATTTTTATTGTAACCCTTTGTCTAAGAAGAGTAGAACATAAATAAATAGATTGTACTGTACGCGAAACAGGAGGTAAGTGAATGTGAGTACTGACCCGATCGGCATCCTTGTTGAATTTGATGCCTGTGCCATCCTGCGAATAAAAACTCAAATTAATTATACT
The DNA here is from genome assembly GCA_963969515.1 of Yponomeuta evonymella. Classification (NCBI taxonomy): domain Eukaryota; kingdom Metazoa; phylum Arthropoda; class Insecta; order Lepidoptera; family Yponomeutidae; genus Yponomeuta; species Yponomeuta evonymella. The sequence goes on from OZ018372.1 coordinate 4,451,685, forward strand.
AGAGCCTCAGATCAAGGGGGTCCAGGGAGTAACACTAGCGCCACAGATCAAATTTGCAAAAAGTGTCTGTACAATCTCTCAATCATGTTAATAGCGTTTATATAACACCTGCTCGTCAATGGCATATTATGTGTCATGCAAACTCAACTTAAAGCAAGTCATTTGTGTCTTATGGTCTAGCCGGGTCATTATAAATGTACTGAATTTCATAATCCCCTAGGGAATTATGACATTTGAATTTGGAATGCAATCAACATTGAATATACGAGCTCCTTGCAATCCATGACCAAACGTCAAAATTAGAATATAAACTTTTCATAGAGCCCTACACCAAGAAGAATTTATTCAAAATTAGAATGAAAACTTTTTCTTTTTAATTGTATTATGTTTTATTGCCTCGCAGTGTTTATATAAAGTAGAGTATGCATTTTGGGGATAAAGCAGTGTATTTGTAAGCTTCGCCCGTGAGTTAACCCTAGGATCCCTCGTCCTTGGGGTTCAAAATATCGCCCGAGACATAATACACTGCTTTATCCCCTTCATGCATAATCTACTATTTTAGGACCCGTGGCCCTGAATCTAAGGCGAAAAACCTAGGCTAGATAGCATTAATGCCGGAAACGGACGTTCTTGGCATAAATGCTATCTAGTCCCAGTGGCTCAATTATGCGCACCAAATCCTGAGCGATTCCAATCGCTTAACTGTCAAATTCCATACTAATTTGACAGTTAGAATCAGAATCAGAATTATTTATTCATGAACATAGGTACAAATATAAAAGGTATTAAATATATTTAAGTTCTTACCATGTTCTACCCATTATGGGCGTATGAATATTCATGCAGGCATGCAATAAGTAAATTTCAATAATATTACAAGTCCAAGAGAGATGAAAAATAATAATGTCAATAATATTACAAGTATAAGAGAGGCAAACAATTATTAAAAGGTCACGTAATAACCAAAATTACTTATTATTATTACGATTTAATTGTATTAAATTTTCTTATCACACAAAAAGCCGTTAATACTAGTTAGACGATTGGAATCGCTCAGGTTTTGGTGCGCGTAATATATAGGGGCTGGTTCGTGATCCTAGGTTCTTAGTCGTGGGTTCTATAAATCACTGATAGCATGATTGAGAGATTGTGCTGACGCATTTTGCAAATTTGATCTGAAAAAAAAAGATGATTTTTTTTTCTCGGTGGCGCTAGTGTTGCTCCCTGGAGCCCCTTAATGCAGTCTTAATCAGTGGCGGCACAGAGCGGACGTAGGGCGAGGGCGCGGAAAGGAAGCTTCGTTAATCCAATTCAGTTTCATACAAAATGTACTGGAGGGACGGGACGAAACCCACACAGAAGACACACCCGCGCCGCGTTCTTTCCGCGCCCCCCGCCCCACGTCCCTTCTGTGTGGCCGCTGGCGTTGACTTTAGGTGTCTACTTCCGTGCATCGCGGCCGATCGCAGCCGCGCGCGACTGGTCGTACGTGCGGCTGATGCGGCAATAGTCATTGTATGAAAATGTATGGCGCTGTTTCCAAAGTCTGCGACGGACGCGTGCGGCAGACGACAAAAACGGCGCCATACATTTTCATACAATAACTATTGTCGCATCTCGATCATCGCGCGCGGCGGCGATCGGCCGCGATGCACGGGAGTCTACCTTAAGGCCGTACCATAAATTCTAATCCACATACAAATACAAATACAAATACAAATACAAATACAAATACAAATACAAATACAAATACAAATACAAATACAAATACAAATACAAATACAAATACAAATACAAATACACATACAAATACAAATACAAATACAAATACAAATACAAATACAAATACAAATACAAATACAAATACAAATACAAATATCTTTATTGAGAAATACAATTTGCCACTGTCCAATTTGAAACCATACTAAAAACATACTATTGATCTGTTTCGTATAGTCAGAGGCAGAAAAGCACTATTGGCATTGCTGGGCATTAACCGTCAATTAACGAAGTTAACCTTTCGAATAACGGATTAACTTTTAAGGTAACTTTAAAAAATTTTAACGGACTCCTTAACTTCCATTACCATTTCCCAAGTCCGTTAATCGTTAATCCAGTACCTACTATTTACCACAAATCGGCATCACAAAAAACGCGTTCGGACAAGTACAGTCGACAGCAGGACAATCTTTAAATTTTTGCTGCAAAGTCGTCCACAACGTAGAGCAGTAGAGTGCACGTATGTAAAGCTTGATGCGCTGTCGACTGTACCATTTGAAACTAGGTAGACATGGATGTCTTTCCGGTTTGTGTGAGTGAAAAATCAAACCAATCATATCAATCAAATGAAAAAATTTGATTGATATGATTGGTTTGATGGTTTCATTACTTAGTGCCGACGGGCGCTTAGCGTGACGAGTGTTTTGTTAAGTTCATATGTAAAGAGTTAAAAACGAGCCCCACTTTCAGTCGAGAACTTCAACATATTAATGTTCACGAATATCCACAATATGCTAGACCAATTTACACACTCTAATTATTATACACGTCTTTTTTGATCGTAACCTGTTAACTTCCAGAACCCAAACCAACAGTTTATATAAGTTGATCACTAACGCAACTAAGCGGCAAATTTTAACGGATTAACGATTAACGTTAACTTCCGTTAAATCTTTCGAGATGTAACGCTTTAACGTTTAACGAAGTTAACTTTTTTTAGTAACGGATTAGCGATTAATAATAAAGTTTTTTTGTATTTGTATTAACAAAGTTAACTATTTGATTAACAATGTCCAGCTATGTCTATTGGTCGTCCTTGGCCACGCAGTGAGAGCCACGACTTCTTCTACGAACACACCGCTTTCCCTCAATCCTGTGACCGTATGATTATTATTTCACTCTGCACTCACCACAGCCTGACGTCGGACGATGTTGGCGAGGTACCTGCCCCTCCTGGTAGCTGGAAGTAGCACGCTCCCCGGCACCACCTCGTCACCAGTCTAGACAAGCATTAAGAGATTTAAAACTCCACCGCCACCGCCATTGCATTAGTGTGTATCATCATCCTTAAGGCGGCCCCTCAAGGAGCAATTCCCACACAAACGTAGTTTGGTTTTAATCTACAAACGACATGCCGAATCTCAATGACACTTTACCAATACGTTTAGAGGACACGGTCAATACAGGGTTTGCTCATGCTTACAGCTGAAAAAATAAATTCTGTGTGTGGAAGTGATTATTAAATTATAGCCTCGTAAGACTTTTCATAGAAACTATTCTCAAGGCTATAATTTCTTTCCGATAAGTTTATTTCCAATTCTAAGCACGATCGTTTCTGTCTCCTTTAAACGGATTGGCAAAGTTTCATTGCGATCCGGGGTGTCGTTTGTAAAAAAACCAAACTACGTTTGTATGGGAATTGCTCCTTGAAGGGGACTCCAGGCTCTTCACACTGGCGCCATTTTTTTATGACTCGCGATGCTCATACATAGTAATATCATCATCATCATCATTCAGCCACAAGAAGTCCACTGCTGAACATAGGCCTCCTCCATGGATTTCCAAAAAGACCAGTTGGAAGCGGCTTGCATCCAGCGTCTTCCTGCCACTTGGATGAGGTCATCTGTCGATCTTGTGGCTGGTAATCCTACGCTGCGCTTGCCCATATGTGGTCTCCATTCGAGAACTTTTCGGCCCCATCGGCCATCAGTTCTGCGTGCTATGTGCCCCGCCCACTGCCACTTCAACTTACTAATCCGCTGGGCTACATCGACGACTTTCGTTCGTCTACGGATCTCATCATTTCTGATTCGATCTCGTAGTGAAATTCCGAGCATAGTAATATATTAAATATAGTAATGTATTAAACGGGATATTAAATTTTACCTAATAAATAATCGTCGCAATACCAATCGTTAGAGTAGCAATACCACTCGCTAACTGTGAAGGAAAACATCTTGAGGAAACCTGAGTGTCTGAGCTATTCACATAGCTCAGCGCTTGATATCGCCAATCCGCGATGGGCACGCGTGGTGATTAAGCCCACACTCTCTCCCTGAGAGAAGGCCTGTGCCCTACAGTGGGACGTATATAGGCTGCTTATGTAAATAATCGTTTAATATAATTATACCCGACCCGTTTAATATACCTATTACTATGTTCTAGCGCCACCGAGGAAAAAATCATATCTTTTTTTACAGAAAGTGTCTGTAGATACAATCTCTTACGACCCACGATAAAGAACCTAGGATCACGAACCCGACCAGGCCCGGATTTAGGGGAGGGCAGGCGGGGCTGTTGCCCTGGGGCCTCCACCATGAAAGGCCCCCCCACAATAGACTAATACGTACTATTATTAAACGCTAGTCTTTTATAAGTATAACTTCTGTTTTTTTTTTTTTCAAATTTAAAAAAAAATTCGGCGTCAATTCAATTCAGTTTTTATTTGGAAATAATTAGGGGCCTCCGCTCCTTCGTTGCCCTAGGGCCTCCAGACCTCAAAATCCGGCCCTGCCCATGCCCGTGAACCTGAGGCAAAAAACTTACTACTCACTATTAACACGATTGAGGGTCGGTTTCCGAATTGAGAATTTCATAAGCAGCCTATATACGTCCCACTATAGGGCACAGGCCTTCTCTCAAAGAGTTGGGCTTAATCACCACGCGTGCCCAACGCGGATTGGCGATTTCAAGCGCAGAGGTATGTGAATTGCTCAGACACTCAGGTTTCCTCACGATGTTTTCCTTCACCGTTAGCGAGTGGTATTGCTTCTATTACTTCACAAATGTACATAACTTAGAAAACAAAGTCATAGGTACATGCCCGCACTGGGAATCGAACCTGGATCTCCCGCTTCCGAGTCCAATGTTCTACCCACTAGGCTACCACCCGTGCTAGAGAATTGAGAATTTCACCAAGTACTAATACTTAAGTAACGTTCTGTCACGCCCTTCGCTGAGACATTCTAAGGGCCGGTTTCTGAACTGAGAATTTTACTAAGTAAATACTTAAGTAGCGTTCTGTCAAGGTCTTTTCTGAGAAATTGGTAGAGACAGCACTATAGTTAACCATTTACTTAGCGAAATTCTCAATTCGGAAACTGGCCCTTAGAGACAGCACTGCATGTAACTGCAGAGTAAGCATGTATGGGGGGATCCGCTGTCGACTGTACTTTAAAACTTTAAAATTTAGTTTATTGTTACCTAATACTATTGTTAAAAAAATGTTAAAAGAGTGCGATTAATTCGCCAACAAACTGCCATGCAGTTTGGCGAATAATTTATAAAATTTAAAACTCTGCGATACCAAAGTAAGTCAATAAATTAAAAAAAAAAAAAAAAAGTTAACTATTTACTTAGCGAAATTTTCAATTAGGAAACTGGCCCTGAGAGATTGTACAGACATTTTTTGCAAATTCGATCTGTACCTACACAAAGCTGGTTTTTTTTTTCATGGTGGCGCTGGTGTTACTTCCTAGAGCCCCTTAACACTTACTGGTGGGTAGCCGCATTGCACCGATATAAATAAATACAGGAGCAACAAACAAATTGTGTTCACTCCCATTGTCAAGTTTCTGCTGTAAGTGTTAAATTTTGAATGTCGAGTTTCGTCGGGATACCATTTTTTACGTGGAGTAATACTTATTGTGTGGACCCATTAGTTACAGAGTTGCGTAATTGATTTTTACAGATTGGTTTTACGAGTTTGTTAGGAGAATTGGTTTTGATAGTGGACCAATTACTAACGAACGCTGTGGTAGCGCGTCGGTAGAACGGCGGCCTCACATTCGGGTTGTCGCTTGTTCGAATCCCGGCATGTACCAGTGATTTTGTTTTCTTAGTGAATTTGTAGTGGCAAAATTTAAGCAAATTTAGCTCGCTAAATTTAAAGGAATACACCGTGAGGAAACCCTTTTGTCTGAGGTATCTACCTACATGCCTCAACGCTTGCTACGCGCAATGGCCCAGTTATGTATGAAGTGCGGAAATCTCAGTTCTAAATCGATAAAGATAAAAACCGGCCAAGTGCGTGTCGGGACGCGCAGTGTAGGTTTGAGTAGAAGGAGGGGTTTTGACCTGCTGCACAGAATTAACAACTTTTTTTTAAATCTTAAGAGAAGAAGAAGAAGAAGAATGTCTGTTATACCAACAACACAACAGACAAAACGAATAAATAAAACAGGACCATAGATGTAGCCTGTGGTGTAGGTATCTAAGTTGCCACAAAAGGCAGCTGACTCTGCGTTGTGCTGAGGAAGTGATCCCTCAAATGATCTTTCGTGTCAAAAGCACAATATATTAACAAGGTACATTAATTGTAATTGTTCTGTTTACTTTGAAAAAGTAAAATGTTTTTCGGAGGAGCACTGCTTATCCTAAACCACAGGTTTGTTTTAGGGAGCAGGGTACCACTGCCTTAGTGATAAGGTCACTGTAAAATGTTCCTTGAATAAATTATCTCGTCTCGTCTCGTCTCGTCTCGTCTCGTCTCGTCTCGTCTCGTCTCGTCTCGTCTCGTCTCGTCTCGTCTCGTCTCGTCTCGTCTCGTCTCGTCTCGTCTCGTCTCGTCTCGTCTCGTCTCGTCTCGTCTCGTCTCGTCTCGTCTCGTCTCGTCTCGTCTTGTCTTGTCTTGTCTTATCTTATTTATAAGCTTCATATCTCGCAAACAGAATCCTAAATCGTAAAAGGATCTTTCTACGCCCACCATATTTTTAAGCGACCAATCCAACTATGGTGTAGGCGAAAAAAAAATGCATCTTTGATATACGTTTAGGGGAGGTGCCCAAAAAGTTTTTTTCGACAATTTTTAAATTTGTGTGCGTAATAAATGTGTAGATATATCTATGCCTAATTGCAGCTCTCTAGTAGGTACTTGTCTCTGTGGTAAGCCGCGGGCAGACAGACGGACATGGCAAAAATTATAAGGGTTCCTTGTTAACCACCGAACCCTAAAATATATATATGAACGAACGAATTAACGCTTAGCAAACAACAACAACAAACAACAACAGAGCGTGGTAGCCTAGTAGGACTCGGAAGCGAGAAACCCAGGTTCGGGCATGTACCTATGACTTGGTTTTGTAAGTTATGTACATTGTGAAGTTATAATAGCAATACCACACGCTAACGGTGAAGGAAAACATCGTGAGGAAACCTGAGTGTCTGAGCTATTCACTTACCTCAGCGCTTGAAATCGCCAATCCGCGGTGGGCACGCGTGGTGATTAAGCCCATACTGTCTTTTTGAGAGAAGGCCTGTGCCCTACAGTGAGACGCATATAGGCTGATTATGCTAAACAACATATAAAAAAAATTAAATTTACAAACCAACAACCCGACTGCTGAACATTAACTACTAAGCAGGCGGGACCAACCCAGGTACTAATCTGAGTTATATTATTGAATTTTAGTCCCGCCTGCTTAGTAGCTAATGCTCAGCCAAGGATTTATCGGACATACTTACATACATACGAGCTAAACACTTTACCCTCCTGTTGTTGAAAAAAAAAATGTTGACGAACTGATAACCTCCTTTTTTGAAGTGAGTTAAAAAACTATAGAATTCTAAAGGATCCGATCGGGCCATTGTTCTTTTCAAGGTCATAATCTAACAGGTTAACATAGTCAAACGCAACTTTGCGAGCCTACGATGTATGCGAACCGAAGATCGTAGCAAGCCTACGGCGTAGCAATCCCTCAACTAGGCCAAATGGCTACGAAGCCGCTACGAAACCGTTCGTAGCGTTCATTTTTTTCATGGTACCTCCCCTACACCTAAATTAGGGATGAAAAAAATTCATTCATCCTGTACCGTCAGGGCCGGATTTAGGGGAGGGCAGGCGGGGCTACTGCCCTGGGGCCTCCACAAGGAAAGGGCCCCCACAAAAGGCTAATATGTACTATCATTAAACGCCAATCTTTTATAGTACTTATAACGTCTGTTTTTTTTTTAATTAAAAAAAAAATTCGTCGTATTCATTGTAGTTTTTGTTTCGTATTTTTTATTTGGGAATAATTAGGGGCCTCCGCTCCTTCGTTGCCCTAGGGCCTCCAGACCTCAAAATCCGGCTCTGTGTCGGTGTCGTTAAATTCAATTCAATTCAATAAATCGGTTTGATAGCAGGATGCCCACTAGCACATTTGATTTATTTAACTCAGTTTATCATTATAATATTCATTAATTGTATAGAAGCTCTTTTCTACCAAATACTGGGTAGGTAAGCTTAGTTTTGAAAATATGTAATTTCTTTGTGTATTTGATATCTTCTGGTATTTTATTGTCAATTTTAGCAGTCCTTGCAAAGGGACCAGAGTTTACTACCTCTAATTTTGATGTAGCTGTGGCAAGCCGAGCTTGAGGTCTTAAACCTGCTGGGCGTGTATGTTGGTACATAAGTTGGTGGTAGCGTGGTAGCCTAGTGGGACTCGGAAGCGAGAAACCCAGGTTCGGGCATGTACCAATGACTTTGTTTTCTAAGTTATGTACATTTGTGAAGTTATAAGTAGTAGCAATACCACACGCTAACTGGAAAACATCGTGAGGAAACCTGAGTGTTTGAGGTGTTCACATATCTTGGCGTTTGAAATAGCGGTGGGCACGCGTGACGATTAAGCCCATACTCTCTTCATGAGAGAAGGCCTGCGCCCTACAGTGGGACGTATATAGGCTGCTTATGTAGGAACATTACTTACATAATTTTACACTGGAATTATGTCTGTCTGCATTAATTAAGATTTTTATTTGCGCCAATATATATTTCCTTGAATAAGACAGTAGTTTAATAGGTTAAATAAGATCGATAATGTTTGTATGGACTAAATTGTCGAACTCATTCAAGCTATTAAACCGCTGTCTTTTTTTAAGAAACTGTATACTGGCGCAAAAAAAAATCTTAATTAATGCAGACAGACATAATTCCAGTGTAAAATTATGTAATTTTTTTTATAGTACATATGGTGCTACATTACCGCACTAGTGCGATAATGAGCACTTTACGTGCCTATGTCGAAACTTCAAAGGGCCATATGTACTATAAAACGTTGTACGATACACGTGCGAATAGGTAATTCGTAACTCGTGTCGATATAAAACACTCCCTTCGGTCGTGTTTTAATTTATCGCCACTCATTGCGAATTTCCTACTTTTCGCACTAGTATCGTAATGTACTATTATCTACACTCATTCCATAATCTTCAAATTAAGAATTCAAAGGTAAACACATATTGACAGGCTTTAAACAATACATAACTTTTCACTTCTCATGCTCTAAAAGTTCGTCTTTATGTCGTGCGTAGGCGACATAAAGTCGCTTTTTATGCTCTAGAGCATAAAGTAAAATCTTCGTCGAAGACCAAGGCAATCGCTGCAACAGCCACACGAACATCTTTAACTTCATACAACAACCTCTTTATTTTATTTCGTTTCGTTCGTATTCTAAGACCAAGGCAAAGATACCAACAGCCAAAGTACACAATAAAACTTCATGAAATAAACTTATAATTTGTATTTCGTCTCATTTATTATTTTTTATATTTGTTTATTTTTCAATTTAGTAGATCAGTATAGTTATATATATATATATATATATATATATATATATATATATATATATATATATATATATATATATATATATATATATATCAATATAGATCTTATCTTATCTTATAGTATTTAAGCCATAACAACAACTTATCATAGTTATAAAAAGAAAATGTTTTTATAACTGAGCAGTATGTAACGACCTTAAGTCAGGTGTCACGTCCCTACAGAAAAAAAAAGAAAAAAAAGTTAATTGGCGGGAACCATAATTATTTTTCAATTTTAATTAAATTAGCATTTACTATATTTACATGTTGCTGTTTCATTTCCTCGCAATCGAAGTGAAAAGTAGAGTGTACAACTCGTCCATAAAACCCATTTTACACTCGACTTTATATCTATCCTCGCTCGCAAGCTCGCTCGGATGGATAAACGTCTCGAGTAAAATGGTGCGTTTTATGCACTTGTACAATCTACTATTAAAGAAAATAAAAAAAAAGTATAATATAAAGTTACATATTTTTTTTAAAGTGTTGCTGTGATCACGGAACAAAACTTAAGTTTTTTTTTTAATGTCAAAAGTTGACTATATAAAAAACCTAATTTCATTTTCGTGGTAGGTACCAAAAATGCAACTAAAAATACCTAAAATTGCGCGCGCAAAACTGAGTGCAGACGATTGAATGTCAAGATACTTTTGTCGAAATTGCGCCATTTTGTTTCAAAAATTTAATTTCCTTTGATTCCTTACTTTGAAGATTAAGACATGAGTGTAGATAAAGTAGTGTATGAGACTGCACATAACTTGGTATTAAAACACTCGCGAATGCTATTAAAAAACTCGACAAGGCTCGTTTTTTAAAATCTCGCTCGTGTTTTAATAACCCTCATTATGTGACAGTCACATAAACTACTATTAACAAATTTGGAAATAATCATTTGTATGGGAATCGTCCCACCTTACGGGGATCTAGTGGGCTAACTAGCGCCACCACTGAAAAATAGTTATTTGTTATACAAGAGTGCAAAGTTGCTTTTTTTTGATGAAATTTTGATGACAGAGCAAGCGAAGGATTCTAAAAATTTGAAAATTCGAGGTGAAAAATCTTTGCACTCGAGTGCAACACGTAACTTTTCATCCCACCTCAGCGAGGAAATGACTAAATGCAAAAAAACACAAAGGAGGTTCCGAGTCTGAGTTTATAACAAAATGATTTTATTAAAAAAAGGTAGTATAATAAATTCGGCACCATGGAGGTATAAGTAAATAGGTTTAATGATGTTTTGAATTTACAAACTTAGTGCACTCGATGTTCTAAATTCAATTTACTTTATCCTCTACCGGATAAAAACGGCTTCTGCACTCAGATATCGAAGAGCAAAAATACTCTTTCCGAGATGGGGGGATGAAAAAATCTTAACTTCTTTTACAGATCGTAATTGCAAAAAGTTAATCTTGCTAACAGTGATTTTAAGGACCCGCGACCTTGGTTCTTGAACCTAGGATCACGGACCGACTAGATAGCATTTATGGCAAAAAATGGCCGCGCGCGCATGATTGAGAGATTGTACACACTTTTTGCAAAGTCGAGCTGTAAAAAAGATATGGACTCGTTCACGAAGGGTTCCGTACCATTATCTATGCAACATTAGACAAAGATCTAATTTGAGAACAGCGTCTATAGAAACCAACAAGAAGCGTTTAACATTGATATTTAACGACTTGACATAGGCGCTGTGAAGGTTACATAGATGGCCGCTACATGGCGAGCGCTATCTTTAAACACCGTTTGTTGTATGGGAAACCCCCTTAAATATTTATTTTATTCTGTCATATATTGTTACAGAACTGCCTCGCTATCACGGTCAGACAGACAGACAGACTGACAGACAGACAGTGATGTCTTATTAATAGGGTCCCGTTTGGCACCCTTCGGGTACGGAACCCCAAAAATGGGCTACCTTAAGTATATTTTTTTATAATACTTCTAAAAGGAAGTTAAACACGAGGTAACATCGACGCAATGGAAGAAATCAAAGGAATGCATAACTAGCTGACTCGGCAAACGTCGTTTTGGTATATTATTTGGTCTACGACCTATTCTCCGACCTACTGAATATGCACAAAAAAAAAACATTAAAATCGGTGAACTTTTTGAGGAGTTCGATAACACTGTGACACGATTTTTATATGTTAGATATACCGATTCATCCTAGTTATTGTAAATTCATTGCCGCAGTGTTCTCCTGTTTTTGCAAAAATGTAATTAGGATCGTTGCTATCCCTGCTGAGCGATAGGTAAAGAAGGAGTTCACAAAATTAATGTTTGTATGGCAGTGATACTAAAAATGTAGGATGGCTCTACAGGCTGAGGCGTCAACTCACCCTCAACTAAACTCACCCCGGGTGAGTTGTCACCTTGTGTCAACCACCCCAAAATAGTCAACTCAGCCCTCTTTAATGTTTACAAATTAATTGAATACAAGCTGACTAAAAATTACTGTCTGGGTTGATAAAAAACATTTCAGAAATCCTCCCAAGTACACTGATTCAGGTTTCTTATCAACACTAACACTAATTTTTAGTCAGCTTGCATTCAATTAATTAGTAAATTTTAAAGTGGGCCGAGTTAACAACTCCCCTAAACTTGGTTAGCACAGTGGGTGATTCTACCACTCCAAAATTTACAAGGTGACAACACACCCGCAGGGTGATTTGACGCTTAAGTCATTATACATAACTAGACATTTTTCAATACTAAATTCAATTTTTTATTTTGCAAATAGGTACAATCTATATTTAGTTATTTTTTATTTAAAAAAAAGCACACATGTTGTTGAATCATAATTTGGAATATTGCCAATATGCCCAGGCCCCAATTTAACAATAAAAGTGCACTAGTGCTATTCTTTTTTACTAAAAATATGAGGAGTCCTCTGTGCTGGGGATGCGGGTGCTTCTACTGATGTTACATTTGTTTCAGGGATTATTGGCAATATTCCCGTGCACAGTATAATAAAGCAACAACAACAATAAAGCTTAAAATTCTACAAATCAGGATACAAAATCCACTGGCATACTTTCAATAAGCTTTCGAATTTGTAACGCTACAACAGGATTTTCAGTACAAATATTGTTCGAACTATAAGGAGGGAGTATAGAAACATTCCCCAAATCTATTACGTTGTCATTTTCACTAACAGGTAAGAGGTTTTTCTTCAGCCAGCCAATGACTTTTTGCTTTCTGCTGATGATTTCTTCATTTGTTAGTATTGTTGTTGTTTTTCTTGCTGGTTTTGTGTGTGACAGAGCTGGAGTTTCCAAGATTGTGATCACTGCATGACCCGGTATCAGTATGGTGTTATAGGTTTCTCCAGATGGCACTAATAGGATGATGCTGAAAGTAAAACATGGTTAATAACAGTCAGTCTCTAAAGACTAATGAATGTAAGAGAAATATATTTATTGTGTGTGCTTTTGCAAAAGCAAATAAACTTTTTTATCTATCTAACAAAAACTTCCACACAACACAATCACTCATCCTGGTCCCAAACTAGGATACCCTTTGCTATGGTAACCAGGCAAGGACAATCATGAAAATACACCCATATTGAGGCCATTTGTACACATGTATGGCGGGCCCCAGTGGTAATTGAACTAATGACATCTGGCATGGTAATCAGTCATGTTGATGAAGGGAAACTAGTCAGACACGAAAAACTAAGGACGCAAGCTCTGTGCTACTCACTATGATTAATAGAACTTGAACTTCAAGGGAACAATGTTGAAGAACGCGGGGTAGATATATTTACCTTTTAGAAACCGGATCCATACAGTGTACAAAGCCAGAGTATGTGCAATTTTTAATAACTTCTACGGTAACAAACTTATCGATCAAAGAACTTAGGTAATGCACATTATCCTCCGATTCTTCCCGAGAGCTAGAGGAGGGACCTTCATCCATGTTTTCAATTATTTTCCGCACAAAAAGAATCAAAACAAACCAAACCACAGATTAACTATAATCACAGATACCTACCTAACTTTATTAGTATAATGTAGCCAAGGATACTCTACACTAAATGTAGCAAAACAAACTTTCTTTTTGAGTTTGACATTTGTTTTTTTCATTGTTGCTATTATATTTTTATCTATTTACGGACGATTTACGGCTTATCCCTTGGCCCACTCAAACCAAAAACGCAGCCAGCGACGTCTAGGCGGCACGACTACAGAAATACCAGAAAAAGCCCGTTCCCGTATGTTGTCCGTCAACCTTGAAAGAGGGTGTAGGTAGGTATGTATCTTTAGTAGGGATTGTTGCGCCCGCAGCCCCTATATTTGTTAAGCGCACCTAATCCAGAGCGATTCCAATCGTCTAACTGTCAAATCAAATTAGTCGATTGGAATCGCTCAGGATTTGTTGCTCTTTAGACCCCAGTGGCCTAATTACGCTCACCAAATCCTGAGCGATTCCAATCGTCTAACTGTCAAAATCCATACTAATTTGACAGTTAGACGATTGGAATCGCTCAGGATTTGGTGAGCGTAATATAGGGGTAGATCCCGAGAGTTGTAAGTCCTTACTTATTCAGCACATCAACTTTGATACGGGAGGGAACCCGGCGTAAGGGCGACTGCAGCAAAAATATTTTTAGCGACGAATCGTTTGCGGTAAAGTAAATGCGACGCTCGCCATGCAGCCGATGGACGATTAAAATATTTTTCACCTCACTAGCTCGTAAAAGCTCTGTTTATCATTCGAAATTTGCGTGGAAAATCGCACTTTATCCGCTAGCGTGAAAAGTGTTTTTAAAATTCGAATATTTTTATTCAATAAAGGTTTCGTACAATAAATTACATATATATAGAACCTCATTGGTTTCGTAATAGTTTATATTCTCTGCAGCCAGTCCATTGATGATTGAAATGAAATACTTATTTCATGTCATGCGCCAGCCTCATTTAAAGAATCGCACAGACCGGCAAGAAAATTTGATTTAAAAAAAAAATTTAACTTTCAATATTACTAATTGTAGTAATTTTACTTTTTGAAATAAATAAACAGTAATTTAATATTTATTAAAACTGTTTTTCTTGCACCTAACATTTTTCTCGCTTTAGTGAGGTGAAAAGTTGTGTGTTGCGCTCGGCAGCAAAGTTATTTAGCGTCTCGTACCTTTGAAACCCTCGCTACGCTCAGGATTCTATATTTGAACCACTCGCTTCGCTCGTGGCTCAATCCTAGAATCCTTCGCTTGCTCAGGTTTCAATACAAGGTACTCGCGCCAAAAATTAACTTTGCAGCCTTGCATAACAAATAACTATTGTTATTTGATCGCAACCAACCGGTTTCAACACTAAAAAAGGTGCCTCATTTTCTAGCAACACTGATAAAAACTAAAACGAAAACCAAATGGCGAATTAAAAAAAAGTACCCCGGAAAACGCGTCGTATAGCATCTATTTATTGTGATTTTGTGGAAAACAATATGAAAATAGTGCAAGATGAATCGCTCTTACAACCCTAAATCTGAGAAGCAAACTATCTATGAGATATTTCGAGCATGCCGCCTTTGCGGCGCCGGCGGCGGCTACAAAATGCCTATCATTCAAAACGTTGTCGATCTGGACGACACTGAAACAGAATTGAGGCAAAAGATTAAAGAATGTGTCCAGATTGAGGTAACTATATGTTAACTTCTATCTTTTTCTCTTTATTGTAAACACTATCAACTACTACGCCTAATAACGTCTACCCGAAACATCTTGCTTTATTTTCGAACTATAGACACGATTCTTACCGGATTAGTAATTATAGTATACCTACTGTCCAGATTAGCCTTGGGTAACTCAGGAGCCAGATATGAGAGGACACACATCTCCCTTGCCGTCAACTGTGTCCCAGTTATATCCCAGAGATGTCAACTATATCTGGCTCTCTCACTATACTCTCAACTCAGTACGGTAGACAATCTAGCTCCTGCTACTTTATCCAGCTCACACACAGTGCGCGAGAGCGAGACCGAGATCGGCTAAAATTGGATGCGTTGGGCCGTATTTCTCATCGCAGTAATAAACGAGAGACGAGAAAGGGGTCACCAGACTCAACAAGACTCACCAAGTCAATACAAATGTATTGACTTGGTGATCTTTTTGATCGCTATTGGTACGGATGGCTTGTTCGGTCAACATCGGGCATTTGGTCGCAGTACTCGTACTAAAAAGATGAATGGTAAAGACGATAATCATATATGCTTGTCACTTTTTAATTGGGTTCAAAGATATTTATTTCTCATAAAGAACTTACAGTTCACTTAATTAATAAGAAAACCTATATAAAGTGTCAAAAGTTAATTAATAGATAATACATTTTGATTCTGGTTTGAACTCCTCTTATTGGAATAGACTGATAGTATAAAAAAGAGCGCGTCAGCTGGATAAAGTAGGAGACAGATAAACTAGACTCACTCACCACTTGTGTCTTACGGCTCTTGTATCCAAACACACTCACTCGATTGTATGTCGTATGAGCTAGGATACAAGTGGTGAGCCAGATATGATACAGATATAGTGTGTCCCGGTGAGCAAAGATATGGGTATATCCCATATATCCAACACAACTCTCTCTAAGGACACACTTTGCGCAAGTCTAGTCCAGATCAGTAAATTTTTCCACCTGCTTAGTCAAAATGTGTGAATAATCCTATGCCCATCAGTGGGATTCATTCATCGACATTGAACAGTTCATCTAGTTTGTAGTACAAATTCTTTGCAAAGAAATTGCGGTTAATGAAGGTTTTTTCCCATTTTGTGTCAATACATTGGATGGTTGCCATTAGATAAAGATATTTATTTGTGAAAAATGAGTATGAATAGATGGTACAATAATAAATATTTGTTTTGTATGTTTTGTCATTGTAAACATACAAATTTTTAATAAGAGCATCAAGGAATTTTAGAGCATTGCATCAAGAAATTTTATTGTTTCAAGGTCTGGATAGATAATTCTTTATGTCTAGCACTGAACGTAATAAGTCTGAATAAATGTGTGAATGATTCATTATGTTCCCAGGTGGACGCGGGTGACAAGATGCCGCCGCTGATCTGTGAACTGTGCATCGACAAAGTTAACGACTTCTATGAATTCCTGGAGCTGTGTCAACTTACAAACAAGCGCACGAGGCAAAGGCTTGGTCTACCCCAGCAGACTGCACGTGGAGCGGTACGCTTCTAGCTTATTACCACACATATTTAGATCATATCTTAAACTTTCAATGTGTAATTGAATAAACACAAAACCCGAAAATTGTTTTTTCACTATAGACAAATTCACCAAGGTACACCGTTTGGCATGAGAACTCAAAGAATAATTTAGTAGTTACACAACTTCCAATAAGCAAGTCAATTTGAAATAAAATTAATTAGAAAATTGTGAGCGGTAAGCCCCATATTGCTCTCAACATGGTGCAGAGTTGATCATGCCATGTTGCAGAGTTGCCGCCTAGCGAGCAAAAACATTAGTTGATAAACTGTTATAGTGTTTTAAACAGTTTATATGTGGCAGTAGTGTGGACTGGGATAAAATAATAAAGTTGGTAGAATTATTTCAATCTAAAACAATATTGTGGGATTTTTCTGGAACCTTAATTATACTAAAAACCAGCCAAGTGCGAGTCGGACTCGCGCACGGAGGGTTACCATTATCTATACAACATTAGACACAAAGATCGAGAAAAATCTGCACAAAATCACGTTTGTTGTATGGGTGCCCCCATTAAATATTTATTTTATTTTAATTTAATTATTTGTGTTTGAAGCGAGTATTGAACTAAATATTTTGTGAATATTTCAAGCCATTATTAAGCCTGTTGCCATTATTAATATTGAGCAAAAAACAGCAAAAAAATTACTTTTGTTTTATGGGAGCCCCGCTTAAATATTTATTTTATTCTGTTTTTAGTATTTGCTATATCGGCCACAGAAATACATGATCTGTAAAAATGTCAACTGCCTAGCTATCACGGTTCATGAGATACAGCCTGGTGACAGACAGATGGACAGATAGACGGACAGTGAAGTCTGAGTAATATGGTCCCGTTTGGCACCCTTTTGGTATGGAACCCTAAAAATCAACATGCTTGGTTTTCATACAAATTGCATTGCTCTCTATCTAGTTAAATTCGTCTGTGGAAGGAACTCTGGATGTGAAAAAATGGTTTTCTAGTTTTGTGCTGATTTATTTATATACATTTAATAATTTTGGGTGAGCCCTTAATGAGACAGTGCAGCATTTAGGTGACTACTATCTATCTATTGTATGCTCGAGAACCCACAATATGCTGTGTTTGAGAAAGCAAAGTAAAGAGGGCTGTATGTCACTTTACGTACAGAGTGGAGAATGTAAATGTGTGGTATGTTTTGGCATTTCTTTGTAAAGCATGGTGCATGAAAGGCTCAGTGGAATTCAAAATATGTCACAGTTTTAACATTCTTCTATTTTGACTTCACGCAATAAATTTCCGCCTATACTGACATAAGCTACACATAACATTAGTAACATTGGGGTGGAAAGCATTTTACAAGTGCTGTTTTTAATCGTTCATTTCTTTTTGTAGGACTTAACAGTACACTTATTTTCACTGCAAATGTAACTTTGTAATCCTATATATTTATAATTGTATTATAAATTTGAAGCTCCTATGTATGCAGGCGTGGAATCGATTTGTGTATTTCCAAGTGGGTCCGTAGTATTGCTGAAGTTCCGCAAACTAGAACGAGACAAGAATGTAAGGACCATTGCACACTAGTTGAAGTGGCAGTGGGTGGGGCACATAGCATGCAGAACTGATGGCCGATGGGGCCGAAAAGTTCTCGAATGGAGACCACATTTCGGCAAGCGCAGCGTAGGACGACCAGCCATAAGATGGACAGATGACCTCATCCAAGTGGCAGGAAGGCGCTGGATGCAGGACGCTTCCAACCGGTCTTTTTGGAAATCCATGGAGGAGGCCTATGTCCAGCAGTGGACTCCTTGTGGCTGAATGATGATGATGATGATTGCACACTACGTTTTTTTACGCGCTGCCGACGCGGGGTTTTGATGAGCGCGTCCTCTCCGCATTATCAACGCAAGGATCGTGTGCGAAGGTTTCCACTTAGCCTTGCATTTGCTATTCTATCGGGCATTTTACAGGAGCGAAAGTGTTGACTTCTTACTCACACAGACTTTTGAAACTGGTGGTGGATTCAATGTAGTGATGGTGGTGGTTGGTTTTACGTTTTTACCCAACTGAGAGAAAAGGAAGGATATAATTTGTGCGCTTATGTATGATGTTCATTCATCTGCTGGACCGATTGTGACAATTTAATGGTATTTTGTGGCTAGTGTTCAACATATTCATGACTTAAATAAAGTTTCTGTTAATTAAGTTGAAACTTCTTTCGAAAAGAATAAATGTGGATTCTTTGTCGCTTTCTTACCACATATCTAATCCATTAATTCTGAAATTCATTCATGAAAACAAGGCATCTACGCGAGCCAATCGCAAACAGAGACTTGTGATGTTTAAAAACGGCAGCGCGTCGCAAATAAATGGATAGCTCCCGAGGGCGTCAGAGCGAAAACAAAGAGGCTGTTGTAGAGAATTAAAAAATAATAATTGGATTATAAATACATATTTTTTGATAGGATAAGATAACAAAGAAAGTATTTATTGCGTCATAAAAAAAAAACTTAAAACAAAGTAAGGCTTAACTAGTGATGACATAAATAAGGCAAAAGGTAAGTGGCTCAGCTGATGCAGACCCGGGTCAGTCCCGGGCAGCGCTGGTTTCCAGCCACTGTCTTCCCCCTGAGATGTTGTGCGGAAGTTGGTTTTCGTTATTTTTATTTTTATTACATCGCCATAAGCGGCGAAAACACCATACCTATCCGATTATTGTAGATGCCACTCTCTTTCTCATGAGAGCAGCATAGCGACGCGTCGGAACAAAATGTCCTCTGCTTAATTTCCAGAGTGAGCAAGAGGATTGTATCTTAGGAGTTACCGAGCCAGTCTTCGTGAACGACGACTCGGAAGATGAACCCCTTTTGGGCCCCGGCAGGAAGGGTCTCGGTTTAAAGGTCAAAAAGTCTGACCCGGAAAAGGTTCTCGTTATCAAGGTAAACTAAAGTCCGCGGTGTAATTAGAGACAGAACAATGTAAGAGGGAGAACGAAAAAAACACATTACGGCAACAGTTACACAGAACATTGAACACACTCGCAACTTGATAGAAAAAAAGAATAATCATAATACATTGAAATTAATAAATTTAATCCTACTTATTAGTATTATTATTTTATAAATGTGAAAGTTTGTGAAGGTGTTCGGATGTTTGTTACTCAATCACGCAATAACGACTGAACGGAGTTACATGAAACTTGGCATACAGATAGACAAAGATCTAAATTGAGACATAGGATACTTGATATCCTGGTAATGCGGAGCACTGTATGACTGGATGGTCTCAAAATGTATATATTCTATGAATGACTTTTTCGTTGTGACATAGCTTATACATATTTTTTCATATAAAATTGAATTAATTAAATGTTTAAGATTTAGTTAGAGGAATATATCGCGACTTTGTACATAATGTAAATAACCTAGTAGTGTATATTTTTTTTTATTTTAACTAAGTGGTGTGAAATAATAATTTAGTATACCTACTAATGGTGATACACGCTTGCTAATTTTTTTGTATTAACAGCATAAATGTACCTACCGTGTTTGCTGACAAATAAATAATTGATTGATCGATTGGTCGAGTTCCCGTGGCGTAATGTTTTATTGGTACCGTGACCTTTTCTCGAGCCAAACTCTAAGATATTTATTTATTGCGTTACCATGGTAACAAGAGTCGTATAAACGGATTCTAGGGCGAAACTTAATACATTGAGACACTAGAAAACAGTATACTCTTAATAAAACACTTGCAAACAATGGTCACGGTGTGTCTGTGTTCCTGCAAAAGGCAGCTGACTCAGCATACTGCTGAGGGTCACTCCTCAGCACTGATTTTCTGTCAGCGCCTGTCCCATGAGCGTTGCAACTGTCATATAATGAAGGGTATTAAAACACGAGTGTGAGTTTATGAAACGAGCGCAGCGAGTTTCATAATAGTAACGAGTGTTTTAATACCCGTGTTATATGCAGTTGCATACACTACTTTATCTTCACTAATGCAATTAAAAATTAAATTCACGCGTACGTGTATAATCACAGTGATTTTGCCGCCATTAAAATTTAACCAATGAGAGCGCAGCTGCGCGCTTCAATAAAACGCGACCGACCTGATTGGCCCTGCAATCAAGTTGGTCGCGTTTTATTGATGTTATAATGAGATTTTACGATATCGATGTGAATATTATACCATCATGTGAAATTGCTTAAATTGAGTGTTTTGTTGTCTGCGCTATAACAGTAGTAATTATAAGTCAAGTATTGAAAACATAAGTAGAATGTTACAACATTAGTGTACATAAACTCACGTCTGAATCGAGGCTGTTGCTAACAGTCTTACCTGTAAATAAAATAAAGTAGCCTTTATTTTCCAAACAGAAAAAGAAAGTTAAATTAACATTTCAATTATTATATTACCTATAAACTCTTCTAATTCTTCCTGTCATCGCCACTCCCAACTTTTCTGCGTTTTCTCAATTACACCATATTTTACCTATCTTCCATTATTAAAATGTGTAAAATTACTTTGCTAAATTCCGCCAAAATCCCGCAAGCACCATGCGGTTAGTTAATGCGCCGCCCTCCCCCCCCCCACTTTTTCAGGCAGAAGCAAGACACAAACACACCACCACCGACACCAATACTTGTGTGAAAAAATGCGTTGCGACGCGTTTCGCTTTTTAACACGAGGCATCCTCAAGGTCCGATGGTCGACTGATAAGTGACCGTCACCCTTTTTTTTTTTTGCCCTAAAAAGGGCACCCTCCGGAGGACACGGGGGAGGGAGGTGGTGAATGCTCATGCATAACAGCCCGGGCCCGGCCGTGCTGCCAATGTGGGACTCACAGGAAGTGCGCCTGCCCACTAAACACCACCTGGGGGCTGGTTTGGTCCTAAGGACCCCTAAACCTACATCTTGAGCGACCCACCTCGATGCCGAGGAGGGCAACCGTCACCCCAACACCACTCCGTATTTATGGGCTAGGCCGCCCCGCTCCCCGGTTTCATCATCATCTAACCATCAAACCGGTGACCGTTAAACCGTCAACCGCCTAACGATCATTATTGTTTTGCGCAAAAATAGTGATTGACGGGGAAATAGAGGTGCTGCCCACCTGTTCATTCGGCATTGTAAATGACCTACCCTTAGATAATTTGGAAATTTCCAGCCGCTCAAGTATTATAGATAATCTCAACCCCTTACTGCAGGTGTGTAAAATTTCCAAATTATGGTTATTATTAAGTGCATGGCCCGTATTTGGCAAAATGAGACTTATCCGGATGATTGTTCCGGAAAGCTGCCACATGCTCCCTATGCCGAGTCATGAAACTCCTACCCGTCTGGCCAACATACACTCCATTACATTCCGGACAAGCAATTCAAGTAACACCTGATTCCATACTATATCGTCTATTAGTTTTCCTTAGTCATACAGTACTCTCCTCAACAGCTGTATCCCATTGGAGTACAAAGTTTCTCAAAGTAAGCAATAACGTTTGTAGAGGCTGGAGGATTTTGTTTGCGTGACGCGCACGACGCGTATTTACGCGCGACTTGTGATTAACCACTTTCCAGTTATTTTCTGTCTCGAATTACATCTTGGACTTTAGTGATTTGGGTTTGCTGCAACGGTATAACGTATCTGCAACAGCGATCTTATTTTATTGCTTTTTTCCAAGCATTTATTATTAAACACTCGTCCAACTGCAAAATTGTACAAACAAGACTGAAGTCTCCTAAACTTTGTAGTAATTACTTCTGTCCTTGATTCTGTTAATCCATTGTATCGCAATGAGAATTGCATGATCGTATTATTTCATTGCCGCTTCAAGTCTACGCACACGTATTAAACCTTCTAGGCGTCAATGGTATGAAAAAAGCGGGTGGGGCTGTGTCGGGTTCCACGGCCGTCGGTTTAAGGTGAAACTTCTTAATAAGTAAACGTTAATTTCTAGCTCAAACTGTGTAATGTGTTACGCGACACTGGGGCCATCTAGCGGCACGAGTCAAGAGGATCTGAGCAATGGCTACATTGCTCTACTTATAACGATATATAAATTAATTACACAACACTTAGATACAGAGTTACAGCACTCGCCGCGGCGACATGATTTCGTTGCGTGCGATTTTAGCAAGTGACTCTCTACTGCCGCACTAAAAACGTTAGTCGCAAAAAAAAAAAAAAAACGTCACGTGACCCGACCGTGTGGCTGTCGCTGTATTATAATGCGCTAGCAGAATCGAGGCCCTGTTTCATGTCTGTTCAGTTTACGTCTTGTTCATTGCAGTCGAGTGCTTGGTGTGACAAAGAAGCATGGAATTAGTTTGTCCTTTTACTGTTTGCATGGCGTGCGTACTGCATCTTAGTGCCTATATTATGTATTTAACACTGCTCGGGCGAGGATTAACCAAACAAGCTTTGTATACGGGTTGGTGTTCGGTTTTAAGTTGCGTCAAGAAGAGGGGGGTGATTCTCAATTCGTTATTTTTTTTTCTATATGTTTAGGAATTCTATACCACACTGTCCGATTTATTATTATTATTATTATTTTTTTGTTGGAAAGGCGGCACTTTATGGGTGATCCCATTTAAATGTGGACAAAATCTGTTGATGATATCCATTATAAAATCATCGAAACCTTATTTTTAATACCTTATCTTGAAGTTGTTTGTTTTTTGTTGTTAAAAAAGTAATTATTAGCTTAGTGTAAGTTTATTTCTCGCATAGCAATAAACACATTGTTGCTTTCTTCGTTTGTGTATGTCGGTCCGTTATTTCTTAAGTTCACTTAATAAAATATACGTATATTTGTCAATTGTTTATTACACTATAACTTGTAAACGCTGGAAGTGGGTGGTATTGTCAGAATCCTTATATCATCAATTGGCAGTCGCCTTTCTTGTTAGTGTAATAATTATGTTACCCGATTACTAATACACAAATCTTTTCCCTTATTTCTAGCTCGAGAAGACGGACCAGAAGCTCAACCAAAAATCCGCGTGCAGCAAGGACGCCAAACAACTGCCCCGCAAGGGACGCGTCCCCTCCCCGACCCCGCCAAGGTCCCCTGTGCGGAGCAGGGACACTAAGCCTCTGTCCCGAAAGAACACGCGCGTCTCACCATCGCCTTCTTCATCGCCTCTCCGCGTAAGAGACAGTGGGCCACTGTCCCGCAAAACTCGCGTCACGTCACCTGCACGCGTTAGAGTTAGTGGTCCACTGTCTCGCAGAACTCGCGTCCCGTCGCCTGCGCGCGTTAGAGATAGTGGTCCATTATCTCGACGAACTCGCGTCCCGTCGCCTGCGCGTGCTAGGGACAGTAGGCCGCTGTCCCGCAAAACTCGCGTCCCATCACCATCGCCGTCTTCGTCGCCTGTGCGTGCTAAGGACGGTAGGCCTCAGTCCCGGAAAAACACGCGCCTCCTCACGCCGTCCCCGCCGTCGTCGCCCGTACGGGGCCGGGACAGTCTGTCCCGGAAGAACATCGGTGTCCCGCCGCCGTCCCCGCCGCGTGGCAAGCCGCGGCCGGCGTCACGCAAGGTCCGAGTCCCGTCTCCGCCGCCGTCCCCGAAACGCATCACGAAAGACACGCGTGAGGACGATGAGAAAAGCAGTCGGTCTAGTAAGGTACGTGGACGTTTGCGTCCGTTAAGGCTTCTTTTTACATTTACAATCCATGTTAATTTTTGTATTTAGTCGTCAACAAGGTTATAGTTTCATCATCCCTTATAGTTTCGCCATATCCGTCCGTCTGTCGGTCTGTCTGCGGCCTAGTTCAGAAAGCTGAAATTACTTTGATGAAGTTGTTACTTGTGAAAAACTCCTTCTACGGAACCCTACACTGCGTGTGGCCCGACACGCACCTGGCCGGTTTTTTTAATTCTTAATGCTTTGTATAATATATATGTCGCGGTAAGTTCATGAGTCATCCTTCGTTATCCAAACGGGCCCGACAAGCGAATTTTAGTCGGTTTTTATAATCTGTGGTAAAGACAGCTGTACCTATACTCTGTGGAGTGTCATGTCAGTAGTACGGTGTCCGGCCTCTGTGTGGTTGACTGCCTGCGCCAGGCCCTTAAGTCTAATACGCGCATAGTTTTTCGATAGAATCATAATATAAGCACATCAATAGTTGTTATTTTTCTATTAATTTGATAGTCTACAAAGCAATAGCAGGACAATGGCTCAACCCGCGCTAATTAAATAGATTATCTGTCGCGAACAAGTTTGAATCGCGCGAGGCGCCAAGTTAAGTTGCACGGGTTATACAATTGGAATGCGATTGGTTACTAGACTACCAATCTCGTCATTGAAACAACCATTACCATACTAATATGACTATATTGAACAACTATGCTTTTTAGAGACTGGCCCCTCTAGAGTACGCACGGAAAATCTAATACATAAAAATCTCGTGTCACGGTGTTTGTTATCGAACTCCTCCGAAACGGCTTCATCGATTTTTAGGATTTTTTTTTTGTGTATATTTGGTAGGTCTGAGAATAGGTCGTAGGCTCATTGATACGGCAAAACAACGTTTGCCGAGCCAGCTGCAACGGTGCAAACCTTCTTGCACCATTTCTGTTATTTTCTTCATTCTGTCCTTATCATATCACCGAATGTGGATGGGAGGGCCGGTAAGGGACGACCCAGACGGACATACTTCGACCAAATAGAGGATGTATTAACAAAGGGTAAGATAAAAAGTACCCGAAACCGGCGTGCGTGCATGCAACTACTAATGAATGTTGAGGAAGCGAAAGTGATCTGTCAGGATCGTAGCAAGTGGCAGTCCCTGGTCTCTGCCTACCCCTTTGGGATACAGGCGTGAGTTTATGTTATGTTATGTTATGTCCTTATCATTTTAAACTCAAAATTTAAAATGACGTCACCCATTTCTACGTTTGTTTTAGCATGTTCTCATTGCTACTTCACCCTTTGAGTACAGATCGTCTCTGACAATGATCTACTTGTGAATTGCTTATTTTCCTATTTTTCTTTTGTTTTGATCGAAGTTTTCTGTTTACCACCACTTATCTACGTTTTCCCGAAATAAAACCACAGTAATTGAAAGTCTACATTTTATTATCTTATCATTCACATCGAGAACCCTTCATCTATAGCGAACCCGAAGTAAAGTAATGCGAGCTAAAGGTACTTGTTTATTTTCTATGCATGCGGTGTTTATCTGTAATTATTTGCACATCTAGTTTAATACAATATCATTTCTCATTAAGCATGTAAGGATGTCGCAACTGTTGATAAACCAAATAAATAAATAACAAAAAAAAAAACGCCCGCTAGAGTGGCGCCCAACGTGGGGCGCCATTCTGCCGGGGTTCGGTATAGATGCAGGATAGTGAGTCAATATAAAGTAAAGTAAAGTAAAAAATTGTTTATTGCACTAAGAGTATAAGCAGTAGGGTGTATATTAGGTGTTGAATAGTCTAAGATCTAAGAGACTGCGCTCAAACTGCATTACTGTATGGTACCCGGCTGCCTTTGACTCTATATGCTTCACGTGTTCTCTTCACGATTGTTTTGTTGTATCTCTGTTTCCGTGTGGCGTACGGATTAAGAATAGCGTCACTCCATTTCCTTCCGTGGATGTCGTAGAAGGTGACTAAGGAAATTAGACTAAGGAGATTCCAACCGCATACTGCGATCGCCAACCCGCCTGCCAAGCGTGGCGATTATGGCAAACCCCTTCGTGGTTAGAAAACCACGAGGGAGGCCTATGTCCTGCAGTGGGCGTCGAATGGCTGGTGATGATGATGATCTCTGTTTTGTTGACGTTCGTGTCTTTTGTTTGTGTACCTTTTTTTGTGTTTCTGTGACAATTTAAATAAATATCCTCTTTCTTTCTTTCAAACTAAATCTTCGTGTATTCCGCCACATGTGTAACAGTTTATTTTTGTTGCGTTTCAGTCCGACATAATTGGCCTTAAAGTCAAAAGGCTCGAACTTACAAAGGCGCAAAAGGGCATTCTGAAGAAGGAGCCGTGGCCGACGGAGAAGGAAAAGGAGGTTAGAATTATTTGGGTGCCATTGAGACGATCACCAAAAAATCCGGTTTTTGGCCGGCAAAATAATCTTTTCTGTCAGCAATCAAAATGTTTTGAGCTGCTACTGCTTAGGGACGTCAGAAGGTACAAAATCTGGCTGCAAAATAATCAAATTCAGCTGCAGAAAATTCCAAATTGAATGGAAAATTATAAATTCATCCGCTTCCAAATTGTTGTCTATTAATGTTAATTTGCCGATTTTCTGAGCACGTGTTGCTACTCATTAATTTATTAAGCTGACCAAAATTTATTTATTTGCTGATTTTCTTGTCCAAACTAATTATTCAGCAGACCAAAATGATTTTATTTGCTGACCACGTCATTCGTTTATTTTGCTAATCAAAATAATTACTGAGCTGACCAAATGTTATTTATTTGCTGATTCTGCTGGCTAAAATAATTATTAAGCTGACCAAAACGAAGTTAGTTTTTGACCACGTATGACTCATTTATTTATTCTGCTGATCAAAAATAATTATTAGGCTAAATTGATTTGCTGACCCGACCATGTGCTACTAACTTATGTTTTTCTGACGAAAATAATTATTTAGCTGACCAAAGTAAATCTATTTGCTGACCACGTGTGACTCATTTACTCTGCTAATCAAAATAATTATATTAAGCTCCCCAAAATTAAAGCGTCCATGTAGCATTTTTAAAACTTAGAGCATTTTTTGGGTTCCATACCTGAAGGGTAAGACAAGACCCTATTACTAAGGCTCCACCGTCCGTCCGTCTGTCTGTCACCAGGCTGTATCTCATGAACCGTGATAGCTAGACAGCTGAAATTTTCACAGATGATGAATTTCTGTTTCCGCTATAACAACAAATACTAAAAACAGAATAATATAAATTTTAAGCCGGGCTCCCACACAACAAACGTGCGACTCGCGCTTGGCCGGCTTTTTTTTTTCAATTATTATTGTGTTACTTTTACTAAACTAAAGTCTGAGGAATTCTAGTTCACATCCCGCGTCCCCCGCTAATGAGTCCCGAAATACGTCCATGTGAAGTCAAATCCATTTGTTCAAGTTGTTTGTCTGGCTTTATAACTGATGTAGCCGTTGGTTTTAGGTGGAGGAGCCGCCAAAACTTGCGAAAAAAAGGCCCGCAGAGAAAGATAGCAAGCCCAGCCCAGTACCGGTGAAAAAAGTCAAGTTGGTATCGTTATTTTAGTTCTAGTGACATAAAACAGCACAGGAGGCGATTCCCATAAAAGTCTAGTTTGTTTTTTAGCGTTCCGTACCTCAAAAGGAAAAACGGAACCCTTATAGGATCACTTTGTTGTCCGGCCGTCCGCCCGTCTGTCTGTCAAGACCCTTTATCTTGGGAACGCGTGGAGGTATCGAGTTGAAATCAAAACCATATACTCGGGTCTACAGTCCCTCGATGCTGTGAAAAAAATCTAACTTCTAAGTGGTATCATTTTGTTGTCAAACTTCCAAGTTACGGCCGTTTATGCCGCAAAAAAACATATATTTCGACACTCAGGGGAATAAAAATTCATAGGGTACTTTCCGTTGACCTAGAACTATGGAATTTGGCAACTAATACCGTCTTATACTACAAGTACAGGGGAAAATCTAAAAACTGTACATTTTTAATTAAATCATAAAAAAAATTGTCTGAAGTTCGGGAAAAGCTCTGAAAAAACTGCGAGACTCGATTCCTGAACTATTACTAATATATATAGCTACAATCCGGTATACTCACTGACTGATTAAAAATGATTTTGATGGAGTTGTTAGTTTTGTAAAGCAGATAAAATACCCTCTTTCTACGGAACCCTATATTGCGCGTGGCCCGACACGCACATGGCCGGTTTTTACAGATAGTTTTTGCAAAGTGTCAGATGGAACTCTCAGTCATGTTAATGAGGTGTTCACATGCCTCGGCGCTTAAATGGCCAATCCGCGGTGAGTCTGTGGCCTACATAAATTTGTTAAATTCTCATATATGTAGTTCCTGGTGTACATACAATAAAGAATAATCTATATACAGCAGGACAAATAGGTTGCATTATATATCCGGTCTAAATCAGCCTAAAGAACACTCCATGACGCGTTGCTATAAACATAAACATTTACCTGCCAAGCGTGGCGATTATGGCACAACCACTGATGGTTATGAAAACCAAGAAGGAGGCCTGTGTCCTGCAGTGGGCGTCAAATGGCTGATGATGATCATGATAATGAAACATTTACACACAGGCACATACATTGCTTCTGGCCCCACACTAGGATACCCTGTGTCGTGGGAACCAGAAACAGCGACATCACAAACGTGTAAACATCCAAGACCTGGGGCTTTATTATTTTTTTTTTTTTATTTGACCTATGATCACACGGACGATATTTTTAGTGTTCTATTATACTACCACACTGTATTCAATTAAATTCATGTCATTCAATCTATTTATTTCAAATATAAAAGATTTTTAATATTGATATGATCACTATAAGATGTTGTTAGGTAAGCTAATTACGTAATAACTTAACACAGAAGGACCCCTCAGTAGGGACTGAATAAATTAACCGACTTGGTATTGCATGGCTCTTACAACTTCTTACTGTAGAAGAACTGAGTTGCGAGACTTGATTTTTAAGTTATTTTTTTTATGGCTCTTATTTTTGCAATAACTTTGGCCTTTGCATCTACGTCATGAGATGATTTATACAGCGTCCAGCACCTTAACTCACACTAGATGGGTGAAGGGACCACTCGGACGCTGCTATGCCAGGCATAGCACCTGGGACATTGTTTTTTAGACGGACTAGGCTTGCCCAGCGCCCAAACCATCCTGACAGCTTAGTCCGACTAGCCCTAGTCTGCGAACTTGTAGCAGCAATGCCACACGCTAACTGTGGAGGAAAACATCGTGAGGAAACCCGCCGCTTGGTTGGCTCCGCACGTATTGACTTATTGTAATAAGGCAACCTGATAAATATATTTGTTTTTGTAACTAACTAACGTCATTTCCCATGGCAGACCAGCCACGCCGAAGCCCCCGCCGCCGGTGGAGTGTAAGATCTGCCACGTGCTGCTCAAGACCATTGGCGCGCTCTCGAACCATCTGCGTACACATTACGTCACCTACACCAATCCTAGGTGAGTTACTGAGCCATTACGTCACCTACACCAATCCTAGGTGAGTTACTGAGCCATTACGTCACCTACACCAATCCTAGGTGAGTTACTGAGCCATTACGTCACCTACACCAATCCTAGGTGAGTTACTGAGCCATTACGTCAACTATACTAACCCCAAGAGAGTTACTTGGCTTTTACGTCAGCTACATCAATTTTAGGTAAGTTACATGGCCTGCATGTCTAATCAGCTGCATCAATCCTAGGTGAGGAACTGAGCCATTACGTCAGCTACACCAATCCTAGGTGAGTTACTTAGCCATTACGTCAACTATACTAACCCCAAGTGAGGGCTTTTACGTCAGCTACACCAATCCTAGGTGAGGAACTGAGCCATTACGTCAGCTACACCAATCCTAGGTGAGTTACTTAGCCATTACGTCAACTATACTAACCCCAAGTGAGTTACTTGGCTTTTACGTCAGCTACATCAATTTTAGGTAAGTTACATGGCCTGCATGTCTAATCAGCTGCTTCAATCCTAGGTGAGGAACTGAGCCATTACGTCAGCTACACCAATCCTAGGTGAGGTACTTAGCCATTACGTCAACTATACTAACCCCAAGTGAGGGCTTTTACGTCAGCTACACCAATCCTAGGTGATGAACTGAGCCATTACGTCAGCTACACCAATCCTAGGTGAGTTACTTAGCCATTACGTCAACTATACTAACCCCAAGTGAGTTACTTGGCTTTTACGTCAGCTACACCAATCCTAGGTGAGTTACTGAGCCATTACGTCACCTACACCAATCCTAGGTGAGTTACTGAGCCATTACGTCAACTATACTAACCCCAAGTGAGTTACTTGGCTTTTACGTCAGCTACACCAATCCTAGGTGAGTTACTGAGCCATTACGTCACCTACACCAATCCTAGGTGAGTTACTGAGCCATTACGTCAACTATACTAACCCCAAGTGAGTTACTTGGCTTTTACGTCAGCTACATCAATTTTAGGTAAGTTACATGGCCTGCATGTCTAATCAGCTGCATCAATCCTAGGTGAGGTACTTAGCCATTACGTGAGCTACTACAGAATAAATGTGGAGTTTCTTTGTTAGCTTCTTCTCCGCATAATCTATGAATTAATAGATTATGCGGAGAAGAAGCTAATAGCATTGACATTCATTAAGTAAACATTTTGTTTTTATAGTGAATAAACATTTTTGACTTTGACTTTGGTACCAATCCTAGTTTATCCTAGGTCAGTTATAGCCATTACGTCAACTATACTAACCCCAAGTGAGTTACTGGGCTTTTACGTCAGCTACATCAATTTTAGGTAAGTTACTTCGCCATTACGTCAGCTGCGTAAGTGTAAGTATAAGTGAGTTATGACCCCAATTTCAGTGTTCTTTTATGTTTGTGATGTCCTTGTCAGAGCCGAGGGTTTCATTACTCTACAATTCGTAGTTTATTACGACATTTCGATGTACATTGCGCAGCAGCCTTCCTACTCGTTACTCTGTTAATCGACTTTGCAATGTATTTATTTTTAATTTTTTCCACACAACACAATCACTTGTCCTGGTCCCAAACTAGGATACCCTGTGCTATGGTAACCAGGCGGGGACGTCACAAACATGGAAATCGACCAAAACGAGTGATTGTGTTGTGTGGAAGTTATCTTTCTAATTAGCCAGTAAACAGAGTACTGAGAAAATATAACGTTAAACTTCAGTAATCGGTGAGTTTGCCGCGTATCAATCTATCTACCTATACATACGCAGCCCATATACGTCGCACTGTAGGGCACAGGCCTTCTCTCAGGGAGAGAGTATGGACTTAATCAAGTGACAGGAAGACGCTGGATGCAGGCCGCTTCCAACCGGTCTTTTTGGAAATCAGTGGACTTCTTGTGGCTGAATGATGATGAAACTATTTATTATTTTTATCATTGTATCTGTTGTCCCCAGACTGGCATGCAACGCGTGCGGCGAATGGTTCGACAGCCCGGACGATGCGCAGGCGCACCACAAGACGCACCGCGCCGCGCACACGCCCTACCGCTGCGAGAGCTGCTTCGACAGTTTCAGCTCCTACGCCGCTTTCAACGAGTAAGTCCACCTTTTCACCTTGCCTATCACAAGCTCAATCAGTCAACCAACCAGCCCGTACTCGTTAACTGCTGGACACAGGCCTACCCCAAGGCTCACCGCTTCTTTCTGTCCTCGGCAATGCTTTTCCAGCCGCTGTCAGCGATCTGCCTCAGAGCGTCGCTCCAGCGAGCCGGTGGTGGGCGTCTTACGCTGTGTGTGCCAGTCCGTGGTCTCCACTCGGAAACCTTCGCACCCCATCGACCAACGGTTCCTCGGCAAATGTGACCAGCCCACTGCCGTTTCGACGGACAGTCGTTAAATAAGTCCATAAGAAATTTTCTGAATGCCATTGGAAATTTTCTGCAATTTTCAGCTGGTATTTGGTGCTTTGTATTTCGAGATAGGCAATCGCCGGATGTCGTAGAAGGCGACTAAGGAAATACATTACCAGGAGACGGGCAGCAGCGTCTTGCTGAGATTCCAGCCGCATACTGCGATCGCCGACCCGCCTGCCGAGCGTGGCGATTATGGCGAAACCCCTCATGGTTAGGAAAACCATGAGGGAGGCCTATGTCCTGCAGTGGACGTTAAATGGCTGATGATGATGATGATGAGGATGATGATGATGAATCTCCTTTTCCAGCCGACGCCACTCGAACCCTATAATGGTCGCACCCCGTTTGTCTGCGGTACCCTCTACCGACCCGGGTGCCTTGCGCGTAATGTTTTCTGAACGCGCGACGGCCATCTTCGGTTGTCATTAGTGTTTAATTTTCCGTCAAAATACCACACTCGGTCACAGTGCTTAGGTCTTCGTCACGTAGCCAACAATATCCTTGGGAAATGTCGCGGTTTTTTCGAGCTACATTCTAACTGTGGCGCGCAGCGTTCAGCGCTTTTTACTCACAGGTTGCTTGCAAAAATAGTTATTTACACAACTAGGGCCGTAAAATAAAGAAAGGCCGATATCGCAGAAGTATACGTTTCTACAATAAGATCCCCCGAGGATATAATAAGCTTGCCAGAAACGCGGTTCAAAAAATGTGTGAAGCACACTTTGTGCCAAAAAAGCTACTATAACATTAAAGATTATTTAGATGACAATGATGTCTGGAATTAAAGCCAGTTCAATGCATGAGTTTTAGAACATTTATTTAAATCCTGTAAATTAAGGACTTGAAAAGACTAAGTTTGGAGTTTTTTTGTCCATTTTTTCTCCAAAATGATCTAGATTTTGAAATGGACACCTAGTTTAACTTGTAACGTTCATTAAGTCGCAGTTTCTGTGCTACTTTGAATAAAAAAATTTGATTTTGATTTTGATTTTGAAATCTGAGCAAAAAATAAATCAGCTGTTTCATACATTTGGTGCAGTAGGTACTGCTTCTATCTTTGTGTGAAACAGCTCATTTATTTTTTGCTCCGATTTATTTGGCCCCATAGTAAAAGTTGTTCATATTCATGAGTTTTAAAGTCTGGCAGTTGACTAAAATGCCACCCGGTATGTACCATCTAATCAGTACTTAAATAACAAAGAGACCGACGAGAGCAGGAAGTTTTCTCTTTAAGAATCCTCTAACTAAAGCCACTAGGCGGATCGGGCCGGGGCGCATCGAAACGCAAAACTCCACTGCCTGTTTAGTCACTATTGCGCTGCGACCCACCCCCGCACCGACCCGCTGCTAGTGGACGCTATTTCATATAAAATAAAATACATCACATAAACATTTACATACAGGCACATACATTGCTTCTGGCCCCACACTAGGTTACCCTGTGTCGTGGGAACCAGAAACAACGACATCAGAAACATGTAAACATCCAAGACCTGGGGTTTTTTTTTGTCCCCAGCCGGGATTCGAACCCGGGACCTCTCGCATGGTATGCAGATGCACTACCGCTGCGCCACGAGGTCGGCGTTACATTTATTTCAGGTTGCAAGACCCTTATTAACACAATAAAAACAACAAAGAAAGATAACAATTACACTGCTTTAAGGTCGCCTTTGTACAAAATTGTTTTTTTTAGTGCAATATAGTACATCACACAACTAGGGCCGTAGAATAAAGAAAAGCGGATATCGCAGAAGTTTAAGGCCCGAGCCGCAGGCGAGCGTCATAAATATGCGATAGAGGGCTTTCTATTTTACAGTCCGTGTTGTGTACACAATTTTATGTCGTCACTTGGCCTCAAAGTGGGTTTTCCCGTACGCTTAGCGTGCGGAAAAACCCGCTTTTTGGCCAGGTGTGGCATAATAGTAGTTTATGTGACTGTCACATAATGAGGGTTATTAAACCACGAGCGAGATTTTAAAAAACGAGCCTTGGCGAGCCTTGGATAGCATTCGCGAGTGTTTTAATACCAAGTTATGTGCAGTCTCATACACTACTTTATCTACACTCATAATGAAATTTTTGAAACAAAATGGCGCAATTTCGACAAAAGTATCTTGACATTAAATCGTCTGCACTCAGTTTTGCGCGCGCAATTTTAGGTATTTTTAGTTGCACTTTTGGTACCACGAAAATGAAATAAGGTTTTTTATACAGTCAACTTTTGACATTAAAAAAAAACTTAAGTTTTGTTCCGTGATCACAGCAACACTTTAAAAAAAATAACTGTAACATAAAGTGAAAAATCTGACCTTTAATGTAACTTTATATTAAACTTTTTTTTTATTTTCTTTAAAGTTATGTATTGTTTAAAGCCTGTCAATATGTGTTTACCTTTGAATTCTTAATTTGAAGATTATAATATGAGTGTAGATAAAAGAATTTTTCAATTCAATTCAATTCAACACTTACCAGCAGGTACCTGAACCTTCTAAATACGTCCGAACCGTCGCATATTCATACAGGCAATCTATCCTACCCGCAATAATTGGGTATTTGACAAAATATCAAATGAGTTACTTTTAAAACGGAATTTTGTATGAAAATACTGGCTTATGACGTCACATTTCAGAGCACTCTTTTTATGTTTAATCTATTTAAAAATTGTTACAACCAGTAATTGACTAAAAGAGATACACTTTCCGAGATGTTTTGTACTTTTAGTTTTAATCGAGCATATGAAATAATTTATTGTCGATCGTGTCAAATACCGTATTGGGGGCGGCGTCGGTGGCGCACTAGGGACGCTGCGCGCCGGTATATAAATGCAGGCAGGCGGATTCTTGCGTCGCGACGCGCCCCGGCCCGATCCGCACAGTGGACGCCTGTCTTAACAGTTAACACGTGTCGTCGCGTCCGTTTACCGGCAGGCATCACGAGGGCAACTCGTGCGGCCGCTACACGGAGTTGCCCGACGTGACGTGCGCGGCGTGTCTCCGCGCCTTCCCCACGTGGCCGCTTCGCGACGACCATCGCTGCCCCGGCGAAGACGGCCGGCCCGGCGGTGAGTACTGTAACGCTCTACTTTATTAAACTCCAGATTTAAGGAGCAAATATTAGTTTTATTGCTCGGGATCGGCTGACTTCTAAAACAAAGCGTAACGATTTCCTTCTAAATATTCAAAAGATGACTAGAATGCTCTGCCAGCCAGCTTCTATAAAGAGGAATTGTTACACTACACTCGCTAACGGTGAAGGAAAACATCGCGAGGAAGCCTGAGTGTCTGAGCTATTCACATACCTCAGCGCTTGAAATCGCCAATCCGCGGTGGGCACGCGTGGTGATTAAGCCCATACTCTCTCCCTGAGAGAAGGCCTGTGCCCTACAGTGGGACGTATATAGGCTGCTTATGTTACAGTACACACAGATATAACATAAACTCACACCTGTATGCCAGAGAGGTAGGCAGAGATCAGGGACTGCCACTTGCTACGATCCTGACAGATCAGATGAGTATTATTACAGACAGATATAACCCGATTTACTTAGCTAAGAACGCTAGGTTTTAACCTCTACAAATGTAGATTATTAGTTAGTAAGTGCATCCGGAATTAAACTAATAATGTGTAGTGCTTACGAAAGTTTTAGTTCAAAAAATGTAGATTATATTTGAAAAACACAGAAAATACGGCCGGACCGATTACTTTCCGTATTTTACACTGACTCTGTCCTTGACTCACTCACTCATGCATTCATTCACTCCCTCACTCAATCAGTTAGTCAATCACTCATTCAGTTAGTCAATCACTCATTCAGTTAGTCTCTCACTCACTCAATCTCTCGGCGAGAAAGGGATTTCGTAAGAAAGCTACTTATACCCAAAGGCAGAGAGTGGGGGCGCTAGAATGTCTTTAGAGACTCTAAAGATTCGCGAGCTTATAAACGAGCCAATAAATACCGCGTCGGAATCGGTCCGACCGTCTGGGTGTTATATCACCGCAAATTGATACTACAGGGTAAATTGGGTATTTGACGAAATATCAAATGAGTTACTTTTAAAACGGAATTTTGTATGAAAATACTGTCACATTTCAGAGCACTCTTTTTATGTTTAATATATTTAAAAATTGTTATAACTAGTAATTGACTAAAAGAGATATATTTTCCGAGATATTTTGTAATTTTTGTTTTAATCGAGCATATGAAAAAATTTATTGTTGATCGTGTCAAATACCGAATTGTTGCAATAAATCTGCTTACGTAATACTTGAACGGCCTCTAAGATTTCTTTACTCTGCATTGCAGGTAAATGCAGCAAATGTCGGCGCAGCTATGCGCTGCTGAAGAATCTCACGAAGCACGAGGCGACTTGTACGGCCAGGAAAAGAGGTAAGGCTTATTATACGGGGTTTTATTAAAATGGGGGGTGACATTGGATGCGTGTTAAACACAATTTAAAACATAAACTGTTTTGTCGTGACACGTCTTTCAGTTTTCGGTAGCAGGGGGGGTCACTTGCTAAAGCCGCATGCAACGAAACCGTGTCGCCTATCCGCCTATTGCGGTATCCGTCGCGTGGAACCCATTCAGTGGCGATTTTTGCCAACTATCTGGGGCCATACGGCTAGAAGAAGAGTAACTTAGAGCCAATAAGACTTGTTTATAATATCTAATACAAATGTTATGGGGATTCTCCATACTTAACTGAAACTTATTATGTTTTCTACGTCACACTAGGTAGGTGTATTTTGACGTGAAACGTCTTTCAGTACGGTAGTAACACGTCGCCACGGCGCGGGCTGTAACTCTGTAACTTACGTGTCGTGTGCAATTCCTTTATATATCGTTGAGTAGAGCAAAGCAGCCATTGCTCAGATCTTCTTAACTGGCGCCGCTAGATGGCGCCGGTGCCGCGTAACACATTGCGCAGTATGAGTCAAAAATTAACGCTTCCTTATGTCTATAAGTGTAAGTTTCACGTTAAACCAACGACCGTGTAACCGCAAACAGCCCCAAACGCTTTTTTTAAACACGCTCATTAATTTTATTCGAGTTCTCCATACTTCAGGACCGTTGCACACTTTACAACTACGTTTTTACGAATAAATCTTATCTATCGTTCGCAGGCCAACTGATTATCGATCCGGAGGTGATGAAGGAGATCCGACCCGCCCAGATAGTGGTCGCGCGCTGTGACGCGCTTCTGACGCGCGTCAAAGGTGGTCATGTTGACGTCACGCGCGTCAGCTCGGTCAGTACTACATTGAGTTACTTACGGCGGGTTAGCGTGTGCTAAGAGCGTTTAGAGTGCCAGATTTCTGAGAGAGATCCGACCCGCACAGATAGTGGTTAGTGGTCGGTCGCTGTGACGCGACTCAAAGGTGGTCATTTTGACGTCGGTACCATCTTTACGCGGTGGTAGCCTAGTGGGTAGAACATTGGACTCGGAAGTGGGAGACCCAGGTTCGATTCCCAGTGCGGGCATGTACCTATGACTTTGTTTTCTAAGTTATGTACATTTGTGAAGTTATAGTAGCAATTCCACTCGCTAACGGTGAAGGAACACATCGTGAGGAAACCTGAGTGTCTGAGCTATTTACATACCTCAGCGCTTGAAATCGCCAATCCGCGGTGGGCACGCGTGGTGATTAAGCCCATGCTCTCTCTCTCTCTCTCTCTCTCTCTCTCTCTCTCTCTCTCTCTCTCTCTCTCTCTCTCTCTCTCTCTCTTTCTCTCTCTCTCTGAGAGAAGGCCTGTGCCCTACAGTGGGACGTATATAGGCTGCTTATGACCATCTTTACTTCCATAACGCCGTTAAATTTCTGTCTAACACTACGCAAGTCATTGGGCTATCAAATGACATTTTCATGCCATTTGATAGACAATCTTAAGGCGCGTTACAAATATTTGCTTAAAGCTTATGGTTCCTTCTATATTTAATAAATTATTATGAAGTGTACATATCGCACCTTCGGTAGTACAAGAGCACAACTTACAAAAAATGGTAAAATGAGTTAGGTATGCAGAAATGCCTTGAAACACTCCTCTATCTGGTGGGATAAAGACTCCCATCAGATTCAGTTAAAAAGTCGCTTTTTAATAGAACTGATTTGCAGCTGTGCTCGTTATCAATGTAAATTCCTACTAAATCAATTGAATTCTTTGCATCTGTGATGGTCAAAGATGACTCTCTAAACCTCTATTACTCTATGACTATGACTCTTTCTGTTACAGAAATACGGCCTAGATTCGCATCGACACTATCCCTTCTTCCACACCACACTACGAGTCAAAACCGATCCAGACGGCATGGTCAACATCACTGATGACGTCCTAGACTATGTACATTGGGACTCCGACTACACTAGTGACGGAGACACAACTTCTATAGACAGTGGCAAACCAAGACAGGTTGAAAGCCTTACCTCGTTGACGTTAAAAGTTATATACTCAAACAAATTCCTCGGCAAGCTACCGAAGAGACGTAGAAAGAAAATCAAAGCGGAAAAGGTCAAAACTGAGGTAGATATCTTTGATTCTGTGATGAATGGTGAAGAGAGCTTCAAGAAGGATATAGATAATATAATTAGCAGTCTCAACACTGCTTGGGAAGAGGGAAGCGATGCTGGGGACAAGAGTATATTGACCAGTCTTATGGATATTTCGTTGCCAGATTTTACGAGTACTGTGAGATTTGAAGAGGATTCTGTGGAGAAGATTGTTGAAGATAACGAGAACATTAGTAGAACAGAAGATGATGATGTGGCAAGTGGTGTTGATAAGCTTGTTGGTAATGAGAGGAAATGTCAAGAAAGAACTGAAGAAAATGATACAACGGAGACAAGAGAAGTAGGGGAAAAAATTCGTAGTACAAATAGTGTTAAGAGTAATGAAATGAACAATGCAATTGACATTAAGAAAGAAGTTACAGAGCAAATGGATGTCAATGATGAATCTGTCAAACTAGACCTAGAATCAATACACTCAACATGTAAGAATAGTAAAGAAACATGTGGAGAAGATACAGAAGTGGGAAAAATCGAAGATGATGTAATAAATGCTAATGGTGATGTTACAAAAGATGGTGCTACTAGCCAGGACGACTTAACAAATATTGTCACCAATAAGGAAGACTTACCAAGTGCTGTCAGTCACTTAACAGATACTGCCAAAGGGCAAAGTGACTTGCCAGAAGGTAACACTGCGAGTGACGTACAGAAAGCAGATGAAAATGCTACTGATAAGGGTTTAGATGATAGTTCTAAAGAAGGTACAGACGACATGATCAATAGTACAGCGAATGAGGAAACATCACATAACGACTATGTCGAAAGTCAAACGTTTACCGAAAACTTCGATGATCATTTCAAAAGTGACCGAGTCAATTCCGATAATGATAAAACTGATACTGCAGACAAAAAAATTGACCTTGACACGTCAATTACCGACGATTTAGAACAAAAAAAAGACGCATACACTCCTATCAATGATGAAAATGACTCGAAAATCGTCGAAACACATCAAAACAACGCGCCAGCGAGATCCAGAGCTAAAAGTGACGACTTTTCAATGGAAAATATTCTAAAACCGAACAATGAACATTTTCACACAAATAGTGACTTAGAAAACAAAATAAGACCTATCAAATCCAACGGTACAATCACAAATAACATGTCCGGTACCGTGGCTGCAACAGAAGCGGAAGACAAACAACTTATGGACGCTCTTGACGCAGAAATTGGTGAACGAGACGAACAGAAAAATTGTAAAAGTTTTAACAAAGACAGTGAAAGTGTAAACAAAGTGTCGTCCCCTGAGGCGAGTGTTAAAAAGGACTCCGCAATGGACTTGGATAACGTTAGTGACGATGACTACAATTTCGATTCGTAACCGTTGTACAAATGTAATTAGAATACTCCGGAAAGTACCTTAAAATTTTCGATATTATCGTATTATCCAGAGCTTCCTGTTACCACCTATGAAAAAACCGTCTGGTATGTGTTTGCAAATAATTGTCGCGATTTCTTAAGATTTCAACCGAGCCAACCAGCTCGGAATGACGATCTGAGGCAGATTATGATAGTAATCAGTTCCACACAACACAATCACTTGTCCTGCTCCCAAACTAGGAAATCCTAGTTATGAAAAAACCTATTTAGAGGCTAGAAATTCCACCCATGCCAGGACTTGGAACCCGCGATCTCTGACTAATCGTGCTTTCGCTTCATCAAAATTCATTAGTCGTTGCTAATATATCCCCTGTTTGGTCGAATTAGGTCCGCCTGGGACGTCCCTTACCGGCCCTTGCGTCCACATCCGCTCGATATGTCAGAATCTAGGGCCGAAATGCGTTTTTTTTTCAGGAACAGCAGTTTTTTTGCGGCATGTTTCCTGGCCCTGTAGTTGAAATTTATAACGTTCACTTCTTTCAAAAAACGTTATATTAAAGAATTTAACTCTTCTTATTTATGAAAGCACGATTCCCTAAGACACTCGCTAAACGCCCGATTAAAATAGTCCGTGGTGGAGATTTTACAAGGGAAAGATGTAATCACAGATTAAATAAACTCTTTATAGGAAGCGTATAAAATAAGGCTGTAAGTTTTTTAGTTGGTGGCTCTAGTTAGCTCTGGGTCGCACCGCCGAGCACAGATTCACAAAGCACTTCATAGATGGCGCTTCAATTCAATTCTTAATTATGGCTACCCTAAGGATTCTGCCAATGTCGAGTTTTGGAATAGGCGTGCACAACAAAGTGCGGTCTCGACGAGGGAACACCAGATCACATATTTTTCAACTGCCCGAAGTTAGCGTGTTAGTCTCTTTATGACCTGTTGCCTCCTTTTGTCCAAAGACCTACTGACTTTAAATCCGTTCTAAAATATGTTAATACTCCCTTTGTTAAAACTTTGGCTTCATTTATTTGTTCTAACAATATTGAACTGTAAAAGTCTGCTATTAGACATTAATATTCTAATAATTGGTGGTGTTCGTATATGTTGTGTTTGTTCTTTGGTTTTGGGTTCCCCACCGGCCTGCGGCTACAGTTCAAATAACCGGTCAGCAGTAATTGTGTCACTCCCAAGACTGACTCGTCATTGGCAGAAGTAGTCATCCAAGACAGGACCGATTCGAGTTACCATTAAAAAAAAAAAACGGAAACGTCTGTCAAATTTTACTGCAGATTAATCAGATTGATTTTGACAGACGCATTCCGGTTCCTCTATGGCCACGTCTGTAAGCGCCATCTATGAATTGATTTGTGACTTTGTGCTGAAAACGGCTCATTGAAATGGTGTCAATGGCTAGCAAAAGCTCATGTTATAAATGACTTAAGTATTAACTTTAGTAACATATAATTTATGATGGTGACTCCTCGAAATAATACCCATACATATTTTGTTTGACCATAAGAAGAATACCTTATTATGCGATAATCTTTGTATTTTTTACATGCTAGTACATCGGTTATAGTCCGCACAAATCTTTTTGGCGGTAACGTAAACATAGTCACGGATCATTTGCACATCGCTTACTGTCTTTACAGTGTATGTGTGAGTAATTGAAGCATTGTGATGGGTAGTAAATTACTATTAGTCAATTACTAAAGTAATTACTTACACAACATGGTAAAGACCGCGAGCGATGTGCAAATGATCTGTGACTATGTTCACGTTGGTTCTCTGCCTTTTTGCAGAAACATTTTTGGCCGATTTTCATTTGGCAACTAACGTTTCGAAGAATATTATTTTGCGGAATAATCATTTGCCAACTTTTCTTATTATTTTTTTTTTATTTCCCAACCTCGCAGTTGCCAACTGTTTGTTTGGTTTGCTTTTATAATGACATTTTTTCAAAATGCCAACTTTTAAGTAGCGTATGTTTTACAGAAGGTTAGGGCAAACCTAAAGGTTAGGAAAACCTAGTAAAATGGATAGAATTTTCCTAGCACTCGCCGGCCGCTGCCGCGGCACGCTCGCTTCGCTCGCTCGGCTCGTTCGTGTGTTGGTCACAGTTCTAACCTAACCTAACCTATAGGTTTGCAAAAAAAAAAACTAGAAAAGATTTGAAAAATAATAAATACCCAAAACGTTTTGTTTCAACAACAATCCTACCAAATGAAACGTTGCCATACAAAAATTTGTAAATCGTTTGTTGTCAAAGTGAAAAATAGGTGAAATGTTGGTTGGCAAGTGATAATGAGCGTAACAATTTTCTGCGAAAAGGCAGGATCCCGTTCACGTTATCGTCAAGAAGATCTGTACGGACTTACCTACATCTTAGCAAAAGTTTAGGCTCAGAATCTCCTATTCGGAATGACACAACTTGATGCAAATGTTGCCTTTTTGTAAAAGATAATGGTTGTATAAACTCCTTTCCTCTGATATTTTATTCGCAATATGTCCCATACTGGAAATTTTCTACGCATCGGGATATATTCTTTGAATGATCTTACTTCAGTTAGAACTAGTTCATTAATCGAACCTAGTTCATTAGCCTAAATCAATTTGTCTACTAGCTTTTAAATTAGTTAACTGGTGAAATTGACTCAAGCAGATAGGAATGACAATGTTTATACGTGGGCTGCTCCAAAGATAGTTTGTGAAATGGAAAACAGTTAGAATATGAAAAAGATTTATTTACAGCCTTTCAAAATATTCTCCTCCGACCTCTATGCACTTATGCATTCCGATGAACCAGCTTCGAAAACATTTAAAAAAACTTATCTTGCGGTCGAAAAATAACCGCCGAAATTCTTCGACGGCCTCGACTGCGGTGTTGAATTTTTCACCCGGGAAGCATTGTTTTTACAGTGGGAAATAAAAAAAATCGCACGGAGTTAAATCTGGGCTGTACGGAGGATGGGGTAAGATTTGCACCCCTGAAGTTGTCAAATAGTCCATGGTTCTAACAGCTGTGTGAGGGGCGCGTTCTCTTGGTGAATATGAACTGCGTAGTGATTATTTTCTCTGTGATAAACTGAAAAAGAACTGCTCATAGGTGACCAACAATTTTCGCCAAGGAGATTTGTATTGGAATTAGCCGTCGGAAAAAAGAGATTGTAAGTATTTATTCTGTGGCTAACAATTTTCGGAACAACTTAGGTAGGTACATATACAGTAGAAAACAAACAGGTCAGAAAACTAAAAAAAACTTTATCGTATTTTATGGGTGTCTAAAATGCAAAAAACAAGTTACTCTAATTATAAAACCTTATTAGATTTAGTTTTTCATTGAATGCCAACACTTTTCAAGTAAGGGTAGACTCATAAATTATAAGGAGTTGCGGGCAAGTTATGACGTCATAGTTTGAGCCCAATTTTTATGTCGCGTTTTTTTACCACGTCATCGTCAGTAGAGTTACTTTTCGTCAGGAAACCACTATTATTTGTTTGAACATAGCCTGTCTAGTGAATTATTATTTTTTTGCAAGCTCGTCCATTTTGGGACGAAGATCTGTGATGAAGATCCTCTTCTTCCAGATTAGGAAATATTTTGTATCTTAGGGCCAGTTTCTGAATTGAGAATTTCGCTAATTAAATAGTTAACTGCTGTGCTGTCTCTTCGAATTTCTCAGAGGAGAGCGTGACTGAACGTTACTTAAGAATTTACTTAGTGTAATTCTCAATTCAGAAACCGGCCCTTAGTGTCTTTTTGCGGTTAGGAAAGTCTGCGCCTAAACTGTCTGTAATTGTACGAGTATTTAAGATTGTGGGAAAAGATACATGATTTTACGCCGCTGTAAACTTGCAGTACCCTCAAAGAGCTCTTGCGCCAATGAGCTAAAGCACATTTTCCACTGATCGCACTTTTTATTCTAGGTACTAAAAATTGTAGAACTTATAGAGATCAACGGTCTCATTTATAAAAAACACAATTCATCGACGCGAAAACGTCGTAACCACAGATTAAATGAAATGCTTTCTAATTTCGAATTGTTTCGAATTATCTAGAGCATAGCTCCACCTGATAGAAGAAGAAGAAAAAATACATTTATTATACCAACAAGATACATCACAGAAACAAAATAAGCAAATAAG
The DNA here is from genome assembly GCA_963969515.1 of Yponomeuta evonymella. NCBI lineage: Eukaryota > Metazoa > Arthropoda > Insecta > Lepidoptera > Yponomeutidae > Yponomeuta > Yponomeuta evonymella. The sequence continues at coordinate 4,496,082 of OZ018372.1, forward strand.
TATCATAATATGCACAACAACAGAAAGAAAACTAAATACACAACAGACAAAACGAATAAATAAAACAGGTCCATAGAAGCAGCCTGTGGTGTGTCTAAGTTGCCACAAAAGGCAGCTGACTCAGCGTTGTGCTGAGGAAGTGATAGGGTTCATCTGAAATGGTTTGCCAGCTTGGCAACTGGTTTACCACGAGAAACTGACCCCAGACCCCACTGCCTCTTGGGAGTGCTTTGGAGGATTCGTGTTTTTATAAATAAGGCCGTAAAAGTTATCTGGCAAGGAATTTACTGTCGTGTGATTGCTAAAGTGCTTGCTAATTTATTTATACTTATGAGACAATTTTGTTCAGTTTGTTAATTTTTAGTGTGTTAACATAGAACATTCATTTTGTAAAACTGCACATAAAAACTGCACACAAAAAATAAATATAATAATAATTCAGTAATAACAATCATTCAATATAAATGGACTTTGTAGCGTACAAATATGTACAGTGGACAGCAGGTCAACGCTCACATTTTTTTTTTCCAAAATCGCCCTTAATGGAACCGATGCGCCGTCAATGGAACAAATCATATCTTTTTTTTCACTGACCGTTTCTGCAAAATGGGTCACTACGATCTTTCAATTATGTCAATAGTGATTTTTACGCCCTACGACTTAGGACCACGGACCTGTCACTAGATAGCATTTGTAAAGCGGCCGTTTTTGGCGTTTATTATTTGCTTCAGGCCATGGGTCATGAAAATCACTATTAAAATTATTAAGAGACTGCACTGACACTTTTTGCAAAAACGGTTTATGAAAAAAGATTTTTTTTTTCCTCTATGGTAGTGTTACTTAAGGGGAGCCAGTGAGCTAATAAGCGCCACCAATGAAAAAAAAATCATAATTATCTTCTTTTGCGGATCGTATTTGCAAAAAGTGTCAGTACAATCTCAATCATGTTGTTAACAGTGATTCTTAGGACCCACGACAAAGAACCTAGGATCACGAACCTGGGACTAGATAGCATTTATGCCAAAAGCGGCCGTTTCTGGCGTTAATGCTATCTGCTCCTGGTTTTTTGCCTTAGGTTCAGGGCCATGGGTCCTAAAAATAATTATTAACATGATTGAGAGATTGTGCTGACACTTTGCAAAAACGTTCCGTGTAAAATCCAGTTAATTCTACTTAATTCAGTTAATTTGAATTCAATTCAATTTAACACAATGTAATCCAATTAAATTCAAGTTTTTTATTTCGGAACACGTCCATAGTGCTAGTTTTATAAATTGTTCTATAAAATTGATTATGATATCAATTATTATTATTATTATGTTTTTGGCTACCGCTGAAAATCAGCGTCATGGTCTTCACCGATCATGGCAAAATGCTGAGCGGCAGCCATTTTGGGTGCCATTTTATACTTTTTTTCTGGTAAGTAAGCGAAATTATGTATAACCTAATTTACACGCTAAACCATAATTGTTTTTAGTTTCATTGTGTTGGTCCCAAATAAACGTTTTCTATTCTATTCTATTCTAAAAAAAGATATAATTTGGTTCTATTAGGTCCCAGGCTCGTGATCCTAGGTTCTTTGTCGTGGGTCCTAAAAATCACTGTTAACATGATTGAGAGTGTACAGACACTTTGCAAATACGATCTGTAAAAGATATTATTATTTTTACTGGTGGCGCTGGATCCCACTGGATCCCACCCTGATGTTCAGACTGACTGATTGATTGATTTACTGACTGATCTGTAAAAGAAGAAATGATTTTGTTCACTGGATCCCATTAATATAACCGATTGTACGTATGTAAAGGTTGATCTGCATTCGACTGTACATACAGAAAAAGCTATGAAAGAATGTATGTGCCTCCAAATCTATAGTGCCGAGTTAATTTTGCAATAACTACTTTAATTTTTAGTCATTGCATAAACCCATTGTACAGATTAATTACTCAGTTTATATTCTGTGGATTAGTGTATAGATTGTAGGTAAAAGTTAAGAGGTTAAAATTTAATAAGGAAATAAATACTATGGTTTATAAAATGTACTTTGTATTTATTATTTTCATTTACAATACAAAAAATGACAAAACTTTGGCCTCTGGATCTACGTAATGATGACAGCGTCCAGAGGCACCTTTACTAGATGGACGAGGGGACCACTCGGACGCTGCAGTGCCTGGGATATTGTTTTTAGATGGCGTAGGCTTGCCCAGCACCTATACCATCCTGACAGCTTAGTCGGCCTAGCCCACAGAAAGACAAGTCAGAAAGCGAATGTTTTCCTTCACCTGTGGTATCTTAACAAAGTCATTGGTGCATGCCGCACTGAGAATCAAACCTGGGTCTCTCGCTTCCAAGCCCATTGTTCTACCCACTGGGCTACCACTGCTAAATGACAAAAATGACTGAACAAACGATGACAAACCGGCTGAGTGCGCGTCGGACCCGCGCACAGAGGGTACTCGCCCTTGGCCGTTTTTAGGGTTTCGTGCCTCAAAAAGAAAAACTGAACCCTTATAGCAGGGGTCGGCAACCTTATGCTATAGCCGGGCCACATATGTTGCCAGAGTATCAGTGCGGGCCGCACTTATATTTATATGTTCGGGCATGTATTTTTAATATTTGAAATAAAACACATATATATTCATACAATTATGTCTTTTTTAATTGAACTACTATACTAACATAAAAGTAAGTACTAGTGAGATTTTTGAGGCTGCATTTTACTTGCAAGTTTTTTAACGTCTGCTTTCATTTTAGTAATAGACACGCGCAGTATCGCGTCTAAATGTTCATCCGTTAACCGCGAACAATTCTTATTTTTGCGGTAGTTGAGAATTGAAAAAGTCTGCTCACACAAATATGTACTACCAAACATAGTTATTATCTGCTGAGCAAACTTTTTCAATAACATAACATAACATAAACTCACGCCTGTATCCCAGAGGGGTAGGCAGAGACCAGGGAGTGCCACTTGCTACGATCCTGACAGATCACTTTCGCTTCCTCAACATTCATTAGTCGTTGCATGCACGCACGCCGGTTTCGGGTACTTTTTATCTTGCCCTTTGTTAATACATCCTCTATTTGGTCGAAGTATGTCCGTCTGGGTCGTCCCTTACCGGCCCTTCCATCCACATTCGCTCGATATATTTGTTTTGTCAATCTTTCTTCCTTCATCCTCTCCACATGTCCAAACCAACGCAACATTGCTTTCTCAATTCTTGTCACTACATCCTCTTTCAGTCCACAACGTTCTCTAATCACACTATTGCGTATCCTATCATTCAAAGTAACGCCAGACATACTTCTCAAGGACCTCATTTCTACTGCATTAATCCTACTTTCTTGCTTCTTTTGCCATACCCAAGTCTCGCTAGCATACATAAGTGTTGGGACTAGCACTCCATTATGGATAGCCAATCTAGCTCTTTTGGAGATGTTTTGGCCACTCACAAAGGAGTGCAATGCACCGTTTACACAATTTCCTGCTTTTACTCTTCTTTCTATATCACCTTCACACTTGCCATCCCTGGTAAAGAGGCTCCCCAAATAGACAAATTCTTTCACTTGTTCCACCCTTTCACCTCTAATTCTTATCTTGCACTCAGTCATTTCATCATCTTTTTCGAACACCATTACTTTTGTCTTACTCACATTAATGTTCATTCCTTTCCTTTTAAACGCCTCATCCATTACTGCTACTTGTGTCTGCAGGTCTTCAACCGACGATGCGAACAAAACCTGATCGTCGGCGTATAACAAGCATTTGACCAGTAGCTCACCCATCCTTATCCCAAAGTCATTCTCTTTCAAATCAGTCAGGCAACTGTCCATGAATAAATTGAACAACCATGGGGAGGCGACACATCCCTGTCTTACACCCCTGCGAATGCTAAACCAGTCAGTATACGCCCCATTAATTCTAACGCAAGCACTGGAGTCTTCATAGAGAGACTTCAGAGCTCGCAGCAAGACGCTGTCCACCCCATACATGGACAGTACCGACCACAGGTCATTCCTCACCACTCTATCATAAGCCTTCTCCAAGTCGACGAACGCACAGAAAACCCTCTGACTTTTGGCCAGAAGTTTCTCCACCATCCGCCTCAAGGAGAAGATTTGGTCCACACATCCCATTCCCTTTCTAAAACCCGCTTGCACATCCCATATCTTTTCTTCAGTCACATCTAGTACTCTTTCAATCAAAATCTTTGCATACAGTTTGCCGACAATGCTGAGAAGGCTGATACCGCGGTAGTTTTTGCACACCTGCTGGGACCCTTTGCCTTTATAAAGCGGCACTATGACGGCCATACCCCAGTCCTTAGGTTTTTTTTTCAATTCTTTGAAGTTTTCAGAACTCAAACCTCCGTAGAACTGTATCAAGTCAGTGCTTTCCTTAAATGCCGTTTTAAGTGTGCTACTACTTTGCAAATCTACTATGTTCATTTGCAAATTGCTTGGTACCTCACTAATATCAATTGCAAAAGGGTTTTGGAATATTTCCATGTTAAGGGAGCTCTTTTTAAAGTCGGTGAATCGATTTACAAACTCAGTTTGTAGTTGTGTTAACACGTTTCTCATTGTAATATTTTGCCACACAAAATTATCTCCAGCTTCTTCCACGGCTTTCTTGCAATTAGGAAAATGGTCAAGCTTTTTTTCATCAATATGCTTGATAAACAGTTTCAGTTTCATTTCAAATGACTTTACATCTGTATACATATCGCAAATTAATTTATTTTTTCCCTGCAAGCGTTTGTTGAGCTGATTCAGTTCCTTAGTCAAATCAGTCAAAAAACCAAGATCGATAATCCACTGTTTGTTAGTAAGCTCTTCTACTGGCATTCCTTTCATCTCCATGAAGTTGCCAATTTCTTTCCTCAAATCAAAAAACCGTTCCAAAACGGCATCTCGACTAAGCCACCTCACTTCACAGTAGTAAACCACGTCACCATGTTCAGCTTCCAGATCTTCCAAAAACTTTTGGAACTGACGGTGTGTGAGCCCATTTCTTCTTATAAAATTAACAGTGGATGTTACAGTATCCATTATTTCTTTCCAGGATATAACTTTGGAGCACAATGCCTCTTGATGGACAATACAGTGAAAAATCAATGGCACAGTAGATCCAGAATCTTTCACTTTGCTGATGTTTCTCCCAACAACACCTTTGTTTTGACCGCTCATGTTCTTGCCTCCATCGGTAGTGACACTTGTTAACTTTTCCCAGCTTAATTGCAATGAATCCAGAGTTTGTTCCACATGGTGAAATAAATCTTCTCCCGTAGTTGTACCTTTCAAACTGCACATTTTCACAAGCTCTTCGTAAACAGTAAAGTTTTCGTCAATGTCGCGTACAAATATGAGTAGCTGTGCTGTATCCGACACGTCCGTACTTTCATCCATCGCTAAAGAGAAGCAGTCGAAAGACTGCGCCTTATCCCTGAGTTGTTCACACAAATTAGCACCCAAGTCTTCAGTACGTCGGGTGCAAGTTCTTGCAGAGAGACTAAGACTTTCAAACATTTTTTTCTGCTCTGGGCATATTTCTTCTGCGATAGCTAAGACACACTCTTTTACTAATTCACTATCGGTAAACGGACGTCCACTTTTTGCAAGAATCTCTGCTACCCTGTAACTGGCCCGAACATTCGATTCGCTGTTGTCTGCCACAACCTTAAATATGTTTTGTTGATTTTGTAATGACGATTTCAAAGTGGAAATTTTCCTTTTCCGTATTTCTCCTTCAAGACAGTCAAATTTAGCTTTGTGCTCAGTGTCGTAATGTCGCTTCAGGTTATATTCCTTTACTACAGAAATACTCTTTTGACAAATCAAGCATAACGGTTTTCTTTTCAACTCGATAAAAAAGTATAATTCTGTCCATAATTCGTTAAAAACTCTTTTTTCTTCTTCTATCTTCCTTTTTCTTGAAGCCATGTTTATATAATTATTCTGTAACAATAATGAAAAAAATTAAATTCGTTGTAAAATTATATGTTCCAGTTAGCACCTACAAATTCAACTCCACATTCAAATAATAATTAAAACATGACACACTCGTAACTAACTTCATGTCATGTAACTACTATCCCCGTCATCAATCTGAAGGTTCACATTAACAAGCAGTAAATAAAATAAAACAAAATGCTCGCGAGTGCATACAACTTACCTCATACGTCGTGCGTGAGAAGCTATCAGCGAAGGGAAGAAAGGTGAAACGAAACGCGTAGCTAGCAACCAGATGAGACGTGAGTTTCCGGCGAATTTCCACAACCGAATGTGGCGAGAGCTGCGCGCGGCTGTGATTTTAACTAAAACCGGTCGCTTTGAATTTTTTCGCCGCCGCACACCTGCGTCTAATCAAAGACTGCCGCCCCGCCTATTGTCTCAAAGGAGCCGCCCGCCGCCGCACGTGCGGCGGATAAACGCAAAAGAAATTGCCAAGAATTGAATAAGTACAGCAAATATTTATTTTCGGTAGAAACAATACATAACATCACAGTCTTGATAAACAGTTCTTAAGAAATGAAATAGAGGTACATTTTTATCACCCCGCGTGGGAGCGAGCTTTCAAGAATACTCTCATGGCCCAGCAGCATGGACGTATAAATTCTAGTGAATTTATATGGCCTTTTACTTCGGTATTTTTTTCTTACGGAACTCAGGCTTGCGGGCCGCACCGAGATAGTCTACGGGCCGCATGCGGCCCGCGGGCCGCCGGTTGCCGACCCCTGCCTTATAGGATCACTTTGTCCGTCCGTCCGTCTGTCTGTCGAGACCCTGTATCGAGTGGAAATTAAAACAAAACCATAAAAATGTTTTTTTTTTATAAAAATATGTTTTTTTTTATAAAAATATGTTTTTTTTATAAAAATATGTTTTTTTTATAAAAATATGTTTTTTTTTATAAAAATATGTGTTTTTTATAAAAATATGTTTTTTTATAAAATGTTATTTTATAAAAATATGTTTTTTTTATAAAAATATGTTTTTTTTATAAAAATATGTTTTTTTTATAAAAATATATTTTTTTTATAAAAATACGATTCCTTTTAAAAGACTCATCAAATGCAGTTCAAACAGTCTGTAACCACGGATTATTCAAACTACCCATGAGGAGTGTTTAGATCAATCGTGTTTTTATAAATAACCCTGAAAGTCTACATCAATATTCAGCAGAGCTTATGCCATGGATTGCCTTATCTAAGCAATAAACTGAATTTAAGGGGCTCCAGGGCCACCATGCTGGCGCCACCGAGGAAAAAAAATCATCTTTTTTTAGGGTTCCATACCCAAAGGGGTTAGGGACCCTTTATTACTAGGACTCCACTGTCTGTCTGTCAAATGGCTGGTCTGGCTAGCTGTATCTCATGAACCATGATACTAAACAGTTGAAATTTTTATGTTATCGCTATAACAACACATACTAAAAACAGAATAAAATATTTAAGGGGGCCTCCCATACAACTAACGTTGTCTAAAGACAGCGCTCGCCATCTAGGGGCCATGGTGTGTGTTAGAAAGTCGTCCGTGTGGCGCCGGATTAAGAATAGCGTCACTCCATTTCCTCCCGTGGATGTCTTAGAAGGCGACTAAGGAAATAAATTACCAGGAGATGGGCAGCAGCGCCTTCCTGAGATTTCAACCACATAATGCGATCGGCAACCCACCAGCCGAGCGTGGCGATTATGGCAAAATCCCTCATGGTTTTCATAACCAGTAGGCCTATGTCCTGCAGTGGGCCTCAAATGGCTGATGATGATGATGCGTTTGGGTCCATACAGAGATGGTCCATACACAGGCGGTGAGTAGGTATCATGCGTGGTGTGTGCTAGAAAGTTTTTTGCTAGATGGCGTTAAATTCATTTATGCCAGCGGTCACACAGAAGGGGCGCGGAAAAGACGCGACGCGCGTTGCATAGAAATCGGTCCCTCGCCCCGTGTCTTCTGTGTGGGCTTCGTCTCGTCCCTTCAGTACAGAAAGTAAATGAGGGATTTTATTTTTTTTAATTATTTCCTAGTCTCTGAATAGATGGCGCTAAACTTGGTAAGTTACTGCAAGGAACGGATCGTCACATTCTTTTTTGATTATTTCACTTGGATGTAATTTTTAGATCATAGCGAAACTTACATTTTATGTCATTGTCACATCACAAATAAATATTGTTGCGAGTTGATCCACTCACGTTATTGCAATATCCATTGACGTCCATTTCGGAACGGCTATCATAGACGCGAATACGGCGCAATCTGTAGTGCGTTTCGATTTACGCATGATCGCTCATAGTCGCAAATCGGAACGTACGGCTAGTAACGTCACAGTACAAATAAAGGTAACGTAGTCAGTTTAGCGCCATCTACAGAGTTCTTGGGAACTAATTTTTTTCTTAATATTCAAAAGAAAACCTCCCATTGGGTTAACAACGCGTCTTTTCCGCGGCCCCCGTCCCACGTCCCTAAGTGTGGCCGCTGGCTATGGTTAATTTACGTTACGGCCATCTATTGGTGTAGAGCAAAGCCTAACGTTCTCAGCGTGCTTCCAAATCCAAACACGCTCACACACGGTCATGGAAGTAGTACATGCACACGGTAGATGACAAATAAATAAATGACCTCAGCGGTTACTCAAACCTATTTTTTCGGTGATTTACATCAGGTGTACATGGAAGATGCTATACCATATATTATTATAATCTGCATCTGTATAAATCATTGTTGGCCCATCGTGTGGAGATAGAAAAATACGGTATTTGACACGATCAACAATAAAATCATTTCATCCTCGATTAAAACAAAAATTACAAAATATCTCGGAAAATATATCTCTTTTAGTCAATTACTAGTTATTACAACTATTAAATAGATCAAACACAAGAGTGCTGTGAAATGTGACGTCATAAGCCAGTATTTTCATACAAAATTCTGTTTTAAAAGTAAATCATTTGATATTTTATCAAATACCCAATTCTGAACGCAGCCGTTCGCTACACAGAGTAAAACAAAATTTAGAAAAAAAAAAGAAAAAATTAAGTTTCTTAGGTGACGTTCAATTCAAAGAGTATAATCTGGTGGTTTTTTGTGTGATGGATGCTTCTTAAAAAATTATCGGAATTGGCCGTTTTTCGTTGGAAATACTTGAACAACAACGCTTCCGAATGCAAAAATGAAGCCGACGAAGCGCGGGCGGAAGCCGAAAGTCCAGCACGTACCCTTCATCGATAACGAAACGACATGTCCAGTATGCTTCGCTGAATTTCTGGATCCTGAGGACTTAGCTCAACACAAGACGTACGTTCATCCAGAACCTGCCAGGGGCCTGCTCAAATGCCAGTTCTGCGATGCTCTCAAGACCGATTTAGAGGATTTCTTGATACACCTCCGCGACGAGCATATGGCGAACTTGCTTTGCTGCATTTTCTGTGCTAGAGCCTTCATAGACCCGGAAGAACATAAGGCGCATGAAAACCAACATAGCAGTGACGTCTCCGGCATGCTGGCGTGCTCCAACTGCAAGGTACTTTTCAATAGTGTTGCTGCTTTGGAAACTCACGAGTTAATCTGCAGTACAAACTGCAAGAACAGCATTATGCTTCAGGAGTACTACCCACATCTGAGCTCCATACTGAACACTAAAGCTGACGACTTCATGCAGTCGCTAGGCAATGAGGCAACATACAGTTGCTGCATCTGCAAGATCGTAACATCAAAACTTGATGTCTATCTTAGACATTTGAAGAAGAGTGGCTGCCGTTCGCTCGCTTGCAACAGCTGTTACCAGGTGTTTCGCCTAAAATTAAACCTCCGTAATCACTTAACGTGTCACATTGAGTGCTCCCATATACCTTGCACAGAGAGACCTATGAAGCAGTGCGGCACATGCCGTAATATGTTTGATCTTGACCTTATAAAAAACCATAGAAAAAGATGTAAGGAGATCAAATGCATTCATTGCAAGCAGATTTTTGATACAGTAACTGAGTTGACCGAACATCAGAGGAAAGACCATCCAATGTCGTTGATTTTAAGGACTTGCAGATATTGCAGACAGCTGTTTGGCGGGCTGACTGTTTTGCGTAAACATATGAAGCGTGCCCATAGTGACTATCGCATGTACAAATATACGTGTGTTCACTGCCCAGAGTTTTTCAAGCATCCAAATCTTTTGTTCAATCACTTCTTTTTCAAACATAAAGAGTTGAGACCGTTCTCTTGCAAAATATGTAATGAGACCTTCAACATCAGACGGAAGTTTAGTTTGCACATTAAATTGAAGCATTCCAGTGTTGGTTTCGTAGAATTTGATGAATATTTCAATGTTTACTTCTGTAGTGAGAAGTCTGCAAAACCGTTTCAACCTAAAGAGAACAGTCGACTCTTTAATGACGACGAAAAGCTAAGTGATGAACCATCAGATGCTACGGAAATTGACACAGACGTCGAAATCAAACAAAAGACTTTAAAAAAGAAAAAGCGCGTTGCGTCTCGTGTCAAGCCTATTACAGGAAGTAAAAATGACAGCAACACACCTAAGGTAGACGATACAGAAAAAGTTGATATAGAACCATTGACTCGTAAACGGAGACGCTTGCAAAAAAGAATTGATGAATTCAATGACAGCTCCGACGAAGACTCATTGTTGTCAATAGTGAAACTCGCTTCTAAGAAACGCCAAATGCAAATGCAAATGACGAAAATAAACAAGCATAAGTTTTCCAACCGGACCAAGTCGCTGTCTTGTAACATTTGTAAGAAAATCTGCTTCACTACTGACAGCTACCACAGGCACATGACCATGCACTACAAAAATGACTCAAAGCGGTGCCCAAAGTGCTCCCAATATTTCATCAGCAAAGACAAACTAGATGAGCACATGAAACGTGTGCACTCGGTCTTGGAAACAAGTGAGACATTGACAGGACTACTCGAACGACGCAAAGCTGAGCTAAACCAGACAACCAAACAAGTCACTTACATGTCAGAGAAATTCCAAAAGACTATAAAAAAAGTGGCAATAGCTCCTCCGGAATCTCACGCCACTCTTACGCCAACTGAGGGCCAAACCATCTCAGTGAGAAACTTTCTGGAAAGCTTCACACCAGAAGTCAACGAAGCAGGCAAAAAGATCACGGTGAAAGACAGCGTCACCGTCAAACCTTTGTTTAAGCATTTACAAAAACAACCGAAAATCAAATTCACAAAATACGTCGAGAAACCTTCCACGGAAAATCCCGGGCTAGCAATGCCCACACCTTTTAAGCATACACCCGATCAGGTCAAAGCTAAGATCCAACTACACCGAGGCCTCCACAGGACACCCGCGCTTAACTTCGGAACTCCTATTGTAAAAGAAAACGTTGAAACCGAGGACAATTACCAGGAATATCAAGACGACGGGATGTATCCCGACGACGAAGAACAGGATAACAACACGTCAATACCTGAGGTTGCTCAGGAAGTAATGCTGGAGCACACGGACGAACCAGCGAGGCCCATGCAAATATCGCACAAGTTGATGATTCCGAAGACGGACCACAAAATCAAAATAGCTCACCTACAACAAGAAGCTCCGTACTTCAAGATCGTCTCATTCGACGATGTGATTAAAGGAACCACCCAGAAGCAACCAGAAAAGGAGGAACCACCGGAGATATGCTTGCCTTCCGGCACTAAACTGGTGCATGCGAACCCTCTAGCGCATTTGCTGGACGGGAAAGACTTGGAGGAGTTCAGGAAGTCAAGGGAGAGGAAATTAAAGTACCAGCCTAAGGTCGACCACAAGTCTGCGCTGAGGCAGGCTCTGATAAACTTGGAGAATCCTAAGCCGCGGAAAAAGAGAACCTATCAGAAGAAAATACCTAAGAAGGCTGCACCAGAACCGAAGACATAAGATGTCACCCTCTTTCAGCTCATTATAATGCAGCCTATATATATATATATGTCCTACTGTAGAGCACAGGCCTTCTCTCTGAGAGAGAGTGTGGGCATAATCACTAGGTGTGGCCACTGTGGATTGGCAATGGGCATTGTCCTAAATATTAGTTACAAATGAGACTTCATTTTAAACTTATAAGGTCAGTAAATACAATGCTACAATAATATGTACTGATTTCCTCTATTTTTGTGAATAAATGTGTGACTAATTCGACCTGCTAACATTCTTTTCACACGTGAATGAAAGTAGATATATTTTTTTATAAAAATGCCAAGATATTGACATCTCGGCATTCCGTGAAAAAAAAAACAAATATATCTTGTACGTCTGCATAAATTACAATTGTATTGTATGTCCGATTCAAACTGAACAGCTTGGCAAAAAAGAGTACTAATTCAATGGTATCAGCGAACGGAAGGGCAGATTCAGACATTTTAACAACAGACAGTACAATGGTAAGAATTATAAAAAAAATACAGGAAATACAGTTTGAGCAAAATCTCCAAATCCGTTATTCTTTACATCAACCTGGGCCGAGTGTCCTAAAAACTACAATTCGTAGACAGAGTCTACTTATTAATCTGTGAGTTAATCAACTTTGCAATGTAGGTACATGGAATTGTCATAGTTAACAATGATTTGTAGTTTTATGAAACATGAGCCTGTATGTTAGTCATGGAGAGATCCAAATGGCTAAAGTACATATATTGTGTTTTCAAAGAGCTCATACCAATTTTATTCTTATCTTTGAGCTCATTTTAGAAATAGTTTTTTTTTTAAATTGGCCTGTTGTACAGGCAATAGAAGCCTATTTAGAGGCTAAAACACACCACCCATGCCGGCACTTGAACCCGCGACCTCTGGGTAACCGTGCCAACCTCAGAACACGCTCTCCCAACTGAGCTAATGGGCAAGTGCAGCCATAGGCGAAATTTCGAACCTCTTTAGAAGTTTGTAAAGAGTTTTGGCCGATGCCTGCACTTGCCCGTTGGGCTTTTTTGAAAATTGATTTCATTGAAATTTCGAACCTCTTTAGAAGTTTGTAAAGAGGTTCGAAATTTCACCGATGCCTGCACTTGCGGCATGGGTAGAGTTTTTAGCTAAACAGAAAAGAATATAGTCAATAGAAGGTCAACTTTTACATTATTGTTCCAACGTCGTCCTTAAAGTAAATGCTTACCTAGAGTGCACACACATGTGAAGGTTTATCTGCTGTCGAATGGACCACTGCTAGGCGAATACATCCTCATCTTGCTTAGAATAAGTAAATAACTGTAATGTTAAATAATGACGTTGATTGCTTTGGTAAATAAATATAAAAATTTACTTAAGATGTAGGTAGTTTTTTTTTCTTCACAATTCTAATCAATTCTCCTTTGATTTACATACAAGTAGGGTTGAAGTTTTACTATTTTCCTTATACTGGATAAATAACGCGGAACCCCGGAGGGGTACGGGATGGGAGAGGGTTTGCCACCTGCGACCATCTTGACAAACAACATCTTCCGCTTCATCAACATTCGTTAGTCGCTGGTCGCCTTGCCGTTGCCGCCGGTGTCAGGTATTGTACTACTTTTTGTCTTCCACAGATACCTACGTGCCGAAAGTATTTTCACTGAAGGCAGAATGTACAAATCATGTTACGTAGGTACGCGCTATAGTGAACTATAGTTTAATTCATCTCTAGGATTTATTCTATCTATCCTCGCAATCATATAAATAGTGATTTTTAAGACCTACGGCCAAAAACCGCGGACTAGATAGCACTAACGCTAAAAACGGCCGATGTTAGGGATCCCTAGTCAACAAGGAACCCTTATAATTTCGCTCTGTCTGTCCGCGGCTTAGCATAGAGACAAGATAAGTACTAGAATAAAACCGGCCAAGTGCGACTCGGACTCGCGAACGAATAGTTCCGTACCATTATCTATGCAACGTTAGACACAAAATCACGTTTTTTGTATGGGAGTCCCTCTTAAGTACCTACCTATTTTACTTTAATTTAATTATTTACTTTTGAAGCGAAAATAAAACTAAATATTCTGTGAGCAAAAAACGGCAAAAAAATTACGTTTGTTGTATGGGACCCGTTTGGCACCCTTCGGGTACGGAACCCTAAAAACTTTTCTTATTTAAAAGAAAAACTCACGGCTAAGTAGGCTTTCAAAGTTAACGAGTAAGAGGCGACCGACTTATAAAAGGAAAACGCCTCTTTCTACGGAACCATACACTGCGCGTGGCCTGACACTCACTTGACCGGTTTTTTTATTCGTAAGCTGCATTGAGCCCCATGGTGAAAAATTGAAACTTTATAACCAACACGAAGCAAAGTGACAAACAGCTCTATGAACACAAGGTTAAACAATTTACATAAAAGAAAACTACTAACTCGGAGCCCCATCCACAGATGCTTTTCTATACCTAAGCACAGTCAGATTTATCCATAACTGCTGTTAGTTCTTATCGCGCATAGCGTAGGTGCTATTATCGGCCATAATATCGTGCTCTGGGTGGAGAGTATCTACTTCTTCATAGAACTCAAGGTGACTTTATTGTGATCCGGTACCTACATAGCTATTTTGTTTTATTCACGCTTGAATTTGTTATACATTCAGCGACGGAAAACTTGTTATCAGCCTAGTCGAGTCTTGAAACATTTTCTCCGTGTACTTACACTCGACAGATAACTCGAAGAAAAACTGGACGAGTTTTGGATGTGGACACAAGACCAATTGTTTTTCGTATTTGTTAATATACCCCACCAATGAGATCCGAAATATTAAGTCAAAATCGCTTATTCAAGTTATTTGTCATTATGTATTCTAGGTACATGAATTGTCAATTGTAAATGAAAACCTATTTAGAGGCTAAAAATTCCACCCGTGCCGGGACTTGAACCCGCGACCTCCGGCTAACCGTGCCAGCGCTCTCCCATCTGAGCTGATGGGCAAGTGCAGGCATCAGTGAAATTTCGAGCCTTTTTACAAACTTCTCTGTATTACGTAGGAATATAATTGTAAATGAATTGGGTAGGTATAATGCGGCATAAGACCGGAGCAGCGTGGAAAGCCATGAGGGAAGCCTACGTCCTGCGGTGGGCGTCAAATGGCCGATGATGTTGATGATGATACCTACGAGAAGAAAGTTGTCTCAAAACCACGAACAATTCTTTTGTTTGACTTTTGCATCATTGGTATTATAAAATAATAACTTCCGCAGACCACAATCTCTTGCCCAGTGATTGCTATGGTAACTAGGATCACAAATATGGACATAAACCTGAGAGGAGACACATGGAAATACACAAGACTGAGGCTATTTCTACAAATCACGGCGGGGTTCGACCCTTGTGTTTTGGTAGGCAAGCGTATTACCGTAAGACTAACCTGGCAGTTTGGATTGGGTAAACAAAGTAGTCGTGGGTTCGGTTCCACATAAGATAAGATAAGAAGATAAGAATATTCTTTATTGCAAACAAGAAACGAGACAAAATATGAAAGTTACATTGAAAAAGTACAATTGGCGGCCTTATTAATTGCTAACAGCAATAAGGTCATACGTCGTGCACTTTAAGTAAGTAAAGTAATAAGAAAATTATTCGCAGATAAACTTTTACGTACGTACCTACAGGTTTCAGTGAGGGTTTTTGGTAAGAAAATATGCATTTTGTGAAACTTGAATAAATAATTTAAAAAAACCGGCCAAGCGCGTGTCGGACTCGCGCACGAAGGGTTCCGTACCATTATCTACAATATTAGGACATACATACAACATTAGGATACAAAGATCGAGAAAAAATCGTGTGTCTTGTATGGGAACCCCCCTTAAATACTTATTTTATTTTAATTGAATTATTTATTTTTCAAGCGAAGAACTAAATATTCTTTGAATATTTCTGCCGTCTATCTGTTGCCGTGATTAATATCGAGCAAAAAACGGCAAAAAAATTACGTTTGTTGTAGCCCCCCTTAAATATTTCTTTTATTCCGTTTTTATTTGTTGCTATAGCGACAATAGAAACACATCATCTGTGAAAATTTTAACTGTCTAACTATCACGGTTTATGAGATACAACCTGGTGACAGGCAAACAGACAGACAGACGGACAGTGAAGTCTTAGTAATAGGGTCCTATTTGGCACCCTCCGGATACGGAACCCCAAAAACTGTATAGTCCACCGCATACCTATCGACCTTCGCGTACGCTCTATTCAGTTAGACGGTAGGGCTGACTTTCCAACTAAAATATAAAGGTTCATGTACTGTCACCAGTAGGTACGTAACGTAAGTTTATATTTTATACATTGAGTTTATGTTCATTTTGTGTGGTAGATATAAAATCTAAAGCAATCAAAAGTTATGTGATTAGATAGCTCGGCGTGTTTTAATTTTTATTTAGACTAATTTTATTAATACTCCCACGAGTTCCGCGTACAACGGAACGTACAATCGGCGAGTCTCGTAGTGTGGTCGTATTTCTTTGATTTTTTCCCGACATTGGTTTCGTTTCGTCTTATTTTACTTTATTTTATTAAACTATAAAGTTAAAAATGTTCCACTTAAGGGTGCTCTTACGTGAAGCATACTATCTAGCTCGCACAATTTAATATTTTTCGTGATTGTAATAACATGAGCATACTTTTAATAAATGTGCACTGAGGACATTTTAATTATTGTTTTCCTATAATATAGGAAAACAATAATTAAAATGTCCGTATTATGTAGTGTTTAATAAAGTAAAGTGGTTGCCAAAATTCATTATTTTAGTAAGCATTGAATATCCGAAATTTAATTATCCATCAAATCCTCAGGGCGCAGTAGTAGCCTAGTGGGTAGAACATTGGACTTGGAAACAAGAGACCCAGGTTCGATTCCCAGTGTGGGTATGTACTTAAGACTTTTTTTTCTAAGTTATGTACCTACATTTGCGAAGTTATAGTAGCAGTACCACTCGCTGACGATGAAGGGAAACATCGTGAGGAAACCTGAGTGTCTGAGCTATTTACATACCTCAGCGCTTGAAATCGCCAATCCGCGGTGGGCACACGTGGTGATTAAGCAAATACTCTCTCTCTGCAAGAAGGCCTGTGCCCTATAGTGGGACGGTTTAGGCTGCTTAATGCAAACCCTCCGTGTGCAAACCCTCCTCCCTTTTCCTGTGGCGCCGGATTAAGAATAGCGTCACTCCATTTCCTTCCGTGGATGTCGTAGAAGGCAACTAAGGAAATCAATTACCAGGGGACGGATAGCAGGGTCTTCCTCAGATTCCAACCGCATAGTACGATCGCCAACCCACCTGCCAAGCGTGGCGATTATGGTAAAACCCCTCATGGTTATGAAAACCACGAAGGAGGCTTATGCCCTGCAGTGGGCGTCAAATGGCTGATGATGATGCAAATCCTCAGAACACATTATCAAAGTTTGCTTATTTTATTACATCAATTAAACATGATTTAATTCTTTGTTGCATTAATCCGTGCTAATGATAATTTTAAAAACCTATTTAGAGGCTAAAAATTCTACACATGCCCGTTGAACCCGCTTGAACCCGCGACCTCTAGCCAACCGTGCTAGCGCTCTCGAGAAGTTTGTAAAGAGGTTCGAAATTTCGCCGACGCCTGCACTTGCCCATTAGCTCAGTTGGGAGAGCGCTGGCACGGTTAGCTAGAGGTCGTTGGTTCAATTCCCGGCATGGGTGGATTTTGTAACCTCTAAATAGGTTTGTTTTGGTATTTACTATTTAAAATTTAAGTACTTAAATTTATTTTATAATGTGGCGTTTCAACAAATTAATATTATTTTAAATTTACGATTGAGTGCTACATTAATAATCTGAATTAATGATTATTGTTATTATTGTATCCGAATTATTAATTGACGTGTAACTAATAAATTATGAATAAAGATAAAGAATAGGCGATACGTACAAATTGCTGGGCTTATGGTAATGGTAATTACTTGCTGGTCCTGTTCATCCAAAATATTATTCCTAATGAAGCTTCATTCTAGGTATCTGGGAAGGGGTGATCTGTTTGTTACAGTGATAATTTATTTGGGGGGAGAAGAAATTAACAATTCTTACTTTTTTACATAATGGGGTCGAAATCAGGCTTATTTTTAGAGATCGGTACCCGAAGGGTGCCAAACGGAAGCCTGATGCTCTGCCTTTGCTGTCTGTCTGTCTGTCCATCCGTCCGATATTTAAAGGGCTCTATCTTTACAACGGTAACAGGCAGCCGGTTGAAATTTTCACAGAATATGTGTTATTATGGCATGAATATGATTATGGCCAAACCCCTCATGGTTATGAACACCACTAAGGAGGCCTAAGTCCTACAGTGGGCGTCAAATGGCTGATGATGATGATGTGTTATTGCGGTGGATTATCTAACAAAATAAAATAATATTTTTTTTTTTAACAAAATTAAGGGGGGTCTCCACCAGTGGTGACTGCACTTTAAGTGCTCTCTTACGCCGCACTACCATTTCATGTCGTATAAATATACCTACGTATACATACCACATATAAATACACCTTTTACAATGACCATTCATATAACAATACGTACTACCCAGAAAGAACACAAATTACAACAATTAAGTTCTGTAATTACGAGTTAAATAAAATCAAGCCATTTTGATTTCTATCGCAAAGGAATTAGATTTAATTTTGCTTGAACGAAAACGGCGCCGTGCGCTAGAGCGATTGCACGGAGCGAGCTAGTACAAAGTCTATGAAGCGCGATGAAAACCGCCGGGGGCGTTAGATGGAAAATGCTTAGTCAAAATGTATGCATTTTTATGGTAAAATTCTTGCGCCGCACGCGCGACTCGGAAGTTGCCGAGAAAAGTGCGAAAGACTTTTTACTTTCGGGTGGCCGTGGCCGGGGGCTTGACCCGAGACCTTGAACTACGATGCAGTCACAGTTTAAATAAGACACAGTTACCAATCTTCCTACTAACGTCCAAAACGCGCCTATACAATATATTACAACTACGAAACGCGAGATCTCGGTGAAATTCGGTTCCACCGCAGTCCGGTGTTCAACTTCTACAATACCTACATGTTAAATTATTTCAAACTTTTTAGTGCTGTATTGTTTCGAAGTCGGTTTTTAGTTTTATAACAAAAAATCGCGATTCGCAATCACTAAAAACAGACAAATAATTTAAGCGAATATGGCCTTTAATTTTGATGTAGGTATTATAGAAATATATATTGGAGTCGGTGCCCAAATTGTATGTGCTGGTCTAGTACCTAACTTGGCACCGTCTACAAACTAGGTATAATTTACAATACCTACATGAAATTTCATATTCGCTTAAATTATCTCTCTTTTTCAGTGGCGTAGTGTTATGAAGTCGGTTTTTGTTTTATTTAATTAGTGTCTTTATTCGGGTTGCACGTGAATCGTGGAAGGATCTCATACCACATAACTCCAACTTTCAGGGATTCAACAATAAACTGGCAACCCACATGCTGCGGTGGAATCACGTCTCTTTTCGTCACAAAAAATTAACATGTCATCTACCATCAGACTATCATCCTATGCCCGTACAAAACTAAAATAGGCGGTTCCAACTGCCATGCACAAAATTCAAGATTTAAAGGTGATTTATTTACTTGTTTACGTATTATCTAACATTTACGCGGAAAAATCATTTACAAAGCCCGTTGTGTTACAAATGCAGCATCATCATAACCTAAAATTTATTTGCGTATTTTTTTCACGTAAATCAGGTCAGGATCCTGTTGTTTTTGTTATCAACCATGTTTTTTGTGTGTGTTGTGTTGATTTTGTGTGGTAATGTGTGTTTAGTGACCTTAATTCTGTTTGACTAACTACGGTTTTTCTAGGACATGAACTTTCCTTTTTGAAGCCAGGTGGGGTATTCTCATTATCTTGTACTTACAATTTTATTGCAGCTTATGATAAAAAAACAGGTCTACTACGTTGTTTATTACTTTTCCTTTAGTATAATAATTAACGTTGGAATCACTTAAAATATTGCAAATTAAGGCTGACCTGTACCAATTTCTTTTATCTTGCTTCCAGATAATTAAGTAATGTTTTAGAAGTAGTGACACCAACCCAAATTATCATTGCCTATCGAGCTAAAACTAGCAACATACCTACTTAATTTGTAGAATTCTAAATGGCTCAAACGGACCACGGTTTTTAATTGTTTTTTTCAAGGTCATAATCTAACAGGTTAAAAAATCCATGTGGTCATAATCTCTCCAAGACTTTGTATTTTTAAGCAATAAAATTCACTAATTGCAAAGGAAAACTTAGTGGGAAACCTGAGTTGCCAAACAGGGGTGGTCACGCTGGGTGATAGCCCATATTATCTCTGGGGGAAGGCCTGTGTCCTGCCATGAGCGATTTGTCTCGGGTTTTGTGTGCTATTTGTAATTCCTTTGCTTAGCTGTTCACACTATGGGCCTATAGTGCCGGTCCTGTGCCCTACAGTTCTTACATTACATAAGCAGCCTATGTAAGTCCCATTGTCCTTCTCTCAGGGAGAGAGTATGTCTTAAACACCACTCATGCCCCCCGCAGATTGGCGATTTCAAGCACTGAGTTATGTGAATAGCTCCGACACTCAGGTTTCCTCACGATGTTTGTCTTCATAGTTAGCGAGTGGTATTGCTACTATAACTTCACAAATGAACATGACTAAGAAAATAAAGTCGTAGATAGGTACATGCCCGCACTGGGAAATGGAAATCAAACCTGGGTCTCTCGCTTCCGAGTCCAATGTTCTACCAACTGGGCTACAACTCAATTCTGACTATGATTCTTTGTTTACTACAAGAATTCAATGTAGGCACATTGCATATCTGACTAACCCACAGATAACAAATAGGAAGACGCCTACCCAATCTACAGCAAATTGTCATAATCTCTAAAATATAAAAATCTTGAACTCCTCCGAAACAGCTTCACTGATTTTTAGGGTTCGCAGGGAGCCAAATGGGATCCTCACTAAGACTTCACTGTCCATCTAACTATCTCTGTCTGTCCGTCTGTTCTGTCTGTCTGTCTGTCACCAGGCTGTATCTCATGAACCGTGATAGCCAGACAGTTGAAATTTTCACAGATGATGTATTTCGGTTGTCGCTATAACAACAAGTACTAAAAACAGAATAAAATAAATATTTAAGGGGGCTCCCCATACAACAAACATTGTCTAAAGACAGCGCTCGCCATCTGGCGGCCATCTATGCTATAACCTTTACAGCGCCAATGTCATGTCAATCAATCAATATATTTACAATGTTAAACACTTCTTGTTGGTTCCTATAAATGGCGCTGTTCTCAAATTCGATTGTTGTCTAATGTTGTATAGATAATGGTACCGAACCCTTCGTGCGCGAGTTCGACTCGCACTTGGCCGTTTTTTTTTATGTAATCTTTTGTGTATATTTGGTAGATCTGTGAATACGTCGTAGGCTAATTAATATGGCAGAATAACATTTGCTGAGTCAGCTAGCAAACTATGAATATAGTTTTATGAAACTTGGATGAAACCCTGGTCATACGGTTCTCAATTTATTCGTTCGCCTACCTATGTAGGTAGTTGCTCTTTGTACTATGTAGGGCAGTAAACATATAAAATAAGAACTGTATGACCAGCCTGTCTATTCCATTTTAATGTTTCCAAAGTGTCAAAATATGTATGTATTTGATGGTTCGGATAGGTTAAATGTGATGAGTCCGTACAATGGAGTAGTTACATAGTAGGTCATTCCTAAAATAGGGTAAACTTAACATTGGTGTGTAATAATAGAAATAACTTCCACACAATGCAATCACTTGACCTGGTCCCAAACTACGATGTAACATCACAAACATGAAAGTACACCCAGACTGAGGCCATTTGTACAAATGTACGGCGGCCCCTAGTGGGTACCGAACCCACGACCTCTGTTTTGGTAGCTAAGCGCCTTAATGGGTAGACCAACGAGGCAGTCAAATGTACCAATGAATCAAAGTTTAATAAGCGAACAGAAGCTAGAAATAACTATAGTTTTTGTTTTGCTTCTCATATTAAAGGAATAAAGAATTACGCAGTTCTAACAAAGCAAATTAGAATAATTTTGAAAACAAAACATCTGTAATAAAACATTTCAAACACAAAGACAAAAATGTAAAATTAGGTTATTCCAACTTGTTTTTGTTTTTGTATGCTAAAGTTAGGCTTGTTGTGTCTATCTATTATGTCATACTTTATCTTTTTGGTGGCTAAATTAGGCTTACGATGTCTGTCATATCTGATACAGTAATAAAATGAATTGTCGTCTGCAGTTTAGGTAGGTATGAGGGGTCGTTAGGTGTGTCCATAAGATAATATGTATGGTGAAATTATTGTAGATGGTTAATACACTGTCTAGCTAGTGGCATGTACTCACACATGTAACACTAGATTGAGCTCATTATAATGTCCGAAAAATAACTTGACCAACCAACTTTAACATTGTGTGTTTGAGCGTTGACTTATTTCGGGTCTTACCGGGTGTGCGTGCGTGCGTGCGTGCGTGCTTGCGTGCGTGTGCGTGCGCGCTATACAGTCCATGGATCTTATCTATCTATACAGCCCATGGAAGACGCCCACTGTTGGGCATAGGCCTCTTCACCGTCACGCCAACCTCGCCGGTCCCCTGCTAATCTTGCCATTGTCCTCCTGCCGCCTTCTTAATGTGATCAGCCCATCGGGTAGGCGACCTACCGCGTATACTTATATTAATATCCAAACTTTGTTTTTCTTTCCAGATCTTGAAATCAGGCGCCAGTCAGAACAAGCAACCTCTAGGAACATTTACAAATTCTAAATAAGGCAAACCGATCATCAAATACCTCAGTCTCTTCCGGATTATAAGAAAACGCACACAATTTCGGCTCAACTTTCCAATTGTACGGGCCTTTTCTATTATGTTCTGAACGCTCCCCAGCGAGCAACGCTATATTAGTTCTATTGAGCTATTGAAGCACCAGAAAACACCAGACAAAGTCTCTGAAGAGATTCGCGAAGGGTAAAAATCGTTGTACAGATTTTATTTCTACTATTTTAACAATGGCTGAAGTGGCGACTGCTTCAGCGGAGGACCAAGTCGGTGATCGGACGCAACAGATCGCCGAACTAACCGTGCTATCATTCCGTAAAATGGACGAAGTCAAGCGTCTAGCCCACCATTTCCAGTTCGTCATGAACCACCCGGAAACCGAGAAAAAGCCAGTTGTCTTCAATTATTTGAAGAAACTAGACCAAACTCACCGGGCGATATTCACTCAGAAACGCGAGAACGTGGAGGTGGAGTACATATTCACGACTGAAAAGAAGAGCAGCCTCCAAAGGCAGCGCTTCAACAGTCTCCCTGTCAGCGAGGTACCGGAGTTGCTGAAAGCCGAACTGCTGACTGCTGAGAACGCGAAGCAAGTGCATATTTGCACAGACTGCGACGTGGAGATAGAGCTGAACGACGAGGAACCGCTGATGGAATCCTTGCAGAAGCATTTCAATCTGGAAGTCCACCTTCCCAAGTTGAAACGGGAGAGCATTGACGTGTCGGAGCCTGTATTGCTGCCGAATATGTCGCGGCGACTGTCCTCTATCAAGTGCGGTGAACTGAGCCCCGCTAATTTGGAGAAGATAGTGCAAATGGTCAAACCCACAGAGAAGTTGGACCGTATGCTGACGGCGAAACTCGAGGCGTCGTTGATTCGGCACTTACCGGACAACTCTGAGGCCACCATCAATGCCGCGCTCAAATTCTACCATGGTGCCTTTGACAAATTGTGCCAGGAGACGTCTGCAATTGATTTCTCGTCCCTCACCAGCTCTGTGGCCCCGATAATAATGAGTATCAAGGACAATGTCAATCAGAACTTTGCCGCGGACGCCAACAAAAACTACGATAACGAGGAGAATGATCAGTCTCTCGACAAGCCGTCTAAGAATCAAGCCAAGAAGTACCGTTACTACGGGCCTATTGAAAACGTTATAGTCAAACTCCTAGTTAACCACAAACTATTAGCTTTAGTCGACGATCGTACCGGCAAGCCGGCCTTCTTTTGCATGGCTTGTGAGTACTACACTCTGAGATTCCGCTACGATAGCGTCTTGAGTCACGTGTTTAGCGAGACCCACATTCATAACCTGGCGTGTATCCTCCAGGCCGATAAACATATCCCCTTCATGATGGAGGACCGATCTATCGAGAAGATAAAAGAAATGAACAAAAAGTTTCTCCTCAAGCACAGCATCACTGAAGACAGCAACAGTTATAACTGTGCGTTCTGCAAATCGTCCATAGAGACGGCAGAGGCGTGCATCTTCCATATCCTGGAAGAGAATCACTTGGGGAGAGTATCCGACAAGCTTTATAGGAAAGCGAAGGTGATAAATCCCGACGGTCCTATGCCGGAAGAATGGGGCGTCAAAAGCTTCGACTGGGCGAAGTTTCTAGCCGGAACTGGGAAAGCGTTGACTAACAAAGACCACGTGGTCATCGAGAACTTTATAAAACCCTCCGGGAAGATCGCCAACTATTGTTCCTGCTGCGATATGACCCTGAAGGGTCCTCGCCAGGTGCTGTTCAACCACATTCGTCAAAAGAAGCACCTGCGGAACGCCGCGCCGTTAAAGCTAGCTTTGCTTTACAAGAACCACTGCCGTTCCTCCGAATTTTACGCCAGTTTCGGCAACTATTACTTATGCACCATCTGCCCAAAGAACGTCGCCTTGCCTTCCTTCGGCGCCATAGTCGAACACTTCGAAAGCCTCTTGCACGTGGAGACCATAGCCAAGCTCATACGCTCAGCGCAGTTCAGCGACGATGAAAACATAGACCAGGAGTTGCTATCCCAACATGTGAGCTTCAAAGACGGTGTCTCATGCAATCACTGCGCTGATACAACCTTCCCTGATGTATCCGAAGCCGTGTCGCATATACTCTCGAGTGTTCAGCACCAGAATGCCGTGGCCGAAGCGAAAGCGAAACTCGGCGAGAACAAAGGCGATATCATAAGGGTCTACATGAACGGCAACTATGTACTCCACACCGAAGGTTCGACGTTCAACTGCGTCCCCTGTAAAGGCGTGTTCACTTCCATCCGGCCTCTGCTCGCCCACTTGGTATACGCGGAGCATTTCGTGGATAAGCCGACTGCAGAGAATGTGTTCCGTTTCTATCTGGAGTTGAAGCATAATATAAACCTTTGGGCCAGGAACAAGTATGTCTACTACGACTTTGGGAAGCTTAAGTGTGGCGTTTGCGATGGGGATATTGAACAGGAGGAGAATGCAAAAAATCACGTTGTGTCCGCACGTCACAGGGAGAACATGGGCGCTAGTTACGTGCAACTGGACGTCACTGGCTTGGAGTGAGGTGAGTTCATCTAGATGACCTATAGGTGTCGATTAACCTTGAAAATAACAATGGTTTTCAATTGTTATTTTCAAGTTCGGGGCTGAGGAGGTTAAGGCTGTCATTACGTCGGGCGTGCTGTCTCGCTCGCACAATATAATATTTTTACTGATTGTAATAAAATGAATATATGTTTTTATAAATGTGATTTTCCTTATCCCGTACCTAGGTAGGTATCTAGTTTTTTGTTGCGATTTTTTTTTTATTCCAAAGTTGTTCTTTACCAAAAACATAACATAACATAAACTCACGCCTGTATCCCAGAGGGGTAGGCAGAGACCAGGGACTGCCACTTGCTACGATCCTGACAGATCACTTTCGCTTCCTTAACATTTATTAGTCGTTGCATGCACGCACGCCGGT
Source organism: Yponomeuta evonymella (assembly GCA_963969515.1). NCBI lineage: Eukaryota > Metazoa > Arthropoda > Insecta > Lepidoptera > Yponomeutidae > Yponomeuta > Yponomeuta evonymella. Next base: position 4,521,814 of record OZ018372.1, read on the forward strand.
TTCGGGTACTTTTTATCTTGCCCTTTGTTAATACATCCTCTATTTGGTCGAAGTATGTCCGTCTGGGTCGTCCCTTACCGGCCCTTCCATCCACATTCGCTCGATATATTTACCAAAAACTACATTAAAATACCAAAAACTACATATTAATTATGTGCCCACCCCAATAACATTGGGGAACACGACTCTCGAAGTTGTAGACGAATACGTCTACTTAGGACAAACAGTCCAACTAGGCCGGTACAACTTCGTGAAAGAGGTCAATCGTCGAATCCAACTCGGCTGGGCAGCATTCGGGACTCTTAGAAAAGTCTTTTCGTCTAATATACCTCAATCGCTCAAGACAAAATTATACAACCAGTGTGTGTTACCAGTGATGACTTATGGCATTGAAACGTGGTCTCTCACTATGGGGCTCATAAGAAGGCTCAAGGTCACGCAACGAGCTATGGAAAGGGCTATGCTCGGAATTTCTCTACGAGATCGAATCAGAAATGATGAGATCCGTAGACGAACGAAAGTCGTCGACATAGCCCAGCGGATTAGTAAGTTGAAGTGGCAGTGGGCGGGGCACATAGCACGCAGAACTGATGGCCGATGGGGCCGAAAAGTTCTCGAATGGGGACCACATATCGGCAAGCGCAGCGTAGGACGACCAGCCACAAGATGGACAGATGACCTCATCCAAGTGGCAGGAAGGCGCTGGATGCAGGCCGCTTCCAACCGGTCTTTTTGGAAATCCATGGAGGAGGCCTATGTCCAGCAGTGGACTTCTTGTGGCTGAATGATGATGTTGATGACATATTAAAAATGTGATATTTAAAATTTCCGGAATTTAACTATCTATAAAAGCCTAGGGTTGTGGTCGGGATCACATTTATCAAAAATATAGGTACTCATTTTATTGCAATCACTAAAATGTTAGATTGTGCGAGCGAAATAACCTGCTCAACGTAACAGCATCCTTAAGGGTGGGTGCAGGAGCACCGCCAATAAAAAAAGAACCCACGAAGGGTTCCGTACCACTATCTATACAACATTAGATAAAGATCGAGACCAGATAGATTAGGTGCATTGAGGACAACGCCATCTATAGAAACGAACAAGAAGCGTTTAACATTGACATTTAACGACATGACATCGGCGCTGTGAAGGTTACATAGATGGCCGCTAGATGGCGAGCGCTGTGTTTAGACAACGGTTGTTGTATGGGAGCCCTACTTAAAAAAATATTTTATTCTGTTTTTAGTATTTTGAAATACATCATCTGTGAACATTTCAACTGTCTAGCTATCACGGTTCATGAGATATACAACCTAGTGATAGACAGACATACAGACAGACGGACAGTGAAGTCTTAGTAATAGGGTCCCGTGTTAAACGCTTCTTGCTGGTTTCTATAATCAATCAATCGCACTTGGCCGGTTTAAAAAAATAAAATAAACAGATTTTTAGTGTTCGAGAATCCGGCTGTAAGCGTGGCCTATTCAAAAGCAGGGCTTACGCCTGACATGTTACTCCAACTGGGCCGCGTTTCATGAAACTACAATTCATAGTTCAGTATGACAATTCGGTGTGCATTGCGTTGTTGAGTCTTTCTACTTGTTAATCTGTGGTTTGATCGACTTATGGCCAGTTTCTGAATTGAGAATTTCGCTAAGTAAATAGTTAACTGTAGCGTTGTCTCTTCGAATTCCTCAGAAAAGAGCGCGACAGAACGTTACTTAAGTGTTTACTTAGTGTAATTCTCAATTCAGAAACCGGGCGTTTGCAATAAAATCCTTTTACTTTATATACCTGGATGACAGTATTTTTCTGATGACGGTATTTTAGATTTTTGTTTTTGTTAATCGTGTTTTTTGGAAATTATTTAGCTACGATGAAAAAAAAGAGGAAAACAAAATAATCGGACTTGAGATAGGCTCGAACCGGTGTCTTCTGGTTTCACGACCGCCCTATTTCCTACCTGAGCTATTATAACCTCGTAGATGGTGGCGAAATTTGCCTTCGTATTCTAATGATATTTTAGCAGTTTTTCATTGCCTAAAAACACGGATAAAACTATGTTTTCTAAAAATGAAACCTAGCTGGATCGATTTATGGCACCCGAAACCCTCTGCATGTTAAATTTCATAAAAATCGTTGGAGGCCGTTTCCGGGATTCAGATTACGTTTATTATATATAAGAATAGCTCGTTTAAAGGTATTTATTATATATTGCTCGTCTTATAGATTTAAGTAACATTGAATGTTCATAGTAAACCGCGTATGAAATAGAGCTTGAAACTAACGAATGTTGGAGAAGTTACGCATAATGTTTTATCACTTACTAATATTTAATGCTCTGTGCTAATATGGCATTTCTTTTGTCCACAGATGTGTACGCGTAATGTAATTGATTGACCATTTAATTGATACTTATTACTATTATTATTCTACGAGAACAATGTTACAAAGCTACAGTTCTGTCACGCAGTTTTAAATTAAGCTTACTACACGCACCGGTGTCCGCTGACGATCCTTTCCGTTCCCGGGAATTTCGGGAACATTGGGAATATTCACAAAAAATTTCTTTAAAATATGTTTAAATTTCTTGACGTCATCCGCTGTTTGGATTTTGAGTTCCAATTGTATCCTGGTGATTTTATCCATTCATGCTGACCAGTATTCCCGCCAGTTTACTGAGAATTGGATAAATCCGCTGCGGCATACAAGTAAACACAATCCGTTTATTGGAGAAGTGATACTAATTTCAATTGATTGTATTTTAGTGCATAAATGTTTTACAGTTCGTATAACATAACAAACATGTCTTGCCCAGCAAATAAACTAAATGAACACGATTAGTTAGGTAAATTCTACATCACTGTAGGTAGGTATAGGATCTCTATAAAATTATGAGTACTGGTGGTTTACAACACTTGCAATTTAATAGTGTACGTGTAGAATAATTGGTAATTAGTTAAATATCCGGGAGTTGTGTCTGAAATATGTTTATTATGAAAATGTTATGTTATAGAAACAAGACTGTTTGAAGCCATAGGTATTGCATATACGGTGCGCGTAGTAACCCGAAAATGCTGTTTTTATTACACATAAGTTATTAAGACTACGACAAAACTTAACTGTTTTTTTTTAATGAAGGCAAAGTGATGAAATCGTTTTTAATATGAAATTTGAATAAATGAAATAATTTTTTAAACATTTCTTTTGTTTATCGTCTGACTTTCCTTGTTAGTCCTTTATTTTAATACTTTATTATTGGATTCATACGTTTGGTGAGGTCTTAAATAAAAGGCCTATTCATTTCCTTTAATGGACTCTATCAGATATAAATAACTATTTAGACAGTTTATTTATTTATTTATTTAGTTTTAGGAAAGCCATTGACATTATATAACTTAATACTATTTAAAAATATGAGAACAGAAAGTCATTAACAGGCTTCCACTGATAGCAAGAAAATATTAAAACTAGTAGTTAAGAAGAACTAACAATTAAGTCACCGCAAAAACGGGTGTCTGCATAGAAAAATTTTAGATTTAAGCATTTCAAAAGGAAATATATATAGCTGAGATTTATACATAAGTAATGAGAAGAGAGCCTACTCACTCACTCCCAAAAAAAGTTCGCAGTTAGCCGTCGCCTAACCGCTGCAATACTGTCGTCGTTAATATCAATGTCCGTGTCCGGGTCTCTGATTAATTTATTAAAAGCAGAACAAGCTCTCAATAAGTAGGCGTTGCTTCTGTAATTTGAGGCATGCGGTACTAAAAATGTGCTTTTGTTCCTATATTTCATTCTATTCACCTTGTGTCTGGGTGTAAAGAAAAAGTTGATGAATAACGGAATAATGACTATTTCTTTCCAGCTTAAGGCGTGAGCCACACAGAAAGGAAGTGGGGCGGGGGCGTGGAAAAGCCGTGACGTTCTGTATACAGTCACAGACTATACAAAGCGTCGCGACTTTTCTGTGCTCTCGCCCCTCGTCCTTACTGTGTGGCCCACGTCGAATCTTTCTATCCATTGGTTTGGTTTCTATTAAGTTTTGCTTGTTTGGAATGGAATAATACAGGTAGGTACTGATCTGCGACGCTAGGCAGCAATATTGCTGCTCCGGCAGCAAAGTAACTCTTGGAAATATTTTGATTATTCTCGGCAACAACTCATTGTCGTATTTGCTGTAGAGTAGGGTTAACTCGAATCGTTACAAATATCGTCGATAGGAAACGCGTCTATCCAGGTTAAAATACGGCATTTCTCTAGTGTAATGATCGTCAGACAAAACCTAGGTACTTTAGAAAACGTAAGTATTTGACGTGAAACGTCTTTCCGTTCGGTAGTAGGTCACTTGCATCCAAGCTTGCACCGCATGCTACGAAAACATGTCGAGTCTGCGGTCTCTGATCACGTGTCGATCGTGTGCAATTCATTTATATAATCGTTGAGTAGAAAGTAGCCATTACTCAGATACTCTTGACACGTGCCGCTAGATGGCGCCAGTGTCGCGTAACGCAATGCGAGCTAATAACGCTTATAGACGTTTCACTTTAAAGTTTTAACCAGCGGCCGTGTAACCCGACACAGCCCCACCAGCTTTTAAGGGTCCCGACAAGGAACCCTTATAGTTTCGCCACGTCCGTCTGTCTGTCTGTCTGTCCGTCCACGGGCCTAGCACGAAGCTGTAATTAGGTATGTGTATACCCGCCGGCCAAGTGTGGCGATTACGGCAAAACCCTTCATGGTTTGTAAAACCACGAGGGAGGCCTGTGTCCTGCAGTGGGCGTCAAATGGCTGATGATGATGATGACGTATCCAAGTACCTGCTTAATTAAGTAACTACACATTAACAGTATTTTTACTTCCTTTTAATTCTTATGTGTTCAGCTTGGCAGGGAGATGATGTCACCAATATAGGTACGAGTACCTAAGTATTGAAATGTTGATTGAATGGTTTCAGTAGGTACCTACTTACTACAGAATATCAGCAAGTAGGTGCGAGGCTAACTCCAAGGTCCATATGATATACACAATCATAATCATATAGGACTTTGATCATAGGTAATATCCATTTTCGGAATATTGTGTGATACCACACATTCATAGAACTCTGATCGTAGATGATTAAACCAATTAGGAAAAAAAAACTTTTTACCCGACTGCGGCGGAGCCCAAAAGGAGGGTATGTGTATGTAAGTATGTTCGATTCTCTGTTCCCTCATAAGTTATAACTCCATAAACCAATAGGCAGATTTTGACAAAATAAGGTCTCAATCGATTCGTCATCCCCATTAAATTAGGTAGCATTCATGGAACAGAAGCGAAACAAAAAACAAAAGGCGGTGGTAGCCTAGTGGGTAGAACATTGGACTCGGAAGCGGGAGACCCAGGTTCGATTCCCAGTGCGGGCGTGTACCTATGACTTTGTTTTCTAAGTTACTATGTACAATTGTGAAGTAATAGTAGCAACACCACTCGCTAACTGTGAAGGAAAACATCGTGAGGAAACCTGAGTGTCTGAGCTATTCTTGTTTTCTGGTGCGTACAATAAAGTGTTCTAATCTAATCTAATCCGATTTTAATCCGACTAAAGTAGTTTTTCCTGTATGGCGAACATGGCATCGTCTCTTGTCTACTTTTTTCGTGAAGCTGAAGTTGCAGAGACTAACCCCAGGTTTCTCGTAACAGTCTGTTAACAGCCTTCAATTCGCCAAAGTGCATATTACAAAAAAGACAACTGACCACTAAATTACTTATTTTTTAGGTTCCCGTACCCGAAGCGTGCCAAACGGGACCCTATTACTAAGACTTCACTGTCCGTCTGTCTGTCACTAGGCTTTATATCTCATGAACCATGATAGCTAGGCAGTTGAAATTTTCACAGATGACGTATGTCTGTTGCCGCTACGGATTTGAGTTTTTATTGTAACTTTATAAAATTATAATGATAAATGAAATAATACTTATAAGCATTGGTTGTAGTTGAGAGAGCGGGGTCTTCTGACACAGATATTTTAACTTAAAAGAAGGCACCTGCCACACCCCGGATATTGAAATTCCTGGTTAATACTTATATTCATTGTGTAACCATGAATTTCAATATCTGGGGTGTGGCAGGGGCCTTCATTTTAATGTATAATATATTCATTGTGTAACCATGAAAAATCATTACAGAACTGCATCAAAAGTCTGTAGGTGATACCTAATGGAGAACTTGCACAAAGAAATGTTTTTAAGCTCATTGGAAAGGCCATATTAAAAGATAAATAACCGTGCCAATTTTTTTTCTCTAAGACTCATACTTTATAACACGGTGAGTCGAAGTCATTCTAGTCATGTGGTACAAAAACGCGCTATACCAATCGGGCTCTCTACGAACTAAATATGATGGCGTCACAACTTGAAGGTAACCCCTTACAATTTATGAAGCGAACTTATCAATACATATTTGAGTTATCTTGGAAACTAATGTTCTTATGCGTCTTATAAGTTTTGAATTGTTAAATTAACTTCATGTTTCGCATTTATTAAGACCTCTACAGTGTACAAAACCGAAAAAAACCTTTTTATGGTTATATTCTTTATTTTTTCTACGTTTTACGTATACAAACAATGTCATTCCAGCCTAAATGTGATGCAAGTTCCCCATTCTTGTTACAAAAACTGCTAGGGCCCGCTTGCGCTAACTCTAATGCCCCTCTACTCTCGCCGCTATTGTGTGCAAATTGCGTCACAAATAAATTCAATAAGTCAGAAATGTGTGGCGCCGGATTAAGAATAGCGTCACTCCATTTCACTCCGTGGATGTCGTAGAAGGCGACTAAGGAAATAAATTACCACGAGACGGGCAGCAGCGTCTTCCTGAGATTCCAACCGCATACTGCGATCGCCAACCCCCCTAGTAGCATTTTTGGTAGGCATTTGGTTGGGCCACATACATGACTTTGGTTGGACAACGGTTAGATTTGGCCGCATGTTTTGCTGAAGGGCCGACAACGGAGGGCCTATGTGAAAATTCCTACAGAGGGCCACATAATGTATTTCTTTGTTGGGCCTTTGTATAGAAATCGTACAGTTGGCCACATAATGTATTTCTCCGTAGGGCCTTTGTATAGGAATCCTACAAAGGGCCACGTAATGTATTTCTCGTAGGGCCTTTGTATAGGAATGATACATTTAACCAACGTTGTTGGGATGCTGGTTAGGTACCATGGAGGAAAAATCTGAAGATCCACTTTTCGCTCTTATTACAATCATAATAAGAGCGAAAAGTGGATCTGCAGAATTTTCCCCTATAGTACATATCCGGTAGGATCATTGGGTAATATAAAACTCTCTCTGTTTTCAATCACTATCACATTTTGTCACAATGCTTCATTGATTTAAAATATTACATTAACCACACTTTCAAGTAATAAACATACGTATGTATGTGAGAGTGAGAGAATTACAATAAAGAAATTAAAAACATTGTTTATTGAACCTTATACTCAATAAAAATTTATTAAAATTAGGCTGCAATTACATCTTAGGTGTCTAATAATATATAAAATTATTCAATGGCACAAGTTTCTGTTCACAAATGAAAAGCACACGAGATCGTTATCATAAAAATTAGGTAATAGAAAACATTTTTTATTCAATGTCGACGAAGAGACAGTGACTTCTTTCTTACTTTATTTTATACTGCTACTGCTTTCAATAGGTATTTTGTAAAAGTCTTATTTAAAAAATAATCAATCTAATGAGAAATAATTACTATTCTCAATCTTTTTGATAGGTAGCTTATCTATATAAATATCTCCATCTTTGGTATTGAAATAGGAATTAATACTAATATTGCAACCGTCATCTAAAACTATTTTAGTTATAGTATTTTTCTTCTTTATTATTGTCGGCGTTGACGATTTTTTTACAGTGCATGTAATCCAGAAGGACTTCTGTAACTAACCCAATATTAATTTCTGTTAGAATAGTTTTAGTTAATTGGCGATCTTCATATTGTTGTTTGTGAAAATAATCATCAGCTCTAAGATTTGAATTTGAAGTATTTTGCCATGTTGTTCTACCAATGTTAATTCCTTCTTGTGTACATTTCTCGCAGCCATATAGAGAGTTGTGCGATTTTATTCATTTAAGAAAAGCTCTTGCTGGTGCATCAGCAACAATACAACTCACTCGGAAAGCGTACTTTTTACCTTGAAATACTATAACACTATTTTCTGAGACTAGGTTAGACTCACTTTCTGCTTTTTTGCACTTTTCCCTCGCTGATTTTAAATCATCTGAAAATAAATGTTTTAAACTGTTATAAAATAGTATTCGACTAAAAAGCCATTAGTGCTAGTTTGGGTTCACGGACAAACCAGCATACAAATGGTCAGAATGTAATTGTACAAAAGGTTAGTATGTAAAACCGTTAGAACAACTAGGTACCTTTGTCTTTCAAATCGAATTATTATTGTTATTTAATACTTTTATTGCACTAGCCTAATGTACAATACGGCAGACTTAATGCACAAGCATTTTCCTCCAGTCGACCACAGGAGGTGGAAGAAAGATTAGTAGGCGTGCAAAGAGGTTAGGAAGTGCCAATTAGGTAGTACCTATATTATAATAAACTATAAATGATCAAAGCCGACTTACCAGTTTCATACATATTATGCTCATCAGCATACATGGCCCAGTTTTCGTCGGGCAAGTCTTGCGACACCAAACATTTAATTTGTTGAAATTAGGTACTCTATGTTTTATATGGCGGCCACAGGCATTCTTTTTTACGTCGCATAAACCAGCTTTCCTTTGGCATTGTCTTCAAACTCCAGCACCTTATAATACATGAGTGAGAATCACGAAAACTTGACATTTCAGTTCACTCGCTCAAAAGCTTTTCAGATTTTATATTTTTCTTGCCGCACCACGTCGAACTCGAAATAAAATGATTCACACAAAATGGCGGACGCCCTAGTGGCACGCGCGGCGACCACCCCTCCCCTGCACCCTCTGCAACCCCCTCGCACTCGAGAGAGGCCCAATGTTGGTAATCAGTCGGCATAATAACCGATATTGAGTCTTTGTTAGGCCAATACAAGTTGCATGTGAGTGATTTAACTAACAATATTTTAACAATGTTCCTACCGTTGGCCAGTTGTCTCAAATTTCTGTTGGGCCAACCTTTATTTACTGCAGTTGTACCAACGTTGTTCGGCCAACCGTAGCAAAAAAGCATCAAGGCCCACTGTTGGTAATCAGCTCGGCATAATAGCGTTATTGATCTTCGTGGGGCCAATACAAGTTCCATGTGGGCGATTTAACTAACCATATCCCATCAATAACCCTACCGTTGGCCCATTGTGGCCGATAAAAAATGCTACTAGGGCCGCCTGCCAAGCGTGGCGATTATGGCAAAACCCTTTGTGGTTAGGGAAAACCATGAGGGAGGCCTGTGTCCTCCAGAGGGCGTAAGAATGGCTGATGATGAAGTCAGAAATAACAACCACTTTTAGTAGTAATAGCATATCGTCGGTGCGCCGACCAAAACTGATATGTGCATTTTTCATAAATATTTTTTATTAGCTAGATGTGATCATTTTTCAATGGTCGATGCCTCGAAAAAACCCTTATGTGTAGACGAAGCTTAGTTCCCGAAAAGCCAATTCAAATATGTACATTTCGAAGGCAGAAAAAGTTGTAATATGTACAAATGCTCATAAGGTATCTGGCTTCTAGTCGAGCTAATGCACATGTCAGTTTTTTCTTAAACACGTGGAGTAACATATAACTAATTACAACAAAGAATATTCCTAAAGTATCATCCCACCGTTTGGCACTACTCCTACCTTCTCCACGTCACCTGTTGGTTGGCTAGAATAAAATACTAGTTAGTATTAAGCCCGCCAATACGGTATTTGACACGATCAACAATAAATTATTTCATATGCTCGATTAAAACAAAAATTACAAAATATCTCGGAAAATGTATCTCTTTTAGTCAATTACTAGTTATTACAATTTTTAAATATATTAAACATAAAAAGAGTGCTCTGAAATGTGACGTCATAAGCCAGTATTTCCATACAAAATTCCGTTTTAAAAGTAACTCATTTGATATTTTGTCAAATACCCAATTGTACAATTTTACTGGTACCATAAAGAATTTAATATCTAATAATAAAACTTATATTATTTTTGTTGCACTAACCCGTGCCGAGAACAATTTTAAAATTTCATCATGAATCACTCTACGGTCGTGTTTCAGTCGTTAGAATCCTTCACTTACTCGTGATTCATCTATGGCCCTCGCTTTAAATCCATCCTTTATTTATTGAGTTTGCAGTACAGAGTTTGCGAACTCATTTTGTCGTTAAAAAAAAAAAAGTGGTTGTTGTCAGTTGTTGCTTGGTGAAAAAGAAAAGTCAACAGTTAATTTTATTAAAGTATTTTATTACGCTCTAAAAGTCTATTGTAACTCAACTCTGCTAAGTTTAAACATCAATAGGTTATTCGGCCCCACCATGGAAAAATTTTCAACAAAAATTTCGATCGGAAATCTTGAGGAAAAATCTAACTGGACAACCTGGAAGTACAAAATCTCTATAATGCTACGGGGGACGACAGATGCTATAGAGATAGTAGAAGGCAGTTTGAAAAGACCAGAACCCCTTCAAGAAGGTGCAGGTGACGCAGCTAACGCGACTTACAATCAGGCCTTAGCCAGATACAAGCAGGCGGACTGCAGCGCACTGCTCATTCTGACGACAAATATGACTGAAGAGACATTAGTGAAAGTAATGAGATTTCACAATGCGTATGAAGTCTGGCGTGAGTTACATCGATTATTTGATGGTCAATCAGAGGATAGGGCATACAGCTTGTGCATGGATTTCTTTACATTTAAACGAAATCTGTCAGATGACGTTTCATCCCACATGTCAAAATTAAAGAACGTCTGGAACAATTTGAACGTTGAAATTCAGAAATCAGATGCGCACAGTAAACTCCCTGATCTGTTCCTGATTTGCAAAATCTTAGAAACTCTCGATGAAAGATTCTTTGCATTCAAATCTAGCTGGTTACTGTTGAACAAGACCGATAGAACTGTTGACAACCTCACAACTCAACTGTGTTCTTACGAGAAGGCTCTCGAGAACAAAGAAGAGACTACTAGTCAAGAGACTCTAGTAATCCAAGAAGTCCAAAAGTCGAAACCAAAGAAAGATGGGAACGTGAAGTGCAACTATTGCTCACAGATAGGGCATAGAGTAAGGAACTGTAAGAAGTGGATTAAGGATGGTCGTCCTCCAAAACCAAGCAGTTCAGCACAAACACATTCATCACTGCAAGTACAAAGCCTAACAATGATGGTAGCTAATGCATGTTCCAAGGCAGCAGATCAAGATAGAGAAAATTGGTTTGTTGATAACGGAGCCACGACGCATATTACCACCAGGAGAGATGTGTTTCAAGAATTTCAACTCTTCGATTCTGATAACCAATCTGTGAAGACGGCAGATGGGACGATAATCCCAGCTCTAGGGAAAGGCATTGTCCTGGTAGAATCGAGTGTAGGAGATAAGAAAGAAACCATACTTCTGAAAGATGTCTGGCTTGTACCATCGCTGACGAAAAATCTTTTCTCGACTCTGGCAGCACAAGACAACTTGCGGAACAGCTTGTTCACTTCTACCGCAGAACGTTGTCAGTTAGATATTGATGGAGAAACAAAGATTGTAGGGACGAGAGAATCCAAGGGAGGACTGTACAGACTACAGTTCAAGACAATCGCTCCTTCAAGAGAATCTAACCCAATCGAAGTGAACGCAATTACGGGCACCAATATGCTGCAAGTGTACCACGAACGGTTCGCCCATCAGGATAAGCGTCATGTAAAAGTTCTTGTCAAGAGAGAACTTGGCATCGACTTGCCTGAGGACAAAGATAAATGCGAGGCATGCATATTTGGGAAAGCTCACAGAATGCCGTTTGGGAGAAGAGAGAGAGCAAGCACCCCTGGCGAACTAATACATTCAGACGTCTGCGGACCATTCGAACATCCCAGTGAAATGAAGTATCGCTATTTCGTGCTTTTTAAAGATGATTACTCTTCGTACCGCCTAGTTTACTTCATGCGTCAAAAATCTGAAGTCAAAGATAAACTGAAATTGATGCTTAACGAAATAAAGACTGTCGGTCACGCTGTTAAATGTATCTTAAGCGACAACGGAGGAGAGTTTGATAACGAAGAAGTAAGAAAGATACTAAATGATAATGGAATCCAACAGCGACTTACAATGCCTTACACTCCAGAGCAAAATGGATGTAGCGAGAGAGAGAATAGGACGCTAGTTGAAGCCGCAAGGACTTGGTTACACGCCAGAGGAGAACTGCCACAGAAACTCTGGGCTGAATTGATAAATACAGCAGCATACGTTCTGAACAGAACAGGACCTACCAGAGAAAAAGCTAAAGTTCCCTACGAGTTATGGTTCGGCAAAAAGCCAAAGATTACACACCTACGTGTGATTGGAAGCCAATGCTATGCTCACGTGCCCAAACAATGCAGAAAAAAGCTAAGCAAGAAAGTAATTAAGGGAATACTCATAGGCTATGAGAACAACGATGGCTATCGCATATGGAATGGAACGAAGACAATCCGGTCCAGAGATATCACCTTCGCGAGTGAAGTTGAATTTAAAATCTCAGTAGGGACAAATGAGCATAGTCAAGCCCCTGCAGAATCAGAGGGAGACAACTCAAATAGCAATGAGGAAATTGAAAACCAAATTGGGACACAGGTTTCTCAGCCTCAGAGAGATCCTAGACCTGATATTGACCGTGCTCTAGAGGGAGAGTATTCAGGGAGAGATCACGATCAAGATGAACATCTCAACAATTCAGTGAGAGATCAGAATGAAGATGAACCTTTCGACTTTTATGATGCAGAGGGAGAACCCATCGTTGTAGAAGAACCAAGGTACAACTTGAGAGATCGAGATACTTTAAGACGCCCTCAGAGATACGACGATTTCATCTGCTACGTATCAGCAGATAACTTCCCAAGCAGCTACAAAGAAGCTATGGAGAGAGAAGACAGTGAAAAATGGCTTCAAGCCATGAAGAATGAGATAAACTCACTAAAAGAGAATAACGTATGGACATTGTGCGACTTACCATCCAACCGAAAGGCATTACCGTACAAGTGGATTTTCCGGATCAAGCGAAATCCCGACGGATCCATTGATAAGTACAAAGCGCGCCTAGTCGTGAAAGGATTTAGACAACGGAAAGGCATTGATTACGATCAAACCTTTAGCCCAGTCGCCAGAATGGCCACAGTTAGATGCCTACTTAGTGTATGCGCAAAGGAGAACATGCATCTGTTACAATTTGACGTGACAACGGCCTTCCTCAACGGAAAACTGGAGGAAGAGTTATTCATGCAACAGCCAGAAGGGCTTGATGACGGGACAGCTAGAGTTTGGAGACTCAACCGAAGCCTTTACGGATTAAAGCAGGCGCCACGGTGCTGGAATACATGCTTTGAGAAAATTCTCCTGGATCTAAATTTCAAGCAGTGCGAGGCTGACAATTGCCTCTTCGCAAGGCACGTAGGACACGAAAAGATTTTGATAGCCTTATACGTCGACGACGGACTAGTAGCAGCTTCAAGTGAAAAGCTGGCACACAGTTTCCTCGAAGACCTTGGATCAAAATTGAAAATTACCATGAAAACGGCTACGTATTACTTGGGAATAGAGATAAGACAAGAGGAAGATGGAATTTTCATTAATCAGGAGGCCTATTTAAAGAAAATCCTCGAAAGATTCAACATGTTAGAATGCAATCCGGTTTCTACGCCTATGGAAAAATCAGTAAGCGAAGAAGGTTCTGACTCAGGGAAAGTTGGGAATTTCCCTTACAGAGAAGCAGTGGGTGCTTTAATGTACCTTATGACAGGAACTCGCCCTGATATTGCATATGCTGTAGGTGAGGTATCCAGAAAATTAGCAAACCCGTCTCACGAAGATTGGCTCAGGGTTAAAAGAATTTTCCGGTATCTGAAAGGTACTATGAATTTAGGCATAAAGTACCTTAAAGGAAAAGATTCAAATTTGATTGAAGGATACAGTGATGCCGACCACGCTGGTGATCCTTCAACAGGTAGATCCACTACAGGTGTCGCATGTCTCTATGCTGGTGGAATAGTATCCTGGCTAAGTCAGAGACAAGCTTCAGTGGCGATCTCGACAACCGAGGCCGAAATAGTTGCAGCAAGCGAGGCAGCAAAGGAATTGATTTGGCTTCAAACAATATTCAGCTTCCTATCGCAACTCCAAAGCATACCGACTCTGCATGTGGACAACGAGGCAGCTATCAGATTAGCTCACAACCCAGAGTTTCATAAACGGACGAAGCATATACGTGTTCGGCACTTCTTCGTCAGAGAAATGGTTTCAGGAGGAAGCCTAAATGTCCTGAAGATAGACTCGGCAAACCAACTGGCAGACATAATGACGAAGCCAGTCCCAAGGCCAAGGCTCACCCAAATGTGCGCCAAGTTGGGACTAATGCACTACTGATGTTTTTTTTTAAACGAGGGAAAGTATTGAGTTTGCAGTACAGAGTTTGCGAACTCATTTTGTCGTTAAAAAAAAAAAAGTGGTTGTTGTCAGTTGTTGCTTGGTGAAAAAGAAAAGTCAACAGTTAATTTTATTAAAGTATTTTATTACGCTCTAAAAGTCTATTGTAACTCAACTCTGCTAAGTTTAAACATCAATATTATTCACTAATTGCATCACAGAACACAAAAAGAATTGCATATTATACTATTGCACCATGACATTTGCAAAGCTATCTGAACTTTGGTTATATGACTGACAACAATGTCGATGGGCATTTTACTGAAAAAAAAGTTCTGTTTTATACTTTTTATTTCTTTAAATTTATTATGATGTGTTATCACAATATAAATAAGTAATAAAAAACTAAGGATTGAAAAAGAAAATAATTAATAATTTAAATAGAAAATCGAGGCCAAATCGCTGCCGTCGTCGGCCGGAAAGGTCCCTAGAAGGCTGGCAGCCAAGATTGCTGGCAGCATTACCCCACTGAATAGCGAGGTTATTATAGTCTTATACTTTTTTTGACAAAATAGATAAGTTTGAGTGCCCGAGGCTGAATATTTCGATTTGGACTGCTTTAATTAATTTTTAAAAGGAACAAAAGAACCAGAGTCTACGAAATCGGAAGTACGTCCTGCACGGAAGTACGTCATCAACTGAGATCCCAGGAGCTGTCAGTTTCTAGTGATATCATGACCCGATACAAAACTCTTTAAATAAACAAAACTCAAAATACTCCTAATCTGAGCAAACGTAAAATAGATTATATTTGGTTTTTTTTAAGGAATAGGTACCGAGATGTCAACATCAACAACAATATATTTTTATTCAAAAATATTAAACCTACTTTCGTTCTCGTGTGAAACGAACGTTAGGAGGTACTTATTCACAAAAATACAATAAATGAATATCATTAATTTATAATTATAGCATTATATTTACTGACCCTAAAAATGAAGTATCATATTTGTAACTTTTGTCAATAGTTAGGAAAAAAATGTAAAAAATAACAACCAAATAATATGCAAATAATGTTTAAGACACACTTTTTATTGTAATAATTAATAATTCCATTAAAATAGCAGTTGTGGCGTAACATAGCATGCGCGATAAATAAGTTGGATTGAATTTATAAATGAATAAAAATTATATAAAATAAGAAGTTATGCTTACACCAAAATAGACAATTGCAAACTTATTAAAAAATAATAGAAATTGAAGGTGAGGACTTTTTTTCGCTTGTTACTTATTATCTTGTACATGACTTCTATCTTAAGATAAGATAAGAATATTTTTCTTACTCTTAGTTATTTAATAAATGCGAAAGTTTTGTCGGATGGATGTTTGTTACTCAATCACGCCAGAACGGCTGAACGGATCTGGATGAAGTTTGACCCAAAGGTAGATTACAGTTTGGAATAGCACATATGCTACTTTTTATTCCAGAAAACAGACGCGGTGGTAGCGGAGCGGTAGAACGCCGGCTTCTCATTCGGGAGGTCGTCGTTGGTTCGAATACCGACACGTACCAATCAATGACTTTGTTTTCTAACTTAGAATACATTTGTGAAGTTATAGTAGCAATGCCGCTCGCTAACTATGAAGGAAAACATCGTGAGGTAACCCTAGTGTCTGAGTTATTTACATACCCAGCACTTGCTACGTACAATGGCCCAACTATGAGGCTAAGTGCGGAAATCTCCAGAAAATACACATCAAAATATCCGCACGAACGAAGTTGCGAGCAATAGCTAGTATACAATAACATCTAATAGAAAATCTACGTATTTCGAAATCAATTTATTGTGTTGCACTTAAATAAAGGTACCTAATACCTAAATTACGACGAACGAAAGTCGTCGACATAGCCCAGCGGATTAGTAAGTTGAAGTGGCAGTGGGCGGGGCACATAGCACGCAGAACTGATGGCCGATGGGGCCGAAAAGTTCTCGAATGGAGACCACATATCGGCAAGCGCAGCGCAGGACGTCCAGCCACAAGATGGACAGATGACCTCATCCAAGTGGCAGGAAGACGCTGGATCAGTGGCGGATTTACCAGTAGGCTGAGTAGATTTTGGGGGGCGGCAAATTTGGCCCAATTGTTTTTATCTTACAGAAATTAAAAAAAAAACATTATTATATACACAAAGAAACGAGTGACAACAATTTTAATATTTTAGTAATGCACAGTATACTGAAAACTCTTACGTCCGTAATCCGTATAATAAAATAAAAGATTACTAAACGCACTGTTAAATATATAGGTACTTATTTTCAATTTAGTTTCAATATAAATTACAATTTAAATTTCATAACTTTTACCCACCTTTTCAATTAAATGGGACTTACCCATTTAAACTATAAAAATGATATTTAACGTGTAACATGTTTCAACATTTAAATATTTATTTTCTACTAGATAGGTACGTATGTATTTGCGTAGTAGTTTTTGGGTTGCGGCGCGGGAACGAATGACATGACTGTTCGCTAAGTGTCTGGACGAATTGACAGCACAGCACGAGCCACGCACGAGTGCGTCCGCCCCGCGGCTCCGCGTCGCGATCGGTTGCCGCGCGCGGGAGTTGATGTAGGGGGGCATGGGCATTGAATTCGAGAGCGAGAGAGATAGATATAGAGCAGCGATACAAGCGAGGAAGTCCCGTATTACTTAAAAAAAAAACAAATGAAAAGTCACCTCGGTTACAGTGTTGCCAGATGGGGGGTTTTTTCTCCAAATTTGGAGTCCTGGAGTGGAGTCCCCACCTTACATGCTGCTGTTTTTAGGTCAACAGTATACTCTTCACTAAATCGTGGGTTGCAAAAATAATCTAGAAACTTACACAACTTATCCCCTAGTTCACAATCATACTAATAACGGGAAAAAGCTGACGTAATGAGGACGTCAGAACACAAATCATAAAGTTGCAATTTCAGAATAAATATGATTGTGAACTAAACTAGCGTAGCGTAGGTATTGAATTTCAAAGGTCAGTAGGGGCGACAAAAATTGAATAGCCTACTAGCGGCAAATTTGTAAATCCGCCACTGCGCTGGATGCAGGCCGCTTCAAACCGGTCTTTTTGGAAATCCATGGAGGAGGCCTATGTCCAGCAGTGGACTTCTTGTGGCTGAATGATGATGATGAATACCTAAATTGCCGGAATGTTCAGTAAAATATTTTCACCTCCCAATTTCTAAAATTTTTTGCAAAGCTTGAATTGGTTCTGTCGTCATTCCATTGCTGGTAGGTTATCTACGGGTATAAGTTGTGGTACACTGTCGTTATCACAAGTGCAGAAGCAGTTCTTGCCCTTGGGTCCGGTAGGCAATATCAGTAGTTTCAAATTGAGACTCGTTTGCAAGGCATGGAATATTTCTGAAACAAAAATGAAATGGCCGAATTAAAAAAAAACCGGCCAAGTGCGAGTCGGACTCGCGCACGAAGGGTTCCGTACCATTATCTAAAGATAAAAAAACAGCAAAAAATCACGTTTGTTGTATGGGAGCTCCCCTTAAATAATTATTTTATTTTGCTTTTAGTATTTGTTGTTATAGCGGCAACAGAAATACATAATCTGTGAAAATTTCAACTCTCTAGCTATCACGGTTCTTGAGATACAGCCTGGTGACAGACAGACGGACGGACGGACGGACAGACAGACAGCTTTTCCCGTTTTTACCCTTTGGGTACGGAACCCTAAAAAAGTATACCTGAAAAAGAAATTTATTTAAGAAATATATTTTCTTTTTTCGCGAGTGTTGTAGGCTGTATGAGGCATCTCTGTCTCAGATATTTAAAAAAAAAGACACGTGCGCGGGAATTTCTAGAGAAGATAGTGTATATTCCATTTTTATCGTTGAAATTTAACAAAAAAATGCACAAATTTATTTGTTGTATTTGTCTCCGCGAATAGCGGAATAACTATTAAAATATGTTAACCCAATATTTATAGACTGAGGTGGAACGAAGTTCGCCTGCCTAGCTACCTAGTACCTATTGTATGATTATATTGTGATGTTAGAGATGACTTCAACGTACCTTGGCGCCCTTGCAAAGCTGCAGCCCTGCCTCCCGCTTGAGTCTCACTGACGTAGTTGTCTTGCACGGGCGGCCGCGGCGAGCCCGGGGGCAGAGGTTGTAGTCCTGAAGCGCACTGTATCAAGGCGGCATCTTGAGTTTGGGCTTGACTTTGACTCTGAGACTGAGATGACTCTTGGGACTGAGACTGGCTCTGACTTTGTGAGGTGCTTTCGCTCGATGATTCTGATTGGCTGCTTTGTGAGCTACTTTCGCTCGATGTTTCTGATTGGCTTTGACTTTGTGTGGTACTTTCGCCAGATAATTCTGATTGGCTGCTTTGTGAGCTACTTTCGCTCGATGTTTCTGATTGGCTTTGACTTTGTGCGGTGCTTTCGTTAGACGATTCTGATTGGCTTTGACTTTGAGCGGTGCTGTCGCTGGATGATTCTGATTGGCTGCTTTGTGAGCTACTTTCGCTCGATGACTCTGAATGGCTTTGACTTTGGGCGGTATTTTCGCTAGATGACTCTGATTGGCTTTGACTTTGTGCGGTGTTTTCGCCAGAGGATTCTGATTGGCTTCGACTTTGAGCAGTGCTTTCGCTGGATGATTCTGATTGGCTTTGTGTTTGAGCGGTACTTTCGCTAGACGATTCTGATTGGCTTCGACTTTGTGCGGTGCTTTCGCTCGATGATTCTTGTTGCTGAGATTGGCTCTGATTTTGAGCCATACTTTCGCTCGATGATGTTTGTTGTTGGGATTGAGATTGACTCCGATTCTCTTCCTTCTGACTTTCTTCATTATTCTGACGGTGATTCTGCGTCAAAGTTGCTTGTTCTGTAATTGGAGCTGCAGTGGTCGTGGTCGAAGCCTCAGTGGCTGTAGTTGCAGTTGTACTGCTTTCTTGCTGAGACTGAGATCGACTCTGACTCTCTAATTTCTCAGTTTCTTCACTACTTTGACTATGAGATTGACTCTGAGACTCAGTTTTTTCACTTTCTTCGCTACTTTGGCTTTGACTCTCTGTTACTTGTTCTGGAGTCGAAGCTTCAGAAGTTGATATGGTCGTGGTAGTCGAAGCCTCAGTGGTTGCAGTTAAACTGCCTTCTTGCTGAGATTGAGTTTGACTTTGGCTCACTGATTTCTCAGTTTCTTCACTACTTTGACTTTGAGATTGACTCTGAGACTCAGTTTTCTCACTTTCTTCACTGCTTTCACTCTGAGTCTCTTCTACTTGTTCTGTCGTGGTAGTCGGAGCTCCGGTAGTCGATGTTGACGTGGTAGTCAAAGTCTCAGTGGTTGCAGCTGTACTGCCTTCTTGCTGAGATTGAGTTTGACTTTGGATCTCTGATTTGTCAGTTTCTTCACTACTTTGACGTTGAGATTGTCTCTGAGACTCAGTTTTTTCACTTTCTTCGCTACTTTGGCTTTGAATCGCTTTCACTTGTTCTGTAGTAGTAGTTGGAGCTTCGGTAGTCGATTTTGACGTGGTAGTCGAAGCCTCAGTGGTTACAGTTGTACTGACTTCTTGCTGAGATTGAGTTTGACTTTCGCTCTCTGATTTCTCAGTTTCTTCACTACTTTGACTTTGAGATTGACTGTGAGATTCAGTTTTTTCACTTTCTTCGCTACTTTGGCTTTGAATCGCTTTCACTTGTTCTGTAATGGTAGTTGGAGCTTCGGTAGTCGATGTTGACGTGGTAGTCGAAGCCTCAGTGGTTACAGTTGTACTGACTTCTTGCTGAGATTTAGTTTGACTCTGACTCTCTGACTTCTCAATTTCTTCACTACTTTGACTTTGAGATTGACTCTGTGACTCAGTTTTTTCACTTTCTTGGTGTTGGCTTTGACTTTGAATCTCAGCTACTTGTTCTGTAGTGGTAGTCGGAGCTTCAGTAGTTGTCGTAGTTGTACTACTTTCTTGCTGAGATTGAATTTGACTCTGGCTTTCTGAGTTCTCAGTTTCTTCCCTACTTTGACTTTGAGATTGACTCTGAGACTCAGTTTTTTCACTTTCTTCGCTACTTTGGCTTTGACTCTTTGTTACCTGTTCTGTAGTGGTAGTCGGAGCTTCAGTAGTTGTCGTAGTTGTACTACTTTCTTGCTGAGATTGAGTTTGACGCTGATTCTCTGACTTTTCAGTTTCTTCACTACTTTCACTTTGAGATTGACTCTGAGACTCAATTTTCTCACTTTCTTCACTGCTTTCACTCTGAGCCTCTTTTACTTGTTCTGTAGCGGTAGTCAAAGCCTCAGTGGTTGTAGTTGTACTGTTTTCTTGCTGAGATTGAGTTTGACTCTGGCTTTTCGATTTCTCAGTTTCTTCACTACTTTGACTTTGAGATTGACTCTGAGACTCAGTTTTCTCACTTTCTTCACTGCTTTCACTTTGAGTCTCTTTTACTTGTTCTGTAATGGTAGTCGAAGCATCAGTGGTTGTAGTTGTACTAATTTCTTGCTGAGATTGAATTTGACTCTGGCTTTCTGATTTCTCAGTTTCTTCACTACTTTGACTTTGAGATTGACTCTGAGACTCTGTTTTTTCACTTTCTTGGTGTTGGCTTTGACTTTGAATCTCAGTTACAAGTGCTGTAGTGGTAGTCGGAGCTTCAGTAGTTGTCGTAGTTGTACTACTTACTTGCTGAGATTGAGTTTGACTCTGGCTTTGTGATTTCTCAGTTTCCTCACTACTTTGAGTTTGAGATTGCATCTGAGACTCAGTTTTCTCACTTTCTTCACTGCTTTCACTCTGAGTCTCTTTTACTTGTTCTGTAGTGGTAGACGAAGCATCAGTGGTTGTAGTTGTACTAATTTCTTGCTGAGATTGAATTTGACTCTGGCTTTTCGATTTCTCAGTTTCTTCACTACTTTGACTTTGAGATTGACTCTGAGACTCTGTTTTTTCACTTTCTTGGTGTTGGCTTGGACTTTGATACTCAGTTACTTGTTCTGTAGTGGTAGTCGGAGCTTCAGTAGTTGTTGTAGTTGCACTACTTTCTTGCTGAGATTGAGTTTGACTTTGGTTCTCTGATTTCTCAGTTTCTTCACTACTTTGACTTTGAGATTGACTCTGAGACTCAGTTTTCTCACTTTCTTCACTGCTTTCACTATGAGTCTCTTTTACTTGTTCTGTCGTGGTAGTAGGAGCTTCTGTAGTCGATGTTGACGTGGTAGTCAAAGCCTCAGTGGTTGCAGTTGTACTGCCTTCTTGCTGAGATTGAGTTTGACTCTGGCTTTCTGATTTCTCAGTTTCCTCACTGCTTTGATTTTGAGATTGACTCTGATACTCAGTTTTCTCACTTTCTTCACTGCTTTCACTCTGAGTCTCGTTTACTTGTTCTGTAGTGGTAGACGAAGACTCAGTGTTTGTAGATGTACTATTTTCTTGCTGAGATTGAGTTTGACTCTGGCTCTCCGATTTCTCAGTTTCTTCACTACTTTGACTTTGAGATTGACTCTGAGATTCAGTTTTTTCACTTTCTTCGCTACTTTGGCTTTGAATCCCTGTCACTTGTTCTATAGTGGTTGTCGGAGCTTCAGTAGTAGTCGTAGTTGTACTAATTTCTTTCTGAGATTGAGTTTGACTCTGACTCTCTGACTTCTCAATTTCTTCACTACTTTGAGATTGACTCTGAGACTCAGTTTTTTCACTTTCTTGGTGTTGGCTTTGACTTTGAATCTCAGTTACTTGTTCTTTAGTGGTAGTCGGAGCTTCAGTAGTTGTCGTAGTTGTACTAATTTCTTGATGTGATTGAGTCTGACGCTGATTTTCTGACTTTTCAGTTTCTTCACTACTTTGACTTTGAGATTGACTCTGAGACTCAGTTTTCTCACTTTCTTGAATATTTTCACTCTGAGACAATTTCACTTGTTCTGTAGTGCTAGTCGGAGCTTCGGTAGTTGATGTTGACGTGGTAGTTGAAGCCTCAGTGGTTGTGGAGGTAGTTGTACTGCTTTCTTGCTGAGATTGAGTTTCACCCTGGCCTTCTGTTTTCTCAGTTTCTTTACTACTTTGACTTTGAGATTGACTTTGAGACTCATTTTTCTCACTTTCTTCACTGCTTTCATTTTGAGTCTCTTTAGCTTGTTCTGTAGTGGTAGTCGCAGCATCAGTAGTCGTTTTTGACGTGGTAGTCGAAGCCTCAGTGATTGTAGTCGTAGTTGTACTGTTTTCTTGCTCAGATTGAGTTTGACTCTGGCTCTCTGATATATCACTTTCTGCACTGCTCTGACTTTGAGATTCACTCTTGGACTCTGATTGTTCACTGTTCTGACTTTGACTTTGAGATTGACTCTGAGTTTCCGTTGCCTGTTCTCTAGTAGGAGCTTCAGTGGTGGTGGTGGTGGTTGTGGTTGTGGTCGGAGCTTCGGTGGTTATTGTCGTCGTACTAATTTCTTCTTGAGATTGACTCTGGCTTTCTGATTTCTCCCTTTGTTCACTGCTTTGACTTTGAGATTCAGTTTTTTTGGTCTCTTCGCTACTTTGACGCTCGATTTCTTGTTCTGTAGTAGTAGATGAAGCTTCAGTGGTCGTGTCTTCACTGGTTGTAGTCGTTGTAGTGTTAATTTCTTGTTGGGATTGAGATTGACTCTGAGTCTTTGATTTTTCGGTTTCTTCCCTGCTTTGGCTCTGGCTCTGGCTCTGAGATTCCGTTTTTTCACTTTCTTCACTGCTTTGACTTTGAGATTGACTCTGAGTCTCTGTTAGTTGTTCTGTAGTAGTAGTTGAAGCTTCAGTGGTAGTGGTTGTGGTCTGAGCCTCAGCCGTCATGATCGGAGCTTCAGTTGTAGTGGTCGTAGTCGAACCAAGTTCGTGCGCAGATTGACTCTCAGTCTCTGTTTTTTCAGTTTCTTCATTGCTCTGACTTTCACTGTGAGATTCATTCCTAGATTTTGATTTTCCGCTTTCTTCACTGCTCTGACTTTGACTTTGAGACTGGCTTTGAGTTTCAATTATTTTTTCTGTAGTAGTAGTAGCAGTCGGAGCTTCAGTAGTTGTGGTAGTCGTGGTTGTTGAAGCTTCAGTGGTTGTTGGGGCTTCAGTGGTTGTAGTTATAGTTGGAGCTTCAGTGGTTGTGGTGGTTGTAGTTTTACTACTTTCACTCCACGATTCTTGCTGAGATTGACTCTGGCTTTTTGATTTCTCACTGTCTTCCCTGCTCTGACTTTGACTTTGAGACTGGCTCTCAATTTTAGTTTTATCGCTTTCTTCACTGCTCTGACTTTCGCTTTGAGATTGAGTCTTAGTTTCAGTTTTCTCACTTTCTTCACTGTTCTGACTTTGAGATTGACTCAAAGATTGCGTTTTTTCATTTTCGGATTGACTCTCAGTGTCTGTTTTTTCACTCTGAATTTGAGACTGGCTCTGAGTTTCAATTGCTTGTTCTGTTGTAGTAGTCGGAGCTTCAGTAGTCGTAGTTGTTGCTTCCATAGTCGTAGTCGTTGTTGTAGTTGGAGCTTGAGTAGTTGTGGTTGTAGTTGTACTTCTTTCACTCCACGACTCTTGCTGAGATTGGGATTGACTCTGGCTTTCGGATTTATCACTTTCTTCACTGGTCTGGCTTTGAGATTGTCTCTCAGTTTCCGTTTTATCACTTTCTTCACTTCGTTGACTTTGGCTCTCAGATTGAGTCTCACTTTCCGTTTTCTCGTATTCTTCACTCCTCTGACTTTGGCTCTCAGTTTCTAATTTGTCACTATTTTCACTGCTCTGACTTTGAGTTTGAGACTGACTTTGAGTCTCTATAGCTTGTTCTTTAGTAGTGGTTGGAGCTTCAGTGATAGTGGTAGTCGTGGTTGTTGGAGCTTCGCTGGTTGTAGTGGACGTGGTTGTTGGAGCTTCAGTGGTTGTGGTAGTGGTGGTGGTCTTAGAAGTTGTACTATTTTCACTTGACGACTTTTGCTCAGATTGTGATTGACTCTGACTTTCTGATTTTTCACTTTCTTCACTGCTCTGATTTTGACTTTGAGACTGTCTCTCAGTTTCAGTTTTCTTGCTTTCTTCGCTGTTGTGACTGTCAGTCTCTGTTTTCTCAGTTTCTTCGCTGCTCTGACTTTGACTTTGAGATTGACTATGAGTCTCTGTTGCTTGTTGTGCAGTCGTGGTTTGAGCTTCAGTGGTTGGGGTCGACGTGGTATTTGTACTAGTTTCGCTTGACGACTTTTGCTGAGATTGAGATTGGCTCTCGCTCTCCGATTTCTCACTTTCTTCACTGCTTCGGGTCTCACTTTCAGATTTACTATGACTCTCCGTTTTTTCGCTTTCTCCACTGCTCTGACTTTGAGATTGACTCTCAGTTTCTTTCTCAGTTTGAGATTCACTGGATTCACTGTGAGTCTCTGATTTTTCACTTTCCTCGCTGCTTTGTCTTTGGCTGTGAGATTCACTCCGAGACTCCGATTTTTCACTTTCCTCGCTGCTCTGAGTTTGACTCTGAGACTGACTCTGTGTCTCTGTCGCTTGTTCTGTTGTTGTTGTTGTCGGAGCTTCAGTAGTTGTAGTAATGGTAATAGTCGTACTACTTTCACTCGACGACTCTTGCTGAGATTGTGACTGACTGTGACTCTCTGACTTCTCACTATGTTCATTACTCTGGCTTTCAGTTTCTTTGCTACTTTGACTTTGAGATTGAATCTCAGTGTCAGTTTTTTTGCTACTCTTACTTTGAGATTGACTGTCAGTCTCAGTCTTTTCGCTACTCTGACTTTGAGATTGATTGTCAGTCTCAGTTTTTTTGCTTCTCTGACTTTGAGATTGACTTTCAGTGTCAGTTTTTTCGCTTTTCTGACTTTGTGATTGACTGTCAGTGTCAGTTTTTTCGTTACTCTGATTTTGTGATTGACTCTCAGTGCCAGTTTTTTCGCTACTCTGACTTTGAGACTGACTGTCAGAATCTGTCTTTTCAGTCTCTCCACTACTGTGACTTTGAGATTGACTGTCAGTCTCAGTTTTTTCGCTTTTCTGACTTTGTGATTGACTGTCAGTGTCAGTTTTTTCGTTACTCTGATTTTGTGATTGACTCTCAGTGTCAGTTCTTTCACTACTCTTACTATGAGATTGACTGTCAGTCTCAGTTTTGTCGGTGCTCTGACTTTGAGATTGACTGTCAGTTTCAGTTTTTTCGTTCCTCTGACTTTGAGATTGACTTTCAGTGTCAGTTTTTTCGCTACTCTGACTTTGTGATTGACTGTCAGCGTCAGTTTTTTTGTTACTCTGACTTTGTGATTGACTCTCAGTGCCAGTTTTTTCGCTACTCTGACTTTGAGATTGACTGTCAGTCTCAGTTTTTTCGCTACTCTGACTTTGAGATTGACTGTCAGTCTCAGTTTTTTCGCTACTCTGACTTTGAGATTGACTGTCAGTCTCAGTTTTTTCGCTTCTCTGACTTTGAGATTGACTTTCAGTGTCACTTTTTTCGCTACTCTGACTTTGTGATCGACTGTCAGCGTCAGTTTTTTTGTTACTTTGACTTTGTGATTGACTCTCAGTGCCAGTTTTTTCGCTTTTCTGACTTTGTGATTGACTGTCAGTATCAGTTCTTTCGTTACTCTGATTTTGTGATTGACTTTCAGTGTCAGTTTCTTCGCTACTTTGACTTTGAGATTGAATCTCAGTGTCAGTTTTTTTGCTACTCTTACTTTGAGATTGACTGTCAGTCTCAGTCTTTTCGCTTCTCTGACTTTGAGATTGACTTTCAGTGTCAGTTTTTTCGCTTTTCTGACTTTGTGATTGACTGTCATTGTCAGTTTTTTCGTTACTCTGATTTTGTGATTGACTCTCAGTGTCAGTTGTTTCACTACTCTGACTATGAGATTGACTGTCAGTCTCAGTTTTGTCGCTGCTCTGACTTTGAGATTGACTGTCAGTCTCAGTTTTTTCGTTCCTCTGACTTTGAGATTGACTTTCAGTGTCAGTTTTTTCGCTACTCTGACTTTGAGATTGACTGTCAGTCTCAGTTTTGTCGCTACTCTGACTTTGAGATCGACTGTCAGAGTCTGTATTTTCAGTCTCTCCACTACTGTGACTTTGAGATTGACTGTCAGTCTCAGTCTTTTCGCTTCTCTGACTTTGAGATTGACTTTCAGTGTCAGCTTTTTCGCTTTTCTGACTTTGTGATTGACTGTCATTGTCAGTTTTTTCGTTACTCTGATTTTGTGATTGACTCTCAGTGTCAGTTGTTTCACTACTCTGACTATGAGATTGACTGTCAGTCTCAGTTTTGTCGCTGCTCTGACTTTGAGATTGACTGTCAGTCTCAGTTTTTTCGTTCCTCTGACTTTGAGATTGACTTTCAGTGTCAGTTTTTTCGCTACTCTGACTTTGAGATTGACTGTCAGTCTCAGTTTTTTCGCTACTCTGACTTTGTGATTGACTGTCAGCGTCAGTTTTTTTGTTACTTTGACTTTGTGATTGACTCTCAGTGCCAGTTTTTTCGCTGCTCTGACTTTGAGATTGAGTCTCAGTTTTGTCGCTATTCTGACTTTGAGATCGACTGTCAGAGTCTGTCTTTTCCGTCTCTTCACTACTGCGACTTTGAGATTGACTCTGCGACTCCGATTTTTCAATTTCTCTTTGAGATTGACTCTGAGTTTCTGTTGCTTGTTCTGTAGTTATGGTAGTTATTGGGGCTTCGGTTGTAGTCGTTGTGGTGGCTACCGCTTCAGTAATTGTGGTCGTCGAAATATTTTTACTGGATGATTCTTGCTGAGATTGAGATTGGCTCTCTGTTTTCTCATTTTCTTCACTGCTCTGACTTTGAGATTCACTGGATTCGTTGTGATTCTCTGATTGTTCACTTTCTTCGCTTGTCTGACTTTGAGACTTGCTCTGCGTGTCTGATGATTCACTTTCTTCGCTTGTCTGACTTTGAGACTTGCTCTGCGTCTCCGATTGTTCACTTTCTTCGCTTGACTGACTTTGAGACTTGCTCTGCATCTCTGATTGTTGACTTTTTTCGCTTGTCTGACTTTGAGACTTGCTCTGCGTCTCTGATTGTTCACTTTCTTCGCTTGTCTGAATTTGAGACCTGCTTTGCGTTTCTGATTGTTCACTTCCTTCGCTTTTCTGGCTTTGAGACTTGCTCTGCGTCTTTGATTGTTCACTTTCCTCGCTTGTCTGAATTTGAGACTTGCTCTGCATCTCTGATTGTTCACTTTCTTCGCTTGTCTGACTTTGAGACTTGCTCTGCGTCTCAGATTGTTCACTTTCTTCGCTTGTCCGACTTTGAGACTTGCTCTGCGTCTCTGATTGTTCTATTTCTTCGCTTGTCTGACTTTGAGACTTGCTCTGCGTCTCCGACTGTTCAATTTCTTCATTTGTCTGACTTTCAGACTTGCTCTGCGTCTCTGCTTGTTTACTTTCGTCGTTGCTTTTAGTTTGACTGCGAGATTCACTCTCAGTCTCCGTTTCCTCAGTTTCTTCACTGCTTTTACTTTGAGATTCACTGTGAGTTTCTGATTGTTCACTTTGACGTTCGCTTTCAGACTCTGTTTCTTCGCTGTGCCCGCTACTTTGACTCTCAGACTCTGATTTTTCACTCTCCTCGCTACTCTGACTTTGACTTTGGCTTTGATTCTGAGTTTCGCGTTCTGTAGTCGTGATTGGAGCTTCAGTGGTTGTAGTCGGAGCTTCCGTTGTCGAAGTTGTAGTAGTAGTCGGAGTTTCAGTGGTCGTAGTAGTGGTCGTGGTCGGAGCTTCGGTGGTCGTGGTGGTGGTAGTGGTCGGAGCTTCGGTGGTCGTGGTAGTGGTCGTGACCGCCGGCGGCCTGCTATGCTTGATGTGCTCGATGGCTTCGACCATATCTGCGTGGGTAATGGTAAAAGTCCATTGAATTACCACTGTATGTTTAATTTCACCACAACGAAGGTGGTGACCACCGAACGAACGATTCTGCTTGTAAGCCTTTTTAAAAGTTAAACTTTTATTTTATTGACACCGAAAAGTAATTTTTTTAATTAATTTCCTAAGGCCTCTACCTAGCATAATTCTAATTTAAGAATCACCTCGTATGATTTTTTGAGACAAATTAAATTATTATTGTTATTATTATCTAAGTGCCTAAAGTGGGATTTGTAGAGAAAAAATCTGGTAGTTGTGGGGATTTCCAACGGGGATAACCTTTTTTCATATGCATATATTTATATTCATATTGTCATATACCCTTTTATCTTTCCAAAAAGGGGTAAAGTTACCAATACATAATGTGAAAGGAGAATGATCAAAAACAGTCTATGTTGCGCTTTAAGCATTTTTTATACCTCAAAATATTTCTTTTGAAAAATGATTTCATATTTCCATTTGATAAATATCTGTATTGATTGTATAACTAAAAAACTTCAGTCAGTCAATACAGATTACAAACACAGATTAGATTACATTATTGCAAAAATCGCAAATCGTGTGCCTACATACATAAAATGCGAAAGTGCAAAAACGGGGAGTTTTTGACGGGAATTCAAACCAGCGGTTTTATTACGCTTTTATTTTTGAAAATTGATTCCAGTGGATTTTATACCGTTTAATTAGTGTAGTTTATTGCTAAAATGACCATGTGTATGAACAATCAACCCGGCCCTTCTGGAAATCGTTGGGGGAGGCTTTTGTCCAACAGTGGACGTCCAATGGCTGAAATGATGGTGATGATGATGTATGAACAATATGTGGAATAAATAACTAAAATAAACCGCCATTGTGGGCTTAGGATAGTCTTGTCTCAATTGTGCGCAGGACCTAAGACTGTTTGTACTTATTTATCAGAAATTATCTCTTTGTCTCCCATTAGGCTCCTTAAACACTGCGACTTTTTGCAGCGATATAGTCATATATATTTTGTATTTCATACAGAATTATTACTTAGCACTAACTAACCATACCTACCTAATAATGACCTATATTTATAATTCAAACTGACTAGGTGCCAATGCCAACCCAAAATAACACCAAACCACCAAAGTTGTCGTAACTTCAAAACATGGGCTCAAAATTAAGATTTCTCGAAACTACCATCTAATATTTTCATAATATTTTTCCTGCATAATCCAGAGCTAATTTCTTATAGTTTACCGTTGGTTTCATCAATGCGCAAGAAGACGCAAAAATAGACTAACTCCTATAGTAAATTGATCATTCTCCTTTATACGGTGTTTTATAGGATGTGAAATAAATTTTTTCAAACGGATTTTTGTGTGAAAATTCTGAAGTCGGAAACGCAGTAGGATAAAAATAGGCAAAATTCTCAGCCGGACCTAATTATTCGGGATACATTACCGTCTTTTCCAGTCACCCTTCTTATTTCATTCAGGGCATCGATGAAATCTGCGAAACAGAGATATGACGTTATTCACAATTTTTTACTTTTTTTTATTTTTATTTATTGACTTCCGTTTGTATCGCAGAGTTTTAAATTTTATTAATTATTCGCCAAACTGCGTGGCAGTTTTAAAATTATAAAACTTAATTTTTTTTTACAAATAGTACCTGGTAACAAGATAACTACATTTTGAAGTTTTACAGTCAGTCGACAGTCGACAGCGGATCCCCTCCATACATGCTTACTCTGTATTCGGTTGTGCGTACTCTTCATTTCACACAGATTAGTGTAAAATGAACTGTTAATGTGTAAAATGAACTATTAACTTTTTACAAGGCTTTTGAAAGTTAACGTTCGTACGCCATGTTATCGTTTCAAAAACAACTGTTCTTCGTATAAAAACAGCAGGGCTTCGATAGAAAGACCTCAAAGTCGCCACTGAAGACTGTAGCAAGCGGGGATCTTTTATAAAGGCCCTGTGTCCCTGATGAGGGACCACAGGATATAAGTAAGTACCATATGAACATTTACAGTCGACAGCTCATCAACTTTGCAAAATTGGAACTAAAATGTAAGTTTGATTTGCTGCTGACTGTACAGTTATCCAATAAGAAATATTACCAGTGAACGGAGTAGTCCGAGTCTAGTATAAATATTACATAGGTATTTTATTCATATTATTTTACATGTAATGTGCTTACCGGTGGTGTAAGTATAGGTTTCAATCGTCTTGATCATATCTTCAAACTCTGCAAATAACAAGAAATAATGCCGTGAAACATTAAAATTGACAAACTCGAATCGACGTCCAATTAATCAAATTAGATTGCAGTTTCAAACTAGATTGGTTTAATTAGTTGGTTCAATTGTATTTTAGGAAATAAATGCGCACATAAAGCAGCGCATTATCTTAAAACCATAGAACCAATATATCAACTAAAAAGCGAGTGGGCCTGTCTCCGATGTTACACGGCACTAGCGCCATCTAGCGGCACGAGTAATGGCTAACAGGCTCTGCTCAGAGATCAGAAATCAATAATTTATTCAACGTAAAAAAAAACATTATGTTTGCTGAATGTTAATGTACTCTGTTACTATGTTAGCCGCTGCCTTCTACCGTACTATTTGTAGTGGAGAAAAAGGCAGCGGGAAAAAAAACTCCACTCTGTCTGTCCATCTTTTCTCAAATCATCTTAAACTTAGCACATCAAAGCCTGTATGATTTATGAATCAGTGATTGCCATCAATAACTTTCATCGATAAAATCCAAAATAATACTTCTTACAAAAGTAGGAAAGACATTAATGCTGCTCGACGGTATCATAAATGAATTGTGATATCGTCGAGCCCCCGCCGAGGTTCCACGTTTTCGTTGCATGCGGTTTTAGCAAGTGACCCCCTACTACCGAACTTTCACGTTTCACGTCAAAAAAGTATATGCTTACCGAAACGTTGGCTTACAGTCGAGATGAGCTCGAAGAATTTGACGATGTCCATTCGCACGATCTTGCGGATGATCGTGCAAGATACAATGAAATCTGAAACATTAGTAATACTTGGTAAGTTCTCTTATCGATTTTTCAATATCCAATTAATTTAATGGGAAACTTGCCTCAAACTACTTATGATTGGAGTAACATAAAAAAGTAATCCATTTAACCTGTACCTATATTATGTTAATGTAAATAAATAAAAAAAATGTTTCTTTTTAATCTATGAAAAAAAAAATT
Organism: Yponomeuta evonymella; assembly: GCA_963969515.1. Lineage (NCBI taxonomy): Eukaryota > Metazoa > Arthropoda > Insecta > Lepidoptera > Yponomeutidae > Yponomeuta > Yponomeuta evonymella. Next base: position 4,553,497 of record OZ018372.1, read on the forward strand.
TCTTGGGTGTTTAATAGTCGTTACTTAAATTAAAAAAAATATTATATTTATCTAGTTTCCTCATTCAATTCTAAACGTTTTCTAAAATCAGTGCAGCTTGAAAATGACATCATTTTGGAAGATAACTCAAATATCGATAAACGCTTCATACATTACGAGCACCGTGTGCAGTCTTAGTTTGAGCGCGTTGTGTGGCGCATTTTTGTACCACGTGACTAGAATTACTTTTCCACGAGTTATCATGAAAATTAGGTACTTATTAGTCGCAGAGAAAAAAAACAAATTAAAATCCTCCTCCTTTTTTGAAGTCGGTTAAAATGAAGAATGAAGACTATTGTCAATATTTAGGATAACGCCCATACTGCGAGTGTTGGTAAGTATGGCATAAACAAATAAATATTGACTCACTCGACTTGCTCGTAATCCGGTTGATCTTGGTCGCGGCGTGTCGGATGTTGGTCGAGTTGGTCACCTTGAGGAAGGTCTCCATGAAGATGATGATATCGTACGAGGTGAACGTGTGGATTGTCCTGAACAGCTCGAAGATGTCTGCGGGTTAGATCAGAATGGTTACAACTTAGGCCCCTCGCCCACGGCGAGTTTTTGTAGTGATGCTGTCGCGCGTTTCGTAAACGCGCAACAGCATCGCTACGAACGCGCTTTAGTCGCATTTGCAACGCGCTACAGAAGCGATGCCAACGCGCTACTAACGCGCTACAGCATCGCGACTGTATCGATGCAAACGCGCGTCCGTGTTGGACGACATCGGGAGGAGAAGGGAGGAAGGGTGGCGCATGAGTAGTGCAACACAGAGAGATCGAGAGTGCTGTTGTCCATCGGTCCAACGGAGTCCATCCTGCCACTGTAGCGATTGCAGGCATTTTGGTTCCGTTACTGAATCACATTTGCGACGGTATCGCGATTGCATCGCGACTGAATCGTGTTTACGGTGGGCGAGGGCACACAACTAGCGCCCGCATCGCGACTGTATCGATGCGAACGCGCGACAGCATCGCTACTGCATCGCTACAAAAAGTCGCCGTGGGCGAGGGCCCTTACGGTGTTCACCTTTAGTCCACTCAAATTAGCGACCAACCTAGGAATGACAGCTAATAAGGTGAATTTTCGTATATACCTTCGTTCTGGCGGCGTCCTATAAGTTGTCTCATAAGATTTTATGAGACTCTTAAGACAACTTTTAGAACGTCAAAATGAAGGTACGAAAGTTCAGCTTATTATCTCTCATTCCGAGGTTGACGCTTTTTTGTGCTGAAGTTACTGGACTACTTGGGCAATCTAAAGAGAGGGCGGCCCAGGATCACCTTCAGGAAAAGATCCTTAGACTAAGAGGCCAAGTCGATCGGCACTAGCTGGCCTGAATTGGAAGCTGCCGCGAACCACTGGAAGTGGATAACCGTGGTTGGGGCCCTATGCTCCCCTAGGAGTTGAAGCTCCGATGATGAAGAAAAAACGGTGTTATTTATAAAAAACGCGTTTAATCTAAGACCCTCCTAAAACGCAGATATGGCACTTTAGCTTGGCAAAGCCTTGCCGTTTACCACAGACAATAATTTAAACGGCATCATAATTAAGGAAAAGCGAGCGTGGACACGCAACGAGCTATGAAAAGGGCTATACTCGGAATTTTTCGAAATCTCTCGAAATGAAGAGATCCGTAGACGAACGAAAGTCGTCGACATAGCCCAGCGGATTAGTAAGTTGAAGTGGCAGTGGGCGGGGCACATAGCACGCAGAACTGATGGCCGATGGGGCCGAAATGTTCTCGAATGGAGAACACATATCGGCAAGCGCAGCGTAGGACGACCAGCCACAAGATGGACAGATGACCTCATCCAAGTGGTAGGAAGGCGCTGGATGCAGGCCGCTTCCAACCGATCTTTTTGGAAATCCATGGAGGAGGCCTATGTCCAGCAGTGGACTTCTTGTGGCTGAATGATGATGATGAGCGTGGACACGTAAATGAAAAGTAAATACGTAAATAAGGGTGGGATGTTACTGCCACGAAACTTACCAGTTACTGAAGTCACTTCAATCATAACCGTGAACGCTTCGTAGACGTCTGAAAGAAAAAAAAAAGAGATTGTAAAAAAAACCGGCCAAGTGCGAGTCGGACTCGCGCAGGAAGTAATCTATACAATATTAGACAAAGATCGAATTTGAGAACAGCGCCATCTATAAAAACCAACATGACATCGGCGCTGTGAAGGTTACATAGATGGCCGCTAGATGGCGAGCGCTGTCTCTAGACAACGTTTGTTGTATGGCAGCGTTAAATATAAACCCCTTAAATATTTATTTTATTCTGTTTTTAGTATTTTTTGTTATAACGGCAACAGAAATACATAATCTGTGAAAATTTCAATTGTCTAACTATCACGGTTCATGAGATACGGCCTGGTGACAGACAGCCGGACAGACGAACAGTGAAGTCTTAATAATAGGGTCCCTTTACCCTTTGGGTACGGAACCCTAAACACTTACAGTGTCTGCGACTTTGCTGGCTCGGAATTCTAACATAATATCGACCACTGGTTTCTCGGCAGATGTGACCAGGGGCCTAATTATGCGCACCCAATCCTGAGCGATTCCAATCGCCTAACTGTCAAATTCCATACTAATTTGACAGTTATACGATTGGAATCGCTCAGGATTTGGTGCGCGTAATATAGGGGCAGACCACTTCAACTTGGATATCTTATAGCGAGTGAGTATATTTTCAATGACACTATAGTACTAAACGCTATAACTTACGATCCTTAAAATACATGTTTGTTTATAAATAGATGTTTGTTCAATAATTTTAAGGATATTAACGTTTAATAAGCTATCTTTAGAATTGTTATTTTTAACTTAAAAAATATTTTGTTAAGTACAAAATGGTTAAAATGCAGACAGAATCCAGATCCTTTGAATAAGACTCAGACCTATTTGAGACCTCGGTGAGATTAAGCAAGAAATTTATAAGCCACTTGTGTAGAGATGTTTGCACCGTTTCTTGTTAAAGTTTACAAAGCGCGATTAGATTCTTTATTTTATTCCTATAGTGGAATCCAGTTATTTTAAGGCTGTTTATTATTTATAGCGCGAGTAATTTTGCAGTCAGATGTATTTATTTCAATGGATTTATTCCATTGCAGTGTAAAATTTCCACTGCATTCATCATCATCATCAGCCATTTGACGTCCACTGCAGGACACAGGCCTCCTTCGTGGTTTTCATAACCATGAGGGGTTTTGCCATAATCGCCACGCTCGGCAGGCGGGTTGGCGATCGCAGTATGCGGCTGGAATCTCAGGAAGACGCTGCTGCCCGCCTCCTGGTAATTGATTTCCTTAGTCGCCACCTACGACATCCACGGAAGGAAATGGAGTGACGCTATTCCTAATCCGGCGCCACACTGCATTATTAACATGATTTATGTTAGAGCAATTTGTTTTATAGTGATTTCCATTATTCATAATGCTATTTATCTGGATGTGATGTTTTTCTCCGTGCAGGAAAACGTCGTGAGGAAACCTGAGTGTCTGAGGCGTTCACATGCCTCAGCGCTTGAATTTGCCAATCCGCGGCGGGTACGCGTGGTAATTAAGCCCATACTCTCTCTTTGAGAGAGTGTCTGTGCCCTGCAGTGGGACGTATACATACATATGCCCTGCAGGCTACTTAAAAAAGTGTGGATGTTACTATTCGAAGAGATTCATAGTTTTTTTTCTTTTGTCTCTTCTCACAGTACGTATTAACTCTGTGTCAAATACAGTCGTGTTAATACAATAAATTCAATATTATTAGTTTATTTAACTTTAGGGCGGCTTGACAACTTCTGACAGTAGACGAGCCACTAGTCTACAAGCCTCCACCAATCCGGACTTGGCCCCCGTGGTGGAGTATGGCCTATACCTTCCTCAGGGAAGAGACCCGTGCCCCTCGGTGGGGACGTAATGGGTTGATGATGATGATGATGATGATTTAACTCTAAAGGTGATTTTTCTGCTTTAAATCTACGTGTACAGAACTTCCGCGAGACTACATTTCATCAGCCATTTCCACCCAGAGTCCACCATCTTTATTAAATCATATGGTCCCAACTGAAAATCAGTTTTGCTGGTGTTATGCTATCTATTAGATGGCACACTTTGCTGGACCGGAGACGTTTGAAGTCCGGGGTGGCATTACATACATTACTGTTTGGTATCCTTCTGTCGAACGCCCGTGTTGTGCCCACCCCAATAACATTGGGGAACACGACTCTCGAAGTTGTAGACGAATACGTCTACTTAGGACAAACAGTCCAACTAGGCCGGTCCAACTTCGTGAAAGAGGTCAATCGTCGAATCCAACTCGGCTGGGCAGCTTTCGGGAAACTTAGAAAAGTCTTTTCGTCTAATATACCTCAATCGCTCAAGACAAAATTATACAACCAGTGTGTGTTACCAGTGATGACTTATGGCACTGAAACGTGGTCTCTCACTATGGGCCTCATAAGAAGGCTCAAGGTCACGCAACGAGCTATGGAAAGGGCTATGCTCGGAATTTCTCTACGAGATCGAATCAGAAATGATGAGATCCGTAGACGAACGAAAGTCGTCGACATAGCCCAGCGGATTAGTAAGTTGAAGTGGCAGTGGGCGGGGCACATAGCACGCAGAACTGATGGCCGATGGCCGAAAAGTTCTCGAATGGAGACCACATATCGGCAAGCGCAGCGTGGGACGACCAGCCACAAGATGGACAGATGACGTCATTCAAGTGGCAGGAAGACGCTGGATGCAGGCCGCTTCCAACCGGTCTTTTTGGAAATCCATGGAGGAGGCCTATGTCCAGCAGTGGACTTCTTGTGGCTGAATGATGAATGATGATGATCCTTCTGTCTGCCTTCGACTCTATATGCCTCACATGCTCTCTTCACGATTGTTTTGTCTTTATGTTTGTTTTGTTGAGGTTCGTGTATTTTGTTTGTGTGCCTTCGTGTTTCTGTGACAATTTAAATAAATGTCTGCTTTCTTTCTTTCTTTATTTATTCAGTTACATTAAGTTACTCACTCTTAGTTCCTGTCAGCTCGATGAACTTCCGCCAGAAGTCCATTATGTTAGAGTGTTGGGATCTCTCCCTTACTTCCTCTAGGAACTGGATCAGGGTCACTGGAGAAAAGATATAATAAATTAAAAAAACCCAGAAAAAGAATCTGAAAATTTAACAAACTCTAATTCAAATAAACAATTTAATAAAAGAGCGAAGCGGGACTCGAACCCTCTTAGAATACCGTGTCAACGCTCTTATAAAAAAGCTGTGTCGGGTTACACGGCAGGCCCTTGGTTTACCGTGAAACATCTATAAGTAAGCTTGCGTTAATTTTTAGGTCAAACTCTACTAAGCTGCGCTGCGCAATGTGTTACGCGGCACCGGCGCCATCTAGCGGCACGAGATAAGAAGATCTGAGCAATGGCTACTTTGCTCTACACAACGATATATAAATGAATTACGTAGTTACAGAGTCCCAGCCCTCGCCCCTACTTTTTTTTTTAATTTATTGACTTACGTTGGGATCGCAGAGTTTTAAATTTTATAAATTATTCGCCAAATTGTCTGGCAGTTTGTTGGCGAATTAATCGCACTCTTTTCACATTTTTTAAAAAATAGTATTAGGTAACAATAAACTAAATTTTAACGTTTTAAAGTATAGTCGACAGCGGATCCCCCCATACATGCTTACTCTGTATTCGGTCATATTACCAGTGACTATGCAACATAATGCAAAGGCCGATTCGCCGTCCACTGTACCTCACTTAAAACTTTTATCTGTAACACATTAGCAGCTACCCACCGGTTTGGTGATCGTTAAAGAAACTAAAGATAAATTTTTAGAATTTGAACTCACAGTTCTGACTCAAACCTATCCAATAAGAACTTTTTCAGCTTAGACTTAAATACGGCTTTACTTTCACAGTCTTCTTCTAAGAAATCAATATCTACTAGCGAACTGCAAGACATTTCACGTCAAAAGGTAAGTAGGTACTTACTCTTCCTGGTAGTTAGCTTCTCGAAGACGGCGGCGGAATTCTCCAGAGTACGTTCCCCGCTCACTTCCAAGAGCGATTCCATGAACTGGAGCGGGTCTAGTGACAAATGTTTGGGTATAAATATATAATTAAGCGTTAAATGTAGAGATTTATTTATTAAGGTATTTATTCATATTTATTTAGAGCCTCCTGTTATTTTAATTCGATTGTTATTTTCAAGGTCATGACTGAGGAGCTCAATAGACACAGTAAACAGATGTTAGGTTCAACAACATTATAAAGCTTAAAATCTCTAAAAACAGAAACAGTCTGCCTGAGCGTAAATTTTAATTGGAGTATTTTTTTTGTAGTTATACATTAAACCGGCCTAATCGCGATTATTTATTAGGTAAAATTGAATTACCTTTTTTTAGAGTCATTTTTCTAGATTTAGCTTCAAACAATGTGATAATTCATAATATAAATTATTATTAATATTAATAGCATAGTACCCATAAAAATATAGATAGATAGAGAACACGTTATTGTACATAAAAATGGAAATTACAGAATAGTACATTACCTACTTAAATAGGGCCGTAAAATAAAGAAAGGCCGATATCGCAGCCGCAGGCGAGGGTCATAAATATGCGATAGAGGGCTTTCTATTTTAGAGCCCGTGTTGTGTACACAATTTTATCTCGTCACTTGGCCTCAAAGCGGGATTTTCCGTACGCGTAAAAACCCGCTTTTTGGCCAGGTGTGGCATAAAACTATTTTTCACTTTAATATTCACTTACCATTGGTCTTAGATAACGTGTGGATCCTTTGCAAGACGAGCACAATATCTGAAAATATAATTAAATATTAATCTGACATAACTAACGAAAATATAGGCACAGTGTTGCAACTTTTTTACTGAAAAAGGTTTTTTCTATTTTACTTTTTTCGATTACAGAGGACATTTAGCAAATCCTTCCTATTTGGTTACTGACTGACTGTCAAAAATTGGTCAGTTCCTCCATAGAACTTAAGTAAAAAATCTACTGTCAGTCGGTTTATCTTGAATGCAGGAAACGACCATTAGTCGTTACGCCATCGAGGTCGACTGGCCCCTATTTGCCTCTTTCTCACACTAAAAACCCTCTTTTTTTAAGTGAGATGATAATTATTTAATAGAGAGAAGATAATTAAATAGTTGTGGTTAAACTTACCTCCCGTTCTTTTTGGCTGAGTTATAACTAAATAGTTGTTATTAAACTTACTCTCCCTTTCAATCTCCTTCTTTTTGGCTGAGTTATAATAGAGAGTTGTGTGGTTTCACTTCATTTCAAACAAACTTTACCTTGTAGTGTAGTGGCACCTTTTACGTTTTGATTGAGTTATAATTAATAGTAGTGGTTAAACTTACTTTTTAAATTGAAGACTCGAATGAAAATCTCATGGACTTTCTCGATTTGTGTAACGCCACAGATCTTATAAAGACTGATAAATACTTCTTTCAGACCTGAAATATGTACACGTTGTAAAGTTAATTTTTTTTATTATTATTAAACAACTCTAAAAGATAGGTACCTTGATAACCTTAGTTAATTTCTTGATATATTTTAAGAAAAAGATGTAATATAAAATTATAAGTTAAAAAAAAAACATACACTATAAATAATTTCCACCAAAAAGTTTCGTCAACAATACACAATTTTTTTTTATTATTTTTGATTTTCTTTTATTTTTACTTAGAATTAAAAAAAACACACGTGTTTTTTTTTCTGGCTGTGCAACAGTGTATCTACTACCTAAATAAAAACAAAAAATGCTTACTAAGTTTGTTGCATTCGTGAGTAAGGTCCTCCATGGCGTATTTGAGTTCTGAAAAGTTAATGATTGTTAAATTAAAGAAAAAGACAGAAAAAGTCCGATAATTATTATAAAATAAAAACATAAAAAATAGTTTTTACGGGTTTCAAAACTTGAAAAATCAAGTTACTCTACCTAATAATAATAATGAAATTATTAGATTTAGTTTTTTAATTGAATTCCAAACGTTTTCTTATAAGGGTGTACTTAGTAGGCCCATATCAATTTTGATCAAGATCTGTTGACGAGAGAAAAAAGTTGCCTTTGCATCTACGCAGTGAGATGATTTATACAGCGTCCAGTGGCACCTTCACTCACCAGTGTGGGCATGTACTTTGTTGATGAGATTCATCAGAAAATCATCGATTTTTTTTTTAGACCGCTGCGTTAATTTTCAACTCAAACAGCGGAACGTGTTACGCGACACTGACGCAAGTCAAGCGGATCTAAGTAATGACTACTTTGTCCTACTCGACGATACACAAATTAATAGCACACGACACTCGGTTACAGAGTTACAGCTCTCGCTGAGGCGACATGTTTTCGTTGCATGCGGACTTAGCAAGCGACGCCCTACTGCCGAACCGAAAGACGTTACACGTCAAAAAACATTTAAACTTACGTCTCTGCCCTGTGATCTTCTTGACGACGGCGATGCTCTCCGAGAAGGATCGTTTGCCCACGATGATGTTGAACTGCTTGACCGCATCTCCGATATCCGAGGTTCTGGTCACCGACGTCAACATGTCCAATGCTCCTTTCAGGTCTAAACAAGAAATAGTGCATGAGTGTGAAACATCTTCGTACTTGGCAATAAATGGTCATTCATTCATTCAAATAGAAACACAGCACTGCCGAGAGCTTTTACGATGCGTTGAGGAGGATGGAAAAAGTGGTGGTCAGTTAGGGGTCACTTTATCCTTTTACCCTACATGTTGTATACAAAGTGTCGATTTGTAAATTAACGCCCGACTCAGGGTACTTTCTACTCGTCAATGCGAACAACTTTTACTACGGGACCGACTCTAAAATCCTTAAAAACCGGCCAAGTGCGAGTCGGACGTTACGTAAGTCGTTACGTACAGAGAAGTTTGGCCATTAGCTCAGTTGGGAGAGCGCTGGCACGGTTAGCCAGAGGTCACGGGTTCAAGTCCCGGCATGGGTGGAATTTTTAGCCTCTAAATAGGTTTTTAAAAAATGTCCTCAGCACGGGTTAGTGCAACAAAAAGAATATAATTATTATAATACGTTTTAAGTTCTAGCATAATGTCTATCTTCTAGACATATCATCATCATCATCATCAGCCACCCGAAGCCCACTGCAGGACACAGGCCTCCTTCGTAGTTTTCATAACCATGAGGGGTTTTGCCATAATCGCCACGCTTGGTAGGCGGGCTGGCGATCGCAGTATGCGGTTGGAATCTCAGGAATAGGCTGCTGCCCATCTTCTGGTAATTGATTTCCTTAGTCACCTTCTACGACATCCACGGAAGGAAATGGATTGACGCTATTCTTAATCCGGCGCCACACGGAAAACATAAAACTCGTCTAGAGATTTCTGCTGAAATAAGCTCGCCATATACACTTTTTAATTTTTCTGTAAATGTTGTGTTTTATTTATGTGTTTCTATTACATCACCTACCTAATGTAACCGCAAGATAGACAGTTTGTAAAACCGTTTTTCATTACTCATAGTCGGAAAGTAGCACTGAAGTTGCCTGAGGAGCGGGTTGAAAGTAACACTTTTCAGCCCCGTGGATAATCGTTTTCAACTGACAGCTGTCAAGTTATTTTTAAAAAAACTAGTTCTACTTTCAAATTCTGTTGAACCATGTTCCAGCTTTTCAAATTTCAGCTAGCCAGCGACGAGAAAAAAAAAGGCGGGAAAGCGGCAATCCGATTTGTACTTCCGTATAGCAGAGATGTATTAACATTTTAGCTAATTGATGTTGTTATTTTTACTTTCCTTATATTCTTAATGAAAAACACAGTGTTTACTTCGGGTGAAAGACTTATTTAGTCCAGAGACGAGGTTTGGCGCCCGAGCGTAACGAGCGATTTACCGTTTTTATTGCGACCGAATTTTGCGTGTGGCTGTTTTCAAGCCAGGACTCTGGCTGGCCTGGGAAAAGCTGAATGAAATGAGGTATAGGTCACTAACCGACTTCCGGATTCAAGGCCTTGAACGTTCTCGGGAACTCTTTGGACCCCTCCCCGCCGGTGAGCTTCATGATGTAATAGTACATGCCGTCCACACCTGAGAAGGTAAGGTAAAAATTAAGTTTAAGTAGTTAAATAAACTAAAATAAACACTTATCACCCAAGTTCAAAAAATATATATTACTTTATTTTGTTATTAGGAGCAATACATATTCTTATAAATAAATTAAAACAAAAATATCACCAGAGTTTTCAATAAAATATGTGTAGGCACCTACTTAACAAATCTATTTTTTTTCGAACTATCAAAGCCCACAAAAAGTGAAAGATTAATTTTATTTACCTCCAGTGTGTGCGATGTGTTTGAAGAAGTCGCAAATATTGAAAGCGTCTGCAAAAAAAGTTGTGAGTAAGTAGGCATACAACTTCAGAGACGGCCATTTAGGGTTTTTTTTAATTAAGAGGATGTCTCTTGAAAGATATGATCAGGTATAAAGAGACGCCCCTATGGTTGTAAGTTCAGTAGGAAATCGGTGACCAAAAAGCCATTTTCCACTTTTTGTTTCTATTCTTACTCCAGTTTCCAATCACCCCGTTTCACTGTATTGACATTATAGGGTCGATGTTTTTGTCAACCCTACTACAGTAGTAAGTCAACTATTCAGTATCTGCGCACGTTCAATCGTGCGACACCGCAACTTCGATTGCGTTCATTGTGCGCTAAAATCGCAAGTCGATTGTTCATCGATTGGGAATTGTTCGATTCGATTCATTGACCGGGTTTTTAATCGGATCAGTAGATAACTTTTTTTCCGTCAGTCGCCCCTCACTAACAAAGTGTACCTACGCCTCTCCTTTATGTAAGTTTCCACTGGATTGAGTAACGAAGTTTTTTAGGTATGTTTTAAAGCCACTCCGGCTGTCAAATACATACACTTAGGAAACGTCAAAATGGGTGAAAATCCCACCAGCGTCTTTAGCACGGCGTGGCTGATTTTGATAGTACAGAGTACTTTAATAGAATTGTAGTATTTTTTTTTAAAATCAAAATATAAGTTAGACTTCACCTGAAGCCACTTTTCAAATGAATATTATACAATTATAAAAGATAATTATATAAAAATTAAAAAGTTCCGATTTCATATTACGGTGGGGTGTCCTTAACCCGAATCTCATCACAAATCCAATAATTTTACGAATTATATGCCATATTTTGTAATAAGTGTTAATGTTTATGTATTTGGCATTAAATTTGACATAAATATTTAACACAATGACACACGGCGGTTACACAGACCTTACAATCATTGTAATAAGAAATGTCCGCGCAAAAAGTGAAATTTCGCTGTGTTTTATTCAACTCGACATAACAAAAAACCTAACAGTCACGGAATGGTGTACCAAAAATGTCAGTCGTGTCCATCGTTCCTGTAATATAAACAGTGTTTTCATACTCACTCTTCTCCCCGGACAGTTTCTCAGTTATTTCGTAGACGCCGTCCATATCAGCGTGGCCGGTCAGCGACTTGACCACATCGAAGGCCTTTAGGACGTCTGAAATTACCGTTAGATTAAATTAGGTCAAAGTTCTTTGTCTCTGGAAAGGTGGTGATAAGGTGAGATTTATTTTATTAGTTTTTAGTACTTCTATAATGAGTGCAGATAAAAGAAGAAGAAGAAGAAAGACATTTATTATACCAACAAGATACATCACAGAAACAAAATAAGCAGATAAGTAACATAATATGCACAACAACAGAAATAAAACTAAATACACAACAGACAAAACGAATAAATAAAACAGGACCATAGATGTAGCCTGTGGTGTATCTACGTTGCCACAAAAGGCAGCTGACTCAGCGTTGTGCTGAAGAAGTGATCCCTCAGCGCTGATTTTCAGTCAGTGCCTAAGGTAACCCATAATTGTACTACGGAGTGCGTGCCGTGGTGCAGTTCAAGAATTAAATCAAATTCAATAACATACATACAATGAAGTAAAAAAAAATAATAAAATATCGTCATAAAATACTTACATATATTATATAAAGATACATTAGGAGAGTAAAAAGTGATTTAGTGCACAAGTTTAAAATTCATGTAGGTACGTTGTACATAATACAATAATGTGTTTAAAACAAATACGCACACTTAAAACTTACCATGTACTTACTACAAAAAAAAAACCAACCCTGGCTTAGCGGGTATTGCGAGGACCCAGTTTTTTTTTAAATATAGGTAATTACTTATAATATAGAATATTTCAAACAATATACAGTATAAATTTTGTGAACACAAAAGCTGAAAGTCTTGGGTCAAAATTTGTAGAATACATAATTAAGTAGGGGTTCAGAAAGTAAACTAAATATCAACCTTAGGACTATACTGAAAAGGTGGTCAATAGATAAGGCTTATGTTAATTGGGTATTTGACAATAGTAGTTTATGCAACTGTCATATAATGAAGGGTATTAAAACACGAGTGTGAGTTTATGAAACGAGCGCAGCGAGTTTCATAATAGTAACGAGTGTTTTAATACCCGTGTTATATGCAGTTGCATACACTACTTTATCTTTACTAATGCAATTAATCAAACAACAAATTTATTAAATTAAATTCAGGCGTACGTGTATAATCACAGTGATTTTGCCGCCATTAAAATTTAACCAATGAGAGCGCAGCTGCGCGCTTCAATAAAACGCGACCAACCTGATTGGCCCTGCAATCAAGTTGGTCGCGTTTTATTGATGTTATAATGAGATTTTACGATATCGATGTGAATATTATACCATCATGTGAAATTGCTTAAATTGAGTGTTTTGTTGTCTGCGCTATAACAGTAGTAATTATAAGTCAAGTATTGAAAACATAAGTAGAATGTTACAACATTAGTGTAGATAAAATATCAAATGAGTTACTTTTAAAGCGGAATTTTGTATGAAAATACTGGCTTATGACGTCACATTTCAGAGCATATTGACTAAAAGAGATACATTTTCCGAGATATTTTGTAATTTTTGTTTTAATCGAGCATATGAAATAATTTATTGTTGATCGTGTCAAATACCGAGGTGTTTAGTAATTCTAAGACAAATGTGGGTAAGATTAGATGTGGCAGGGTCTAAGATCAATTCCTTGAAATTACAATACTAAGATTAGATAAAAATTTTGTACTATATAAAATACTATATAATCATTCATCATCATCATTCAGCCACAAGAAGTCCACTGCTGGACATAGGCCTCCTCCATGGATTTCCAAAAAGACCGGTTGGAAGTGGCCTGCATCCAGCGTCTTCCTGCCACTTGAATGACGTCATCTGTCCATCTTGTGGCTGGTCGTCCCACGCTGCGCTTGCCGATATGTGGTCTCCATTCGAGAACTTTTCGGCCCCATCGGCCATCAGTTCTGCGTGCTATGTGCCCCGCCCACTGCCACTTCAACTTACTAATCCGCTGGGCTATGTCGACGACTTTCGTTCGTCTACGGATCTCATCATTTCTGATTCGATCTCGTAGAGAAATTCCGAGCATAGCCCTTTCCATAGCTCGTTGCGTGACCTTGAGCCTTCTTATGAGGCCCATAGTGAGAGACCACGTTTCAGTGCCATAAGTCATCACTGGTAACACACACTGGTTGTATAATTTTGTCTTGAGCGATTGAGGTATATTAGACGAAAAGACTTTTCTAAGTTTCCCGAAAGCTGCCCAGCCGAGTTGGATTCGACGATTGACCTCTTTCACGAAGTTGGACCGGCCTAGTTGGATTGTTTGTCCTAAGTAGACGTATTCGTCTACAACTTCGAGAGTCGTGTTCCCCAACGTTATTGGGGTGGGCACAACACGAGCGTTCGACATGACCTTCGTTTTGTCCATGTTCATTTTAAGGCCCACACGTTGGGAAATTCGACTGAGGTCGTCGAGCATTATGCCGAGGTCTTCCATCGTTTCTGCCATGACTACTATATCGTCGGCAAATCGAAGGTGCGTGATGTACTCGCCATTGATATTGATGCCGCGTCCCTGCCATTCCAGAAGCTTGAAGGCATCTTCCAGTGCGTTCGTGAACAGTTTCGGAGAGATAACGTCTCCCTGTCTCACGCCTCTTCTCAATGGAATTGCCTCCGAATTCTGCTCCTGTACTCGGACCGACATGGTGGCGCTGTTGTACAAGCACTTCAGCACCTCGATATACCGATAGTCAATACGGCAACGCTGGAGAGACTCGAGCACTGCCCATGTCTCGATCGAATCGAAGGCTTTCTCATAGTCCACAAACGCTAAGCAGAATGGCAAATTATACTCCTCAGTCTTCTGTATAATTTGCCGCAGCGTGTGGATGTGGTCTATGGTACTAAAGCCCTTTCGGAAACCGGCTTGTTCGGGAGGCTGGAAGTCATCAAACCTGCGTTCGAGACGATTCGTGAGGACCCTCGAAAACAGCTTATAAACATGGCTCAGAAGCGAGATGGGTCGGTAGTTCTTCAATAGAGAGTTATCCCCTTTCTTGAAGAACAGCGTCACCACGCTTCTGTTCCATGCTTCTGGCGTTTTTCCTTTGAGCACGACGGAATTGAAGAGCTTCTGAAGGACTTTAAGTACTGGTGTTCCACCCGCTTTCAGGAGCTCTGATGTGATTCCGTCCTCTCCTGGTGCCTTGTTATTCTTGAGCTGTTTCAGGGCCATCCTAATCTCGTACAGGCTGATGTCCGGGATGTCTTCGGTATAATGTCGGGTCAGTTTGGCTCTCGGATCTTTGTTCAAACTGCTAACAGGTTTTGCGACTGAGGTGTATAGCTGTCCGTAGAAGCTCTCAATCTCCCTCAGCACCTCTGATTTGGTCGACGCTATACTGCCGTCCTCTCTCTTCAGCTTCGTCAGCTGGCTTTGCCCAACAGACAAGTCTTTTGCGAACACTTTGGAGCCCTTGTTCCGCTCTATAGTCTCTTTAATACGTTCGGTATTAAAGGACCGAATATCGTGCCGCATAGACCTTGAGATATGTCTATTGAGCTGCCTATATGACTTAGCATCCTCGGAGGACTGCAGTTGCAACGCGCGACGTTTAGCCATGAGGTCGAGAATATAGTTTGAGAGCTTTTGTGGTCTACTCGTACGGTTGGGTCTATAGAACCTCGAGCCCACTGTACGGACAGTTTCTACAAACCTGTTATTGATCTCGTCCACCGATGCGGCGCTCTCCAGGCACTCAAAGCGATTTGACAATTCGAGTTGAAAGTTCTCGGGGTTCTGGATATGGGCACGAGTAGGTCGGAGCGTGGACTTCATGAGACGAGACCTCTCAAGTTTGACATTGATATTCAATGTGCCTCTTACTATTCGGTGATCGCTTCCGGTTTTCACCATGTTGATCACAGAGACGTCATTGAATATTTGTCTCTTGGAGGTCAGGATGAAGTCTATCTCGTTTCTCGTGGAACCATCGGGACTCAACCAGGTCCATTTCCTGTGAGGTGGCTTCTGAAAGAAAGAGTTCATCATAAAGAGTCCCTCTTTCTCCAGGAAGTCTGCCAACCTTTGTCCTCTCGGGTTCCGTTGCCCATAGCCAAATTGCCCCACTCTCATCTCACCCTCGCTTCTTGTGCCCAGCTTCGCATTGAAGTCCCCCATAACCACATTAAAATAGGTCTCCGAGGTATGTATGGCCCTACTAATGTCCTCATACATCGCCTCTACCTCCTCATCGGAGTGTGACGAGGTCGGTGCGTATACCTGAATGACCTTCAGCGAATATCTCTTAGATATTCTGAGTATTAGGTACACCACCCTGCTCGACACACTGTTGATGGCCAAAATGTTATTTACGAGGGACTTGTGGACGAGAAACCCGACACCACCCTGGGACTGTTGCTCGCCCTCCCGGTAGTAGAGCAGGTTACCGGATTTCAGGGTTATCGTGTCCTCGCCCTCTCGACGGACTTCAGATAACCCTAGGATATCCCAGTGTAACCTACCCATTTCCTCTTCCAGCTCAATTAGCTTTTCGTCTGTCCTCAATGTGCGAATGTTGTGTGTTACCAGGGCCAGTCGTTTTCGTTTTTGGGGGTGGTAGCCAGATCTCTGCCGGAGATTCTTAGCACCCCTTGCTCCGCCGTTACCGTGGCCGCTACCGTAGCCAGGAATAGCGGAGCCGCCGGGGACTGGGGGCCTGGTTTTTTGGTGTATTGCCATGAGGGTATTTGCCTTACTCGCCACGCTTGGCATGCGGGTTGGCGAGCGCAGTATATCGTATTTTCGCAGAAGGCGCTGCTGCCCACCTTCTGGTAATGTCCCTTAGCCGGTTTTTACGGCACCCTCGGGAAGAGATGGGGGGGTACTATTCTAAAGCCGGCACCCCACGGCTACTATACTATATAAAAAGGTGTTTAATACTTCTATAAAATGTCGGTATATTCTTACTTCTATAAACTAGTAAGTTTAGATCAGTATTTTGTGGTTTATGTTAGGTCGAAGGTGTTTAGTTTTTTTTCAACCCCCGACGCAACGCAAAGAGGGGTGTTATAAGTTTGAAGCCTATGTCTGTGTGTCTGTACGTTCCCTCGTAGCGCCTAAACGGATCAAGCGGTTTCGATGCGGATTTTTTTATTGAAAACTAGATTAATCGAGATGGTTCTTAGCCATGTCTGATGGAAATCCACTCAGCTGTTTATGGACGTGGTCAACTGCCCGACAAAACGGTAAGAGATGTAGGGATGGTGATTTGGCTAAAACAGCGTACACCCTGAGCAAATTTAAGCGCGATACAAAAAAAACAAAATGGCGGAAAAAATGGCCGCCAAAAATTTTGTTGCTTTGATTTGGCTGAAATTAGCGACATTGATGCGGTTTAAACTTTTTAAGTTCGGGTAAGATTAGATCTGCCCCTATATTACGCGCACCAAATCCTGAGCGATTCCAATCGTATAACTGTCAAATTAGTATGGAATTTGACAGTTAGACGATTGGAATTGCTCAGGATTGGGTGCGCATAATTAGGCCCCAGATCTTCGGTACGTCTGAAACTATATTGATAAACTGAGCTTGAAGCTCCATTACCTACTTGGAGCAGCAAGCACTTTGTATTCCTAAACTGCGGTTAGGGATCTATAAACGGGTTGAAGTGAATGGGGAAATTACCGTTAAACGGGCACTACTTACTCGTTTCATTGGTAATTTCTTTCAAGAGGTCCACAAGAACGCTGATGTCTGAAAAATGAAATATTTTATTACGTTTTTTTGGATATATAATTAATTATTCTCCTAAATCCTGACCTTAAAATAACAATGGTTTTCGATTGATATATTCAAGGTCAGGACTTAGGAGGTTAGGGGTCGTCCATTAATTATCATCATCATAACCAGTCATTTGATGACCACTGCAGGACATAGGCCTCCCTCATGGTTTTCCAAGCCTCCCGGTGTCGTGCCGCCCCTCCCCGCCACCGTTACCAGGTCGTCAGACCATCTGGTGGAAGGGCTGCCCACGCTGCGTCGTCCGGTCCGCGGTCGCCAGGTCAGAACTTTTTCGCCCCAACGGCCATCAGTTCTCCGAGCTATGTGTCCCGCCCACTGCCACTTCAACAGAGCAATTCTTCGAGCTATATCAGTAACTCGGATTTCGGGCTCCTCCACCAACCCAAAATCACGTGTATTGTTTTGGTACAAAGTATCTTACAAAAATTCTGAATATTATCTTTAAATATAGGTTAACAGGTATCATCATCAGCCATTTGACGCCCACCGCAGAACATAGGCCTCTTTCGTGGTTTTCATAACCATGAGGGGTTTTGCCATAATCGCCACGCTCGGCAGGCGGGTTGGCGATCGCAGTATGCGGCTGGAATCTCAGGAAGACGCTGCTGCCCGTCTCCCGGCAATTGATTTCCTTAACAGTTAACAGTATAATGAAATTGAATTCTGGAAAATTAAACACGGTATTAAAAATTAAAATTTCCAGACAGACAATTAAGAAAGCTGTGGTGGTTTCCCCCGCGGCCACGTGGTGCCCAATTTAATGATCCTCGTAGTCCGAGTGGCGAACCATGTGGAATTTTAAAAATCCTAGTGGTTCGCGAATCAAAACAAGCGGAATCTTAAATATCCTCTCGGTCCGATGGCCGAACTAAGAGGAATAAAAAAAATCTGGTAGTCCGACATGCCGGACGGCAAGGAATCAAAATTCCTCGTCGTCCGACATGTCGGACAACGTTGTCGAACCACGTGGCCGCAGGGGTGGTTCCTGCGGTTGTTGTGCGCGGGGACGTCGTTGCCAATACCGCTTTTAAGTTTAGAAATCGCGCGTTCAAAGAAGAAGTAAATACACGTAATATCTCAGTACACCCCCCACCCCCTAGTGATTTTTCGTGATTTTTTCCGAACCCCCTTCCCCCTGTCGAGCCTCACGTGATTATTGGACGACCCCTTATGGTAAAAATAGATGTGACGTCAGATAACACAGATTGAAATCATTGTATGAGATGGTTTTCGGGATTTGCATTATTTTCCACACACTTTGTATTTGAATAATACGTCAAAATGTTAAGGGAACCTGCACAATATCTCAACCATATTCTCAACAGTGATTTTCAAACTGTCAAAATATACTATTATTTACTAGGTAATTACAATCGTACATCGTAATATGGACAAAATCATAATTACAATCTTCACTCACACTAGATGGGTGAAGGCACCACTTGGACGCTGCAGTGCCTGGGACATTGTTTTTTAGATGGAGTAGGCTTGCCCAGCACCTAAACCATCCCTACAGCTTTGTCGATACGTGCGGAGCCAACCAAGCCGCGGATTACCTCACGATGTTTTCCTTCATGGTTAGCTTTGTACGGTAGAAGAACTCGACTGTCCCAAAAATAAACACAGTAAGGGAATTTTTTTTCAAAACTGAGTAATACCCCTATTGGTTATTAGTTGGTTCCAGTAACCAATATTGGAAATATGTCGGTTTTGAAAAACAATGTCCCTTACTGTGTTTGTTTTTGGGACAGCCGAACTGAGTTGAGTTTGTTTTACTTGCAAGTTATGTTTTTGATGGCACTTCTTTGTTGAGTTTACGCGCCTCAGGCCCCTCATCATCAGCCATTCGACGCCCACTGCAGGACACAGGCCTCCTTCATGGTTATCATAACCATGAGGGGTTTTGCCATAATCGCCACGCTTGGCAGGCGGGTTGGCGATCGCAGTATGCGGTTGGAATCTCAGGAAGACGCTGCTGCCCGTCTCCTGGTAATTGATATCCTTAGTCGCCTTCTACGACATCCACGGAAGGAAATGGAGTGACACTATTCTTAATCCGGCGCCACACGGCTCAGGCCCCTACGGTTAGTAAATTAAATACTCACCACTGGTTCCCTCGAACAACTTGAAGAAATGAATGTAGAACTTTGTCGACCTCGAACCCGGCACTTTCCGAAAAAAGTCATACACTTCCTTGTCGGCTGTTTAGAAAAGAAATCACAAATTAGTTGCTAAACTAATGCACTGAAGCGCCGAACATAACCTCCTATGTTTCAAAACCTTTCACCTTCAAAAACAAAGAAGAAGAAAGAAATTTATTATACCAACAAGATACATCACAGAAACAAAATAAGCAGATAATTAACATAATATGCACAGCAACAGAAAGAAAACTAAATACACAACAGACAAAACGAATAAATAAAACAGGACCATAGATGTAGCCTGTGGTGTATCTACGTTGCCACAAAAGGCAGCTGACTCAGCGTTGTGCTGAGGAAGTGATCCCTCAGCAAATAACAGTCGAAAATAATAGTTTTCGATTGTTATTTTCAAGGTCAGCTCTTACTTACGAGTAAGAGGATAAATGACGCTCGGGCCATAGTTTTTTGTTTCGATTTTTATTACTTTTCGTCCTGGGCCTGGAGTCTTATAAACGCTTCATTGTTCAATAGATTTAAAACAGTGGCTGTTATTTGACGCTATTACGTAGTCTACTAAGCAATTCCATTAAAATTTCCTTCCAATGGTATAACCGGTGCAAATTAATTAGACATCTCTCGCGAAGGAGATCGAATCGCGCGAGGCGCCGAGTTAAGTTGCACCGGTCATACCATTCATACCATTGGGATGCGATTGGTTAGGAGACTACCAATGAAACAATAATTACTGTACTAATATATCTCTATTTAACATATATGCGCTTAAGAGACTCGGCCACCTGATATTGTTTATGCAATGTAGTAATTTTGTGTAACAAAAAAAAAATTGACCCGATGTTTTTTTCAAAACGCATAATATTTTTCTAAATCGTGGTTAGTATGTCCCCTTAAAACTAATTTGAGGTCACCCTGTGGTATTCTTAATGTATAAAGAAAATATTTCCGTGGCTGGCGGGAAGGAGTTGATAGTCGACTTATACGTAGAACTTGATAAATCAAAATTCAGTCGATTTTCGGGAAAATACAATTCTGCTATATGTTTTAAATAACCCCAAAAGACGCGATAAAATATCTAAGGGTACAAAATAAAGTAGTTAAATAAGTGTAAAGTCTGACTTTATATAAGAGTGCAAACTTTAAAATCGATTCGACCGACGCCATGAAAAGTTTACATTATGTCCTCGCCTGGTTACCATAGCACAGGGTATCCTAGTTTGGGACCAGGACAAGTCAACTTGGGTTCAAGTCCCGGCATGAGTGGAATTTTTAGCCTCTAAATAGGTTTTTAGAATAAATAACTTCACAAATGTACATAACTTAGAAAACGAAGTCAAAGTCCCGCACTGGGAATCGAATTGAGCTTGTGTTGGGTGGAAATTAGTATTATTATTTTCTTAACAACTTAATTCTACTCAACTTATTCCTACCAGCCATGGATTTTATGATCACTTACTCTTTAGTCCTGTTATCTCCTTGACGTACTGGATCGCTTCGTGGGTGTCTGAAATTAGACAAGGTATTCATTGAAAAGTTCTCATTGATTCTGTACCCGTCGCCAACTTTGATCACTGTCAATTTATCAAAACCAGATCCTCACTGTACAGATTACTGTCTAGCGTGGGGTCCCACGGTAAACTCTTGATTGTCAATATCAACCATTTCCTGCCTTAATACCTAAGTTAATCACACTTTTATGTAATTAGAAAAAATGGAAATTATATTCGTAAGTGGTTTCATAGTATATTAGGTATGCAATTAGTGAATAAAGGATGGATTAAGCGAGGGCCATAGATGAATCACGAGCAAGTGAAAAATTCACTGAATCACGACCATAGGGAGTGTTAGAATCCTGAGCGGATTCTAATGACTGAATCACGGCCATAGGGAGTGTTAGAATCCTGAGCGACGCGAGTGATTCATGGCCCTCCGTACTTTATTCAAGAGTTGCATACTGTACTTTATACCATGACTACGAGAAAAAGAAATAATTAAAGCGAAAATAGAAATTTAATGAAGAAAAAAGGAAGGCTACATTAATTAACATGCTCATTAAAATTGGAACAATTATGTACTAAAATTAAGAGTATTTTTCTTTTTTTTTCTGTAATTGCATTAAAGAACACAAAACAGTTCTTATTCTAATGCTTAAACTCCTTGTCGCAAATATCGACCAATCAAATCTCGGAGTTATTTGCACAAAGATTTTGTATGTCGAGTATTCTTTGCGCAAGGAGTTTGTATCGAGTATTTTTTGCGCAAGGAGGTTTGAGTGCGGAGTGACCAACATCTGCCGGAGTGGTCTGAGGTGGCCTTTACCCAGCAGTGGGACACAAAGATAGAGGCTACATAAAAATAAAAATAAAAAAACGTAGTCAAACAACACTTGGCGCTACACGACATTAGCATAGTAGTTGTTTTACAAAAAAACCGGCCAAGAGCATGTCGAGCCACGCGCAGTGTAGGGTTCCGTAGAAAGAGGGGGTTTCATCTACTTTACAGAACCAACAACTTCATCAACGTAATTTTCAATTAATTTTGTACGAAGTTTTCCTTTACATGTTGCTCGCCTATTACTCGTTAACTTGTAAAGCCTACTTAGCCGTGTTAGTTTTCCTTTTAACTTCATTAAATGTGCTACTACCCTGATTTGTAGCCAGGAGAGGGGTGTTGGGGGGCATGCCTTACTCGGACAAAAATTTGCGCTTTAAAGCTTCATCATCATCAACCCATTATGTCCCCACCGAGGGGCACGGGTCTCTTCCCTGAGGAAGGTATAGGGCATACTCCACCACGGGGGCCAAGTCCGGATTGGTGGAGCTTAATATTTCGTAAACGGAACCCTAAATAAAAAATTGATCTTCCTACACTCTCAATATTTTTTAATGACTAATCCGATACCCCACACTATGGTAAAAATTGCATCCCTAATTTAGGTGTAGGGGTGTGCCCTAAAAAAAAAATTATTTTATTTTATTGTACCGTTTTGTCGGCGTGATTAATATGTATGTCTACGCCAAATTTCAGCTTTCTCGTACTAATCGTCTCGGAACTAGGCCGCGGACAGACAGACAGACGGACGGACGGACATGGCGAAACTATAAGGGTTCCTTGTCGACTACGGAACACTAAGAATTGAACGAGCGAAGTCGGTCGCCCAGGTACTGAACAACAAGGAACAAGATAAAGCGTGCATAGCCAATCGAATCTTCTGCACCCGCGCACACATTTTCCAGACAGTATGAAATTGCGCCTTTGTTAGCACACAACCCGTGTGGCAGTTGTGGCACTGAATAATGAAGCCCGTCATAATGGCTGCAAAGCCAAGAGAAGCATGATTTATTGTGACAGACACAAATAAGACGACTCTGCTATTTAAACAAGTGGCGGCGAAATCGTCAACGAGTTACCTACTTGGCACCGCAGAACAATTCGTAGGTATTTGTACAGATGTTTGTGCGTAACAAATATGAGCTTATTAATGTTATTGATATGGTAATTAAATGCGCAGGCTCGCTTCGTATACGATCTCTGTCTGTGACGTCATTTCTTAGGGTTAATCCTATTAGCCCCTCAATACACTCGAGAGAAATCAATACGGGTCACTGGCGAAATCCCTCTCAGAAATCAATCGATGAGCAATCTCGTCCACTGCTGGACATAGGCCTACCCCAAGGCACACCACTCCGCAGCTTAGGACCCTCCAGCTCGCTGGACCGACGTCCGAGGCAGATTGCTAACAGTGGCTGGATAAAGATGGCCCACGACAGAACGACAGAAGGCTCTCAGCAATGAAGAGTACGAAATATTTATTTGTGCATTAAATACAACCGGCCAAGTGCGAGTCGGACTCGCGCACTAGGGTCGGGGTCCCGTACCATGTTCTATAACAACATTAGACACAATGATCGACAGAAAACGCCAAAAAAGTCACGTTTATTGTATGGGAGCCCCCCTTTTATATTATTTTAATTTAATTATTAGTTCGAAGCGAATATAGAAGTAAATATTCTGTAAATATTTCCAGCGTCTACCTGTTGTCGTTATTAATATCGAGCAAAAAACGGCAAAAACATTACGTTTATTGTATGGGAGGGACGCTCCCTTAAATATATTTTTTATTTTGATTGAATAATTTTTAGTATTTTTTGTTATAGCGGCAACAAAAATACATCATCTGTGAAAATTTCAACTGCCTAGCTATCACGGTTCGATAGAGCCTGGTGACAGACAGACAGACGGACAGTGAAGTCTAAGTAATAGAGTCCCATCACGGAACCCTAAAAAGTAACACATCTAGTGACTCCTTTAACTTAAGTAAGTATACTACTTTAGCGTAATTTATATGACTACGCTACAAATAAACTCATTGTCGATCAAACGTTGTTCGACAAAGAAAATTAAAGCACACATAAAATAGACAGTTATTTTTATCCCAGTTCACAGACGCAATACTACTTGGATATCAAAAGTACTATTTGCAATAAGGCGTGGTACACATAGGAAGGACAAGGTACGAGGACGCGCAAAAGACGCTGCGCTTTTTCAATTCTTTCATGCAAAATGTACTGAAGCGTTAGCGGTGCGACTTAGCCCACACAGATAAGACGGGGCGAGGACGCGATATCTATGCAACGACCCTCGTCCCACGTCCTTCCTGACACCTCAAACAAAATCCACAATGAGAGAATGCCGTCATGAACACTCCTAAGAAGAAATGATTGAAGAGAAATACACCATGCATTTTAGGTGGTTTGAAAGCCATAGCAAATGAACGTGCCTGAACATCAGCTATCGAATCCGCTAGTTTATTTTTTTAAAAAGACACTGCAAAAAATCACAGATTTCGTGCCTCACACGACTATCCAGCACATTGGAAATGAATCCACAGATTAAAAAAAAAACACGGAATGAATCGAGTCATAAATGTCATGTGAAGAATGTCGTTCTTTTTATGATTTTTTTTCAAAAAGGTTAGGCTGCAGGGCAAACCCTTAACCCTTAATTATTACAAATTTTATATATATATTTTAATCAATACAATTTTAATTTAGATTAATTTTTCACTGATTTTATAATTATTGTATTATATTTTATATTAATTAATTCTGCTGTGATGTTAACATATTTATTATTATTACTGTTATTATTGTCAAATATGGACCCAGGTCTGAAAAAAATATTTTCATTCATTCATTCATTAACCCGATCGTCTTTGTTTTAGGCTCAAATTGTAGTTGACTAAATTTTCCAGAGGAGCTTTCCTCAAAATTTTGGTATCATTTTTCGTTTCTAAAACATCGAGCGCCAAACTCAAACATTCGGAAAAAAAATTATTCTAATATTTCGGTCTTTCTAATAAGGGTATTTTGAGCTACTTTTTGAGTATTTTTATCTTCACAACTCTCCGAGATATAAGGGATCGCACTTTTTCGTGAAATCGGAGCCTACACTGGAGCGAACGAAACGTTATACGTTTTACGTCTATAATGAAACTAAATAGAAGGCATTTTTAATTACTAATTACATAGGTCACCGCGGCCATAATCAAATGCCGCGGCTTTTAAACCGCCCAGATTTCAGCGTTTATAAAAACCAACCTCTCACCCAGTTTCTAATGTGCGAACAATCAGCTAATCACTGTTTATATCTGGCACTTATAGAATCTGCTACTACCAGAATCGGCCGTTTGAATAATCTGCCATTTCAAGAATCTCAAATTCAGGGATCCATGCACTTTGGCCATGAGACAGCTTTAGTAGACTAACCGGTCGTTTGTGTACAAGAAGCAGGGCCCTTAAGCGATAACAAGAAATGGACTTACCCCTGTGTCCAGTAAGAGCATACAATGTTTCCTCGGTTTCTTTGTGGTCTGAAAACGTACAAAAAATTATAAAGAAATTGAGTAATTCTCAAAGGCTTGGGCAATTTGCGTCTAGGTATCTGTTTTTTTAATTATCACCAAGCACAAGAAAGTCTTGCTCCATGACATTTGCAAAGCTATCCATGGATAAATAATTGTATGTCAACCCTGTCCATTAAGACAACCCTGTGAATTAACTAGCTTTTATTTATTCGTTTATTTTGGACACGTATTTATCTATTTACTTATTTATCCAGCTATTTGGCGAAACCACCCTAAACGATCATGATATATTAACCTATGTATGTATAGCCTTTGTCCATCCTGAAGGTCTAATTTAAACTTTGGTGAGAGTTTTTAATCGGACGAATAGTTTCAGAGTTTACCTCCTACATACATACTTTAAAAATAGATTATAAATCAGGGGGAATTTATTATATTAAATTTTATAAAATTAGGGCAATGAGCCGTTTTCAGCACAATTCACAAAGCACTTCATAGATGGCGCTTATAGGCGTGCGCATACAAGAACAGGAAGACGTCTGTCCAATTTTGCTGAGCGCAGATAAATTTTGACAGCCGCATTCCGGTTCTTCTATGGCTACGCCTGTAAGCGCCATCTATGAATTGTTTTGTAAATTTGTGATGAAAACGGCTCATTAAAACAAACTTTAAAAAAACATGTTTTGTGTATGGGGAGAATACGCGAAACAAGTATTTTAAATTTTGTTTTTGTTGCGGTCTATCGTAACGGTATTACTGTTGTATGGGGAGCTCCCATACAACAGTAATACAAACAAACCCCCATATCCCCCTAACTTTCTAGACATACCCTATAGTTTAACCCATTCATGAAAATACGAATCAATGGTGATATTATTTGCCAAATTGTTAAAAAGTTATGAGGGAACATAGAATCGGACACACTTACGTACATACATACGAGCCAAACACATTACCTTTCTTTTGGGCTTTGCCGCAGTCGGGTTATAATAAAAAAAATGGGTAGTTAGTTACCTTTGCTTCCAAAGAGCGTGAAGAAGAAGTTCTTGACATCGGTCACTGCTTCGCCAATGCCTGCAAAATACAATAATAGTTATTTGTTATACAAGAGTGCAAATTTGCTTTTTAACCGCGTGCTCAATTTTGATGCCCGAGCAAGTGAAGGATTCTAAAAATTAGAATCTTGAGCGTTAGCGAGGGAAACAAAAGAGCACAAGGTGAAAAATCTTTGCACTCGAGTGCAACACGTAACTTTTCATCCCATCTCAGCGAGGAAATGACTAAATGCAAAGAAAAACACAAAGGAGGTTCAGAGTCTGAGTTTTTAACAAATTAAAAAAGTTGTATGATAAATTCGATACCATGGGGGGTAGAAGTAAATAGGTTGTCATCCCCCCATCTCGGAGAGTATTTTTGCTCTTCGATATCTGAGTGCAAAAGCCGTTTTTATCCGCTAGAGGATAAATTAAATTGAATTTAGAACATCGAGTGCACTAAGTTTGTAAATTCAAAAATTTTAAATCTTTATATATAAAAATGAATTGCTGTTCGTTAGTCTCACTAAAACTCGAGAACGGCTGGGCCGATTTGGCTAATTGTTGTTTTTATATATTTGTGGAAGTTCAGGGAAGGTTTAAACGGTGAGAAGAAAAAAAACAGTTGACGTCGGTGATACGAAGTTCACGGGGTCATCTAGTAAAAAATAAAAACCGACTTCGAAACACTATAGCACTAAAAAGATAGAAGTATAAATTGAAGTCGGTGTCCAAATATATGTGCTGGTCATGTAACTGGGCACCGACTACAAATTAGAGAGAATGTTTGGGCGTAATCACCACACATGTAAAACAAGTCATCTTTTTCATTCATGGTTCGGTCTGAAAACCAGCGCCAAAGCCCTGCTTTGGCATCATGCTGAGACTGGCCCATTTTTGGCAACTTTGTGTGTCTAAGTTTCATGTAGGTACTTAGGTACAGGTATTTCGCCAAATGTGTCCTATGGTTTGCTAACTTAATTACCTATTGTTTGTAATTCTTTGTAAGGATATTGGCTTGTGTGCCTACTGTATGTAATTCTTTGCAATGTTGTCAAATAAAGTTTATTCTTATTCTTACATGTCCACGGTGGATTGGCGATTTCAAGCTGAGGTATGTGATATGTATATTAAATATATTGTTATTAGAGCAATAAATAAATATTCGATTCGATTAATTATTTTACGTTTTACGCGTTTTTATCGAAATAGTGGATCATTTTCTTTCGAATAATCGTTCTTTTGTTTCTGTAATAATGTTATACGCTAACTGCTCCAGAAATTTTAAACAAATTTTTCACAAATAGAAAAAAACATTTCAAAAACAAAAAAAAAACAGACATCGTTAGGTTGTCTGAGGATCGCAAAGGTTTTTTAAGTAAACCGAGTAAATTATATTGGTCTTCCTGAGATTCCAGCCGCATACTGCGATCGCCAACCCGCCTGCCAGGCGTGGCGATTATGGCAAAACCCCTCATGGTTATGAAAACCACGTAGGAGGCCTATGTCCTGCAGTGGGCGTCGAATGTAAGTACACAGCTGAGATCATCCTCCTCGTGGGGGGAGGGATCAGGAGGGAATCGGGATAACACCGATCGTGTGTCTACGGACGAGGGCTTTGAAAGCATCCCGAGTGGGGGCTTTACGGATGCTTTCAGGGAGGGCGTTCGAGAGACGAACAGCAGTGACCGGAAACAAGTGGTGAGGGTACTGAGGCGGAGATTCTGAGAAGATCGGAGAGTTCTGCTATGAATGCTAGAAAATAAAGCAAATTGGGACTTCAGATATTGGGGTGCGTTGGAATGATAAAGGACAGAGCGCAGACTATAGAGGATCCTAACATTTCTCCGGTCGCGAATGGCTATCTCAACTTGGCGCGAAATGTCGACGCATGGTCGTATTTCTGCAAACCAAAGACGAAACGGATGCAGGCGTTCTGCAAGCGATCCAGTTTGTTAAGATGCTCCTGGCAAACATCGAGGTAACAGACATCGGCGTAATCTAGGATCGGGAGGACAAGGGAGTTGACAAGGGATATCTTAATCTTGATCGGACGAAAGTTTTTCAGACGAAGTAAGGGGTGGAGGGAAGGGTAAAATTTCTGCGACACGGCCTTAATCTGCGCATCCCAGCAGAGCTTCTATACAAATTAGTCTGCGGAAGAGACTTTACGAGATTTAGTAAAGGCTATAGACTATTTATACTGCGTTTATGGAGTGTTTTAAGGGAATCGTGTTTCATAAATATTACCGTAAGTGTCCCACGGATAGGCAAAGGGTTTAATTATGGATGTGTGATTTCTTCTAAGTGACTTAAATTTATTACCTCGCATAGGTTCGTTGAGGAAATCGAACGCTGGCTTCTCGGCGTCATCGTCTTCTGTGAACAAGAACGGCCATCAGTTCTCCGAGGTATGTGCCCCATATCACTTCAACTCAGCAATTCTTCGAGCTATATCAGTAACTCGGGTTCTTCTGCGGATCCCCTCATTCCTGATCCGATCACGCAGTCAAACTCTTGACATAGCTCTCTCCATTGCTCGTTGGGCGACCTTGAGCCTTCTTACAAGGCCCATAGTCAGCGACCAGGTCTCACATCCATAAGTCATCACTGGCAACACATTGGTTAGACACCTTTGTCTTGAGATACTGAGGTATTTTGGACGCGAAAATGTGTTTCGAATATAAAATTGTTTTTTGTTCCCATTTGATTACCTACTCGGATCAGTTTCAGTGAAAAGCATTCCACGATTCTGCTTTTGAAGTTTTCTTTGCTCAGAACAAAAACTTGTTCGTACAGAGTGTGTCAGAAGAGTCCTGTACTTACCTCTACAGGGTGTATCAAAATTTCCACGTAAATCTGACAACATGGATGGATAATATAAGAATATTCTTTATTGTACACCAGAAAACAGTAATTACAGAAACAACAGTTACAGAAGAAACGGCACAATTGGCGGCCTTATTGCTAATAGCAATTTCTTCCAGGCGACCACACACTCTCTCCATGAGAGAAGGCCTGCGCCCTACAGTGGGACGTATATAGGCTACTTATGTATCCACACACAGGATGACAGGAGACAGGATGGATGAGAGTTGTTTACCTAATCACACCAGAACGGCTGATCGGATCCGGATAAAATTTAACAGAGAGATAGATTATAGTCTGGAATAGCACGTAGGCTTTTTATCGCGGAAAAATACACATCCAAGTCTTGACCCTTTCAATTAAAGCAGGACCTTTCTTTTCCACCCTGTAAATAAGTTGAAAACAATACGCCTTATGAATGATTAAGGTCGTAAAACCATAACTAACCATGGGAATCGCCAAATAATGCTGGGAACAAGGTAAACACAGACTTAATCATTATGAACTAAGCAATCTAATATGTTTGCAATCAAACAATATAAGATAAAATTACATAACTAACAGATGACCAACAGGGTTCTGTTGGGTTAGTTTTAGATATCGTCGGTTCAAAGGTAAAACTAATTTTGTGGCTTAATTTCAGGCAAAATCCACCAAGTGCCAAATGAGTTTTACCTGCAAAGGGATTACATAAGCTTTTGAGTTAAGGACTTTTTCCACGTGACAGTTTTGTTTTGACAGACAGTTTATACAGTACGCACCTAGTGTTTTTTTCTCGTCGTAGATTTTCTCTTTAAAGAAACCAAACTATTGTCGTGGCATGTGCGCGGCCATGTCCCGGAGGGTCGGTTCAACCGTTTATTTTAGTGTTGCCGCTCGATAGGCCAATATCGATTGTCTATCGATAGCCTATCGATAGTTAAAGAAAACACGATAATATCGATAGTCAATCGATAGTATCGATACTATCGATAGTATCGATAGCATCGATTTCTCTTCTACTGCAATACTATCGGTAAACTGCAATACTATCGATAGTATCGATAGTTTCGTCGCTGCCAACCAATGAACTATCGATAGTATCGATACTATCGATAGTATTGCTCTTTAATATCGAATAGACTATCGATAGTATCGATACTATCGATACTTTTGTGCTATCGATAGTGATATTTATTTCAATAGTATTACATTGAGTATGCAAGCATAATGAGTGGTAGAAAAACTAATGTGGTATATTCAACCAAACCAAATCAACTAGTGTATTGACTTTTTTTAAGCGCACTAAATTCTGTTCTCCGCCTTACTCCTACCTTACCTGCATGCATACTTCATCCAATACTATTGAATTAGAGATCTCTATCGATAGTACAAAACTATCGATACTATCAATACTATCGATAGTCTATTCGATATTAAAGAGCAATACTATCGATAGTATCGATAGTATTGATAGTTCATTGGTTGGCAGTGACGAAACTATCGATACTATCAATAGTATTGCTGTTTACCGATAGTATTGCAGTAGAAGAGACATCGATACTATCGATACTATCGATAGTATCGATACTATCGATTGTCCTATCGATCGTGTAGATGATTTTAGCGTTTTACAATCGATTGCAAAACTATCGATTTTTCGGCAACACTAGTTTATTTAACTTTTGACAGCTCAATTTAGTGATGTTCTGTAGGTAACGTTAACGATTCGATTTTTTATGATAATCGATTTAAATTACGAGTATGTTGTTGCTATATATTGCTATTTCATTTTGCTATTTTTGTAGTTTGTCCGTCTGTGATAAATTAAAAACTATCCAACGAGTTTTCGTATTAATTTGTTTTTATAATATTTAAACATAATTTTCTATAGCATAGATCTTTGTAATAAGATATGTTTATGTTTTTTTTATTGAAAATCAACTTATAATATAGTCTTAGCCACATAATCTACTCGTTATAATATCGTAGCAAAACACGTCACATCACTATTGTGAAAAAATATAGGTGTCCATGAAGTGTTGCATTTTTGCTCATGGTTTCCTGTCAAATAAATAAGAAATTTCGTGAATCTGTAAAAAGTTAAATAAACGATTGGACCGATAATAAGAAAATCTGATTCCGTGTCAAAATTGAGTTTTCCCATCGAACCGACGATATGAGAGTATGTACTCTCGCGTCAACAGCACATCGACCTTTACGACTGTGCCCTCCACTCACGTTACGGGCCTCTTTGCAACTAAAGAAGCGAGTGGGGCTGTGTCGGGTTACACGGCCGTCGGTTTAACGTGAAACGTCTGTAGGTTCTTGCGGGGTTCGGTATAGAAAAAAAGGAGTCCCGATGTAAATTATAAGATTATATAACGTAGAACTTCAATAACTGTGGTTTTATTTCGGAAAACCGTAGTTAAGTGGTGGTAAACAGAAAACTTCGATCAAAACAAAATAAAAATAGGAAAATAAGCAATTCACAAGTAGATCATTGTCAGAGATGATGATATGTAGTCAAAAGGCGATGTAGCAAAAAATTAAAAACAAACGTAGAAATGGGTGACGTAATTTTTAATTTTGAGTGTAAGATGACAGACAGAATGAGAGAAAATAACAGAAATGGTGTAAGAAGGCTTGCACCGTTACAAAGTAAGCGTTAATTTTTTGGTCAAACTGCGCAATGTGTTACGCGGCACTGGTGCCATCTAGCGGCGCGAGTCAAAAGGATCTAAGTAATGGCTATTTTGCTCTACTCAACGATGTAAGTATAAATGAATTGCACACGACACGTTGTTACAAACCTGCAGCCCTAGCCGAGGTGGCATGTTTGGCAGGTCCTAACAAGTGAACCCCCGACTACCGAACTGAAGGACGTTTCACGTGAAAATATAAAGGTTTATATGCTGTCGACTTTACATATCGTATGCTGCGCTGATTAGAGTTCAGCTCTAAAATTTAATTATGAAATGCAATAGGGCCCAGATTCTCGCATTGTAGTACAAGAGGCACTGCATAATGCATTGTAGGACAGAAGGAAATGACGTGCCTTGGGGGAGGCCTATATCCGGCAGTGGACGAGTAGGAGCTGGTTGATTGATTGCAGTACAGTGACAACTGCATGGTCGCGGCAATTTCGTTTCACGGCTGATTTAAGTCTACGTCTACACGTGTTAAACCTTCTGGACGTCATCATTGGTGCGAAAAAAACATGTCACGTGATCCGACCGTGTAGCTGTTTTCTACTATAATCCACAAGCAGAATCGAGGCCCAGGACCTATACACCATGAATTTTGAGTGGTTTGAGAGCCATAGCAGAATGAACGTGCATTAACAATAGCTATAGAATACACTAGTTTGTTTAGTTTTAAAGTCACTTTTCAAAAATATCTCGACTCAAACTCGAATCTATGAGAACCATTAGTAGCCAGCCAGAGCGGTGCGTGCGCACCGCGGGCGGGTCCGGGGGGCCTTGTTCTCATAGACGGAGAGGCGGTACCTACTACTTAAAAGTTCGCGAATTTTCCGAAACAAGATTTCTAAACACAAAATAAGATTTCTCAACACGAAACAATATTTCTCAACTTTAACTTTACGTCTATAGGGGTATACTTAAAAGTAACAGTCTAAATAGATGGCATTTTCAATCAGTAATTAAATTACCGCGGCCTTTACCACCCAGATTTCAGCGTGTATATTCCGTGGAACTTAAGTCGAAAACGACATTAATTTCAATGTCTTCTTGCTTGGTGGAATAAAATTATACAGACTTAAGGATAATAAACCGTAACAAACCATGCGGATCGCCAAATAACGCTGGAAACAATGTAATCACAGATATAATCAATATGAATAAATCAATAGTGTAAATAAAAATACACGGAAATATTTAAAAAAAATATTGAACAGGTTGCGTAAATAAAATAAATTTTAAGCCGATTAAGGGGTACTAATTGTACTCAAATACTAAACTACTTTTGGTCTAGAATATATATATATATATTTCTTTTTTTAAGTAGTCTTTACGTTTGTATCCACTGCTGGGCGAAGGCCCAAGTTGTCGGTCGTGGGCCACCACAGACCACTCCCGCAGATGTACTCAGGTCCGCAGTCCTCGACTTCGAAGTCCGTCTTACTCCGTAAGATAAGAAAAGATAGTCGTTTATTGATCAATCATAAAAATAAAATCAAATAATACACGCATGCTCAACATAGGAAAAAAAAATTGTTGACAAACATCCCTGCGTAAACATGCTGCGTATAACTCTTGGAGGCATATGTCAGCGCTGATTGTCGATTTTCTTATTTCGCAAAAAATTAACGATTACTCGCTGCTATTTGTTTTGTAGGTAATTTTAAGTAGGATCAAGAAATATTTTTTTAAGTGAGACCCGAAGTATGTTCATGTAACAGTCATAATGGGCAAGTTATTTATCGGGCATTATAACATAGAGCACCTAAGCTGGCAGCCATGACTTTTGTTTGTGTATAATATTTACATACATTATGATAGACCAACGTTCGAGTACAATATTTATTTGTACTTACCAGCCATATTTCGTGTCCTCTCTGTGAAAGGTGGCATAGTTTATAAATTCATGTTTTTTAAAAAAAATATTACGTATAAAAAAAAATTGGAAAAGTGACAGATTAAAAACGTTATTTTGTTATAGACATGTCATAATAGTGCTTCCAAGAACATTGAGTGTGGGCAAATAATCAAAGTTTCGTCGTCGAATATTTCATATAGTTTGAAAAATAACCATCCTAACTCGTGTTAGTGGGGTAGGAACCCACCTGATAAATAGTCAGTCAGTACAAATAATACAAATAGTGAGTATATACTCAATTTGGTACTTACGTCTTTGACGTAAGCTCAATAGGTCGTTTCTGCTCTCTGTTAAAAATAAAATACAAAAGTAGCAACCACGTTAAGGATAACCAAACACTAACGGCCTTATTTATGAAAACACGATTCCTCTAAAATCAATCTGAAACTCTTCTTTTCCTTGCAAAATTTCAATCGGCGTTTTTGAAGTGTTTTAAGGAATCAAGTTTTATAAATAAGACCGTTAAACCATTCTAAGCCTAAAAAATTGTTTTCACTTTTGCCTATGGCTCGATTATGTGTCTTTTAAAAAAATACCGAAATTGGAATATTTACGTGGCTCCGCCATACCTACGTATATTTATATAACCATAATATATACGGTGTTGATTTGTGAATTTTAATCCGGTATTCAGAACAAATATTTTCCTTCTACAGGAAAACTAATTCGGGACGAGACACTATGTTGTAAAAATATGAACCTACTCGAATTTTTTTGTTTTTTTTTTGTAACAAGAAAACTTGTACAAAGATGTAGTTTGTAAATTTGAAACCGTTTGAGGAGTACTCGTCATGTGCCCCTCAATCGGTTTACAATCTGCAAATCAACACATTGTTTATCACCTTATTTCGAGACTTGGTCTTATCACTAAAATCTGTTTTAAGCATTCGGGCCGGCTTACACCATTCTCTTAAATGTAACATTAACTTAAAATGCTTCATGTTGTTATACCGTTCTTTTCTGATCTGCTAAATGGTTTTACAATGGTTTTTTAAACTTTTGTCTTTGCAGAGCAAGTTGTGTTGTGTGATAGTTATTTTTATTTTATTTTTCGTTCTATTACTTATAATTATTTAATACCACGTATCATCTAATAATAGGAGAGGGCGCTGATCTTTGTGACACAGGTATTTTACCAATCTCAGAGATCAGACTTCACAACATAATCTGTACAATTTTTAAGTGAAAAAATCTTTTTATCTTCTATCTTATCCTATTATATCTTGTTACAAAAAAAAGTAACTCACTTTTGTCGGCTCCGGACATGCCAAACATGTTGTTACTGTTCGACGATTGGGATTCGCTCTCTGAGAAGCTGCTGGTTTGTGATGAGCTGCTCGACTCTTCTTCTGATTGAGCTGTAAGTAAGGTGTAATGGTGTGAATTGGGCTGTAAGTTTTTATGACGTAAATTGAGCTGTAAGTAAGTTTTTATGGTGTAAATTGCCCTTAATTGTTTTTATGGTTTACATACATACATACATAAACTCACGCCTGTATCCCAGAGGGGTAGACAGAGACCAAGAACTGCCACTTGCCACGATCCTGACAGATCACTTTCGCTTCCTCAACACTCATTTTTTTATGGTTTAATTGAAATATAAGATTTTATGGTATTAATTGATCAGTATGTTTTTATGCTGCAACTAGCTGACCCGACAAATGTTGTTTTGCCATAATAATTTCACAAAAAGTTTTATAAAAAGTAGTTCGAAGGAGTTCGATAACAAACACCCTGACACGAGATTTTTATATATTACATCGTTGAGCCGATGGGCGGTGCCCTGCAGTGGGACGTATACAGGCTACATCTCATATTTAAAAATCTCGTTTCGCAGTGTTTGTTACCGAACAGCTCCGAAACGGCTTCACCGATGTTTATGATTTTTTTTGTGTATATTTGGTGGGTCTGAGAATAGGTCGTAGGCTAATTAATATGTAAAAACGTTTGCCGAGTCAGCTAGTAATAAAAAAAATAGCCGAAATATGATTTAAGTTATAAATTGAGCTGTACGTTTTTATGGCGTAATTGAGTGGAAGATTTGTATGGTAAGAATTGAGCTTTAAGTAAGATTTTATGGTGTTAATAAGCCGTGAGAAATTTTTATGTTCCTTGAATAAATTATCTTATCTTATATATTGAGTTTAAGTTTTTATGACGTAATTGAGCTGTAAGTAAGTTTGAATTGTGCAAATTGAGCGCCAACTAAGTTCTTATGGTGCAAATTGAGCTATAAGTTTTTGTAGCGTAGCAGAGAATTTGCACAAATAAAAATATTTGGACCCTGAACAACTTACATTGAGACTGTTGCGACTGTTGGCTCTCAGACTGGCGTCGTTCTTGTTCCTCGTGATGCTGTTTGTGTTCGCTTTTGTCTGAAAACACATAACTTATTTTGAAAAAATCCGGACAAGTAAGACTACCTACATGAGAAGCCTATATACGTCCCAGTGTAGGGAACAGTCCTTCTCACAGAGAGAGAGTATTGGCTTAATCACCCCACGTACCTACCCACCGCGGATTCGCTCGGACTCGCGATTTCAAGCGAGAGTACCTCAGCGCTTGCGAGCGCTTGAGGACTTGCGGCCTGAAGGCACTGATTACAAGCTTAAGTCTCTGATAACAGCTAATAGAGTCTCTCGTAACAGCCATACTTTAACAATATTTTTGCAAGATAAAAGCAATACAGCCTAAGTTTTCCCCCACTACAGAGCGAGAGAGAGAGTATAGGCTTTATCACCACGCGTGCCCACCGCGGATTGTCAATTTCAACCGCTGAAGTGTGTGAACACCTTAGACCCTTAGACCCTCAGGTTTCCTCCCGATGTTTTCCTTCACGTTTAGCAAGTGGTAGATATTGCTACTCCAAATTTAAAAATGTACTTAACTTCGAAATCAAAGTTCGGACAGACGCGCGCCAGAGTTCGGACCCCTGTCCTCTCAAATGCAAGCGTTCTACCGACCGCTCTACCACTGTTTCTTCTTCTTTTTAGGGTTCCGTACCACAAAAGGAAAAACTAAACCCTTATAGGATCACTATCGGGTTGAAAATAAAACCATATACTCAAGTCTACAGCCCCTAAAGCTGTGAAAAAATCAAACTTCTAAGTTAACGTAAAAAAAAAGATACGGCCGTCTATGTCGCAAAAAAACGTATATTTTGACACACAAGGGAGTCACAATTTATATGGTACTTCCCGTTGACCTAAAACTATGAAATTTGGCAAGTAATATCGTCTTATACTTACTACAAATATAGGGAAAAATTTCAAAACAGTACACTTGTAATTAAATCATAAAAAAATTGTCTTTGAAGTTCGGGAAAAGCTCGAAAAAACTGCGAGACTCGATTGCTGAACTGTTATTAACTACAAAGTACAGAAGTCTCGGTGGGCGAGTCCGACTCGCACTTGTCCGGTTTTATTATTTATTAAGCAACTTACTCTCTTCATGTTGAGAATTCTCGCGTTCATTGCGTCTAGACGACTCGGAGTCGTTTTTCGATGAGGATTCTGCCAACAAGTTCCAGTGAGTAAATCAAGTCAATAAAGCTTAGTTTGAAAAAAGGAGTGACTTACCTATTTATAAAAATAAAATGTACTGCCCCCCTCAGAAGCTCTTTAAGTAAAACGCTGCATAAGGTTGGGCATTTTAACTTTTTTTTACCTAATATATAAAAATCTCGTGTCACGGTGTTTGTTATCGAACTCCTCCGAAACGGCTTCACCGATTTTTACGAAATTTTTCATGTATGTGTGCTAGGTCTGAGAATAGGGGTACTTTTGAATGGGATTACTTATTGATACTGTATCGATACTGTTTTCGGGTGTATGGGTTGTATTCATTACAAGTTGTATGAAATACACGTATGATACAGCAGAGCATTTCTCATTGTGTTATGTGGACCTGCCATGTAACGATCATTGTATGGATGAATGAATAAGTGAGTGAATGAGTGGGTGAATGAATTAATGAGTAAGTGAGTGAGTGGGTGAAAGAATGATTGAATGAGTGGGTGAATAAATTTATGAATGAATGAGTAAGTGTGTGGGTGAATAAATATATGACTGAATGAGTGATTGAATGAGTGGGTAAATGAATCATTGAATGAATGAGTAGGTGAGTGGGAGAAAGAATTAATGAATGAATAAATGAGTGGGTGAATAAATTTATGAATGAATGAATGAGTGAGTGAGTGAGTAGGTGAATGAATTAATAAATGAATAAATGAGTGGTTGAATAAATTAATTAATGTAGGCGTAAATAAATAAATCTACGTACCTTCAAAGTTAGAAGAACTGCTTTGCTGGCTGAACGACTCCTCAGCCTCTGTCGGTAGACATTTTAGAAAATTAGAGGTTCTCAATTCCATATTGTTATTTACCTCAGGATGGTCCAATATAAATTTGGTCAAGATCCGAGAACCACGTTAATAATGCAGCCTACATACGTCCCACTGCAGAGAGAGGGCACGGTCTTTTAATCACCTTCAAGCGCTGAGGTATGTGACCACCTCGGACACTCAGGTTTCCTCACGATGTTTTTCTTCACTCTAGCGAGTGGTATTGCTATTGTAACTTCACAAATGTACGTAACTTAGAAAACAAAGTCATGCTGGGATACGAACCCACGACCTCCCGAATGAGAAGCCGGCATTCTACCGCTCCGCTACCACCTCTGCATACCAGACAGTACCATAGAATTTATTATTTTAAAAGTAGGTAGCCAAATTGGCATGCTTAGCGTAGCCGGTTATCAGTGGCGCACTCACAGATATCTCAATAGAGGGAGATGGGACAAACTGTCTGATCTGTATAGAGTTCGACCACAGATATCATGCTCTGAGTCTTTATTTGTACTGTGCTCTGAGGGCGCACTATTAATGCGAATTTGTGCGTGTCTGCGAACGTTACTTACCCAAATCCGTAAGTGTGTGCGAGTCGCCTCGCTTCTGAGCGGAATTTCGTTCGACACATTCTGTCTTTGCGTAGTTAAGCTCATATTCTCTCTCTAAGAGAAGGCCTGTGCCCTGCCTTGGGACGTATATAGGGTGCATAATAAAAAAAAAATGGTACTGTCCCTAACCTCTGTCTATAGCCCTGTGTGTGTCTCGAAGCTGCTGCGTGTTCAGTGACAGGCTTAGTCCAGCGTCCGGTAGGTCTGTTGGAGAATAATACGCCACCATTAATAATAGACAACAATATAAAGAAAAAAAAAACCAGAAAGAAAGAAAAAAAGAATGAATTAATGAACGAAGGAAAGAAAGAACAGAAAGTTGCCTAAAAATTTTAAGATTATGCGTAACTGTCAGACAACAGCAGCCTTAACAGCTGTCAGTTAGCCAAAGTGCATACAAAATAAATAACACCGGCAAACTGCAAGTCGGACTCGAGCACCGAAGGTTCCGTACAAATTTGTAGGTAGATACTTATTACATATTACAAATAGTTCAGACTGCTTTTTTAAAGATTTTATTGCTAGTGTATAGTTTCAGATTTTCCCCTGCATTTCTACTATAGGAAGATATTAAGTGCCAAATTTCATAGTTCTAGGTCAACTGAAAGTACCTACCCAATAAATTTTGATTCCCCTTTGCTCCATATACAGCCGTATCTTTTAAGCTTCAAGGGACTGTAGATCTCAGTATATGGTTTTAATTTCAGAGATGTCAATATCTTAGCGTTTTCAGAACCCTTATAGTTTCACCATGTCCGTCCGTCTGTCGCTTGTTCCTTCTTGTTCCTTGTCGACTACGGAACCCTAAAAAACAATGTCGCTCCAATCTAAGTTAGATGCAAGTTCCACATTATTGACGAGTCGCTTTGAGGGGCTTATGTTAAACTTTACATAAACTGTGAACTTATCGGAAATTTCCTTTTCTTCTTTTTAGGGTTCCGTAGCCAAAGGGGTAAGGGACTCTATTACTAATACTCCACTGTCCGTCTATATGTCTGTCTGTCTGTCACCAGGCTGTATCTGATGAACCGTGATAGCTAGGCAGTTGAAATTTTCACAGATGTTGTATTTCTGTTGCCGCTATAACAACAAATACTAAAAACAGAATAAAATAAATATTTAAGGCGGGCCCCAGCGGACAGCGCTCGCCATCTAGCGGCCATCTATTTAACCTTCACAGCGCCGATGTCACGTCGTTAAATGTCAATGCTAAACGCTTCTTCGTTTCTATAGATGGCGCTGTTCTCAAATTCGACCTCTGTCTAATGTTGTATAGATAATGATACGGAACCCTTCGCGCGCGACTCCGACCTGCACTTGGCCGGTTTTTCGAACCTTCTATTCTTTCTTTCCTTTTCCTTGTAACTGCTATATCTGTAATAGTTTTCTGGGCCGCGTTTCGTAGTTTATTATAACAATTCTATGTACCTACACATAGAACACAGCAAAGCTGAATCTTTCTATTGTCAATCTGTAGGTTAATCAGTTATTCTGCACTTTGTAATGCAGGTACATCGAATTGTCATCATAGTAATTGTTGTTCTATGAAATAGGGTAGGTACTATCCTATTTAATATTATAAACTAGCTGTCCCGGCGAACTTCGTACCGCCACAGAATCCGTTTATACAGTACTTGCACAGCGCCATCTATATTTAAAACACAACGTTCGCTCGCACAACGCCGTCTATTTTAAACTTAAAATAAAATAGTATCTCACGGGACCGCATCACCGGGATAACTCAATTCAGGTCTTTGTCTGCCTGTACGCCAAGTGTCATGTAAATCCGATCAGTCGGTATTGCGTGATTGAGTAACAAACATCCAAACCTCCGAACATCCGAACAAATTCACAAACTTCACATGTGAAGATGTTCGGATGTTTGCTACTCGATCACGCAATAACGGCTGAACGGATTTAGATGAAATTTGGTATGGAGATAGTTTGAGTCCCGGGGAAGGACATGGGATAAATTTCATCCCGGAAATTACTCATTCCATAGAGAATATTTTTATCTTACTTTCTATGTACATACCTCCGTTGTTGTGACGGACGACATTCAGCTTGTGGTCTGTTGAAGAGGGGGACAAGTTAAAACCTGTTGGTGTTATTGACGGAAACATGATTCCACTAAAATGCTCCTGGAATGCAGTTGAAGTAGCGTGGCATAAAGGGAAACACCACGCGTTTGAGAGGTGTTTTAAATAATAGGAATAATAATTCGATGTCCAGCTGTATTATATTCTAGGAACGGTCTGGTAAAAATATTTTGTACGTAAAGCCGCATTGACACAAGGCCCTGAAGTCGAATAAACACGTAGTTTTTCAATAGAATGATATGTAAGTCCGACAATGGCCGTTATCTGTCTCTATTTGGTAGTCTACTTAGCGATAGCAGTACAATTTTATTGCAATGGTTTTTTTTTTACGTAGCATCGATGTTTGAGTCCCACTGCTGGGCAAAGGCCTCCCCCAATTCAGTCCAGAGTTTTCGGTCCACCACCTCAGACTGCGGCAGATGTTGGTCGAGACCGTCTCTCCACCGTCTTTCAGGCCGGCCTCGACTTCGATTTCCGTCTTGTGGCACCCACTCGGTGGCGAATCTCACCTACCTATCCGGGTGCATTCGACTGATCAGCTCCACTTTAATTTCGCCGTCCGGAGGCCCACGTCGATTATTCGGGTTTTTGTGCGTAGTGAGGTATTTCGGACACGCGGTAACCAATGGTATAACCCGCCCAAATTAAATAGTAATTTCTCGCGAAGAAGGTCGAATCGCGCGAGGCGCCGAGTTAAAGTGTACGGGTTAAACCACAGTTAAACCATTGGAATGCGATTGGTTACTAGACTACCAAAAGTGTCAATGAAACAAACATTACCAGTGTTCTATCTATTACTGTACTAATATACATAACATAAGCAGCCAATATTCGTCCCACTGTAAGGCACAGGCCTTCTCTCAGAGAGAGAATGGGTTTAATCACCACGCGTGCCCACCGTGGATTGGCGGTTTCAAGCGCTGAGGTATGTGAATAGCTTAGACACTCAGATTTCCTCACGATGTTTTCCTTCACCGTACAAGTTACCGTACGTACCTAACTTAGAAAGCAGTCATAGGTACACGCCCGCACTGGGAATCGAACCTGGGTCTCTCGCTTCCGAGTCCAATGTTCTACCCACAAGGCTACCACCGCTCGTACTAATATGACTCTATTTAACAACCATAGATTTTAGAGACTTGCGCCCTCAGCTTATTTATGCATGTCAGAGTTTTCATCAACGTTCACTTGAACATCCGCTGACGGTTCCTCGCGTTATTTCATAGCGAGATGTCAGTTTTTACACTTTACGCCATTTTGTGTGTTCGCTTACAAGCGATCGAAATGTTGAGCGTGGATCAAGCTTCACTTTGGACCTACTACATTAGGCAACTTCTTCACTGCATGGACTCGTCCAATTCAACCTACTCCTAACTGTCAAATACATACATAATAGGGGTTAAAGTATGAAATTGCCGTTTTATTGCAATAGGTTCTTTGAATTGACATAGAATCTTCATGGTTTGAGGTTTTCGAATGAAACTTTTTTCAAATGGTTTCTATGATGTTCTTTTTTTAAAAAATGTGAAACATTTGAATATCGACTTTCAATTGTTTTTGTTATTCAATTTAGAATAGAAAGATGGATACTGCGAAAATTCGAGTGAATTCAATAGAGTCCGAGAAAATTCAATAAAATAAAAAAATACGAAAAATGGGTGCCTCATAATCACTCGAATTTTCGCAGTATCCATCTTTCTTGTCTAAATTGAATAACAAAAACAATTGAAAGTCGATATTCAAATGTTTCACATTTTTTAAAAAAAGAACATCATAGAAACCATTTGAAAAAAGTTTCATTCGAAAACCTCAAACCATGAAGATTCTATGTCAATTCAAAGAACCTATTGCAATAAAACGGCAATTTCATACTTTAACCCCTAATATTTTGACACTTAGGAAACGTCAAAATGGATAAGACTATACAGTGGACCGTCACGTAATAGGCAGGCTTTCCAAAGCAGGCTTGTTCACTTTGATTGTCACTCGTTCCAAGTGCCCTTTGAAAGTGTTGCCACAGTTAAAATTGCGTCCAAGTTGTCGTTAAATCTACTTTGTCCAATCTGTCTTTTATGTGTCAACGCGGCTTAAGTAACAATACATACAAATATTTTTCTAAGAGCCTATTTCACAATATAATTAGGTTCGTACGAAAAAAAATACATAGGGCAAAATCTTCAAAGTAGGTTAAAAAACTATAATATCTTTCTAGTGTAATAGATTAAGTAATGAAAGTTATGAAGATTAAAAATTTATCTACAGATCTATAAAAAATATCTCAAAATCTTTATTTTCAATTTAAGTTTGAGGTACCTACATAACTTTTAAAGTGAAGTTAGGCTAACTAAGACTAGTTCAATTATTAAATGAATTGAAATTATGAAT
Source organism: Yponomeuta evonymella (assembly GCA_963969515.1). Taxonomy (NCBI): domain Eukaryota; kingdom Metazoa; phylum Arthropoda; class Insecta; order Lepidoptera; family Yponomeutidae; genus Yponomeuta; species Yponomeuta evonymella. Next base: position 4,596,751 of record OZ018372.1, read on the forward strand.
TAAATTAAGTAAAACTAGTTAAATTAGGCCAATATTATTCGAGAACGAATGGAAGACTTAAAAAAAATTAAGAAAGGTTAAATTTAACTTAAATTAAGCCAATATAATCCTTAAGAGCGTATGACATTACATAAGAAATAATATGTACAAAGGCGGAGATTTCTTCCGGCAAATATTAGAGAATCGGAGAAGTTGTAGAAAAACAGGTCTATAGCTATGTGCACAAAATAAACTACAAAAAGCCTAAATAACAATCTATTTAAGTTAAATTAGGCTAATATTATTAAAAGAAATTTTAATGTTCAACAGATTTGTTAGCATTATCACAGAATTACTAAGATTATTATGTACAATGAAATTTGAATTTTGATCCAATAGAACATAAGATATTTCAGAACTTTTATGAACTACATTTTGGTGTAAAGCTAGCTCTAAATCTAGTGGCAAAGTATAATATAATGTCAATAAAAAAAAAAAACACACACTCACACAAGTACAGTCAATTAAATAAACCGCCCCGAGACATGTCCGACCCAAAGGTACCCATAACACTGGCAGCGTTACCGCGCTGCACAGCGAGGGATATCCTTTGCATCAGAAATGCCCCTGAGCGGTAGTCAAAGCCACGGTTCCTGAGACGATGCCCTATCTCCTTGACAAAAACTTTCCCCTGGGCACCCCAAACTCCAGTGGTTTCTACGGCGAGTGGCACAAACAGATAGCTGCTCATCAGCTGGCTATATTTTGCACACTTGAGTCTAGCTGCAGCTTCAGCAGCTGACCCAGGTGCGGCAGCCGTAGAACCCACGTGTGAAGGTGCGAAAGTGCACACGCAGGTGGCATCCCAAAGCAGACACCGACCCCTCTCCCACGGTATCAAAGTGAGACCGTCCGGACGCTTTCCATCACTACGCATCAACCCCGGCGGTTCAAGAACCGCAGGGATATCCGCCGAAATGAGAGCCCTCCGAACGATATCATTAATGGAATGATGCCGTGAGAATCTGCCCGCGCTCCGAACGCAATAAAGCCCATGTCGGCCCCGCGAATCCACCTCCGCACCACAAACACAGCGATGCGGTTGACAGATGTCACAACCCAAACGTAGCGCCACCGCCACACGCAAGGAATTGTCGTCTAAAAGAGTTCCCAGAAAGGGTGAAGGCAAAGCATGGAGCCATAGCCCGGAGTCAGGCTGGGAAACTGCCCGCAAACGCGCAAGTTCAACACCAGAGCACTGCTCCACAAGTTTATCCAGTGCTACTCGACACATCTCTTCGTCCCAAGCTCGCTGCCGAGACGAAGACCGTATAGAAGACTTAAAATAAATTAAGAAAAGTAAAACGTACAACAATCTATTGAAGTTAAATTAGGATAATATTATTCGAGATCGAATGGAAGACTTAAAATGAATTAAGGTTCCGACACACTAATAACACGCCACCCGACGCGACCCGACGCGACGACCTAACTTGTATGAATAGTTGCGTTGCGTCGGATGTTCCTAATGTGATTCTGATCATAGAAAATAGTAAGATTTGATTTGACTCAACACGCGTCGTGTTGGGTCGGGTCGCGTCGCGTTCCAATAATCTGTTTCCGCCTTTAATAAAAATTAAACTTACGTTTCGGGTCTGGCTCTGCTTGTGTCCACGTGACCTAAGTTGGAAAAATCAAATTTTTCAACATTAGGAGTAAACACACTAACGAACAAACAATCACTTCCGATCACTTTTCGAGACACAGGTAACAATATATTAATTTTATACACTCCGTAAACACTTCGAGAACACTTTTGTGACTTAAGCTAATCGCGTAGGTACCAAAATATATATATTGCTACGTGTGCAACAAAAAAAAAACTATTTTTATTTATTTTATTTTTACTCACGTTTACAAGAGCCACGAGCAGAAGCCCGCTAAAAAAATATAAATTCATTTTTATGTAGCGTGCCCCCTGGTGGCCAGATTATTTCTGTATCCACTAATATCAATTTTACCCGGGAATGAATTTATATCAACTTCGCTATAAAAACACAAGCCCACCCACCAGCCAAACTGGACCTTCACTTTATCGGTTTTAAGTCAACTTTCGTCTGGTTTCGTCGGGTTTGACGAAAAGCTAGGGGTCTCGCGTAAATAGTTAATTGTGGACACTTGAATAAATACAAATAAATGTGGAATTAAATAGTCTTATTCGGCGTAGCTAATTGGGCGCGTCTGATTGGCTGTTGCGTTCACATACGTCACACTTGGCAAGGACAGCAGTCTGTTATTGGCTGCGGTTTGTTTTTTTTAACTTTTTTTCCTGGAAAGCCTGACAAGTTACTTTGTTACTGGCGATAGAAAATTCACAATAGTCGATTTATAATCTTCGGTTGCCACTGAGTTCTGGAATGAGCTATAAAAAAGTATGCGGGAGCAACGTAGGCACCTTGTAATAAGTCACACACAATGTTTTTGTTCTGCTTCATCATCAGCCATTTGACGCCCACTGCAGGACATAGGCCTCCCTCATGGTTTTTCTAACCATGAAGGATTTTGCCATAGTCGCCACGCTTGGCAGGCGGGTTGGCGATCGCAGTATGCGGTTGGAATCTCAGGAAAACGCTGCTGCCCGTCTCCTGGTAATGTATTTCCTTAGTCGCCTTCTACGACTTCCACAGAACGCTAGTCAACTGAGGAAATCAATTACCAGGAGACAGGCAGCAGCGCCTTCCTGCGATTCCAACCGCATACTGCGATCGCCAACCCGCCTGCTAAGCGTGGCGATTATAGCAAAACCTCTCATGGTTATGAAAACCACGAGGGAGGCCTATGTCCTGCAGTGGGCGTCAAATGGCTGATGATGATGATGATGTTATCTTATGATTTTTTTTGTCATTGGTTGCGCTAGTTAGCCCACTGGATGCCCTTAACAGCAGATTAACATATTATTGTGTATGAGGAACCCGGGGGTAGGTAATAGGTATGTGGCGCCCACTCCGCCACCTATGCCTCGGATCCCGGGCTCATGCAGCGGACCCCTTCTTACCCACGGTCCACCTCCTGAGACCACCTGGGTGAACCATGGGAATTTTTGTTTCACAACGGACCACCTTTGTTCACCTGGGTATTCGTTGGGAAATATTTTTTGGAAATATTGTAAAAAAAAAACTCACGGTAAAGAGCCCAACTCTTTGCGCGCATGTAGTCATGGCAACGAGTGTCAACGGTTAGATGCCTGTGAAAGAATCCTGTCGGTTTTGCTAAGTTTTCTCTTGATTTTGTAAAAATATTTTTAATAGATTTTAATTTCTGATATTTGGATAATTCTTATAGTTAGCCATTTCTTGCCTAACACGTGACATTGGCGAAATTGTACTGGATAATCAGTGCAGTGTGTCCATAAAGTAGAATTGAATTGAAAGTTTTCTCTTGTACATAAATATAATTACTCTCGATTATCTCCGTACGAGACCTTTAGTAACTACGTCAACACCAACTAACAGGCCTACGGTAGGAATAATAAAGCTGTGAACGCTTGGCTATTCATAAGCAGCCTATATACGTCTCACTGTAGGGCACAGGCCTTCTCTCAGAGAGAGTATGGGCTTAATCACCACGCGTGCCCACCGCGGGTTGGCGATTTCAAGCGCTGAGGTATATAAACAGCTCAGACGCTCAGGTTTCCTCACGATGTTTTCCTTTTCAATTAGCGAGTGTTATTGCTACTATAACTTCACTTCACGCTTGGCTTAACATGAATTAATTAGTATGCATAAGATATAATAACTTTACACTTATAAATATGTCCTCTGAAAGTAAGTAAATAACATTTAAATCCAGAAAGACAACGTATGCAAACGACATGGAAAATTATAGAACATCTGCTACATGATGCAATGCATTCGTATTAAAACTTCCTTATTTTAAGTACCTAGTATGTACTTACATGAAACTTTAAATAGCATTAAAATGTGAAAATTACTTTGCTAAATTCCGCCAAAATCCCGCAAGCACCATGCGGTTAGTTAATGCACCGCCCTCCCTCCCACTTTTTCAAGCAGAAGCAAGACACAAACACACCAACACCGACGCCAATACTTGTGTGAAAAAATGCAACGCTATTTTGACATTTTAATGCTATTATGGTTTTCCGCATAGTGCGTTACTTTCCATACTGATTTGATACAATATCTGAAACTTCAAACTAAATACAATATCTAATAATTTCTTTGCTCTTGGTAAACTAATATACCTAACATATTTCGATGAGCTCTTATATTATGCACACCAAATCCTAAATCGTCGATTGGAATCGCACCTGCAGCTGCCCCTTCCAGCCCTGCAGGACATCCTTGCCTGCAGGGCAAGTTCCCCATACTTTGTAATGATATCCTGTGGAACTCTCACCAAGCCGCGCCGCATCGGGTGAATATGGAATTCAAATTTTAAAAATTTTAAAGCCACCTAATGACTTCGATGTGGTCGAAACGAGACGGACGTTTTCTTTTTCATAGACCTAGTCGTGACATAAAATATTCTTTAGGAGGATTTTGACTGCCTCGTTGGTCTATCGGTATTACGTCTGATTACCATGCCGGAGGTAGGTAGTGGGTTCTATTCCCACTGGGGGCCACAGTACATTTGTACAAATGGCCTCAGTCCGGGTGTATTTCAATGTTTGTGACGTCCTCGCCTGGCACAGTCTTTGGACTGAGATTAACAGTAATACTGTTGTCTCTATTTTTCCCGTGTTTAACTATAATTTAATAGTATGTTGTTGCATTTAACTTATGTTGCACGAGTGTAATTCTGTCGTTCTTGTTCCTAATGAGAGATATCAATCAATCAACGCTCGGTTCGCTCCCGAAATACTTTTACATTAGAAACTTATAAAAACAATACCTCTTACTTCAATCCCATAACAAGAATGTGTCGCTCATATAATGAAATAACTAAAATCAATAACAATATAGACATATTTAATCCGCGTATAGGATTGTTAAAGTCGGAATTTCGGATAAGTTTATCCAGCCCGAAAAAATAGCTGCCTCCTTCTTCTTATCTTCTTTTTAATAATTATTTTGTTTGTTCGGTTTCTGGCTTGATTGAGCTTGATCAAGCCTTGATTGAATAAAAAACACATAATAATATGTTAGCCGAGTGACTCGTTCAAGTTTAATTTCGTAAACTGTGATCATGCTGTGTACACATGTTTTGGAGATTAGTTTGGATTTTACATAGTAATTGATGTTATCTTGATGATGTAGGTACTGGCTAATATCTGTTTTGTGTGCCTAATGAATAAAATAAAAATAATCAACCAGCCCGTACTCGTTCACTGCTGGACATATGCCTCCCCCAAGCTCACCACTTTCTTCAGTTTTCAGCCACCCTCACCCAGCCTCTGCCAGCAATATGCCTCAGATCGTCGGTCCAGCGAGCTGGTAGACGTCCTACGCTACGTTTGCCAGTTTGTGGCTTCCACTCGAGAACCTTCGCACCCCAAAGATCATCGGTTCTTCGGCATATGTGACCAGCCCACTGCCACTTCAGCTTACTAATGCGCTAACGAGTGATATATTTTTGTAATATAAATGTTATGACCGGCGTGCGTGCATGCCACGACTAATGAATGCTTATGAAGATCGTGGCAAACGGCAATCCCTCGTCTTTGCCTACCCCTCTGGGACACAGGCGTGAGTTTATGTTATGGTTATAAATATTGAAAGCCTGACCATTAGCATGTTTACTTCACTTGATGAAAACGCTCGCAGACGCACTGACTTAAATAGTCTGTTTTCCAATCGGCGTGCAAACGTAAGGCGAGCGTAAACGAACGTCATTCCGCGTAATCTCCTTTTGTTTAAACCCACCTCGGCACAATATTATCCAACCAATACCACAAGCCATGGCGAATTTCCGTAGGTCAAAACGGCGTCTAAAATTGCCTTAACACAGCTTCAACTTAAACCGGGCCCTCGAGTCTATGTTCGGGACTACACGGGAATTTTAATAGCAACCAGCTTGACAGAAAGACGAATGTAATAGGAATATAGGAAATAAAAATCGGACTTGCACTTGGCGAGTCGAACTCGCCCACCGAGGGTTCCGTGTAAATTTGTAGTCTCTCAGTTTTTCCGAGACATTTTTTTATGATTTAATTACAAATGTATAGTTTTCAGATCTTTCCCTATAAGTACATGTAGTATAATATGATATTACTTGCCAAAACTCTAGGTCAACGGAAGGTACCCTACAAATTTTGATTCCCTACGTTTTTTTGCGGCATAAACGGCCGTATCTTTTTTTTACGTTAACGTAGAAGTTTGATTTTCTCACAGCTTCAAGGGACTGCAAACTTGAGTGTATTTCAACTCGATACCTCAACGCGTTCCCGAGATAAAAGCTCTTGACAGACAGACGGACGAACGAACAAAAAGTGATCCTATACGGGTTCCGTTTTTTTCCTTTGGAGGTACGGAACCCTAAAAAACAAAAGCTATCGACGTACCATAGACTATAGGTACCTTCCCCAGAGCTATCGCGCAAGCTCCTAAACAGTCTAATGGTTTTTCAATAGGATAATGTAAGCACGAAAATAGCTGTTATTTGCCTCTATTTCGCAGTCTACTAAACAATAACAGTACAATGTCATTCCAATGGTAAAACCCGCGCAAATTGCATAGGCATCTCTCGCGGAGAAGATCGAAGGCAAGGCGCCGAGTTAAGTTGCACAGGTAATATATACCATTAAAACGCGATTGGTTATCAAATGACTCTATTACCTATGCATTTCAGGCCTGAGACACAAGAAAGGACGTGGGGCGAGGGCGCGGAAAAGACGCATTTTGTATGGTACATTTTGTATGAATACCACTCGCTAACCGTGAACGAAAACATCGTGAGGAAACCTGAGTGTCTGAGCTACTCGCATACCTCAGCGCTTGAAATCGCCAATCCGCGGTGGGCACGCGTAGTCATTAAGGCCATACTCTCTCTCTCTGAGAGAAGGCCCGTGCCCTACAGTGGAACGTATATAGGCTGCTTATGATACCTACCTGCCTGCCTACCTAGTAACTGTAGCTAACTGCAAAGAAAAACACCGTGAGGAAACCTGAGTGTCTGAGATGTTCACATACCTCAGCGCTTGAGGTTGCCGATCCGCGGTGGACCAGCGCGGCAATTAAGCCCATACTCTCTCTCTCTCTCTCTCTGAACGAAGGCTGTGCCCTGCAGTGGGACGTATTCATTTAGGCTGCATTATAAGTATTTTTAGCACCCGAAACCGACGACTAATGAATGTTGAATCGGAAGAGGTTTGCCAGGATCCTGGCAAACTCTGTTCTCTGCCCACCCCTCCGGGATACACATAGGACCATAGGGTCCCGTTTTATTTATTTGTTTTGTCTGTTGTATTTATATTCTTTTTGTTGCACTAACCCGTGCTGAGGACAATCTTAAAAACCTATTTAGAGGCTAAAACTTCCACCCATGCCGGGACTTGAACCCGCGACCTCTGGCTAACCGTGCTAGCGCTCTCCCAACTGAGCTAATGGGTAAGTGCAGGCATCTGCGAAATTTCGAGCATCTTTACGAACTTTCTCTGTATTACGTACAGGCCCGAGCAACCCACTGTGCAGTTAAGTTTTTACATCGGAATCATATCGCTGTACCTACATGATTATGTTCTTTTTGTTGCACTAACCCGTGCTGAATGGGTGGAATTTTTAGCCTCTAAACAGGTTTTTAAAACTGTCTGTTGTGTATTAAGTTTCCTTTCTGTTATTGCGTATTATGTTACTTATCTGTTTATTTTGTTTCTGTGATGTGTCTTGTTGGTATAATAAATAATATCTTTCTTCTTCTTCTTCTTCTTCTTCTAATGTAACGTGTACCTGCTGGAAAGTGGCTCGCCGAAACCTGCCCAAAAACGATGGTGCCCCACGCGACAAAGAGGCAACTTGCGTAGTCAAACAACATTAAATTAAATGTCAATTTGAACAGCTGCCCAGAAAAGTCGTCACGTTCAGGCAGACTGGAGAATATTTAGCGCAAATCGATTTCCAAACAAAATTGCTTCGTCCGTTTTTATTGTGACACGTTTTACATTTGAGTTTTAAGTTTGATAGGTAATTGAACGACATGTGGGCGTGGCGAATTGTAATATCTGCTTCTTTGTTGGTCGAAGTCGGTACCTGTTCGATTGACAAATAAGGTTCTGTATGAAAAATATTTGAATTGTGCGTCAGACCGTGTCTGAAATTATATATCATGGTGTGGATCGAAAGTTATAAAAAAAAACAATATAACTAATAATTTTGAATTAAGCCATGAAATTAAAGAGTTGAACAAAAGTTACATATCAATGACAAATGACAATTAATGACGTATCGTACGATAGTAGTCTATGGATCAATTAACCAATAAATGGATAGATAGAAAATTCAACAAAATATATTCTATAATATATAAAAAACATAAAAAAATATTAAACATCTAAAAATTTCATGAAAAAGCCACCAGCTTTTCTATAAAATAGATGTTGATTGATGAAAGTACAGGGTGACGAATTATTGTCCCCCTAGGGGAACATCTTAGGGGGACCACGAGACCGGAGGGCACCGTTTTAAGGGGGAATTCTAACCACAATTTATTTTAGAAACATATGTCGCTAGGTCACGCGTTAAGAAAAATTGTCACCCAAAATTACTTCACTTAATAATAAACAAATAATATCAAGACGAAAAAAAAATTAAAAAACAATATGGTTCGAGTATCTTACGCTCGTCGCCGATAAACTTATTTTTAATTTTTTTATTATTATATTAATAAAAAAAAATAAAAATCCTTAGTGTAGTACACCATTTCGCCAAACTGCGAAAACTGTTTCACGGAAAAAACATTCTCTCAAAACATTGCCAATAATTTCAAAATCACGATCACGCTGCAGATATCTCGAAAAAAAATACACCAAGTACATTTTAAAATAATTTATTACATTCTTTTGCATAGTTACATTAATATATGCTTTGGTACAGTATCTATATTACACAGACAAAAGTTTCCTAATATATTCTCAGCGAGTTACATCATTCTTTCATTTTACACGTGGGACGTGTCTCAAACCTTCAGCAAAGTAGGTAGGTATGTCCTAAATGACGTGGCCTAAGCATCAAAATGGGGATTAGAGAATTTATATTTATTGATAGGGGAATCAACAGCGAAACCAACCAAAATATTACACACAAAAGTACTCTCAGGGCCGGTTTCTGAATTGAGAATTTCACTAAGTAAATACTTAAGTAACGTTCTGTCACGCTCTTTTCTGAGAAATTCGAAGAGAGAGCACTACAGTTAACTATTTACTTAGCGAAATTCTCAATTCAGAAACTGGCCCATAGCAAGGCCAATGATTCTCAGCCGTTCAGTTGTATGTAACAGAAAATAACCTAGGCGCCATCTTTAAATTACGTCATGAAAACAGAATGCTAAACTCTGTTAATTATGAATCACAACTGAATACGCCTTATTTTGGAGTGTTTTGTCAATTTTCTCTCGAGAAGGATCTAGATTTTGAAATGGACACCTACTTTAACTTGTAACGTTCATTTTTCTGTGTTACTTTGAATAAAAACATTTCGATTTTGACCCCCACGCGTGACGTAATTTATGAATGGCCTCTTACTTAGTACCTACCTATCGAAATCCCCTTAGCAACCCGAAAAAGGTTCTTATCAGTGACCACTGACGACGCCAAAATAAACGGTACAGCTCAACTTTGTGATTCCGAAGTTGCGCCCGTTTTATGCGGTCGGCTAACTAGCCCCACCAACGAGATAAAAATCATATCTTCCTTTACTTTCATATCTTCCATTTCGAATTGATAAGAGGATTTCTGTACACAAAGTAGAACAACCGAATTACATATAATTGTGGAGGAGCGGTATCTTCTGAAACAGGTGTTACACTTAAAAGGAGGTTAAAATATGTTTGGGTAAATTTTGTTTAAGAAACAAACATTTTTATTCTTTACTAGCCGTTGCCCGCGACTTCGTTCGCGTGGTAATTTTGATGTGTATTTTTCCGGGATAAAATAGCCTATGTACTAATCCAGACTATAATCTATCTCTGTGAAAAATTTCTTCCGGATCCGTTTTACATACAAACTTTCGCGTTTATAATATTAGTAAGGATTTTTCATATATCAGTGTTATAAATGTAGAGAGACCAAAGAGTTCATAAATAATGTTGTTCCCAAACAACAACAGTTAAATTTGATGCAACAAACGACCACGATCGTGTACCTTAATTAAAAATTACAAGCCACAAAAGGAAACCTAAGAGATGGGCACCTAAGAAAAAGAAAACCCAGTAATGGGGAAACGTCGAAGATGGAATGAAAGATGTAACTCGCTAAATAGGTCTTTGACCGAATAAGTTTTGTTTCTAACAATTTTGTGACAGCCGTACTAGGTTATATTCTTTTTGTTGCACTAACCCGTGCTGAGGACAATTTAAAAACCTGCCTGTACGTAATAATAGGGGTTAAAGTATGAAAATGCCGTTTTATTGCAATAGGTTCTTTGAATTGACATAGAATCTTCATGGTTTGAGGTTTTCGAATGAAACTTTTTTCAAATGGTTTCTATGATGTTCTTTTTTTAAAAAATGTGTAACATTTGAATATCGACTTTCAATTGTTTTTGTTATTCAATTTAGACAAGAAAGATGGATACTGCGAAAATTCGAGTGATTTTTGAATACGAGTTCCGACGCGGAACTAACCCGGCAGAAACAGCCCGCAATATCATTGCTGCGTTTGGAGAGGGGTCTACTAATGAACGCACCGTGCGATTTTGGTTTAAACGCTTTCGTGATGGAAATTTCGACTTAAAGAACGAGCCACGAGGAAGACCGCCCACACAGGTGAATAACGATGAATTAAGAGAGATAGTGGAAGCCGACCCTAGTCAAACTACCCAGGAATTAGCGGCATGGTTTAACGTTACCTTACCCAGAATATTGACTCACTTGCGTCAAATCAATAAAATAAAAAAATACGAAAAATGGGTGCCTCATAATCACTCGAATTTTTTGCAGTATCCATCTTTCTTGTCTAAATTGAATAACAAAAACAATTGAAAGTCGATATTCAAATGTTACACATTTTTAAAAAAACGAACATCATAGAAACCATTTGAAAAAAGTTTCATTCGAAAACCTCAAACCATGAAGATTCTATGTCAATTCAAAGAACCTATTGCAATAAAACGGCAATTTCATACTTTAACCCCTAATACAAAGAAGTTTGTAAGGACGCTCGATATTTCACTGATGCCTTCACTTGCCCATTAGCTCAGTTGGGAGAGCGCTGGCACGGTTAGCCAGAGGTCGCGGGTTTAAGTCCCGGCATGGATGGAGTTTTTAGCCTCTAAATAGGTTTTTAAGCCGTACTAGGGTTCACACTCCGCCAACAATCAAAGAGAAAAAGATATGACTTGATTTAATTAACGCGCGTTCTTTCCTTTTTATTACTTAGGAATACATAATTTTCGAATGAGAATGATTGAATGAATTAAATATTTATATCACGAACAGGATATATTTCGGTATCAACTAATGTCATGGTTTAAGCTTCCTTAATTAATGCTTCTCAGATAGGATGGAGTTTGATGAGCGGAAAATTTAATTCAAATTTGCAGCAAGCTTGTAAACTAACTGGACATTTGAATCAAACTACCTGGTCTCAGCTAGTTTAATTATTCAAACATGCAGCAAGATTGAAAGCGTGCTGAAGTTTAAATAAAACTTTCTAGTTTCCGCTAGTTTAATTCAAACCTGCAAAGCTCCAAGTTCGAATCAAACTCATAGTTTCCGCTAGTTTGATTCAAACTTCCAGGACGTTTGCAGGCTTGCTTAATTAAACCAGCGGAACCTACGAAGAAAGTTCGAATCAAACTTCCTTAAGTTTGATTCAAAAGAAAACCTTTTAAATTATCGCGAAATCATCGGGAAATAAAAATATATTTTATGTTTCTAATATGCCTTAAAAATACGTTTAAAATATGCGTAAAAAAATCAGAACTAGGTATATGACCTAAAATAAAAAAAAGACAAATGCATTATTTTTCCGTCTAACATATTCAGTTCTATCTTATGGCGAGTAAAAAATATTCACAAAAAGACACACAAAATTTTGTCTAAGAAACCCTACAGTAAATTGTACATATTTATTAGTATTTTGAGAGGGAAATAAATAGTTTTTGACTCACAAAACTTTGGTTTCGCTTATTTCAATAAAGTATCACTAAATTAAGGAGAATCTAGGGAAACATCACCTAACGAGTGACTGAGAAAGGGTGACGTAAGCGAGTTACTTGCGGCTTTTCCACTAGCTCCTACTGGGTTCTCCTACTGGTAGGAGCACGAGGGCCAATATGTCCTTATGCTCCTCCCGGTAGGACCATAAGGATAATCATATCCTCGTGGTCCTACTAAGGGAGTCACGTACAACGAATATTGTCACTTATTTATTACTAGTCTGACAAAGGTATCCCGATGAAACGGCGACGTGAGGATCTCGTAACTGATACTGTAATAATGAATACCCAAATGTCGCTTCTACATGGCCAAATTACTGTAGGTATTTTTTATGGAAATACTAAGATGATTTTATAAAATTTTGTTTGTATAATTTTTTTTTTAATTCATTCTGTACTTAAGTGTACTATGTACTAATCTATACTAATAATAAATCTGTAAGGGTCGGTCATGGAGTAAGTTAGTTTGTTTTCAGAGATATTGTGTTTATAGGCTCAATATATGATACTGAAACTAATTTCACGATTTTTAGAATTTTTTTCTGTATGTGTGTATGTATGTATGTATGTTCCTCCATAACTCTTAAACCAATTATCCGAATTTGATGAAATTTGGTATAAAAACATATAGACATCTGGGACACAGGATAGGCTATTTAAATTCTAGCTCCAGTTATGATAAGACGTGGCCCCCATACAAATGCTGCTTCGTAAAAATCGAAATGTACGCGAACGGAGTCGCGGGCACAGCTAGTTGCATATAAGATCACTATAGGAGCGTAAGGACATATTGGTCCGCGTGCTCCTACCAGTAGGAGAACAGAGTAGGAGCAAGTGGAAACGGTCGTTAATTGCAATATTACTAGTAATATTTTGTTACTTTTAAGACCGGACAAGTGCGAGCAGCACTCACGCCCTTAGGGTTCCGTATGAACGATTAAAAACTTAACTTCGGCACCCATTGAAGGGCTGCTTAAAAATAATGTCTCTAACATAAATAAATGCTACGTCGCACTGTAAAAAAAATTGTTGCACTGTAAAAAAAATTGTTGCACTGCAATAAAAATAAATCCCCGATAATAAAGTTATATCCGACTACAAAAAAATTGTGGCGCTATAAATTAATAAACAGCTCCAAAATTTATGGTTTCAACTATGTATAAGGCTTCAATGTCTGAAAATAACAATCTAAAAACATTGTTAGTTTCAAGGTCAGGACTTATACTCCGTTCCACGGGTCGAACTCCTAGGGAACAGAATACTCGCATCTCATTGGTCAATGCGCGCGGCTACAGATAACGAAAACAACAAGCAAAGACGGTCCAATCTGTCAATAATTCGAAAGACGACTTGTTTATAATTTCTATATGTAAAATTACAGAGCAAACCATTACTTTAAAGCTCGTAATTTATTCACTTTAGTACACTTTAACATACTCCAAAGAAAAAATCATATTCGCAAATAGTAGTTTATGTGACTGTCACCTAATGAGGGTTATTAAAACACGAGCGAGATTTTAAAAAACGATCCTTGGCGAGTTTTTTAATAGCATTCGCGAGTGTTTTAATACCAAGTTATGTGCAGTCTCATACACTACTTTATCTACACTCATAATGAAATTTTTGAAACAAAATGGCGCAATTTCGACAAAAGTATCTTGACATTCAATCGTCTGTACTCAGTTTTGCGCGCGCAATTTTAGGTATTTTTAGTTGCACTTTTGGTACCACGAAAATGAAATTAGGTTTTTTATAGAGTCAACTTTTGACATTAAAAAAAAACTTAAGTTTTGTTCCGTGATCACAGCAACACTTTAAAAAAAATAACTGTAACATAAAGTGAAAAATCTGACCTTTAATGTAACTTTATATTACACTTTTTTTTTTATTTTCTTTAAATATTTTATATTTCTTCTTGTTTACCTTTGAATTCTTAATTTGAAGATTATGATATGAGTGTAGATAATAATAGGGGTTAAAGTATGAAATTGCCGTTTTATTGCAATAGGTTCTTTGAATTGACATAGAATCTTCATGGTTTGAGGTTTTCGAATGAAACTTTTTACAAATGGTTTCTATGATGTTCTTTTTTTAAAAAATGTGAAACATTTGAATATCGACTTTCAATTGTTTTTGTTATTCAATTTAGACAAGAAAGATGGATACTGCGAAAATTCGAGTGATTTTTGAATACGAGTTCCGACGCGGAACTAACGCGGCAGAAACAGCCCGCAATATCAATGCTGCGTTTGGAGAGGGGTCTACTAATGAACGCACCGTGCGATTTTGGTTTAAACGCTTTCGTGATGGAAATTTCGACTTAAAGAACGAGCCACGAGGAAGACCGCCCACACAGGTGAATAACGATGAATTAAGAGAGATAGTGGAAGCCGACCCTAGTCAAACTACCCAGGAATTAGCGGCATGGTTTAACGTTACCTTACCCACAATATTGACTCACTTGCGTCAAATCAATAAAATAAAAAAATACGAAAAATGGGTGCCTCATAATCACTCGCATTTTCGCAGTATCCATCTTTCTTGTCTAAATTGAATAACAAAAACAATTGAAAGTCGATATTCAAATGTTTCACATTTTTTAAAAAAAGAACATCATACCTAGAAACCATTTGAAAAAAGTTTCATTCGAAAACCTCAAACCATGAAGATTCTATATCAATTCAAAGAACCTATTGCAATAAAACGGCAATTTCATACTTTAACCCCTAATAGTAGTTTATGCAACTGTCATATAATGAAGGGTATTAAAACACGAGTGTGAGTTTATGAAACGAGCGCAGCGAGTTTCATAATAGTAACGAGTGTTTTAATACCCGTGTTATATGCAGTTGCATACACTACTTTATCTTCACTAATGCAATTAAAAATTAAATTCACGCGTACGTGTATAATCACCGTGATTTTGCCGCCATTAAAATTTAACCAATGAGAGCGCAGCTGCGCGCTTCAATAAAACGCGACCAACCTGATTGGCCCTGCAATCAAGTTGGTCGCGTTTTATTGATGTTATAATGAGATTTTACGATATCGATGTGAATATTATACCATCATGTGAAATTGCTTAAATTGAGTGTTTTGTTGTCTGCGCTATAACAGTAGTAATTATAAGTCAAGTATTGAAAACATAAGTAGAATGTTACAACATTAGTGTAGATAAAAATATTTATGCCACACCTGGCCAAAAAGCGGGTTTTTCCGCACGCTATGCGTACGGGAAAACCCACTTTGAGGCCAAGTGACGACATAAAATTGTGTACACAACACGGACTGTAAAATAGAAAGCCCTCTATCGCAGAAGTTTAAGGCCTGAGCCGCAGGCGAGGGTCCTAAATATGCGATAGAGGATTTTACGGCCCTTGTTGTGTAAATAACTATTAAAATATTGCAAATAATTATTTGTGTAATCGGTTCCGATTTTTTTTATTTTTGTTTTGTCGATCGTGTTAAGCGGCAGGCCAGGGCAGAGACCAGGGTCCTTGCTTACCCATCCGGGATACAGGCGTGAGTTTATGTTATGTTATACAATTATTTGTGCTACTTAACTCGCATACGCCAGCCGTCCGACCTTAGCAGAAATATACATTTTGTTCCTAATCTTAATATTAATAATGTTACGACTCTTTCTTCCTCCGTCTAACTCCTATCACATTTATATGTTTTTTTTTTTCATTAAACTATTTCATTTACGAGATTTTACAATTTAAAGCTAGATCTTAGATGTACGGGTTTTAACCACGGCAGAATAGAAGAGACATGTATTCTGTACTTTTATTTTTGAACACAAATGTTTGGAAGTATACATAGTCTGTTCCAAACAGAAAATTCCTAAACGTAAACAAATACTTCTTTGAACAATCAAGGACTATAAATCAGGGATGGCTGTTAAGGCTGCTATCTCGCTAGCACAATCTAACATTTTAGTGATAGTAAAAAAAATTGAATCGTGTGATTTTAAAACAACACAAGTCACATGTGTTTTTAAAATAACACTTGTCCATTTTTTTTTTATTAAATTATTTACACCTACCTATTGATTTACATTAGAAAAAAAAATTGTAGTTTATTCATACAGAAATCAATATAATATGCTAAAATATTGCTGTTGTAGATATTAGTATTTGAATAAAACAGTTTTTTCTATTTCCTGCAAAGTTGTAATGAAAGGACATGTGTCGTTTTAAAATCACACGATTCAATTGTATACTTTTGATGTTCAGGAAGGCTGTTCTTAGGTGGAGCATGCTGTCTCGCTTGCAAAATGTAAAATTTTTAGGGATTGTGCAATTAGTATGCTTATGGTAAATGTGGTCTGAGAGTTTGAACGATAATAAAATTACAGACAATCAAGACACATTTTTCTTATCCTGTAAGTAACTAGTTTTTGATTGAGAAAATTGGATACCAAAATTAATGATTTTGTAAACAAGTTTTCTTTACGAAAAACTAAGCACAGGAAAACAAAAATGAATTTGAAATATCCGCATTTGTTTACTATCGTGCCTTATAGAAATTTTATTAAAATTACTAAAATTATTACATTGCGTGAGTGAGACGGCGTCCGAGCCGTAATAGACACCTTAAGTTTTCACTTGTATTAGGAGGAATTCGCTCTTTGAGCTTGAGATTTAACTTGACTATTTTAAATCTAAATATACCCTCAAAAACGGGCACAAAAAGTAAACAATACAATATAAACAAAGTGTTTTTCTTTTCTTCTGTCACTGGCAGTTTTTTTTTTAATTTCTTCAGGTGGCGGTGGATATATTTTTTTAAAATTATATAAAAATTTAATTACAAAAGCACACTTTGGTCTTCAGTCAGACTTTTATGAAAAATAAAATTTGTCATGGTAGTTTTGCGAGAAAATGCTTAAATATTTTTTTTATCTCTTTACCACAATAACAATTTATAAGTAATAACAAAAACTAGAGATAACATCCTGATTAAAGAGAAAAGGACGTAGATATACTTATCTTTAAATGAATCCTATGTTAAAAAAAATCTAAAAATCTTATTATGTAATAGAACTCTTTTTAGCGATTCCAGCTCGCG
Source organism: Yponomeuta evonymella (assembly GCA_963969515.1). Classification (NCBI taxonomy): domain Eukaryota; kingdom Metazoa; phylum Arthropoda; class Insecta; order Lepidoptera; family Yponomeutidae; genus Yponomeuta; species Yponomeuta evonymella. The sequence goes on from OZ018372.1 coordinate 4,614,132, forward strand.
CTTAGCCAGTTTTTTTTTTTTCATTACAAGGCGTCGGCTTATTGCAAGAACTCATTAACCGACATATTCACTATTCGGAGAAAAAGTACTTTTTCACACCTGCTATTCAGAAAAGATCCCTTGATTCCCTCAAATGAGGGATCAAAGTTGTACTTTTCTTCCCTGATATTCTAGTTTTTTTTTATTGCCCTCAGCATGATCCGTGTGCAGATTTTCACAAAATGTAATTCCAATTCGATTTTTATTTTGTTGCAATCGATCATAATTGTCTTCCACGGCACATAAATAATTTTTCCTTATAGCAGGTGTGAAAAGCCGTATATGTCACTCGGTAGCAAAATTATTTCCGTCTTGGGCGTAAACACTTGAATCCCTCGCTACGCTCAAGATTCTACTTTAGAATCTTTCGCTTCACTCAGGATTCAATATACCGCCCTCGCCGTAAATATATCATTTTGCTCCCTAGAGACACAATCTACTACTTAATTCGTGTCATGTAATGGTTATGGTTGTATTTCCTCCACCTCATTATATTCCCTACAACATCGTTACAATAATGTCTGATACTAAAACACCACTATTGCATCATTGTGTATGTACGTCCTTTAAAAAAAGCGGTTAGTGAGCTTTTGCAGTTAATGACTTCTTGCAATAAGCCGACGAAGGTGTATCAGTTTTGTAAACAACGTGTTAACTGGACGTTATCATTAATTACTTTTGACGAATTTTGTGTTATAATACCCCATTCAATCTTGTGCAAATAATACCTAAAAAGAAGAGCGCGTATATTGTCAGTCGTCATACCTTTGTATAATACCCGGCAGAAAACTTGAACGAAAATGCGCACAGTCGGAATTACTTTGCGATGAAGAGCAATTTTTTTTTTTTATTAAAAATTCAAATTAACAAATAATCGATTACCATGCCGGAGGTCGTGGGCTCGATTCCCACTGGGGGGCTCCGTACATTTGTACAAATACGTCTGGGCGTATTTCCGTGTTTGTGATGTCCTTGCCCGGGTACCATAGCACAGGGTATCCTAGTTTAGGACCAGGACAAGCGGTTGTGTTGTTGTTAAAGTTATTAACATTCCAGTCCGCACAAATCTTGTTGGCGGTAACGTGAACATAGTCACAGATCGTTTGCACATCGCTTACTGTCTTTACAGTTTATGTGTGATTAATTGACCACTTCAGTAATTGACTAATAGTAATTTACTAAGCATCACACTACGTCAGGGTTTCTCAAAGTGGGGTACACGAACCCCTAGGGGTTCGCCATTCGACGGTAGGAGGTACGTGACAAGATTTACATAATGTAATGTCATAGGGACTTTTCTAACAAATGCTCACAAATCTGCTCTAACAATATTTATAGGAAAGGTATATCTACCGATTTTTCTTTTTCAAATCTTCCAATTTTTAAAAATTTTCAAAGTTCATCTACCACTAGGTATTCTAAAACTAGAGTTGGCCACACTGGTTTGCTCAATGTTTATTTGTTTTATTTTGGCGGGGTTAGGGGTCCGCTGTCATCTAGAAACTTTTACAGAGGTACATGCACCCAGAAGTTTGAGATACCCTGCACTACGTCAATTACTCACACATACACTTTAAAGACAGTAAGCGATGTGCAATCAATTTGTGACTATGTTCACGTTACCGCCCAAAAGGCCTGTGCGGACTATATATTTTGTTAATGTGACTAAATTAGTGTCTGAAGAATTCTCAGTCACATCCCGCACATACATTGTACATTTTCTTTGGTTTACTAATGTATTGCCAAAAATCGTTTCCCAAAGTATTACTTCCCAAACTATTTTCCGCAAATTATCACTTGGCAAAAAAACATTTCTCAAAAGAACTTGAAGCAAATAAACAGTTAGCAAAAGTTATTATGGCAAGTTATTGTTCACCAAATAAATACTTGGTCAAAATTCATTTTACCAAGCATTATTCAAGTTTATTAGTGACATATTTTTTTCGCTTTTATATAAAAAAAAGAACTAACACCCGAAGTTTCAGGATGGAGCGTGTCGCTGCGCTCCGCTCCATCCTGGAACTTCGAACCTATTTTTGCTTATGTGTACTGACCTAACCAAAATATGCACCAAGTTTATTTGCTATATAACACTTGCCAAAATAAAACGTTAGCATAATAAACGTTTGTCTTAATAAAACTTGACGCAGTAAAATTATGCGAAATGATAATTTGACCAAATGAATAAAATGCGAAATGAAAACTTGCTAAAGTTTCATTTGGGAAAAACTGATGCCATAAGTTTATTGGGAAGTAAAATTTGGCGAAAAATACTTTGGCTAAACGGCGGTATCCCATTTTCTTTTGTTACTGTATATTTTTCTAATCTACAGTAAGAAATAATTGAATCGTGTGATTTTAAAACAACACAAGTCACATGTGTTTTTAAAATAACACTTGCCCATTTTTTTTTATTAAATTATTTACACCTACCTATTGATTTACATTAAAAAAAAAATTGTAGTTTATTCATACAGAAATCAATATAATATGCTAAAATATTGCTGTTGTAGATATTAGTATTTGAATAAAACTGTTTTTTCTATTTCCTGCAAAGTTGTAATGAAAGGACATGTGTCGTTTTAAAATCACACGATTCAATTATAAGTATAACCGTGTACATGACTTAGCAATAAATTATATGAATAGGAAATATTCTTATTTTATCTTCTCCCGCGTCCCTGGCCAATGGGACCCAAAATACATCCACGCCAAGTCAGTCATTTGTTTAAGTTATTTACCGGGCATTATAACAAGCGCCTATTTAGCTTGCTCAGGTGCAAGGGCGCCATCTGTGATCGATTTGACGAACTACAGTCATATTAGCACGCCAATGAGGTTTTTATGTACTGTGTACTAGGGGTGTATTCCAAGTGACTTTCGTTTCCTGCCATCAAGATTTTCGTAGAACTTTCCTTTATCGGTCAATTCACAACCCTTAATATTTTTAAGTCCAACTTTTGATTTACAAAATCATGTATGGTACGTCACGGCAAGATCTCTTCGTAGATTATTTATTGATAGTGGATTCATACCGATATTATGCGGTATTACTAATACTGAAGCAAACTAATATAATGGTATACTAACCGATACTGAATATCGGTGATATCAATGTATCAACCGATCAATATTCGACCACAGTACGTTCGATGTTCATACTAATGTAGATTCGTGTGAACATCGTCCGTATCGCGCGGATTACGAGTTGCAACGAACCCGAGCCTAATGAAGATATTATGCCAACTATAATGTATGGTGAGTGTACAGGTTAAAATTAATTATAATCATAGCATATTAGTCGGTCGGATTACAATCGTATAGGAAAATATCGGTTTATAAATTACAGTAAATCATACTATTACTGTTTGCGCGCAAAATTATGTCATTTGCCATCTGAAAATAGCAGCGGCGTTCTACTGTCTCCACTAGATGGCGCGTTTGTAAACGCCGTATAAAATAGTCTGTGGTGACATTTTACAAGGACAAGACTTAAACTGCCTCTGAGGAGTGTTTTGGAGGAATCGTGTTTTTATAAATGGGACCGTTAGTGTCTAGCGTCTTTTTATTTTTATATTTTTATTTTTTTCAGGCGTTTTTTCACGTGTTAATTTCGCCCAAGTGTGCAAATGTGTGTTTTGGTGACTTATCATTATCTTATTCTTTTTGTTGCACTAACCCGTGCTGAGGACAATTTTAAAAACCTATTCAGAGGCTAAAAATTACACCCATGCCGGGACTTGAACCCGCGACCTCTGGCTCACCGTGAGAGCGCTCTCCCAACTGAGCTAATGGGCAAGTGCAGGCATCGATGAAATTTCGAGCCTCTTTACAAACTTCTCTGTGTTACGTACAGGCAGCGACATCTGACCGAAGCGATTTACATCACTTGCAGCCCCGAGCAACCCACTTTGCAGTTAGGTTTTTACATCGGAATTCACTTTGGCCAGATGTCGCTGCCTGTACGTAACACAGAGAAGTTTGTAAAGAGGCTCGAAATTTCATCGATGCTTGCACTTGCCCATTGGCTCAGTTGGGAGAGCGCTGGCACGGTTAGCCAGAGGTCGCGGGTTCAAGTCATGGCATGGGTGTAATTTTTAGCCTCTAAATAGGTTTTTAAAATTATCTTATCTTATCATTTTTTATCGACACCCACCACAGTCAACACTATTTAATGCCACGCACCAAGCGCCACTTTCATTTTTCTTAAAAAAAAAATCTGGTATCATTTACATATCATTATCACATAACGCCAATATGCAGCAACTCTTGTGACACAAAAGACCGTCAGAATGTCTCCTCTAGTACTCAGTACATAGGTATTGCTCAAACAAACTCTCTTGCGCGATCTGACATTATCGCTTTCTCACCGTAACTCGAAAAGCATGGCGCTTAATTTTGACAAACTCACATTGCAAAACACATCTTGTCTGCAACACAATTGCATCTTTGGCCGTCCCACCTTAAGGAACAGACTTCTTTGGCAGCTTCGTTTAGCGAATTCCAAATTCAAAATTTTAAATTTCGTACCTCCATGGAGTTGGGCGTTTTTTCTGTCTATTTTTCGCCGAGACGTTTAGTTGGTCGACGTCTCTTTGCGGCCAGTGAAGGATACGATTGAGCGGATGCCTTTCACCGATGTCTGAAAAAGAATAACAAATTAAACCAACGGCCATTATAACCACGGGAAGTTGAATGTCGGGACACACAGTGTAGGGAACCGTAGAAGGGGCGATTTTTAACTGCTTTACAAAATTAACAACTTCATGAAAGAAATTTTCAATGGAATTTGTACGATGTTTTCCTTTTATAAGTTGGTCGCCTGTTACTCGTTAACTTGTAAAGCCTATAGACCCGCGACAGTTTTCCTTTCAATTTCATTATATGTGCTACTGCCCTGAATTTTTTCACGTTTCTACAATCAACCGGTTAGCCGGGTGGGGAGAGCGGATGCCCTACACTAACAACAATGTGATCTTTTAATCTTAATATTTCGCTTTCATTCCGTGCGGCGTCGGATTAAGAATAGCGTCGCTCCATTTCCTTCCGTGGATGTCGTAGAAGGCGACTAAGGAAATCAATTAACAGGGGACGGGCAGCGGCGTCTTCCTGAGATTCCAACCGCACACTGCGATCGCCAACCCGCCTGCCGAGCGTGGCGATTATGGCAAAACCCCTCATGGTTATGAAAACCATGAGGGAGGCCGGTGTCCTGCAGTGGGCGTCAAATGGCTGATGATGATGATGATGACGATTTCGCTTTCATTGCTCCTAAACTAAATCAAAAAATGCTTAAATGACTATTAAGTGCATTAAAGTATTTTAATAATAATAATACAGCTTTTTCTACACTCACAATCATTTTAAACGACCAATCCACCGATAGCCCACACTACGGTGGAGGCGAGAAAAAAAATTGCATCCCTAATTTAGGTGTGTTATTTAGGTGCCTCTGCCTACCCCTCTGAGATACAGGCGTAGGCGTGATCTTATGTGTGTATGTATATGTAATTTAGGGTAGGGTAGGTACCCTAGAAAAATGTTTTTAAAGATTCTATCCTACTATTTTGTCGGCGTGATTAATATATAGACAGAGAACACTTTATTGTACATAAAAATGGAAATTACACAGATATTTAATATGTACATCTATGTCAAAATTCACCTTTCTAGTACTTGTTATCTCTGTGCTAAGTCGCGGATTTCCTTGCGTTTTCGACAGCTTTGTTAAGGCACGTTTATTTTGCAATGGCTCTCAAGCCACCCAAAATTCACGGTGTACGTGAATGTTACATATTAGAATAGATAGAATATTCTTTATTGTATGTACACCAGGAATTACATATGAGAATTTAACAATAATATAGTACAGTACAATTGGCGGCCTTATTACTAAAAGTAATTTCTTCCAGACAACCATTATATATATATTATACATCCTTTATGGGGCACTGTGTACGGTTCTACAATAAGATTCCTCAAGATATATTAGAGTTACCACCGACGCGGTTTAAACATGTATTAAGCATACTCTGTGCAAAAAAAGCCTACTATAACATTAAGGATTATTTGGAAGACAAGGATGTCTGGTATTTAAATAATGTTAACAGGAACGATTGTATCTAGTGTAGTGTAACTTTAAGTTGAAAACTCTGTTAATTAAGCAAACCTGTTTTGAAAAGAATAAATGTGGAGTTTCTTTGTTAGCTTCTTCTCCGCATAATCTATAACAGCTTTGACGTTCATTAAGTAAACATTTTGTTTTTATAGTGAATAAAAATTTTTGACTTTGACTTTATTACGTACGAATATGAATCCGACTAGTATTGTAAATGTAAAAGTTTGTCAAAATATGATCATATGAACAAACTCGTGGCACGCGCGTCCCGCCTACATGCGCTTTCTACGTTATTCCTATGTTCTGTGGTATGTATGTATGGACTGTTCACCTTTTTCTTGGATCCGTTGAGGTAATCCTTGTACATATCGGAGCGGAGGTACCGCGAGTAGCTGTCAGACTTCATCAGGTGGTACACGTGAGCCTGAAAACAACGATTACACACGGGTTAACATCACATACATGCGGTGGTAGCCTAGTGGGTAGAACATTGGATTCGGAAGCGGGAGGCCGAGGTTCGATTCCCAGTGCGGGCATGTATGACTTTGTTTTCTAAGTTATGTACATTTGTGAAGTTATAGTAGCAATACCGCTCGCTAACCGTGAAGGAAAACATCGTGAGGAAACCTGAGCGTCTGAGCTATTCATGTACCTCAGCGCTTGAAATCGCCAACCCGCGGTGGGCACGCGTGGTGATTAAGCCCATACTCACTCCCTGAGAGAAGGCCTGTGCCCTACAGTGGGCCGTATATAGGCTGCTTATGGTAACATCGCATTACATAAACTCACGCCTGTATCCCGGAGGGGGTGGGCGGAGACCGGGTTTTGCCATTTGCCACGATCCTGACACACCTCTGGGTGTAACTAAATCTACCGTTCTTCTTGTTTTTAGGGTTCCGCACTTCAAAAGGAAAAAACGGAACCCTCAACCCTCGGACTTTGTTGTCCGTCCGTCCGTCTCTCTGTCAAGACCTTTTATCTCGGGAACCCGTGGAGGTATGGAGTTGAAATTAAAACCATATACTCAGGTCTACAGTCTTTTGAAGCTCTGAAATCAAATTTCTAAGTTAACGAAAACAGCGCCATCTATAGAAACCAACAAGAAGCATTTAACATTGACATTTAACGACATGATATCGGCGATGTGAAGGTTACATAGATGGCCGCTAGATGGCGAGCGCTGTCTTTAGACAACGTTTGTTGTATGGGAGCCTCCCTTAAACATTTATTTTATTCTGTTTTTAGTATTTGTTGTTACAAAGACAACAGAAATAGGTACATCAAAATTTCAACTGTCTAGCTATCACGGTTCACGAGATACGGCCTGGTGACAGACAGACAGATAGACGGACGGACGGACGGACAGACAGACAGACAGCCAGACAGACAGACAGACAGACAGAAAGACAGACAGACGGATAGTTAGGTCTCAGTAATAGGGTCCCGTTTGGCATCCTTCGCGTACGAAACCCTAAAAAAATACAACCGTTTATGCAGCAAAAAACGTATATTTCGACATTCAAGGGAATCAAAATTTATGGGGCACTTTCCGTTGACCTAGAACAATGAAATTCGGCAAGTCTTATCGTCCTATACTACAAACTATTTGACACACCCACACAACACACCCACCCACCCTCACAGACGTTTCACGTCAAGCCAACGGCCGTGCAACCCGACACAGCCCTAGTGGCTTCGTAGCGGGGCAGTATTACCCTACCGGGTAAGGTGTCACTATCAAAAGTATCGAAATCACTATCAAAAGTACACCATACCTGAGCTTGGTCGAAGCAATATCGGTCCGAAGCGCCCGATTCCACTTTCTGGCGGGTGAGCTCTCTGAGAATAGACGAAATCACTTTTAGTGCGGGGGAAATTAGCCTAAGAATCGTCGATCAGCCATAATTAGCCTGAGGGCCCCATAAGAAGGCTCAAGGTCGCCCAACGAGCAATGATGAAGAAGAAGAAGAAGAAAGACATTTATTATACCAACAAGATACATCACAGTAACAAAATAAGCACATAAGTAACATAATATGCACAACAACAGAAAGAAAACTAAATACACAACAGACAAAACGAATTAATAAAACAGGACCATAGATGTAGTCTGTGGTGTGTCTAAGTTGCCACAAAAGGCAGCTGACTCAGCGTTGTGCTGAGGAAGTGATCCCTCAGCGCTGCGCGAGTTTCAGTTGCATGATCGAATCAGGAATGTGGAGATCCGCAGTAGAAGCCGAGTTACTGATGTAGCTCGAAGAATTGCTCAGTTGAAGTGTCAGTGGGCGGGGGACACACCTTTTTCTTTTTTTATTTATTAATAATAAATAAAAAACCTTAATATAATACAAAATATTATACACGCAGAACTGATGGCTGTTGGGGCGAAAAAGTTCTGACCTGGCGACCGCGGACCGGACGACGCAGCGTGGGCAGGCCCCCCACCGGATGGTCTGACGACCTGGTTACGGTGGCGGGGAGTCGCTGGATGCGGGCGGCACAACACCGGGAAGCTTGGACAACCATGAGGGAGGCCTATGTCTTGCAGTGGGCGTCAAATGGCTGATGATGATGATGATTCCTTGAGGTGAATGGTTTTCATAACCATGAGGGGTTTTGCCATAATCGCCACGCTCGTCAGGCGGGTTGGCGATCGCAGTTAACGGTTGGAATCTCAGGAAGACGCTGCTGCCCGTCTCCTGGTGATTTATTTCCTTAGTCGCCTTCTACGACATCAACGGGAGGAAATGGAGTGACGCCATTCTTAATCCGGCGCCACACGGGGCGCGAGTTTATGCAATGTAATTAAAGGTATGTTTGTTGACATACCTGCTAACAGCATCAATATTGACGGGCGAGGGCGCGTCGTTGGCCAGATACTCCTTCCAGATCTCTTTAGCGCGCGTGGCCACCCGGCGGACCGGCAGACCCTTGTACTCCTGCACCGCTATCCAGAACCTGTTGAGGATAAATGGGGCTAGTTAGATAATTATTAAACGTAGGACGACCGGCTACAAGATGGACAGATGACCTCATCCAAGTGTCAGGAAGGCGCTGGATGTAGGCCGCTTCCGACCGGTCTGTTTGGAAATCCATGGAGGAGGCCATGGGATGTCCAGCAGTGGTCCAGCAGTCTTGTGGCTGAATGATGATGATGATAATTATTATCATTATAATTATCAGTTTTAGGGTTCCGTAAGCTCGCCTATGTGCAAAACTGCCTGTTTTAAATGCAATAAATGATTTAATAATAATAACAAGTTAGGTTCGTACAATGACTTGGAGCGTTTAACACCATTGAGGCTACGTTACAATTAATTAATTACTCGAATTCTGAGAGGGAGGGGGTGGGGGGGGCGAGAGAGAGGGAAAGAGAGAGAGAGAGAGACAGTACCACCATACACTCTTATCTACTCACTTGAGATTCTCCCCGCTAAACTCCTTGGACAGGAACTTTGCGAAGTGCTCCCTCCCGGCCGGGTCGTTGAGAAGCTCGCGGAGACCGAAGGCCCATCGGCGCACGCGCCGCAGCGGCAGCGGATCCTTGCTGGGGGGGGGGGATTAATTTTCAAGATGGCGGACGGAAATAAAATAAAGTCTGAATATCCCGGTTACGGTCCATTAAATGCATATTAAACCCATTCACATGGTTTTTTAAGGATAATGCTACTTTGCACTGTGAAAACTAGGATATCTGGGCGCTATGGCACCCACAAATTGTTGCCTTGTACTCCATGTTGATTTGCCTGTACTTAATGCCATTTTAATTGTTATATATATATATATTTTTTTTTTTTTTTTCTTTTAATTTATTGACTTACTTTGGTATCGCAGAGTTTTAAATTTTATAAATTATTCGCCAAACTGCGTGGCAGTTTGTTGGCGAGTTAATCGCACTCCTTTAACATTTTTTTAAAAATAGTATTAAGTAACAATAAACTAAATTTTTAAGTTTTAAAGTACAGTCGACAGCGGATCCCCCCATACATGTGTGTATGCAGATGCAAATAAAGCTATAGTAGCCAGGCAAGGACGTCAAAGACATGGAAATACACCCAGAGGCCATTTGTACAAATGTACGGCGGCCCCTAGTGGGAATCGAACCCACGTCCTCCGGCATGGTAATCAGATGCGATACTAAAATTCAATAAGACCGCCAATTGTATACGGCAAAACTTAGACATTTAAGCCTTTTAATGTATTTTGTTTTCTGGTGTGTACAATAAAGTGTTCTAATCTAATCTAATTAGGTACATGATTTTTTTTATTTCTTGTTTACCCCGTAGTGTGGGGGGAATATTGTTGGATCTGTCGCTTAAAAATATTGTGAGTGTAGTAAAACTATTTTTCAATGCAGTTGCTCGTAAAGTTTTCTTATTTGTGTAACAAAATTATGCGGAAACCGACACTTTTTTCACGCGTGAAATGAAACAGTACTGAAATCCTTCATTTGACTCTGTGGTGCATGGTGCAAGTCATAAAATTTAAAAAATTACAAAGACGCAAGGAGGTTTTGCTGTCCAAAAAAAAATTACTTTCAATTTCAACAATTAATTTGGTATTTATAGTAAATTTTCTTTATTATACTTATTTTTTTGTTATATTTCCTCGCAAAATGCATTGAAAAATGTTGTAAGATACTTGAGCGTAAAAGGTTTTTATCCGAATGCGTGCCAATGAAACCTTACTTTCCGCACGTGTATCTCAAATAACTATTACGATTTAGGGATGCGTTTGCGAAATATTAAGATTTAAAGAGCAATTTTTTTTAGTAGGGCGTCCCCCCTTCTCCCTGCTAAACGGTTGATTTTAGAAACTTGAAACAATTCAAGGACAGTAGCCCACATAACGAACTTGAAAGGAAAACTATCACAGCTAATGTGGCTTTACAACTTAACGAGTAATGGGCGACCAACTTATAAAACGAAAATTTAATTGCAAATGACCTTGATGAAGTTTTTAGTTCTGTAGAGCAGGTAAAAAGACCCTTATCCTCCGGAACCCTACACTGCGCGTGGCCCGACACACAGTTGGCCGGCTTTTGACACGGTACGCCAAAGGGGCGGGTGCACCCTGCAGTGGGACGTATATAGGCTACAATCCGGCCTATATACGCCTATATCCTATAGCTAGATAAAATTAATAAAACCGGGCAGGTGCGAGTCGGACTCGCGCACGAATGGTTCCGTACCATTATCCATAAAACATAAGACACAAAGATCGAGAAAAGTCCGCATAAAATCCCGTTTATTGTATGGGAGCCCCCCTTAAATGTTTATTTTATTTTAATTTAATTATTTATCTTTGCGAATATAGAACTAATCATTCTGTGAATATTTCAAGCGTCTACCTGTTGCCGTTATTAATATCGAGCAAAAAACGGCAAAAAATTACGTTTGTTGTTCGGGAGCCCCCCTTAAATATTTATTTTATTCTGTTTTCAGTATTTGTTGTTATAGCGGCAACCGAAATACAACTTCTGTGAAAATTTCAACTGCCCAACTATCACGGTTCATGAGATGCAGCCTGGTGACAGACAGACAGATAGAAGTCTTAGTAATAGGGTCCCGTTTGGCACCCTTCGGGTACGGAACCCTAAAAATAAAATTCCTTTATCGTGTCTAACACGGAACTGGTGTAGATAATATCAATGAAAAACATCCGATATTACTATCGACAACGAAGCACTACGCCAAACATCGTCGCCCTCCAAACACATTGGCAAAAACATCGCAAATAACCTTCCCAACATCCGACCTTCCCGAAGACCTCGCTACGAAGGGCAACCTTCGGACCAAGGTTCCAACCTTGGATCCAAGGTCCCGCCAGAACGCGCGAGGTTACGGCCAAGGTTTTGGCTTTGGCGAGCGAGTGACGTCATGGCGTGACGTCATTAGCTACACAGTTATCAGGCCGCGTTTCACAAAGTTACACATCAACATCACAGTATATTATGAGTGTTTTTTCCCTTTTTTGTATCGTATATAACATAACATAACATAAACTCACGCCTGTATCCCAGAGGGGTAGGCAGAGACCAGGGACTGCCACTTGCTACGATCCTGACAGATCACTTGTATCGTATAGAAATATAATAATTTCCAAAAAACACGATTAACCAAAAAAAATATCATCCAGGTGCTTATTAGTTTAATTCCGGATTCAGTTACTTGATTTTTTTGTCGGAAGAGACCGACCAGCTACTAATGTGCAATGCTTACAAAAGTTTCAGTTCAAAAACTTTTTATATTGTGAACTGTATACGGACAGAGCCGATGACATGAACGCTTACGTCACTCGTAAACAAAAATGTAAATAACCTTCATAGACGATCACATGAATGGGAGAACAATGTATTGTTCGATTCTCGCATCCATATCGTGAGCAATAAGCTGTTTGGCGTGTCAGCTGCGTCTTACATTAGATACTTTACATAAACTCACGCCTGTATCCCGAAGGGGTTTTCCACTTGCTACGATTCTGACAGATCTCTTTCGCATCGTCGACATTCATTTGTCGTTCCATGCACGCACGCCGGTTTCGGGTACTTTTTATCTTGCCCTTTGCTAATACATCTCCTAGTTGGTCGAAGTATGTCCACCTGGGACTTCCCTTGCCGGCCCTTCCACCCGCATTCGCTCTATAAATTTCTTAAAAATTAAAACATTAAGCTGGTCTAACACCGTGGGGTTGGGTTAGGCTAGGTTACGTGGGGTTATTGTACGTTTCCATTATTTAGGTACTGGCACTTACAAGTATCTTTATATTTATAAGTACCTTTTAACGGTGAAGGAAAACATCGTGAGGAGACCTGGGTGTCTGAGCTATTCACATACCTCAGCGCTCGAAATCGCCAATCCGCGGTGGGCACGCGTGGTGATTAAGCCCATACTCTCTCTCTCTGAGAGAAGGCCTGTGCCCTACAGTGGGACGTATATAGGCTGCTTATGATGACTTATAAGTATCTTTAGTCTTTCCATTTCATTTCCAGACTGGATTTCATAGTGGAATCAATAAAATTTCGGCAAATTTACATAAGCTCGGTAATTGAATCGTGTGATTTTAAAACAACACAAGTCACATGTGTTTTTAAAATAACACTTGCCCATTTTTTTTTTATTAAATTATTTACACCTTCCTATTGATTTACATTAGAAAAAAAAATTGTAGTTTATTCATACAGAAATCAATATAATATGCTAAAATATTGCTGTTGTAGATATTAGTATTTGAATAAAACAGTTTTTTTCTATTTCCTGCAAAGTTGTAATGAAAGGACATGTGTCGTTTTAAAATCACACGATTCATTATCGGCGTGCCCGAATTAGTATGTTCTGTGCCATCAATGGCACGCATTCCATTGGTTCGCCATCCCTGGTATAGGGACTACCTTTTCTTATGCAACGCAAGCTAAAACACATGAAAATGTTGCAAAATAATTAGTTACAGATGCAAGTGTAAAAAAATATGACGTAATTTAACATTGCTCTCGCGTCTAGTCCGGCTGCTACTCAGAAGTCTTGGTAGTGTTACTGGTAGTTTCCACTGTCCAGCACAGCGGCACCTAAGCCTCCGAGTTCACGGAACACTAACAAACCTTATTTATTATATTCTTTTTGTTGCACTAACCCGTGCTGAGGACAATTTAATTTGACACGATCAACAATAAATTATTTTATCTACACTCATCTTCAAATTAAGAATTCAAAGGTAAACACATATTGACAGGCTTTAAACAATACATAAATTTAAAGAAAATTAAAAAAAAAGTGTAATATAATAGTAGTTTATGCAACTGTCATATAATGAAGGGTATTAAAACACGAGTGTGAGTTTATGAAACGAGCGCAGCGAGTTTCATAATAGTAACGAGTGTTTTAATACCCGTGTTATATGCAGTTGCATACACTACTTTATCTTCACTAATGCAATTAAAAATTAAATTCACGCGTACGTGTATAATCACAGTGATTTTGCCGCCATTAAAATTTAACCAATGAGAGCGCAGCTGCGCGCTTCAATAAAACGCGACCAACCTGATTGGCCCTGCAATCAAGTTGGTCGCGTTTTATTGATGTTATAATGAGATTTTACGATATCGATGTGAATATTATACCATCATGTGAAATTGCTTAAATTGAGTGTTTTGTTGTCTGCGCTATAACAGTAGTAATTATAAGTCAAGTATTGAAAACATAAGTAGAATGTTACAACATTAGTGTAGATAAAGTTACATTAAAGGTCAGATTTTTCACTTTATGTTACAGTTATTTTTTTTAAAGTGTTGCTGTGATCACGGAACGTTTTTTTTTTAATGTCAAAAGTTGACTCTATAAAAAACCTAATTTCATTTTCGTGGTACCAAAAGTGCAACTAAAAATACCTAAAATTGCGCGCGCAAAACTGAGTGCAGACGATTGAATGTCAAGATACTTTTGTCGAATCAAAAATTTCATTATGAGTGTAGATAAAGTAGTGTATGAAACTGCACATAACTTTGTATCAAAACACTCGCGAATGCTATTAAAAAACTAGCCAAGGCTCGTTTTTTAAAATCTCGCTCCTGTTTTAATAACCCTCATTATGTGACAGTCACATAAACTACTATCATATGCTCGATTAAAATAAAAATTACAAAATATCTCGGAAAATATATCTCTTTTAGTCAATTACTAGTTATAACAATTTTTAAATAGATTAAACATAAAAAGAGTGCTCTGAAATGTGACGTCATAAGCCAGTATTTTCATACAAAATTCCGTTTTAAAAGTAACTCATTTGATATTTTGTTAAATACCCAAGTTAAAGAGGCTAAAAATTCCACCCATGCCGGGACTTGAACCCGCGACCTCTGGCACGGTGAACCAGAGGTCGCGGGTTCAAGTCCCGGCGGGGGTGGAATTTTTGGCCTCTAAATAGATTTTTAAACCTTATTTATTTTACGGAACCCCATATCAAAATGGTAAATTCAAGATCTGACTTCACTGTAATAAGCTCGCTTACGTACTAGTTTATATTACGCTTAGTTTTTGTGTCAAATATTTCTTTCCTTGTGTACAATAAAGTATAATTTCAATGCATCAGAATGTATATTGACATTATATTAGTATGATTGTAATCAAATTTGTACACTTTTGTTAAATGTGATCTGAGGGTTTGATAGACAATAAAATTACGGAAATTCATGACATATTTTTCTTATCCTGTACCTACGTAGTTTTCAATTGAGAAAATTAGATTCCAAAATTAATAATTCAATTTTGGAAACATCATTTCTTTATTGAAAATAACTTATAGCAAATTGAACATCTATTTAAAATGCCCGCAATTTAATTATCTATTAAACCCTCGGACCACATTTATAAAAAGTGTACTCATTCAATAACAATCACTGAAAAATGTTAAAATGTGCGAGCGAGATACCATGTTTCACGCAAAAGCAGCCTTAAAAATAGTAGATTGTTTACCGAGGGAGCAAACAACTACTTTTAAGGCGACTGTGTTTCTTTGAATCCAGAGCGGAGCGGAGGATTCTAGACTAGCTTAGGCATGCTGACAAATTTTGAAAAACTGTCTATTCCATATTTTCGGTCACAGTTAAGGTTTAATAGTAAAAAATAGTTATTTATGTTATGCGGAGTGTTTTCAGTGGCACGCATTCGGTATAACCTTTTACGCTCACGTGACATACAACATTTTTTCAATGTATTTTGCGAGGAAATAAAATATAAATACAAATGACCCATTTATTTCATGTAGGTAACTTATTACTTAGTAAAATGTATTATTTAACGCGTGCTCTAAAGGGTCCCTCTTTCCGCACAAAAAAAGAACGCTTCACGAGCAATTGCGTTGAAAAAGACATTTTAGTTTTCACATTTAAAATTTCCACTGAAACGCTCGCCAATGTCAAGGCGTCACAGTTAAAAAGTGTGAAATTAATCTGTGGTGTAAACCCTCAACACAGCGTCGTATACGCACAAAAAATAATCAAATCAAAATAATCCATTATTGGCAATTCCTAAGGCTTCAACTAATTATAGACAAAATAGTTTTATTGTGCGTGCGAGCGATCATTATAATAAACTACTTAAATTACATGAGGAACTTGATTTGTTCAACACAAAGTCGGTAACTTTAAGGCGACTACTGAGTTCGCCATTTTTTGCGAGTGAAATTTAATCTTGTTCTTTATTCTGTTTCTCCTTTTATTTTAGTTTTATGTGGTTTCTTTACCTCGGCGTGAATTGGTGTGTGTCCACACGTATTGTTTAATGTGTTGCTACTGGCGAGATTCTATTATTAGCTTTTAGAGATTAAGGCCGACTTGCGCCGCTTCTCGAGTGTCGCTCGGGTCGCCATTTGAATCGACTTCTGTGTGAAGTATTTTTTGCTAAATGCTGCTTGTCTGTTCGCATTCGGGAAAGTGGTGCAAGTAGGCCTAAAATTACATTGCTATAACATAAGTTTAAGCTGATGATTCTCCGTACTGAATAAATAAATAAATAAAAAGAAAATAAAATCAGAGAGTTTGTTTACTACCTATGTCACAGATCATAAAGTCATATGTCTAAAGTAGACCTATGCTTACTCGCGTGTTCTTAAAAGTGACGTCATTCAACTTAATATGGCGGACATGGGCATTTTGTTGATAATCGTAATAATTATCAATTCCGCTCTTAACAAAAAAAAAAAAATGCGTATTTAATAAATTCTTAATGCAATAATTTTAGTAATTTTCAATCTCTGAAGCGAGAGACCCAGGTTCGATTCCCAGTGCGGGCAAGTACCTTTGACTATGTTTTCTAAGTTATGTACATTTGTGAAGTTATAGTGGCAATACCACTCGCTAACGGCGAAAGAAAACATCGTGAGGAAACCTGAGCGACTGAGCTATTCGCACACCTCAGCGCTTGAAATCGCCAATCCGCGGTGGGCACGCGTGGTGATTAAGTCCATACTCTCTCTATCTCTCTGAGAGAAGGCCTGTGCCCTACAGTGGGACGTATATAGGCTGCTTATGATTATGATTGTACGAATATGTACATTATTATTAGTGTGTAAGCACCTTTACGAAAATGCTATGTAAGCTTTTTAGCTATACCACGCCAGTTGGCTACTGTCCTCTGAGAACATAACATTTTAACATTATTGTGGAATAGATCTAGTTGAAAATATCATCGGATTCGTTCTTCATGTTCTTCCGTCAACTCCAACAACAAAACAATTAACAAAATACCGTGCGGACAGTCAAACAAACAGACTCGCCCGTACAATGATGACTCACCAAAGCTTCTCCTGGTCCCAAAGCTCAGTAGTGTCACTGGTCCATGGGTTCGGCCACTCGGGCGGAGTTAGGAACGCGTCATACTCTGCGTACTGTTCGTAATAAGCGATGAATCTGCGGGAGAAAGGATTTGTTAGTTTTAAAAACCTATTTAGAGGCTAAAAATTCCACCCGTGCCGGGACTTGAACCCGCGACCTCTGGCTCACCGCGCCAGCGCTCTCCCAACTGAGCTAATGGGCAAGTGCAGGCGTCGGCGAAATTTCGAACCGCTTTACTAGCTCAGTTGGGAGCCAGCGGTCGCGGGTTCAAGCCTCTAAATAAGTATTTAAACATGTCCTCAGGGCGGATTAGTGCAACAAAAAGAATATAATTATTTTACAACCTGTTCAATGCAAGAAAAGCCAGTTCAATGCAAGAACTCACGCATTCAACTGGCTCTAAGTCCAGACACTCCTATGACTTATCACCGTGCTAAACTTCATCAAAGAACCCTTCAGCCGCTTTGGCGTGATTGAGCAAAAAAACATCTGTCCATCCAACTATCCGACGAGGACAGAAGGAAGTGGCGTGCCTTGGGGTAGACCTATGTCCAGCAGTATGTCTGTCCGGCTGATTTATTGATTGATCCATCCAAACTTTCGCATTCATAAAGTAGTATGATTGACTATGTTACTCAGAGTTCAGCAACTTGGCTGACGTGAATGTAGCGTCACCCAAGCCACTGGCATCGCTAGCTGTCTCTTGGCAGCTCCGATGCGCTCGTCCGTGGACGGGGCTTGGTATGGCTTGCTATCGGCTGGGTTATGTTACTCACAGTTCAGCAGGATCCTCAAGCCGTTGACGAGGCGTCGCTAGGTGCCTCTTCGTGGATGGGGCTCGGTAAGGCTTGCTATCGGCTGGGTTATGTTACTCACAGTCCAGCAGCATCCTCAAGCCGTTGACGAGGCGTTGCTAGGTGTCTCTTCGTGGATGGGGCTTGGTAAGGCTTGCTGTCGGCTGGGCCATGTTACTTACAGTTCAGCAACTTTGCTGACGCAGATGTTGCAACGTAGCAAGTACCATAGCAAACTCACCTTTGGCAGCTTCAATGCGCTCTTCCGTGGACGGGGCTTGGTAAGGCTTCTATCGGCTGGGTTATTTTACTCACGAGGACTCGCTAGGTGTCTCTTCGTGGACCGGGCTTGGTAAAGCTTGGAATCGGCTGGGCTATGTTACAGTTCAGCCGCTGAAGAGGCATCGCTGGTTATCTTTTTTCATGGACAGGGCTTTATATGGCTTGCTATCGGCTAGGCCATGGTACTCACAGTTCAGCAACTTTGCTGACGCGGATGTTGCGACGTTCAAGCCGCTGCCGCAGCATGGCGAGCTGTCTCTTGGCAGGTTCAATGCGCTCGTCCGTGGACCGGGCTTGGTAAAGCTTGGAATCGGCTGGGCTATGTTACAGTTCAGCCGCTGGTTATCTTTTTTCATGGACAGGGCTTTATATGGCTTGCTATCGGCTAGGCCATGGTACTCACAGTTCAGCAACTTTGCTGACGCGGATGTTGCGACGTTCAAGCCGCTGCCGCAGCATGGCGAGCTGTCTCTTGGCAGCTTCAATGCGCTCGTCCGTGGACGGGGCTTGCCGCGGCTTGGTGTCGGCTGGGCTCGGGGGGCCCTCGGGCTGGGACGTCTCGCCTGTTGGAGGCAATGGCTTGGTTAGGGCGTACCTAACTAGATTGAGGATCTGTCATTTATATTTTTTTATTTAGTGATGATGGAGAGAATTTTCCCAAAGAGGGGTTGAACAAAGAGGGGTTGAACAAAGAGGGTTTGAACAAAGAGGGGTGTTATTTACTTAAACACGATTTTTTAAAAACACCCCTAAAATAAGGTAAGATAAATTTTATTCATAAAATCATAGGTATATAGTGTACATAACAATTTATTTTTTTACATAAATTAAGTAAGAGTGGGGTGCCGGCTTTAGAATAGTACCCCCCCCATCTTTTCCCGCGGGTGCCGTAAAAACCGGCTAAGGGACATTACCAGAAGGTGGGCAGCAGCGCCTTCTGCGAAAATACGAGATACTGCGCTCGCCAACCCGCATGCCAAGCGTGGCGAGTAAGGCAAATACCCTCATGGCAATACACCAAAAAACCAGGCCCCCAGTCCCCGGCGGCTCCGCTATTCCTGGCTACGGTAGCGGCCACGGTAACGGCGGAGCAAGGGGTGCTAAGAATCTCCGGCAGAGATCTGGCTACCACCCCCAAAAACGAAAACGACTGGCCCTGGTAACACACAACATTCGCACATTGAGGACAGACGAAAAGCTAATTGAGCTGGAAGAGGAAATGGGTAGGTTACACTGGGATATCCTAGGGTTATCTGAAGTCCGTCGAGAGGGCGAGGACACGATAACCCTGAAATCCGGTAACCTGCTCTACTACCGGGAGGGCGAGCAACAGTCCCAGGGTGGTGTCGGGTTTCTCGTCCACAAGTCCCTCGTAAATAACATTTTGGCCATCAACAGTGTGTCGAGCAGGGTGGTGTACCTAATACTCAGAATATCTAAGAGATATTCGCTGAAGGTCATTCAGGTATACGCACCGACCTCGTCACACTCCGATGAGGAGGTAGAGGCGATGTATGAGGACATTAGTAGGGCCATACATACCTCGGAGACCTATTTTAATGTGGTTATGGGGGACTTCAATGCGAAGCTGGGCACAAGAAGCGAGGGTGAGATGAGAGTGGGGCAATTTGGTTATGGGCAACGGAACCCGAGAGGACAAAGGTTGGCAGACTTCCTGGAGAAAGAGGGACTCTTTATGATGAACTCTTTCTTTCAGAAGCCACCTCACAGGAAATGGACCTGGTTGAGTCCCGATGGTTCCACGAGAAACGAGATAGACTTCATCCTGACCTCCAAGAGACAAATATTCAATGACGTCTCTGTGATCAACATGGTGAAAACCGGAAGCGATCACCGAATAGTAAGAGGCACATTGAATATCAATGTCAAACTTGAGAGGTCTCGTCTCATGAAGTCCACGCTCCGACCTACTCGTGCCCATATCCAGAACCCCGAGAACTTTCAACTCGAACTGTCAAATCGCTTTGAGTGCCTGGAGAGCGCCGCATCGGTGGACGAGATCAATAACAGGTTTGTAGAAACTGTCCGTACAGTGGGCTCGAGGTTCTATAGACCCAACCGTACGAGTAGACCACAAAAGCTCTCAAGCTATACTCTCGACCTCATGGCTAAACGTCGCGCGTTGCAACTGCAGTCCTCCGAGGATGCTAAGCCATATAGGCAGCTCAATAGACATATCTCAAAGTCTATGCGGCACGATATTCGGTCCTTTAATACCGAACGTATTAAAGAGACTATAGAGCGGAACAAGGGCTCCAAAGTGTTCGCAAAAGACTTGTCTATTGGGCAAAGCCAGCTGACGAAGCTGAAGAGAGAGGACGGCAGTATAGCGTCGACCAAATCAGAGGTGCTGAGGGAGATTGAGAGTTTCTACGGACAGCTATACACCTCAGTCGCAAAACCTGTTAGCAGTTTGAACAAAGATCCGAGAGCCAAACTGACCCGACATTATACCGAAGACATCCCGGACATCAGCCTGTACGAGATTAGGATGGCCCTGAAACAGCTCAAGAATAACAAGGCACCAGGAGAGGACGGAATCACATCAGAGCTCCTGAAAGCGGGTGGAACACCAGTACTTAAAGTCCTTCAGAAGCTCTTCAATTCCGTCGTGCTCGAAGGAAAAACGCCAGAAGCATGGAACAGAAGCGTGGTGACGCTGTTCTTCAAGAAAGGGGATAACTCTCTATTGAAGAACTACCGACCCATCTCGCTTCTGAGCCATGTTTATAAGCTGTTTTCGAGGGTCCTCACGAATCGTCTCGAACGCAGGTTTGATGACTTCCAGCCTCCCGAACAAGCCGGTTTCCGAAAGGGCTTTAGTACCATAGACCACATCCACACGCTGCGGCAAATTATACAGAAGACTGAGGAGTATAATTTGCCATTCTGCTTAGCGTTTGTGGACTATGAGAAAGCCTTCGATTCGATCGAGACATGGGCAGTGCTCGAGTCTCTCCAGCGTTGCCGTATTGACTATCGGTATATCGAGGTGCTGAAGTGCTTGTACAACAGCGCCACCATGTCGGTCCGAGTACAGGAGCAGAATTCGGAGGCAATTCCATTGAGAAGAGGCGTGAGACAGGGAGACGTTATCTCTCCGAAACTGTTCACGAACGCACTGGAAGATGCCTTCAAGCTTCTGGAATGGCAGGGACGCGGCATCAATATCAATGGCGAATACATCACGCACCTTCGATTTGCCGACGATATAGTAGTCATGGCAGAAACGATGGAAGACCTCGGCATAATGCTCGACGACCTCAGTCGAGTTTCCCAACGTGTGGGACTTAAAATGAACATGGACAAAACGAAGGTCATGTCGAACGCTCGTGTTGTGCCCACCCCAATAACATTGGGGAACACGACTCTTGAAGTTGTAGACGAATACGTCTACTTAGGACAAACAGTCCAACTAGGCCGGTCCAACTTCGTGAAAGAGGTCAATCGTCGAATCCAACTCGGCTGGGCAGCTTTCGGGAAACTTAGAAAAGTCTTTTCGTCTAATATACCTCAATCGCTCAAGACAAAATTATACAACCAGTGTGTGTTACCAGTGATGACTTATGGCACTGAAACGTGGTCTCTCACTATGGGCCTCATAAGAAGGCTCAAGGTCACGCAACGAGCTATGGAAAGGGCTATGCTCGGAATTTCTCTACGAGATCGAATCAGAAATGATGAGATCCGTAGACGAACGAAAGTCGTCGACATAGCCCAGCGGATTAGTAAGTTGAAGTGGCAGTGGGCGGGGCACATAGCACGCAGAACTGATGGCCGATGGGGCCGAAAAGTTCTCGAATGGAGACCACATATCGGCAAGCGCAGCGTGGGACGACCAGCCACAAGATGGACAGATGACGTCATTCAAGTGGTAGGAAGACGCTGGATGCAGGCCGCTTCCAACCGGTCTTTTTGGAAATCCATGGAGGAGGCCTATGTCCAGCAGTGGACTTCTTGTGGCTGAATGATGATGATGAAGTAAGAGTAGAAACTTTGCCTAAACTGCGAATAAACCAGTACTTTAGGCTGTGTATGTGACGGCTTAAATCCTACTAATATTATAAATGTGAAAGTTTGTGAAGATGTTTGGCTGTTTGTTACTCAATCACGCAATAACGGCTGAACGGATTTACATGAAACTTGGCTATATACAAGTAATATGATGTTTGTTCGTGAGATCCGATAGGAACCATATTCGCGAACGCAATGGCCTCTCGTCGCTAGCGTGCGACGTGAAACCATTTTCAAACCCCCCTTGGGTTTCCTCAGGGTGTATTTCCATGTCGTTGACGTCCTTGCCTGGTTACTATAGCTTTATTTGCATCTGCATACACATATAGGGAAGAGCGGGTGATCGTGCTCTTCCACTATAAAGGGAAATTTCCCGCCAGGCAGATCGTATGCCTGGGGACGGCCGGTCCGACTGATGTTCGTCGGACGTTATATTTATGGTATGTCATGTGAAACATTTTGCTTGCGCGATGTAGGAATGTTGGAGTTTATAGTGCGCGTGCAGAGTTGACATGTGCTCGCCACACACACATATAGAACAATTAAAATGCCATTAAGTACATCATCATCAGCCATTTGACGTCCACTGCAGGACATAGGCCTCCCCCATGGTTTTCATAACCATGAGGGGTTTTGCCGTAATCGCCACGCTCGGCAGGCGGGTTGGCGATCGCAGTATGCGGCTGGAATCTCAGGAAGACGCTGCTGCACGTCTCCTGATAATTTATTTCCTTAGGAGTGTTTTATAGGAATCTTGGTTTTATAATAAATCATGGTTTTGTAAGAAGTGTTATTTTGGCTTTTAAAGTTATTAGTGGCTATCACGGAATCATATCATATAGGCTTTGATGTATTAAGTTTAAGATGATTTGAGAAAAGATGGTCAGAGTGGAGTTTTTTTCCCCGCTGCCTTTTTCTCCACTACAAATACGGCCCGAAGGCAGCGGCTAACATAGTAACATAGTACATTGACATTCAGCAAACAGAATGTAAATTCTTTACGTTGAAATAAATTATTGATGAATTGAATCGCTCGTAGCCCCGGCTGCCTGAGTGATCTTAAACGATCACGAAGGTTAAGCAACACAGGGCGCGTTCAGTGCATGGATGGGTCGCCGTCTATGCCTAACGCTAGTGGCATTTTTCCGAGCGGTTCCGTGCTTCGCAAGGCACGTTAAGCTGTTGGTGCCGGCTGCCGTCGATAGATGGCAGTCGTTGAGCCAAGTCAGAGGCCTTAGGGCGGCTTGACAACTTCTGACAGTAGACGAGCCACTAGTCTACAAGCATCCACCAATCCGGACTTGGCCTCCGTGGTGGAGTATGGCCTGTACCTTCCTTAGGGAAGAGACCCGTGCCCCTCGGTGGGGACATAATGGGTTGATGATGAAATTATTGATTTCTGATTTCTGATAAGTAGCAATGCATACTTTAAATGCTAAAAAAAGGAAACAAAAAATAAGATATTGACTGTCTATGGTTATTATCTGAATTAAGCTAAGCTCAAATACCTGTACGCCGAAATGGCAAAACACGGAGACCCTTATTTTTACTAACATCTGCCTGTATGTAATACTCGTATTTGAAGCAAATAAAAGCGGTGGTAGCCTAGTGGGTAGAACATTGGACTCGGAAACGGGAGACCCAGGTTCGATTCCCAGTCAGGGCATGTACCTATGACTTTTCTTTCTAAGTTATGTACATTTGTGAAATTATAGTAGCAATACCACTCGCTAACTGTGAAGGAAAACATCGTGAGGAAACCTGGGTGTCTGAGCTACTCACATGCCTCAACGCTTGAAATCGCCAATCCGCGGTGGGCACGCGCGGTGATTAAGCCCATACTCTCTCTCTCTCTCTGAGAGAAGGCCTGTGCCCTACAGTGGGACGTATATAGGCTGCTTATGAACAAATAAATTCAATTGAATTGAATCAAATAACTAAAAAAAAAAAACAAGTTCACCGTTCTCCTTGACTGTGGTCTCAGCGTTTTTCTTCTGAATCTCCTCCTCGCTCTCTTGTGGATTCGTTATTGTGACTATCGGGTTGTTCTGTAACAAAAGGTAACCTAGTTTATTTGCAGACCATTAAGCCCTTTCTTTACCTTTGATTTAATTGAATTAATGTAAAATGTTCACTCCTTAAAAAGTAAAAAACAATGAGCGCTCCATTTAAAAGGCTCTTTAAAAATAATGGAAATCAGTCAGTCAGTGTGTTTGTGCGTGAGTGAGCAAGTGAGTGAATGAGTTAGCGAGAGAGTGAGTGAGTAAGTGAGTGTGTCTGTCCAATGAAAACTATACGTAATAATAATAATAATAACTTCCACACAACACAATCCCTTGACCTGGTCCCAAACTAGGACACCCTGTGCCATGGTAACCAGGCAAGGACATGACAAACATGGAAATACACCCATACTGAGGCCATTTGCACAAATGTACGGCGGCCCCTAGTGGGAATCGAACCCACGACCTCTATCTTGGTAATAAGCGCTTCAACGGCTAATCCAATGAGGCAGTCAATAAACATCTTGATAATATTTTGTTGTGTGAATTGGGTATTTGACAAAATATCAAATGAGTTACTTTTAAAATGGATTTTTTTATGAAAATACTCGCTTATGACGTCACATTTCAGAGCACTCTTTTTATGTATAACCTATTTAAAAATTGTAATAACTAGTAATTGACTAAAAGAGATACATTTTCCGAGATATTTTGTAATTTTTGTTTCAATCGAGCATATGAAATAATTTATTGTTCATCATCATCAACCCATTATGTCCCCACCGAGGGGCACGGGTCTCTTCCCTGAGGAAGGTATAGGCCATACTCCACCACGGGGGCCGAGTCCGGATTGGAATTTATTGTTGATCGTGTCAAATACCGTATGCCGTATTACCTCATCCGGTTCTCCTAGCCCGCGTTTATGCTTTCGAAGGTTTAACTCCGTTGAGCAAGTGAGTGAGTGAGTTAGCGAATGTGTGAGTGAGTGAGTTAGCGAATGTGTGAGTGAGTTAGTGTGTGGATGCGCGCTATGCAAACGACAACACCTTAATAATGTTCTGGCGGCAGGAGGACAATGGACAAGATTAACAGGGGACTGACGAGGTTGCCGTGACTGTGAAGAGGCCTATGCTCAACACTGGGCCTCTTTCATGGGCTGTATAGATAGATAGATAGATGTGGGGTTCAGGCATTGCCTCATCCGCTTCTCCTTAAGAAGGTTTATCCACGACAGCTTTTAAAGGCTCAACTCCGTTACGTGAGTGAGTGAGTGAGTGAGTTAGTGGAGACAGAGAGTGAGTGAGTGAATAACTCAGTGATAATACCTTGGTAATATTCTGCTGTGTGAGTTCCAGGCATTGCCTCATCCGTTTCTCCTTGAACGCGTTTCTTCGCGACAGCATTCGAGAGTAAAACTCACTCACCGTTGAGGGAAGGAGTGAGTGAGTGATTGACTTAGTGGAGGCAGTGAGTGAGTGAGTGAGTAACTCAGTTATTGACAATCCTTTGATAATATTCTGCTGTGTGAGTTCCAGGCATGGCCTCATCCGTTTCTCTTTGAGCAAGTTTATCCGCGACAGTTTTAGAAGCTTCATGTTCGTTGAGTGAGCGAGTGATTTCTTGGGCGAGTGAGTGAGTGATTGAATAACAATACCTTGATAATATTCTGCTGTGTGAGTTCTTGACCTTGCTTCTTCCGTTTCTCTTTGAGCGCGTTAATCCGCGACAGCTTCCGCGGATCCAGCTCCGTTGTGTTCACACAGCCGGGCTGTCGAATACAGATTATGTTAATCATCATCATCCAGCCACAAGAAGCCCACTGCTGGACATAGGCCTCTTCCAGCCATGTAAAAGTAGCTGATAATGATGATGATGATGACACGATTCTTAGATCTAATTGTCGCCAAATTGCAACGAAAATTTGTAGACGGCTCTTTAACTGCTATTCAACTATTTATTCCACAAATTCTATTTAATACCCCTCTATATTATATTTTCAGTATTGACATCACTGGTCAGCCTCACGGTGTTTGGCAAATCCTTTCACTACTGAGGCGAACATTGTTTGCCATCGATACGGCAATAAGACCTGTCACAAAACATCCTCACCATAGGTCGGTGGACGTCCCAGAACGCTCGCTCCTGACTGTCCAGAACTTTCCTCTCCAGCTTATCGCGTTTTTTGTCCACCTGCAACGGAATCATCCTCAGCATCAGACACGTCACAAAAACGTAACAATAATAACGCTCACTTTCTTACTTTAGTTTACGGCGTTACTCTTGAGACTGTTAGGATACGACCCTTTGGAGTTGCGTTACCCGACAGTGATGACTTGTAGGGTCAGAAAAACAATCAGATGAATAATATTAATCAGTTAATATTTTTTTTTGCAATTATCAAGATGACTGAAATAGAAAATAAAGATAGTAAGTAGAGTACATAATGAGAATAACAATAAAGCTATCTTCTAAGTCTTCTACTCCACTCATAGCCACTCCACTCGTAGGAAGTACCTAAAAAGACGTCGAGGGAATTAGAAAACTATAGAACATTCTAGAATATCTCCTGGAAGTACCCAGAATCACATCGAACATATCTAAAAGACTTTCGAACAATCCAGAATGTCTTTATATCTGTCTGAAACAGAGCTCTGTCTCTTTCTAGCACCTATCACCTATTTCTTATTCTGGAAGGTTCTCTTGTCTCTACACACATAAGTACCTATCACGTAATCTATCTGCACCTAGCATCTAGATTATTCTACACAGTTCGACTACACTCTCGCCGTCCGTAACAAATATAATTCAAAAAGAACTACTTCCGACGATTCGTCACTCACGTGTCACGCGCTTTCCGATAGCGTTGCTGACGGTCCTGACAGACGTCAGTTGACGTCATATGCCGGTCCACTCCAAAAGGTCATATCCTAACAGCATTTGATAATACTGTAGGCCTCAAGTGGCATAAGTGCTACTCACGACTCGTCATTCAGCCTCAGCAAGAATATAAGCCGAGGTTCCGTGGAGAGCGAATCTAAGAGTTATTATACTCTAGGTTTAACGGGGATTTATGCGGGCAAGAATCTAAGAATGCCCCGCATCTTCATTTAGGCCTAAGTCTGAAGCTACTAACCTTACTCCAGGCCTCAAGTGGCATAAGTGCGACTCGCAACTCGTCTTTCGGCCTCAGCAAGGACGAAAGCCGAGGTTCCGAGGTAAGCGAATATACGAATCTCTACGAAAGAGTGTATAGTCCGCACAGATCTTTTTGGCGGTAGCGTGAGCATAGTCACAGATCGTTTGCGTATCGCTGACTGTCTTGACAGTGTATGTGTAAGTAATTAACGCAGTAATTATTCAATTAATTGACGCAGTAGTAATTAATCAATTACTGAAGTAGTCAATTACTCAGACATACACTGCGAAGACAGTAAGCGTTGTG
The DNA here is from genome assembly GCA_963969515.1 of Yponomeuta evonymella. Classification (NCBI taxonomy): domain Eukaryota; kingdom Metazoa; phylum Arthropoda; class Insecta; order Lepidoptera; family Yponomeutidae; genus Yponomeuta; species Yponomeuta evonymella. The sequence goes on from OZ018372.1 coordinate 4,642,171, forward strand.
TAAACGATCTGTGACTATGTTCACGTTACCGCCAAAAAGATCTGTGGCCTAATTACGCTCACCAAATCCTGAGCGATTCCAATCGTCTGACTGTCAAATTCCAAGTACTAATTTGACAGTTAGACGATTGGAATCGCTCAGAATTTGGTGAGCGTAATATAGGGGCTGTAAGGACTATAGTCTTATTTGGATATCTGTAGGTTACACTCTACGAATCCTAGCTGTTCCCGGGCTAGGCCTAATCCAGAACCCACTAACCTTGCTCTGAGCCTCGGCCTGCATAAAGATGAACTCCCACTTGCGGCTGAACATCTTCTGGAGGCGCGCGAGCGACTCGGCCTCGTAATCCGCCAGTTCCAGCCGCGCCTTATTCTGCATCGTGCGCTTGCACAGATACACCGCTGAGGAAATTAGCTAAGGTGAATGTACAGTCACCGTGAACAGTTTTTTTTTTTTTTATTTAATCAGTTTACATGCACGATTTCCGTGTGGCGCCGGATTTAGAATAGCGTCACTCCATTTCCTTCCGTGGATGCGGTAGAAAGATAGATAGATAGATAGATAATATGTTTATTTACGAACACAATACTAAAAACATGTATACAAAAAAAAAGGACAACGGATTAACAACAATGAAGCAAAATTCGAACAATAGGAAAACAAATTAAATAAAAACAACATGCGTCAAAATAAAAAAATAAACCAATATTAACAAACATGCATAAGAGCAGCCATTGGTTTTAAGTATTGAGTTCCTAAAGCGACTAAGGAAATCGATTACCAGGAGACGGGCGGCAGCGTCTTTTTGAGATTCCAACCGCACACTGCGATCGCCAACCCGCCTGCCGAGCGTGCCGATTATGGCGAAACCCCTCATGGTTATGAAAACCACGAAGGGGGCCTATGCCCTGCAGTGGGCGTCAAATGGCTGATGATGATGATGACATGCACGATTCTTACATTTAATTGCCAAATCGCACCGAAGATCGGGCTCAGCGGCGTGTCTTGGGTGATGCCTATGTCCAACAGTGGACTGACACCGGCTGATTATGATGATGAGTCATCATCACCAAGACACGCCGCCGAGCCCGATCTTCGGCTCTTCCTTTCCAGTCACTGCCCACCGCTTTGCGAATGTCGTCGCTCCGCATGGTCACCGGGCGTCCTACCGTACGTTTTTTTAATTCTCAGCCGTAGGTTACGACGCAATGGCGCCGTATTTTTTTGTAAACTACACTGTTTCTGTTGCTTTCCTTGTCTTATTATAACATACGGTTGTGTAAGTTTCTGTCTCATATTCGTTGTGTGTGTTTTTGGTATAGCAAATAAACCTGTTATCTATCTATCTACCTTCCTTTCCTGGTTACCATAGCACAGGGTATCCTAGTTTGGAGACTAAGTTTGGAGTTTTTTTGTCCGTTTTTTCTCCAGATGAAACGGACACCTAGTTTTTCTTGTAACGTTCAATAAGTCACAGTTTCTGTGTTACTTTGAATAACATTTTTTTGACTTTGAGTTTGGGTCCCGGACGAGTGATTGCAATGTATGAAAGTTGTTATTAGTAATTATTTACCATAATCGGTGTTTTCCGGCTCCCATTGGTTCGATGGCCAGAAGTAGGGCGTTTGGAATCTGCAATGTATAGGAGGAAACTATTAAAAAAATGTGCTAGAATAGAATGTCACTATAGTCGGTCTGGGGCACTAGAATGTCACTAGCTAGAGTCATCCTACGAGGCTAGAATGTCACTAGAGCCAGCCCGCCGCGCTAGAATGTCACTAGAGTCGGCCTGCGGCACTAGAATGTCACTATAGTCAGTCTGCGGCACAAGAATGTCACTAGAGTCATCCTACGGCGCTAAAATGTCACTAGAGCCAGTTCGCCGCGCTAGAATGTCACTAGTCGGCCTGCGGCGCTAGAATGTCACTAGAGTCATCCTACGGCGCTAAAATGTCACTAGAGCCAGTTCGCCGCGCTAGAATGTCACTAGAGTCATCCTAGAGCGCTAGAATGTCACTAGAGCCAGCCCGCCGCGCTAGAATGTCACTAGAGTCGGCCTGCGGCACAAGAATGCCACTAGAGTCGGCCTGCGGCACAAGAATGCCACTAGAGTCAGTCTGCGGCACAAGAATGCCACTAGAGTCATCCTACGGCGCTAGAATGTCACTAGAGTCATCCTACGGCGCTAGAATGTCACTAGACCCAGCCCGCCGCGCTAGAATGTCACTAGAGTCGGCCTGCGGCACAAGAATGCCACTAGAGTCATCCTACAGCGCTAGAATGTCACTAGAGTCGGCCTGCGGCACAAGAATGCCACTAGAGTCATCCTACGGCGCTAGAATGTCACTAGAGTCGGCCTGCGGCACTATAGTCACTACAGCAAGAGAGAGAGTCATATCAAGTCTTGACGCGTTCGTTGTACGGATTTGCAAGGTGTATGAAAACCATCAATGAAATAAACCAGCCCCCACCTGTAATAGGTGTTATCGTTCTTCACAGTCAGACAATGGTCATCGATGGGGAAGAGGTACCCGTGGGCGGCTAACAGATGTGCCAGGTGGAGCGCCTCCCACGTCTCCTCAAGGTTCAGGTGCCGCATGAGCCACGCAACCAGGTCCGTGCCAGTGAACACCTGGGGACAGTGAACAACCATAACATAGAGTCGAAGCGGTGGTAGCCTAGTGGGTAGAGCATTGGACTCGGAAGCGAGAGACCCAGGTTCGATCCCCAGTGCGGGCATGTACCTATGTCTTTGTTTTCTAAGTTACGTACATATTGTGAAGTTATAGTAGCAATACCACTCGCTAACGGTGAAGGAAAACATCGTGAGGAAACCTGAGTGTCTGAGCTATTCACATACCTCAGCGCTTGAAATCGCCAATCCGCGGTGGGCGCGCGTGGTGAATAAGCCCATACTCTTTCGGGGATAAGGCCTGTGCCCTACAGCGGGACGTATACAGACTGCTTATGCTTATGATAACATAAAGGCATGCCTGTATCCAGGAGGGGTAGGCAAAGGCCTGGGTTAGTCATGTGCCAGCTTGCCTCGATGCTGAAAATCTCTTGCGCTTCATAAACATTCGTTAGTAGTATTATATTATTCTTTACTTAAATAATTTCCGTTTAAGACAAACATTATCACATCCAAGTGTGGAAGAGCGGAGCTTCCTGATGCAGGTATTTCCATAAATAAAAGGAAGTTTTTGCCCGAGTATGTTGCTGTAAACATTTCGTAAAGTAAATAAACGATTTTTATTTTTTATTTATTTATTATTTTTACGTGACGTTACGAAAAATCAAAATGGCGGACGTCAGCTGTTATATTGTTAGTAAAAAGCTTCGGCTCGCTCGCCCACAACCGTATAATGAGATTTAGCGCATAGCTCGGAGAACTGATGGCCGTTGGGGCGAAAAATGTTCTGACCTGGCGACCGCGGACCGGACGACGCAGCGTGGGCAGGCCCCCCACCGGATGGTCTGACGACCTGGTTACGGCGGCGAGGAGTCGCTGGATGCGGGCGGCATAACACCGCGAAGCTTGGAAAACCATGAGAGAGGCCTATGTCTTGCAGTGGGCGTCAAACGGCTGATGATGATGATGATGATGATAATACGTATTATCAGATTTTGGCATTCTTAGAGCTGCTTTCTGAACTCAAGACCTCCTTTCCAATCCTTAGGGAAGCCATTACTACACAAAAATACATTGGTTGAACCAATGTGGAATTTGTATTGTTTAATGACTCGCCGTGCTCAGACATAGTAATATACTAAGTAAGAGGCAATTTATTTTTCACACCTACTCTTCAGAAAAGATCCCTTGATTCCCTCAAATGAGGGATCAAAGTTGTACTTTTCTTCCCTGATATTCTAGTTTTTTTTTTTATTGCCCTCAGCATGATCCGTGTGCAGATTTTCACAAAATGTAATTCCAATTCGATTTTCATTTTGTTGCAATCGATCATAAACTTGTTTCGATATCTTAATTGTGTTTGATTTAAATTTTCCTTATAGCAGGTGTGAAAAGCAGTATGTGTCACTCGGTAGCAAAATTATTTCCGTCTTGGGCGTAAACACTTGAATCCCTCGCTACGCTCAAGATTCTACTTTAGAATCCCGAGCGTAGCGAGTCATCAGATAATATCATTTTGCTCCCTTGAGACACAATCTACTATAAATTGTCACAGAAACACAAAGTAAACACAAATGTGGAGTTTCTTTGTTAGCTTCTTCTCCACATACATAATCCATTAATTGTAAATTTAACAGCTTTGACGTTCATTAAGTAAACAGTCCGTGTGGCGCCGGATTAAGACTAGCGTCACGCCATTTCCTTCCGTGGATGTCGTAGAAGGCGGCTAAGGAAATACATTACCAGGAGACGGGCAGCAGCGTCTTCCTGAGATCCCAACCGCATACTGCGATCGCCAACCCGCCTGCCAAGCGTGGTGATTATGGCACAACCCTTCTTGGTTAGAAAAACATAAGGGAGACCTATGTCCTTCGGTGGGCGTCAAATGGCCGATGATGATGATGATGATGATGATGATGATGATGATGATGATGATGATGATGAAGTAAACATTAGTTTGAGTTGTAAACACGGGCCAAAGCCCACTCACCGAAGGTATCTTGGTCATGAAGCTCTTGACGGTGCGTACCGGAACACCCGTGGTCTCGTCTTGCATCTTCTCTATTATCGCCTCCATCTGGGAAGGAGAAGGGAGATGTTTAACACTGAGAGAACTTTTTTAAGGTAAAATTGCCTGACATACCTATTTCTAAAACCTATCGGGAATTATAGAACTTGCATGAAAATCCCTGATATTTCTACAAATAATATGAATCTGAGAAATGATGAAAATTTGTGCAGTGGATGCAAACCAACGAACCCTCGGGTAATACTGAGCATGAGGCCTTTTTAGGGTTCCGTATCGCAAAAGAAAAAACGGTCCGTCTGTCTGTCAAGACCCTTTATCTCGGGAACGCGGGGAGGTATCGAGTTGAAATTAAAATCGTATACTCATGTCTACAGTCCCTTGAATCTGTAAAAAAATCTAACTTCTAAGTCAACGTAAAAAAAGGTACGGCCGTTTATGCCGCAAAAAAAAAAACGTATATTTCGACACTCAAGGGAATCAAAATTCCTAGGGTACTTTCCGTTTACAAACTTCTCTGTGTTACGTACAAGAGGCTCGAAATTTCATCGATGCTTGCACTTGCCCATTGGCTTAGTTGGGAGAGCGCTGGCACGGTGAGCCAGAGGTCGCGGGTTCAAGCCCTGCATGGGTGGAATTTTTAGCCTCTGAATAGGTTTTTGGAATTGTCCTCAGCACTGGTTGGTGCAACAAAAAGAATATAATATATACCACTGTGACTTTAACAGATTAATCGCTTTTTTCTTATGCAGCCTATATACGTCCCACTGCAGAGATAGAGTACGGGCTTAATCACCACACGTGCCCACCGCGGATTGGCAATTTCAATCGGTCAAGTGTGAACACCTCAGACCCTCGGGTTTCCTCACGATATTTTCCTTCCCAGTTAGCGAGAGTTATTGCTTCTGTAACCTCACAAATGTACGCAACTTAGATTGGTACATGCCGGAATTAGAACCCACGAACTCCCGAATCAGGCGCCGCCGACAATCGCTATTAGACTCGTTAAATGTATAACTAAAGAGTTATTCAACCCCTTTTTTACACTAACAGTGCTATAGCAATGTTACCTTCTTGTAGATCAGGTAGTTGGGCGATTCCTCCGGCGACGGTATGGTGGAGACCAGCGCCTGCGCAGTAGGCGGGAGGCTCGCTATCGCAGTCTCTTTCTTCTCCTTCTCCTTGTCCTTGTCTTCCTTAGCGCATTTCGAGTTATCTCTGAGGGACGGAAACGAAACGCAGAAGTGAGATCGATTGGACAGGAGACGTTAATATTGCACACCTGATTTTTACACGACTTTCCTTAATATCTCTATAAATCTTACAAAGCGAACAGTCAAGTTACTCTAGTAATAAAATTAAAATTCATTAAGTTTTTTTTTATTGAGTTCTAAGCACTTTATTTTATTATTATTAACATAACATAAGCAGCCTATATATGTCCCATTGTAGGGCACATTATTATTATTTATTATTATTTTTATCATGATCATCATCAGCCATTCGACGCCCACTGAAGGACATAGGCCTTTTTTATGGTTTTCCGAGCTTCCCACCCATTTTATGTAAAGATAATATTATCGAAATAATGATATAGCTCGATGAATTGCTCAGTTGAAGTTGCAGTGGGCGGGGCACATAGCTCGGAGAACTGATCGCTGTTGGGGCGGAAAAGTTCTGAGGTGGCGACCGCGGACCGGACGACGCAGCGTGGGCGGGCCCCCCGTCAGATGGTCTGACGACCTGGTTACGGTGGCGGGGAGTCGCTGGATGCACTACATCGGTATGCATGGAAAACCATGAGGGAGGCCTATGTCCTGCAGTGGGCGTCAAATGGCTGCTGCTGCTGATGATGATGATGATGATGATGATGATGATACATATTATCCAATTTTGTCATTCCTAGAGGTGCTTTCTGAACTCAAGACATAGGCGGAATCCTTAGGAAAGCCATTACTACAAAAAAAATACATTTGTTGAACCAATGTGGAATTTGTATTTTTTAATGAATCGCGATGCTCATACATACATAGCAATATATTAAAAAGAAAGAGGACATTTATTTAAATTGTCACAGAAACACAAAGTAAACACGAAGATACACAAACAAAATACACGAACGTCAACAAAACAAAAACAAAACAATCGTGAAGGGAACATGTGAGGCATATAGAGTCGAAGGCAGCCGGGTACTCTACAGTAATGACTGACCAGTAAATGGGTCTAACTGCGATTACTTATTAGGTAAACGTCGGGAATCAAAGGTAATTAAATTTAGCCTAGTAAATAATCGCGGTTAGACCCGTTTCATCATCAGCCACCCGACGCCCACTGCAGGACACAGGCCTCCTCAGTGGTTTAACCATAACCGCCGTTTTTCCATTTTCCAATTTTCCATTTTCCAACCATTTTCGCCGCCACCCACCCCACCCCCGCCACCCCACCGACCCTTTGCGGTTACCCTTGGCTCGAGCACTTTGCGGCGAGCCCCATTTCGGGAAAACGCTTGTATCTCTGGAGGTAGGAGACCTAGGGGGTTGCGGTTTTGACCAGGGGACGCGGCTCCCGGTAGGCCACAATTCTGCGTACCCGGTTGGGGTCTCACCCGGAACCGGACTGGGAAAAACCGGAAAAACCGGTTTTTCGTCTAATAAATTATACTACGACCTCTATACACCTCCACACGGGCCACCTTCCAACAAGTGCAGTACCTCGTTGTAAGCGCCGCAGTACCAGCCCCCGTGTGTGGGGGTTTAACTTGGTCCCGACCGGGCCCAAGCGTCTTAAAAAATTGAATAACATTTGAAAAAGGTCAAATTTATTAGAAATTGGACGTTGCCGGAAATTACACTTTACTTCCTTCATTTATTTTGATTTTAATTTCTGCCTTTGCACTAGTTTTAAGTTTTACCTTGACATCGCCATATTGCACTAGTTTTAAGTTTTACCTTGACATCGCCATATTGCACTAGTTTTAAGTTTTATCTATTGACACCGTTACTGCCCTTGCACTAGTATTAAGATTTATATTGCCCTATTGCACTAGTTTTTAAGTTTTATTGACTGACATTGTCTATTCGGCTATCACCCGCAAGTTTTAAATTTTTTCTCACCATAATTTCCTTCCCTGCCCGGCCCTAAGGGGGTTTTATACTAATCAGTCCCTATCAAAAAAAAAAAAACACGAACATGGACACGAGGCCGCGCAAGACTTCTACCGCGACGGAGGCCAGGAGCCGACCGCCTGCCGGGGGTGCGCTATTGCGAGTACCCACCAAGGGGCTCCGCGGGACCCCGCCAAACAAGGCTGTTTCTTCCAAAAAGGCCCCCACTTTGGGGGCCGGGCCCGCGGGGCCCGTTTCCACCAACGCCGCGCCACCATCCGCATCGCCCCCGGAAGTTAGGGCTGATCCGGGGGCCGAGGCCGCCTCCCCTGGCGGCGTCTCTCCGGCCCCCCGTTCGCCGCAGACGGGGGGGCCATCCTTGGGGGGGTCAGGGACCGGAGCACTGGCCAATCTCCCGAGGATGGCCAATGACGTCATGCTGGCGGCGAAGGGGAGGTTGGAATCCTCGGGTAACTTGAAAAGGGAGACCAGGGAGTTTGTCGTGGACGCGCTCAGCGAGCTATACCAGATGGTGCTCAGGCTGGGCGAGTCCAGGCAGACTCTCTGCCTGAGGATTGAGGCCGCCAGGGCGGGATACGCCGAGGACTTGGCCCGGCGGGAGGAGGCCCACGCGGCCAGCCTGGAAAAGCTGGCCGCGGGGTCGGTGCTTCCCGCAATAGCAAGGGATCTGGGGGACATCAAGAAGGATGTCCAAGCAGCACGGGACCTGATCTCGTTCGACGTGTTGGGGGAGCTGCGGGACAAGGAGGCTGCACCGACTCCGGCGGCGCTTCGGGCCCTTACCAAGGGAATGGAGGCGCTGGCGGAGCGGTGCGAAAGCACAAAGAAGGAGACAGGCGGCGTGGCGGGGAGCGTTAATTTAAAACCCGACGCGGAGTGGGCGGAGGAGGTGAGGGGGGAGTTCCGTGGGCTTCGCGAGCGGCTTGACAGGCAGCAGCCTGTGCCGCTCGCGGGGCCCGTTCGGACCCCAGCCCCGGGCCCTCCCCGCCCTAACGACTGCCCCGCCACAGCCGCAGTCCCGCGGTTGCCTCAGCGAGATCGGGTCCCATTCCGGTCATACGCTCAGGTAGCTTCCTCGCCGCGCCACTCCGTGGTGGTGGCGTCGACCGACCCCAACAAGACCGCTGAGGCTACTATTGCCGAGATTAAGGGGAAGGTCGACGTCATCGCCCTTGGGATCGGGGTCAGCGCGGTGAGGAAGCTGCGCAATAGCAAAGTGCTGCTCTCCTGTGACACCGGCGAGGGCAGGGAGGTCTTTAAAAAGAAGCTGTCGGGGGCCGGTGGCCTCTTTACAGTCACCGAGCCCGCCGACAAGCGACCCCTAATTCGCCTCGTCGGTGTCGCGAGAGACGTCCCTGACGAGCAGGTGATGGCCGCCATCGAATCCCAGAACAGGGACTTGATGGCGGGCGTCGCCTTCACCAGGGACGATGCCCGGGTCCTTAGGCGCACCAACGGCAGGAATGGTGCGCATTGCAACGTCATCATTGAGGTGACCCCCGACATCTGGCGGCGCATGGAGGGGGCGCGGATCAGGCTGGGGTACCAGGTCGTGCTGGCGGTGGACCAGTCCCCACTGGTGCAGTGCTACCGCTGCATGGGCTACGGGCATACGGCACGCGTTTGCCGTGCCGATGCCAGGTGTGGCCGGTGCAGCGGGGAGCACCAAACCAGGGACTGTCCCCCGTCGGCGCGAGCTGGAGACCCGCGCTGCTGTCACTGCACCAAGGTGTCAGGGGCAGACTCCGCGCACCCTGCATTCGCCGCGGATTGTCCCGAGCGTCTTCGCTGGGACAGCATAGCGCGACAGGCAATTAAATACTGCTGATACGGGCACCTTGGCACCCTTACAGTCTCGGGGTGCACTGGGTGCTGGGGTGGCCGACAGTGGCCGGAATCCCGCGGGAGGACCTCCTGGGGCGCGGCGGGGCGCGATCCGGTTGATGCAAATCAACATTGGTCGTTGCCGCGCCGCGTTCCACGAGGCGATCCAAGTGGCCATCGAGGGTGGCTACTCGGCCGTACTGATCCAGGAACCTTACACTGGATCGGCGGGCCGAGTGGACACCCGGTATACTTGTATACAGAAGATGGCCACTAGGGACAAACCGGTCAAGTCGGCTATCCTAGTACTCGACCCGGCCCTCTCTGTCGTCCAGGACGCCGCCACAGTCACGGAGAACGTCGTGGCGGTGGTGGTGGAGTGGGACCGGCAGAAGATCGGCCTGGTCTCGGTGTACCTCGAGGGAGACCGCGACCTTAGCCCCTACCTTCGTGACATCCAGGCCTTCATGGACCGCATGGGCACCAGGGCGGTCCTTCTCGGCGGGGATATTAACGCCAAAAGCCTTTGGTGGGGCTGCGAGCGCGAGGACCAGAGGGGAACTCTGTTCTCCGAGTTCGCAGCCCAGGTGGATCTGCAGGTTCTCAACGAGGGAGGAGCGCCGACGTTCTATATCTGGCGGGGGGACAAATTGTTTACAAGCATCGTAGATGTAACCCTCGCCACGTCGGCGCTCTTCCATCGAGTGAGGGGCTGGATGGTCCGTCCGGATCTCATCCCCTCCGCTCCCGACCATCGGGCGATAACGTTCGAGGTGGGGGTGGGGCCCGAGACGGAGCCGGACAGAGCCTGCGGATCCACCAGGCGTTACCACGCCGGGAAGGCCGACTGGGATACTTTTCGGGCCTCGTTCATCGGCCGTCTGGGAGACTGGACGGTCGAGGAAATCGAGGCTATCGAGACGCCCGGCGGTCTTGAGGAGGCCATTGGTAGGTACACCGCGGCGATTCACGGTGCGTGCGGGGATTCGATCCCTCTTCTGGCTCCGCCAAAGGCGCCCAAACGGGTGGTTTGGTGGAGCCATGAGCTGCAGCTCAAGAAGCGCAAGCTCATTACGTTGAGGGGTCGAATCCGGCACGCCAGCAGCCGCCGAAGGGACGGGGTGGTCGCGGAGTATTTGGTGGCCAAGGAGGACTACAAGGCCGCCATTGAGGCGGCCAAGACCGCCAGCTGGGTGGAATTCTGCACTAAGCAGGAGCATGAGAGCGTGTGGGACGGCATCTACAGGGTGCTAAGATGCGCCGCTCGTAGGAGGGAAGATACCCTCCTCAGCGGCGCGGATGGACGCGCCCTGGATGCCGTCGGTTCCACCGCCCTCATAGCGGATACATTCTTCCCAGCTGACGATCTCCAGTCCGAGTCGGATACTCATGCCCGTGTCAGGCAGGCAGTCGCCCGCATGGAGGATGAAGCCAGGTCCAAGCCGCGGGAGTTTATTCCCTTCTCCCAGCACGAGCTCTCGGGCGTCTTGAAGGGCATCCACCCTAAAAAGGCGCCCGGGGGGGACGGCCTCACGGCCGACATCTGCAGTGCGGCCATCAGGGCGAGAAATGATGTATTTGTCGCCCTGATGAACGCCTGCCTCTCTCTGGGATACTTCCCCAAAGACTGGAAGGCTGCGGTAGTCAAAATCCTGCCCAAGCCCAGCAGAGATGACTACTCGCAGCCTAAGTCATACAGGCCGATCGGGCTCCTGTCCGTCCTGGGGAAGATCCTAGAGAAGATGATGGCCGGGAGGCTTCTCTGGCAGCTCGGGGTGGGCGGAGGACTGAGCCCGCGCCAATATGGTTTCATGCCGCAGCGCAGCACGGAGGACGCTTTGTATGATGCTGTAGAGCTCATAAGAGATCACGTCGGGCAGAAACGCATTGTCGGAGTCGTCTCCCTCGACATCGAGGGGGCCTTCGACAATGCGTGGTGGCCCGGAATAAAACACCAGATCCTGGCCACCGGATGCGACCAGTCTGTCTACCAACTTCTGTGCAGCTACCTGAGCGAAAGACAGGTCACAGTCAGGTACGCGGGGGCACAAGTAGACAGACCTACTTCGAAAGGTTGCATCCAAGGCTCGACGTGCGGTCCCCTGCTGTGGAACCTGTTACTCGACCCTTTGCTCCGGCGCGGTGGGGACCTTCGGGCTCACCTGCAGGCGTTCGCGGACGATATTTTGATTATCGCCGCGGCGCAGACTGTGGGTGAGCTCGAGGACATCCTCAATGCCGCGCTGGACGCCGTGTCCGAGTGGGGAGAGGGGGCTAAGATGAGGTTCGCCGCTCGAAAGACCCAAGCCATGGTGGTCACCAGGAAGCGCGATGTTAACCCACCCAAGCTGAAGCTTGGGGGGGAGGACATCGCGTTCTCGGACGAGATCACTGTGTTGGGTCTGACGATCGACAAGAACCTCAATTTTCTTAGCCACCTCAACAGGGTCTGCGGCAAAGCTATGGCTAGGTTCCAGATGGTGTCTAGGGCGGCCAGGGCGACATGGGGCTTAAATGCCGATATCGTCCGGCTGCTCTACACTACCGTCATCGAACCTACCATCCTCTATGCGGCTAACGTCTGGGCGCCTGTCGCGCAGCGAGCGGGGGTCAGGGCCTTACTCGACAGGGTGACCAGGGCCTTCGCGATCCGCATCGCCAAGGCCCATCGCACCACCTCCTACACTGCCGCCGTTCTCTTGGCGAGGATCCTCCCCCTCGACCTAAGGGCCGAGGAGGCCCTTCAGCTTTATGAGTTGAAGAGGGGGAGGCCCTTCGCCCCGCTGCCGGGCCGGGAGGTCGAGCGCCGCTGCAGCCCCTTCGCGCTGGCACACCCCGCTCTCCGAACTCCAGTTGAGTTCGAGGAGGTGGCCAGCGTGGAGGAGCTCAGCAAGGTGCCCGACGATTGGGCCCGGGCCTATACGGACGGCAGCAAGATCGAGGGCAAGGTGGGGGGTGCGGTCACTCTGTGGAGGGACGGCGTTGAGGTCCGCACCAGGGGGTTCAGGCTGGAGGGATTCGCCTCCGTCTTCCAAGCGGAGATGGTGGCGATCTCCAAGGCTCTCGACCTCGTGGCCGGGGGTCCCGGTCCCATCAGGGCGAGCGTCCTGAGCGACTCCAGATCTGCTTTGGAGTTGCTCAGGAACCCCTCGCCCACACACCAGCTGGCCGTGAAAATTCACGGTCAGCTGAGGGACATACAGGATAACGGGGGCCTGATCCGGTTTTTCTGGATCAAGGCCCACGTCGGGATCCCCGGCAACGAGCGCGCAGACGAGTTGGCCAAGAGGGCGGCGTTGTCTCGCAAAGACGCGGCAGCCTACGACCTGTATCCCGTCTCACATGCAAAGCTGCAGGTGAGACGGGAGACAGTGGCAAAGTGGCAGACCCGCTACAGCGAGTCTGCCACAGGCCGCGTCACCTCGCTGTTCTTCCCGGACGTCGCATCGGCCCATAAAGTCCTTGGCAAATTCACAATGTGCAATGCCAAGGCGCAGCTCCTGACGGGGCACGGCGGCTTTCGAGCGTACCTCCACAGGTTCAAGCTCGCGGGGAGTCCGTCCTGCATCTGTGATGACGAGACTCCCGAAACGCTGGAGCACCTGCTGGAGGAGTGCCCCCGTTTTGGAGCTGTACGGGCCGATTGCGAGATACTCCTGGGAGCAGCGGTGAGGTGCGAGGCATTCGCCGCCTTTATGGCCGACTCCAAAAGTCGAGAGGTCTTCCTGCCCTTCGCCCTGGGGGTGACGCGCGCGGCCTCTAGGGCTAATGGGGGCCGGGATTAATGTCGTCTCTTAGCTTCATCTCTCACCTTGTACATTAGGATTACTTTTTTATACATTTTAAATTTTTTTACATTGTATACTTTTACGCTTTTAAGTTCTATGTTTAGCCCCGGCGCCTTGCTTGTCACTACTCCTAGGAGTAGTCAGAGACAAGGCGTCGGGGTGTATATTCTTTTAAGATGTAACCAATTTTACAAAAAAAATAAAAAAAAAAAAGGATGAAACATCAAAGACAAGAAGAGGGAAAAAAAAAAAAAAAAAAAAAAAAGAGAAAAAAGAAAAGATGATAAAACGAAAAATCCAAATATGTCATAATATTACTTTTAATACTTTTATTTTATAGCTTTATAGTTTGACCTATGTTTTAACTTTTGACACATGTCAACATTTTATTATTAACCTATATCTTTGGCCCCGGCGCCTTGCTTGTCACTACTCTTAGGAGTAGTCAGAGACAAGGCGTCGGGGTGGATCGAGAATTGATCCCATATTTTTACTTTTTATTTTATATTGTTAATTATGTTTGTTTTATTATATTGACCTAGAATTTAATCGTAATAATTTTTCAATGTGACATTATCTTTTATTATAATTTTAATTCAAATACTAGACACAAAAAATAGGGAATTTGACTTTGTAACACTATCATAATTACTATATTTTACAAATTGTACAAAGGTCGCCACATAATCAATAGTGGCGGTACCGGCTAAGGGGGAGGGGTTTAGTCCGTAGGCTACTGGGAGAAATCCCCAGTAGAGTCGGGCATGCCGCCGTGTATTAGGGCACGGCGGTATACATGAGTATTCCCCTCCTCCTATAAAAAAAAAAAAAAAAAAAAAAAAAAAAAACCATAACCATGAGGGGTTTTGCCATAATCGCCTTGGCAGGCGGGTTGGCGATCGCAGTATGCGGTTGGAATCTCAGGAAGACGCTGCTGCCCGTCTCCTGGTAATTTATGACCCGTCGGTGGTCGGTATCATATTACAATGTGGAATTTATTTTTCAAATTCAAATATTTTTATCTTCTTCTATTATTATTATTATTATTACTAATAATAAATCTGTAAGGGTCGGTCATGGAGTAAGTTAGTTTGTTTTCAGAGATATTGTGTTTATAGGCTCAATATATGATACTGAAACTAATTTCACGATTTTTAGAATTTTTTTCTGTATGTGTGTATGTATGTATGTATGTTCCTCCATAACTCTTAAACCAATTATCCGAATTTGATGAAATTTGGTATAAAAACGTATAGACATCTGGGACACAGGATAGGCTATTTAAATTCTAGCTCCAGTTATGATAAGACGTGGCCCCCATACAAATGCTGCTTCGTAAAAATCGAAATGTACGCGAACGGAGTCGCGGGCACAGCTAGTTCATTATAAAAACAGAATGTTTACTTAATGAACGTCAAAGTTGTTAGTTCACAATTAATGGATTATGTGGAGAAGAAGCTAACAAAGAAACTCCACATTTATTCTTTTCAAAACACATTTTAACTTAATTAACAGAGTTTTCAACTTAAAATATTAGTCACGAATGTGTTGAACACTAGTCACAGTCGTCCTGTAATTAATATTAATCTACTGTTTAATGCCAAACATCTTTGTCTTCTAAATAATCCTTGATGTTATAGTAAGCCTTTTTGAACAGAATGTGCTTAACACATTTTTTAAACTGCGTTGTAGGTAACTCTAATATATCTTGAGGAATTTTGTTGTAGAACCTTATACAGTGCCCCATAAAGGATGTATTCACTTTTGCAAGTCTAAATCGTGGAAATGACAATTTATGTTTATTTCTAGTATTAACATTATGGTGGCCACCAACATTTTCGAAGTCTTTGGAATTTTTTCTAACGTACATACTCGTAATATCCCCCCATCTCGGAAAGAGTATTTTTGCTCTTCGATATCTGAGTGCAGAAGCCGTTTTTATCCGCTAGAGGATAAAGTAAATTGAATTTAGAACATCGTATGCACTAAGTTTGTAAATTCAAAACATCATTAAGTAAACCTATTTACTTTTACTTGGCCGAATGAAATATTAAGATACACTGCTTTATATTTTTCGAAAATAGGTGAATAGTGTGCCATGCAGACACAAACTCAATTGTGGGTCAAAGTTATAACTCGAAAACTACAAAAACTCGCGGAACCTACATGGGGGCGATTCGGGTAGCCCTAGAGATGCTCTATCTCTGGACTTCCGCTTGACACTATTTTTTGGGGCACGCGGTATAGATGGCGCTGTTCTCAAATTCGAGCTTTGTCTAACGTTGTATAGATAATGGTACGGAACCCTTTGTGCGCGAGTTACTTTTTGTAGTGAAGTAATATTGGGAAACAAGGAAAAATTTTTTGCAACTACGGTTAGAATGTTCCCTCAAAATATGGTTGACAAATTCAAAGTTTCCCTGTAGTGTAAAACTCACCTGGAGGGGCCCTGTTGGCAGGCCTTCTGCGCCTTCTCCGATGAGTTCATCGTCACCATTGTACTCTCTGTGCCACCAACTAACTAGTGAGGCAACACTCCACCATAGCGGCGAGATTTCGACCAGTCCATTGTCCACTTTATACTGTGCGACGCAAGATCTAAGTTTGATTGCTATAACTGAAGGCAGGCATTGGAAATAGTAATTTCATTTGAGCAAACGTGAGGAAAAAAGATTTAAATAAAAAATAAAAACCAATTTCAAAACACTACAGCACAAATAATTTAAAAGAACCTTTAAATTAGAAGTATGTACCTATGTAGTATTGTAGAAGTATAATTTGTAGTCGGTGCCCAGTGTCATGACCAGGGCATATATTTTGGGCACAGACTACAAATTATACTTCTACATGTGGGTATAACATGTATACAAACTTCTAATTGAAAGGTATTCTTTTAAATTATTTGTAACTTTGTAGTGCACCAGTTTTGAAATTGGTTTTTATTAAAAAATTTTTACTTTTAAATTTGTTGTGGGGGAGCAGGAGAAATATAAACAAGTCCCTAATAATCATAATTTACCCTACTCATTACGTTGCTTTAAAATCACACATCACCAAATAACCTTCGGACTATTTTTACGCTATTCTATGAATCATACCAATATTACTTGCATCCCATTAGGCCTTATTTACTGGTGTCCATTGAAGAGTTCCGTTCTCGATCTCTGAAAGTCTTCATCAGATCTTCACCAAATTAAAAGAATTTTCGAAATCGGTTTATATCTGACGGAGTTAGGCGAGAACATAACAAAAAAAAACTTGCACGTCGAATTAATAATCTCCTTTTTTTATGTCAGTTTAAAACAAACATTAAATATTTACAAAGATTCAAAAGATTCAAGATTCGGAGATACAAAAAAAAAACAATCAAGAAAAGTTTACAAATTTGCAAGTTTTAGAATGTAAAGGAGAAAACATTAACACAATGGAGGATCTAAGCCAGAAGGAGGAAGATGCTGGGACATTTCTGGCGTTTATGCTATCTAGTCCTAAGTTTTTTGCCTTAGGTTCAGAGCCATGGATCCTAAAAATCAGTATTAACACAATTGAGAGATTCCACTGACACTGGACACTACTGAATATGAACACCCTTTAACTACTGAATATCAGTCAGAATTTCTAAGTAAGTAATCAAAGTAGTAAATTCCTAGCTAAGCATAGTTTAAAATATAAGGCAAAACCAGTGGAGCATGGTTGGAAACAGTTTTAGCGAGCGGGTAATCAACTGATGGTATTTTTTACGACTTCGCACAGGTAATTAACTGTAAATCATTTATGAAGTGTAAACATCGGTATTACTCCTCGAGTTATCGTCGAGAGTAACTAAAGCAACGGATTTTTTTAAAGAAAAAGGTCGAGGCGAGATGGTTTCGAGCGTTATTCGGGAAATTTGTGTGAGGCAATGAAGTTTTTAGTGAAAATTTGTGAAAACGGATGCTGGGCTAAATTATTTGGATGGTGCAATTATGTTTCCGAAAAATACATCATTTCTTGCAGTAAAAATGTAACATTGGTTGTAATAGATTGTGGGAAGAGTTCAGAATAGGATTAAGCGAAAAATTGTGCCGATTTACACGAGCGAATAGTAGAAATGTGCTAAGAACACTGTTTCACATGACTGACTTCAACTATGCCAATTCCGTAGTAATTCACAGTAAAACACTAATCACTTTATATTCCACTTGTGCTTTGCAATCTCAAGTTCCATGTTTTATTCATAAAATTACTGATTTAACACGTTCAAACTGAATTTTTCACATTTTTCCGAGATGGGTTCGTGCGAAATCAGAAATGTCAAAATTATTCGCCATATTTTATTTCCCCCTATCAGTACCTAATGAGAGAAAGTGATAGCGCATAAATAGCCGCTACAGTAGAAAGAGATAGACGAAAAGTTTTTGTAAAATCCAATCGAATTAAACAGCAACCTAAGTAGTGTAGGCTCCCTTCAAATGGAGACCTCTAAAATAAATTTCTTAGGACACCGTTATGGCGCATGTGTTCACGAGATTATTGAACGATTCAATGGCTTTTCGCGCTATTTTTAGATCATTTCGATAAAAAATATATCACGCAGACTACATACATGAATAAATTATGATTTTATCATCGATCGTTGATATTTTCATTCTTCGAATGACATTATAGAAACTGATGTTTAATTAAAGCGCCATCTAGGTACTTATTAAAATGTAAAAGAACTATGGCTCCGATGTTGGTCGCTAGATGACACTACCCTACATTAAGTGCCAACAATTTTTGTTTGCGGATAGATAAGATAGAACTCCATTATTTCTATATATTATAGAACTTCATCATCATCATCATCATCATCATCATCTGCCATTCGACGCCCACTGCAGGACATAGGCCTCCCTCATGGTTTTCCAAGCTTCCCAGTCTTGTGCTGCCCGCATCCAGCGACGATAAGAAATGCTTAGATTAAAAAATACCTATGCCAAGTCATCAGCATCACAGCATCGTTCTACCCGTATATCAATGGTTCCTACGACCTTTCGTCCGACAACGTGCTTTAAGTTTAGTAAGTTTTCTATTGTATCTCGCTGAACAAAGAAACAAGTTGTGCAGCGCGGTTGCATAAAAGGTCATTTACTTTCAAAATGCGAGGCCGCTGTGGATGGAATGCACCCTTTTAAAACCCTGATTCAATTCGATGTACCTACATTGCATAGCTGAGTCTTCCTCTTTCTACTTGTTAATCTGTGGGACTGTGCGCTGTGGTGGGTTGATCCGACTTTGCAATGTAGGTCGAATTGCCATTGTAAACCTATGAAACAGGCCCGTCACAACTCACACCCCGATCCTCACACAATACAGATAATAATCTGGTGTAAAGGAAGGGAAGACCGTTTTGTAAGTTTTTGTACCTATGTGCTGCCAGATCTGCGACCAATATCTTTTATGTTGAAAATCAAAATCAAAATCAAAATTTTTTATTCAAAGTAGCACAGAAACTGCGACTTAATGAACGTTACAAGTTAAACTAGGTGTCCATTTCAAAATCTAGATCATTTTGGAGAAAAAATGGACAAAAAAACTCCAAACTTAGTCTTTTCAAGTCCTTAATTTACAGGATATATATAAATGTACTAAAACTCATGCATTGGGCTTTAATTCCAGACATCTTTGTCATCTAAATAATCTTTAATGTTATAGTAGCTTTTTTGGCACAAAGTGTGCTTCACACATTTTTTGAACCGCGTTTCTGGCAAGCTTATTATATCCTCAGGGATCTTATTGTAGAAACTTATACAATGCCCCATAAAGGATGTATTAACCTTTGCCAGCCTAAATTTTGGGAACGAAAGTTTATGTCTATTTCTAGTATTTACATTGTGTTGGCTACCTACAGTTTTAAAGTCACTGATATTTTTCCTAACGTACATAATATTTTGATTTTTAGGGTTCCGTACCCGAAGGGTGCCAAACGGGACCCTATTACTAAGACTTCACTGCCGGTATGTCTGTCTGTCAGTCTGTTTGTCTGTCACCAGGCTGTACCTATCTCATGAACCTTGATAGCTTGGCAGTTGAAATTTTCATAGATGATGTATTTCTGTTGCCGCTATAACAACAAACACTAAAAACAGAATAAAATTAATAGTAAAGGGGGGCTCCCATACAACAAACGTAATTTTTTTGCCGTTTTTCTCGATATACGGCAACAGGTAGACGCTTGAAATATTCACAGAATATTTCGTTCTATATTCGTTTCAAAAATAAATAGTTAAATTAAAATAAAATAGACATTTAATGGTGATTTTTTGCCCACTGCAGGACATAGGTCTCCCTGAAGGTTTTCCAAGCTTCCCGGTCTTGTGCCGCCTGCATCCAGCGACTCCCCGCCAACGTAACCAGATCGGTGGGGGGCCTTCCCACGCTGCGTCGTCCTGTCCGCGGTCGCCAAGTCAGAACTTTTTCGCCCCAACCGCCAATCTCCGAGCTATGTGCCCCGCCCAACTGAGCAAACGTATTTTATCCAAATATTGTACTTACAACTTTTAGTGATTCGTAAAATAAATAATTGTCTTATCTTAGTTCGATAGGCCTTCCTGCCTAAAACCCGATAAAATTAAATCTAATCATCATCATCATCATCAGCCATTTGACGCCCACTGCAGGGCATAGGCCTCCTTCGTGGTTTTCATAACCGTGAGAGGTTTTGCCATAATCGCCACGCGTGGCAGGCGGGTTGGCGATCGCATTGCAGTATGCGGTTGGAATCTCAGGAAGACGCTGCTGCCCGTCTCCTGGTAGGTAATTAAAATAATAAAATAAAATAAATAATTGTTTATTCTGTAAAAGGTGCATAAATTTCTAAAAAGTCTCATTTCCGCCAAACTAAATAATAGTAATTGATTTCCTTAGTCGCCTTCTACCACGTTCACGGAAGGAAATGGAGTGACGCTATTATTAATTCAATTCAATTCAAATATTTTTTTTCATTGTAAAAACAGAATGTTTACTTAATGAACGTCAAAGTTGTTAGTTTCACAATTAATGGATTATGTGGAGAAGCTAACAAAGAAACTCCACATTTATTCTTTTCAAAACACGTTTTAACTTAATTAACAGAGTTTTCAACTTAAAATATTAGTCTGAATGTGTTGAACACTAGTCCTTTAAATAATATTAATCTACTGTTTAATGCCAAACATCTTTGTCTTCTAAATAATCCTTGATGTTATAGTAAGCCTTTTTGCACAGAATGTGCTTAACACATTTTTTTAAATCGCGTTGGTGCTAACTCTAATATATCTTGAGGAATTTTGTTGTAGAACCTTATACAGTGCCCCATAAAGGATGTGTTAACAATCCGGCTACACGGTAAAATCATAGTAAATCACAAAGTAAAATCACAGAGTAAAATCTAATAGGCTAACTTAATAGCGCCTACATCAGCCGCCGTTTTCGCCTAAAACCTCTTTAACCGCTATTAAAATAAATATTCCAAATAAATATAAACCGGTCTTTACCGGTCTTTTTTTTAATTATTAGATACCTACACATATAATCTATAATCCAAGCTCACAATTATATAATAATATGTCATTCCTTTCTGCATTTGTCTACATGTAAAAACCGTTGATAATAATGTAAAATGAGGAAAACAATAACGTCTATCAAGTTTTTCCGTCCTAGTTCATCCATTTATCTCCTCGATTCGAGCTAAATCAACCTTTTTCCTTTGTTAGTACCTTACTTACATGTATGTGTTCAAAAAAATATATTTTAACTCAGACAAAAACTGAATGAAACGAAATATAGGTACTTACTACCTACCTATTGACTTAATTCCGTCGTCACGTACTTGAAACCTGGTCGAATTCTTCCGACAAAAAATAAAGTAAGTGATTCCGAAATTAAGTTAAGTTTTAGTTCTAAAATTTCGATACGATCCACACAGCACATCAACTTTTAAAAGCAGAGTGAAAGAATATTACCTACCTGTCCATCGAATAGATATAAATCTGTCCAATATTACGTAGTAGGTGTGTTATATTATTTCCTCTCCCCAGATTATTAGCATGTACCTATGTATGTCTATTTATTCAAATATTAATGTATGGTTTAAGTAAGTTTACATGCTTTTCAACTCGTATTTCTTAATTGCACCGTCTACCCGTCGCCAATTTCTTTGCCTGGAAGAAATTGCTTGTAGTAATAAGGCCGCCGATTGTACTTCGACTTATTGAATTTCTGTTAATGTAATCTCTGTGTACAAAAAAGAATATTCTATCTATCGACTTAACAAAAATCAAGTCCATAAGTTCTGCATCGGAGGAGAGACCTGAATCAAGGTGTAAGGAAGGCAATGCAACGGGTGGCTGACCTTACGAAGGCTTACTTCTACTGTGCTTTTGGTATCGCAATGCGGTCACACGCGGCGACTAATCGCAACGCGTGCACGAATAATAGTCGCACGCAGCGACAATTCTCTGCCTGCCTGTCACACACAGCGATCGAGTACACGAGAATTTCGACTGTCAGTGCGCATTCGCAGCGAGTAAAATTGAACAATGAAATTGAATCAACTCGCAGCGAATAGCCGGCCACATATAGCGAATACTCGCGGCGAGTGGGCACTCGCAGCGATTAGTCACTGTGTGCGACCGAAGCATAAGTGTCTACTTTTTACCCGACTGCAAAAGTAACGGGAGGTTATGTTTTTCGCGCGTTTTATGTATGTACGTATTGTACGTATTACAGAAAGATGGGCAAATCCAAGAACAGGGCCTAGAATCTAATAAACGCATCGTTGTTCAATAGAGTGATGTTAGCACGGCAATAGCTGTTACCTATTTGACGCTATTTCGTAGTCTTCTAAGCAATAACACTAGAATATCATTCCAATAGTACTTATAACCTGCGCAAATAACATAACATTTACATACAGGCACATACATTGCTACTGGCCCCACACTAGGATACCCTGTGTCGTGGGAACCAGTAACAACGACATTACAAACATGTAAACATCCAAGACCTGGATTTTTTTTCCCAGCCGGGATTCGAACCCGGAATTAAATAGGCCTCCCTCGCGAAGAAGATATAACCGCGCGAGCGCCGAGTTAAGTTGCACGCGTTATTGGTGTGTTATTGGTTAGTGGATCACATAGAGCCAATTGGTGGCATTGGGCCTATTTAATGCGTCGACAGCTTCGGGGGTGCGGTCACGTATCTCTTATGGCGGAGGAAAGAGTGGCGAAGCGCATCTTCTATTCTGAACTAGAGGAGGGCAAGCGGAATCATGGCGGTCCCCTCCTCCGGTACAAGGATGTCCAAAAGCGACACATGAAGAGATGCAACATAGAGCCCTCCCGTTGGGAACGTTTGGCAGCACAGCGGCCAGAATGGCGCAGGTTGGTGAACAGCCAAGTACGCGAGTTCGAGGTTCAGCGTAAAGCTGACCTGGATACCAAACGCGACCAGTTAAAGGCTCGCCCACCTGCTGCCATAACATATAATTATGAGAACGGCATTCTCACGTGCCCTCAGTGTGCACGGAGTTTCGCCGTGAAGATAGGCTACATAAGCCATCTTCGAGCGCACCAGCGCCACATCTCTGATTAGGGGTCAAAGTGGCCGCCATGGCCGAAACCGGTCGGAACAATCAGAGTATCTTCCAACAGTTTTAATGAAACCACCATTGCCGCGCTAAAATCAACCTATTGAATAGAGTACGCCTCACTAAAAGGACCCGACTCCCGACACGTGTCGTGGAAGAAGATTGTGGTGGAGGCCGAGATCCAAAGGGTTACAAAGGATTGTAGCGCCATAGGAAGTAAGAAGTATGTATAATACGGTCACAATATCACCTCCCTGGAATGCGATGGCGCTTCAGTTTCCCTCTTCATCAAACCCTGTGCTCGCCTCGTTGCATCATAAGTGGGTCAATCAACTATTCTATGTACTAAAGTGCGTCCCCATAAAAATAAAAATAAATTATTTTAAAGGAGGTAATTTTGGGATAGTATTTTTACTACAAAGAATTCTTAGATCATTGGTTAAAAGTTTTTCTGTGACCGATATTAGTTTAATTAAGAATGTTTTACTATTTTTACTGTAACTTAGGGGACAATGTTTCCACGCCATACAAATTCGAGCTGTCCCTTCAGCCACTTCGCAAACTTCCAAAGCGAATATTTCATTACAGTTTGCTTTGAAACAGACAAAATATATGTTAAATAGTAGTAGTTTATAATTATAATATTTGACATTGACAAGGATAATAAAATATATTATGATATAGATTATATATTATTTTTAAATTTTGTCCCACGGAGTTCGATTAAAATATTGTCCCCCACGTAACTGTGCAAAAAGTTTAAATCTTTCAAAAGAGATGGCGTTAGTTGTGATTATTTGCGGCTTTAGGTTCCTAGAAGTCACGTTGTAAGTATCCGCTATCTTGTTTGGTTGCCACGTGCCGGCTAGTCGTTCATAAAGTGCGCTCCGACTAGGGTGTGTTTATTCCGTGTCTCCAGTGTGACTGCGAAAAATCAGGTATTTTCTAGACTTTTTTAACAAATTCTTGTTTATTATTATTGCAAATTATTCTGGTACAGTGAATATGTACCATTTTGCTTTGAAATTGATTTAGAAATCACTTGGTGAAATTTTCATGGTAATTCGTCTCCTCTGTTACTCGTCACCTACGTTACCTAAATGGTAACACAAGAGACTTAGTTAGTATCACAGTGGACATTGCACTGTAACTGTATAACTTTTCCTCGTTTAGTCATATATTAATCAATTGCAAATAATGTATTACAATGGTAATAAAACACTTGTTGGTAATAGGTTTTGTTTTTCTAGAAAATGGCGCTATCTGCTGCTGAAAAACAAAAAAGATATAGAGAAAGGTTGAAACGGGATAAGATAAAATATGAAGAAGTTAAAAGACAACCGAGAGAAAATTATCACAAGAAAAAAAATTGGTAAGTTCCCTAACACCAAAAGAAAAGAATAACGCAAGAGTAATTTGGAAACTTCGAAAAAGAGCTCAACGCCACGTCTAAGAGATCTTAACAACGTGATAAATGAGACTCCTCCTCAATCACCGATACCGCCCTATTTTCAAAATGAAGCTCAAAAACTACTACGAAACCAAGATTGCGCTTCACATGCAGTAATAAAAGTCCAAAATCAATGAATCTGAAAAGGAACAACTCAAAAAAAAAATACGAGAAATACAAGAAAAGGTACGAAAGAATGAAAAATAGACCAGAAAATGAGTCAAGAACTAAAGGACATGAAGAGAAGAAATACAAAGTATTGAGCAATGCTATCAATGAAAGATAAAAAAGGTTGAGGTGATACAAAGACAAAAGAATGTTGAAAGAGATATTTCACATCCCAACTTAAACACTTGTCGCCTAAAGAAGACGATGGTGCAAGATGCTCTTGGAATTAAAGGCACAGTAAGAACACATTTGACAGGAATAAAAAAAATTTCACCCTTGCAAGCAAAAATAAATGCATTTTTTTTGCGACATGACGTGTCACGAATGACAGCCGGAAAGAAAGAGACAGTCACTAAAAACAAGGATAAAGTACAAAAAAGATATCTTTTGGACACAATGAAAAACCACGAAAGCTTTCAAAAAGAATACCCTGATGAAATATGTTCTTATTTTTACTTTACCAAAAATAAGCCCTGGAATGTCAAATCTCGGTCGGTGTCTGGCCGAGAAATGTGTCTCTGCAAGACTCATTCCAATGCAGCATTCAAAGCGATAGCGCTGAAGAAGAAGCAAGTCCTAAAAACACATGATCTCAGTCAATTGATATTGGAGACCGTCTGCAGTTCTTCAAATAAAGATTGCATGTATGGATCTTGTGAGAAGTGCTGAAACAAACAACCATCTCTTAAGAAAGAAATTATAGAACGCAAAGTTACTTATAGCGAGTGGGTCAGAAAAGAAGAAAAATATGTAAAAGATGGAAAGGAACATAAAGCTTTGAAAAACGTAAAAGAAGACAAAGAAATAGATACAACAGAATTGACACAAAGATTTGACAAAGAACTAAAATTATTAAAAAAGACGTATATAACATAAAGACTCAATTTAAAATGTTTAGGAAATGCGTCCATGAAATTCAACAAAATTAAGCTGTTATATTAGCAGACTTTAGCGTGATTTTGTGTATTTGACACTGGAAAGCAGTGTTATGTGTATTATTTCTTAGTTAGTCTCTTAAGTTACCAGGAATGTCTCTTACGTTACAATAATGTCCCTAAGATCTTAAGTTAAAAAAATGAAAAAAAAAACCATTTTGTTATTTTTGTTGCTGGAAAAGTTTATAACTGAGGCATTAATAATGGACACTTTGTTTTATATAGACTTCAAATAAAAAAATACCAAGGTTCTTGATTTATTTTAAAAAACGATATTATAAAAACCATAAAGTAACTTAAGAGACACAATAACTCATGATTATGATAGTTCTATTAAAAGAATTTGAAATGTAAGCCTTTAATGTACAAGACTGATGCTAGTTGTACTAAATAAAAACGTTGATTCAAATATTTTTTATGTTTTTGTCACCTAAATAGCACTCGTATAGTCGGTAACGCAGAGGACCAAATACTGTCATAGTTTCGGTATATTTACCAAAATATGACACTAAAAATTTAAAAAGTGCACTGCCCGTTATCTTATCTACAACTTTATTCACTAATCTTTAAAATGTGCAGTAAAATAATTTAGATTTTCGATTATTATTTTTAGGAAAAACTTAATTTTGCCGCTCTTGTTTAGTACAAAGAATAGTTGATTGACCCAAGTACGGTTAGCAGTGTCGTTGCCGATACGCATCTTGATAATTTAATTTGATAAGATAGGTACTTAACCTACGAAAAAATTAACTTGAGGTCCCAGATGAAGTTTAAAATTCAAAACGGACTCCTTTAGACTTTTTAGCGCGGTCGGGTTTTTGCTTTAAATTATTGCTTTTTCTGTTGCTTTAAAATTGTTAACTGCCACTTTTTAACATAGCTTAAAAAACTATGTTTATTTTTTTAAATTCTAAAACAAAAGTGAAGAAGGATAAAATTGGCCAAGTGCGTCTCCTCGGGCTACGCGCATTGTAGGGTTCCGTAGTTGGTCGTCAAAATATTCGAACCTAGAAGAGGGGTTTTTGATTGATATTAGGATCTTATTTTACTTAACTGCTGCATTTCACAGCTAACCACTTCACCGAAGTAATTTTGAATGGAATTTGTATTTTTTTTTTCTTTTATAAGTTGGTCGCCTATAACTCCTTAACTTATCAGCCGTGATAGGTTTCCTTTTCAATTTCATTATACGTTCTGCCTTGAATTTTTTCACGTTTCTACAATTAACCGTTTATCCGGGAGAGCGAGGGGGAAAACCCTACCTACTCTAACAAAAATTAGCGCTTTAAAACTTAATAATTCGAACAAATTCTAACATGATGCAGGAATTGCGCATTTTAGAAAAAACGCAGTACAAAAAATATTGTTTACTTCGAGAGTAGGTAAGTAGGTACCACAGACAGATAGGTAGGTACTTACTTACAACAGAAAATCTCAGGTTTCAGTAAACAATATCAAACGCTGAATCGCTGATAGTGATAGCGGAATTGGATTGACAGAGTTGATAACGAGGTTTTTATCAAAGAGTATTCAGCCGGAAATCATGCTTAGCTGTTAAGGTGCCATTTATTTTATTTTATTTTATTTTATATTAAGTGGGTTCATGGGGTAGCACGATCCCACGCGAGCCGCGCCATCAAGCGCGCCATCCGTGTAGATGCGGCTCGGCTAAGTCCGAACGCAGGCCTACTAGTATAGGTACATACACGGCGGCGCCGCCGCCGGCGCCGGTTCGTAAGAACTTTGCCGAGCCGTGCCGAGCCGAACCGCGGCTTAGCGCGTCTTTGCGCTAGGCCGCGGACGGTCAGACAGACAGACAGTCACGGCGAAACTATAAAGGTTCCTTATCGGACTACGGAACCATAAAAACGGTTCCTATAGAACAGCGTTTCCCATTAGCCGGGTCGCGACCCGGTACCGGGCCATCAAAATAAAATACCTGGTCGCAACGTATTCCCGCCGTGTTTTAATAAAACTTTCGTCATTTTCCGCGAACTTGGATTCTTTGGTAAAAAAACCGGCCAAGTGCGAGTCGGATTCAGCCACGAAGAGTTCAGTACCATTATATATACACCATTAGACACAAAGATAAAAAAACAGCAAAAAAAATCACGTTTGTTGTATGGGAGCCCCTCTTAAATAATTATTTTATTTTGTTTTTTGTATTTGTTGTTATAGCGGCACAGAAATACATAATCTGTGAAAATTTCAACCCTCTAGCTATCACGGTTCTTGAGATACAGCCTGGTGATAGACAGACGGACGGACGGACGGACGGACAGACAGACAGCGAAGTCTTAGTAATAGGGTCCCGTTTTTACCCTTTGGGTATGGAACCCTAAAAAACAAGCAGCAGCTCCATACTTCGCACTAAAATTTAGTGACTAAATAGGCAATACCAAAACATGTCGTATTAA
The DNA here is from genome assembly GCA_963969515.1 of Yponomeuta evonymella. Taxonomy (NCBI): domain Eukaryota; kingdom Metazoa; phylum Arthropoda; class Insecta; order Lepidoptera; family Yponomeutidae; genus Yponomeuta; species Yponomeuta evonymella. Next base: position 4,670,125 of record OZ018372.1, read on the forward strand.
CAAAACATTTTTACTATTAATAAATGTGTAATGGTACCTATTATTTTCCAGCTTGGGTTTAAAAGTATTAAGGGGGTCCAGGGAGTGACAGTAGCTTCTTTTTGTGTTCTGAGGACACTAGCGCCCCACCGAGGAAAACGAATCATAATATCTTTTTTTTACAGATAAATTTTGCAGTACAATCTCTCAATCATGTTAACCGTGATTTTTATGACCCACGACAAAGAACCTAGGATCACGAACCTGACCCACATAGCATTTATGCCAAAAACGGCCGTTTCTGACGTTAACACATTACTGGATACGACGTCATGGACGTCCTAAGTGTAACAAAACGATGTGTTGGACGTGTACGCACGTCGAAATGGGGGCTCCTGTTTTTATAATTTGATATTTATTTATTCTTTAATAAGAGTCACCAACACTAATTTTTATTATTAAGTGTCACATCGCAAGGCTTTTATTAATCATATGTCATATAACAACGAACGTGTGAGTGTCGTCTATGGTCGGCGCGTACGCACGTCCGCTTCCGAATGCGCATGACGTTTACTGACGTCGTTTTTTTTCCCGTCAGTCGGCCGGTGTCACGCTGTGGTTTCACGGTACGGAGGCTCACGCGTTTGTGGCGTAAGCTTTGGCCACGTTTTATATCGAGGTTAGTTTTTCTATACTATGTGACAAGAAATTCCAGGACGTCGTTGTCATTTGTATGGGGAAAAAAGTGTCATATCACTAGGACCGGGGCTAACCGAAGTGTCCAGTAATGTCTTAATGCTATCCTGTCCCAGGTTTTTTGCCTTTGGTTCAAGGGCAAAAAAATCAGGGCTTAAAAATCACTATTAACATGATTGAGAGATTGTACTGACACTTTTTGCAAATTCGATCTGTGGAAAAAGATATTATTTATTAGTGAACCGGATGGAGCCCCTTAAGTGGGTCACGAAGGGGCAAGAAGGAGGCTTATGTCCTGCAGTGGGCGTCAAATGGCTAATGATGATGATGATGAAGGGGCAGTGTGAAAATTACGGCTTTGCAACTAAAATGCAAACGTTGATAACTCATTTACGTAACTCCACGGACTTGCTTAGATAATGAAAATATGACGATTCGAGTGCTAATTCAATAAACACACTCAATAATTAACTGTTTAATGCCGTTTATTATCGTCAGATAAGGTAGAAAGTACCTACTTTAGGTAGGTGGCCTTGCAGAGTTGCAAAGAGTCCATAGCACATAATCTTTTACAATGCACTCTCCAATCACAAAACAAGTGAAAACACAAGAAACAAAATGTCAATTATCTCTATTGAAATAATTTACAGTCAAAGTCAAAAAAAATTATTCACTATAAAAACAAAATGTTTACTTAATGAACGTCAAAGCTGTTAGTTTCACAAATTAATAGATTATGCGGAGAAGAAGCTAACAAAGAAACTCCACATTTATTCTTTTCAAAACAGGTTTGCTTAGTTAACAGAGTTTTCAACTTAAAGTTACACTACACTAGATACAATCATTCCTGTTAAAATTAGTTGAATACCAGACATCCTTGTCTTCCAAATAATCCTCAATAGGCTTTTTTGCACAGAGTACGCTTAATACATTTTGTAAGCCGCGTCGGTGGTAACTCTAATATATCTTGAGGAATCTTATTGTAGAACCGTACAACAGTACAGTAGTATTACATAAACTCACGCCTGTACCCCGGAGGAGTAGGCAGAGACCAGAGTTTGCCGTTGCCACGATCCGGACAAACGTCTTTCATTTCATCAATATCGATATCGCTGTATGGTCGCACGCCGGTTTCGGGTAACCCTCACCATCAGCCACTGGACACCGACTGCAGGACATAGGCCCCCCTCATGGTTTTCTAACCATGAAGGGTTTTGCCATAATCGCCACGCTTGGCAGGCGGGTTGGCAATCGCAGTATGTGGTTGGGAATCTCAGGAAGACGCTGCTGCCCGTTTTCTGGTAATTTATTTCCTTAGTCGCCTCCTACGACATCCACGGAAGGAAATGAAGTGACGCTATTCTTAATCCAGCGCCACACGGAATAGCACGGTTTCGGGTACTTGGTGAATAACTTTTTTTAGGGTTACCCAACGGGTAAGGGGTATTACTAAGACTCCACTGTCCGTCTGTCTGTCAGCAGGCTGTATCTACCGTCATAGGTCGTCAGTAGAAAGTTTCACAGATGATGTATTTCTGTTGCCGCTATAACAAAAAATACTAAAAACAAAATAAAATAAATATATGTATAAGTGGGGCTCCCATACAACAAACGTGATTTTTTTGCCGTTTTTCGCTCGATATTAGTAACGGCAAACAGGTAACCCCTAACCCCCAACAGGCTTCCCCTTAAATGTTTATTTTATTCTGTTTTTAGTATTCATCCTTAGTGGCAACAGAAATACTGAATTTGTTAAAATTTCAACTGTTTAGCTATTACGGTTCACGAGATAAGTACACCCTGGTGGGTGACAGACAGAGAAAAATGATCTGTAAAATATATGTTTTTTTTTCGGTGTTGGCGCTAAAAGGCGACCCGGGCCTTACTAGCGCCACTGGTGGAGATAAAATCACATCTTTTAGAATATGTCTAATATTAATGTGCTAAAAATTGGTGCTGACATTTAACGACATGACATTGGCGCTGTGAAGGTTACATAGATGGCCACTAGATGACGAGCGCTGTCTTCAGACAACGTTTTCTGTATGGTATAAAATAAATATTGGGGGCGCCCTTTAATATTTGTTTTATTCTGTTTTTAGTAGGTATTTGTTATAACGGCAACCGAAATACATCATCTGTGAAAACTTCAACTGTCTAGCAATCAAAGAAGAAGAAGAAGCAAGACATTTGTTATACCAACAAGATACATCACAGAAACAAAATAAGCAGATAAGTTGGGTACGGAACCCTAAAAAACATAGAAGTATTTCTTCCTACAAAATTCACTTTCAAAAACGGCCGCTGTCCTCTCTGTCTGTACCAATGAAATGAGCGCAACATGTGCTGTATAGTTGATCACTCTTGATTGGTTCATTCTTTGCGCCATGCGTGACGACGTGAACGTTGATTGGGCGATAGTAAATGACAGCGTGACTTATGATTGGTTTTACACATAAACGGCAAACCATTGACTTCATGATGTATAACCCGTCACAATATCTAGGTACCTCGCAATATGGTGGTCAGACGGTGGCAGGTGCATATATATTTTGCCGGGTATATACAGAACTCGCTCCTATTGGTAACAAAATTGACAAGCCCCGCTTACCTTACCACAATTGAACGTGGGGTCATTTTTTAGCGCTAGTTAGACTCTATGTTTTTAACTTTCACTGACTGCACATGGTAGAGGGGCAGTTTCCAAATAAGACAAACCACTTTCGCTTTCGATGATGACAATATTTTAAATAAAATATAAAAACCGACTTCAAAACACTATAGCACTAAAAAGTTACAAATAATTTAAAAGAATACCTTAACACATTACTGGACACTTCGGTCAGGCCTGGTCCTAGTTATATGACACTTTTTTCCCCATACAAATGACAACAACGTCCTGGAATTTCTTGTTACATAGTATAGAAAAACTAACCTCGAAATTAAACGTGACAAACGCGTGAGCCTCCGTACCGTGACACCACAGCGTGACACCGGCCAACTGACGGGAACAAAAACGACGTTGGTAAACGTCGTGCGCATTCGGAAGCGGTTGTGCATACGCGCCGACCATAGACGATACTCACATATTGACATTAAATAATTTCGTTGTAATATGACATAATATGATTAATAAATGCCTTGCGATGTGACACTTAATAATAAAAATATGTGTTGGTGACTCTTATTAAAGAATAAATAAAGATCAAATTATAAAAACAGGAGCCCCCATTTCGACGTCCGTACACGTCCGTCACATCGTTTTGTTATTCTAGGGACGTCCATAGACGTCATATACAGTAATGTGTTAACGTCAGAAACGGCCGTTTTTGGCATAAATGCTATCTAGTCCCAGGTTCGTGATCCTAGCTTCTTTGTCGTGGGTCCTAAAAATCACGGTTAACATGATTGAGAGATTGTACTGCAAAATTGATCTGTAAAAAAAAAGATATTATGATTCGTTTTCCTCGGTGGCGCTAGTATCACTTCCTGGACTCTGACTTAAAAACTTGGTTTAATTTCATATTTTACATATTTTAAAGATTACCATTATGATGACAAAATTATTAAAAAGATGAAAGTGTAAAGCTCAGCCGGGTGAGTGTTTTATGTGTTTAGGTAGAACATAATCGTATGTATGTGTGTGTGCGTGCGTGCGCGCGTGTGTGTGTGTGTGTGTGTGTGTGTGTGTGTGTGTGTGTGTGTGTGTGTGTGTGTGTGTGTGTGTGTGTGTGTGTGTGTGTGTGTGTGTGTGTGTGTGTGTGTGTCTACTCGATGAATCATTATTTTAATTGCTCTAATAATGTTTCAGTATCATCATAATTTAGACTATGCAACCATTGTACTATAGTTTTTTTACATTCATAATAAGTATAATCATTTAATAATTAACATTTAATAAATTCGTTGTAATATGACATAATTATGATTAATAAAAGCCTTGCGATGTGACACTTAATAATAAAATTATGTGTTGGTGACTCTTATTAAAGCATAAATAGAGATCAAATTATAAAAACAAGAGCCCCTATTTCGACGTGTGTACACGTCCGTCACATCGTGATATTACCTATAGGACGTCGCGTCGTGTCCAGTAATTTCCATATCCGAAAGTCTTCACCAGAACATCACCAAATTACCCTACTACTTTTACGCTATATTTTATTAAACATATGAATATTACTAAAGGATGAGCCCCAATAGGCCTCTTTTGCTGCTGTCCATTGAAGAGTTCAGTTCTCCATCTCTGAAAGTCTTCATCAGATCTTCACCAAATTAAAAAGGAATCAATGGGACTATTTGAACAAAAAAGATTTATTTGACGACCTCGTGGCGCAACGGTAGTGCATCTGTATACTATGCGTGAGGTCCCGGGTTCAAATCCCGGCTGGAAAAAAAAAACCCCATGTCTTGGATGTTTACATGTTTGCGATGTCGTTGTTTCTGGTTCCCACGACACAGGGTATCCTAGTGTGGGGCCAGAAGCAATGTATGTGCCTGTATGTAAATGTTTATGTTTAGGTTTTATTTATTTTTTGTAGCACTAATCCGTGCCGAGGACAATTTTAAAAACTTGTTTAGGGGCTAATAATTGCACGCTTGCCGGGAATTCCATGGATGGAATTTTTAGCCTCTAGGTAAATAGGTTTTTAAAAAAAGAATCGACGAAATCGGTTAAGAATTGACAGAGTTATGAAGGAGCATAGCCAAAAATATAAAATATATACGCGTCGAATTGAGAACCTCGTCGTTTTTTTGAAGTCGGTTAAAAACGGTTGAAATGAGCTGCGCGCGCGCACCCGAAATGTCAAGGTCGCGGCAAAACCCGTTTCGTACGTTCTTGGGAGAAAAACCAAATGTCAAAATGTGTAAATTGTATAATTCTTTAAATATTGGTAACGTTAGGCCTACAATTCAGGCGTGGAGAAAAGAATGGATAATTTGAAAAGCCGCTGCTGCAGCATCGATAAAACAGTCAGACAGTCAATCGCCTTTGAATCTGTTCCAGATGATTTATGCAGCGTTTTTTTAAGCATTTACGCTCGTGAACCCGTATGGCGCCGGATTAAGAATAGCGTCACTCCATTTCCTTCCGTGGATATCGTAAAAGGCGACTAAGGAAGTCAATTACCAGGAGACGGGCAGCAGCGTCTTCCTGAGATTCCAACCGCATACTGCGATCGCCAACCCGCCGCTCGTGATTGTCCTATTCGCGAGAGGACTTCCGTCCGCATATCGGCATGTGGTAGGCGGTAGCCCTCTGCTGGTCGGAGTTTAAACCACTCGTTTGCCGCGAGTCCGCGACACAGATCTGTGCCCAACAGATATCTAAAGGGGCCACCAATAGTCACATATTATATCTTTACAACTTTCTATGTTATGATGTGTCCTGTGAAATTAGTATTCTTATTCTTAGCTTTTGCCCCGACTTCGTCGACATGGAATGGCCAATTTCCGGGATGAAAGTATCATAATGTCCTTTCCCGGGACTCAAACTATCTCCATACCAAATTTCATCTAAATCCGTTCAGCCGTTATTGCGTGATTGAGTAACAAACATCCGGGATGAAAAGTCTTCTCAAGATCTTCTCTTCTCAACATCTTCACAAGATTTCACATTTATTGTATTAAGTAGGATTCTTATATTTTTCATTGTTCACAATATCTTGCAACCTGACGCGGCTAATTCGTAAAAACTAATGCAGCCCTATACGACCCACCGTAGATTGTAGATCCTCCCTTTTTGTCCATGTATTTTGATACACCTTGTAGAGTAAAGTTTGATACACCTTATATAGTAATGTTTCGGTTGTCAGCTCGCCTACTTAGCGCCTTTCACTATTACAGCAACGTAGTGACTAACATTAGAACAGAAATTGAAATTACTCAACGGCTTTGGAAGGTTGAAACTACAGTCGACAGCAATTACTTTACAATTTAGGTAGTTGCAAAGTCACCCATAATGTAAGTAAGTAGAGTGCAGGGTTATGATATGAAGGTTGAAGAGATGTCGTCGACACGACGACGGTACAAAGCGAAAACCTTGGTTGACCCCTAAACGGTAGGGATTTTTTACAATTCTCGTCATTTTGGCCGAATTTTAAGCTTGAAAAATTTCCTTAGTCACTCCGGGCCGTACCTGACGCAAATATCCCCAAATGTGATTACAATATAATAGGGGTTAAAGTATGAAATTGCCGTTTTATTGCAATAGGTTCTTTGAATTGACATATAATCTTCATGGTTTCAGGTTTTCGAATGAAACTTTTTTCAAATGGTTTCTATGATGTTCTTTTTTTAAAAAATGTGAAACATTTGAATATCGACTTTCAATTGTTTTTGTTATTCAATTTAGACAAGAAAGATGGATACTGCGAAAATTCGAGTGATTTTTGAATACGAGTTCCGACGCGGAACTAACGCGGCAGAAACAGCCCGCAATATCAATGCTGCGTTTGGAGAGGGGTCTACTAATAAACGCACCGTGCGATTTTGGTTTAAACGCTTTCGTGATGGAAACTTCGACTTAAAGAACGAGCCACGAGGAAGACCGCCCACACAGGTGAATAACGATGAATTAAGAGAGATAGTGGAAGCCGACCCTAGTCAAACTACCCAGGAATTAGCGGCATGGTTTAACGTTACCTTACCCACAATATTGACTCACTTGCGTCAAATCAATAAAATAAAAAAATACGAAAAATGGGAGTGATTATGACTCGAATTTTCGCAGTATCCATCTTTCTTGTCTAAATTGAATAACAAAAACAATTGAAAGTCGATATTCAAATGTTTCACATTTTTTTAAAAAAGAACATCATAGAAACCATTTGAAAAAAGTTTCATTCGAAAACCTCAAACCATGAAGATTCTATGTAAATTCAAAGAACCTATTGCAATAAAACGGCAATTTCATACTTTAACCCCTAATATGTCTATGCTAAATTCCAGCCTTCTCGTGCTAACCGTCTCTGAGCTAGGCCGCGGCCAAACAAACGGAACGGTTCCTTGTCGACTACGGAACCCTGAAAACGCCAGCACATACTACAAGATACGCCGGACGGGATGTGATATGGTGGCTTCAGCATACTTCTGTATTGTATTGAAATAGACAAAGCATTTGCTATCACTTTTCATTGGTACTACCTACATACATTGTTTAAACTTCCTTTCGCTTGTTTAGATAAGTGAATAAGTACTTTAGGTAGATATCAGCATTATGGTCAGTGATAGTTAAGTTTATTTAAGTCTATATTCTTTTTGTTGCACTAACCCGTGCTGAGGACAATTTAAAAACCTATTTAGAGGCTTAAAATTTCACCTATGCCGGACTGGAACTCGCGACTTCTGGCTAACCGTGCCAGCTGTACGGTACGGTAAGCCAGAGGTCGCGGGTTCAAGTCCCGGCATGGGTGGATTTTTAGCCTCACAGCAATAGCCATTTTTAGAGTTCCGTAGTCGACAAAGCAACCCTTATAGTTTCGCCATGTCCGTCCGTCTGTCTGTCTGTCTGTCCGCGGCCTAGCTCAGAGACGATTAGTACTAGAAAGCTGAAATTTGGCATAGACATATATATTAATCACGCCGACAAAACGGTAGAGTAAAATCTCTAAAAAATTGTTTTTAGGGTACCTACTCCCCTGCACCTAAATTAGGGATGCAATTTTTTTTCTCGCCTACACCATAGTGTGGTAGTATGGTTGGGTTGGTCTTTAAAAAAATATTGTGTGTGTAGGAAAACTACTATTATCTACACTAATGTTGTAACATTCTACTTATGTTTTCAATACTTGACTTATAATTACTACTGTTATAGCGCAGACAACAAAACACTCAATTTAAGCAATTTCACATGACTCAAGCAATTTCACATGATGGTATAATATTCACATCGATATCGTAAAATCTCATTATAACATCAATAAAACGCGACCAACTTGATTGCAGGGCCAATCAGGTTGGTCGCGTTTTATTGAAGCGCGCAGCTGCGCTCTCATTGGTTAAATTTTAATGGCGGCAAAATCACTGTGATTATACACGTACGCGTGAATTTAATTTTTAATTGCATTAGTGAAGATAAAGTAGTGTATGCAACTGCATATAACACGGGTATTAAAACACTCGTTACTATTATGAAACTCGCTGCGCTCGTTTCATAAACTCACACTCGTGTTTTAATACCCTTCATTATATGACAGTTGCATAAACTACTATTACGATATCGATGTGAATATTATACCATCATGTGAAATTGCTTAAATTGAGTGTTTTGTTGTCTGCGCTATAACAGTAGTAATTATAAGTCAAGTATTGAAAACATAAGTAGAATGTTACAACATTAGTGTAGATAAAATCTATTATAACATCAATAAAACGCGACCAACTTGATTGCAGGGCCAATCAGGTTGGTCGCGTTTTATTGAAGCGCGCAGCTGCGCTCTCATTGGTTAAATTTTAATGGCGGCAAAATCACTGTGATTATACACGTACGCGTGAATTTAATTTTTAATTGCATTAGTGAAGATAAAGTAGTGTATGCAACTGCATATAACACGGGTATTAAAACACTCGTTACTATTATGAAACTCGCTGCGCTCGTTTCATAAACTCACACTCGTGTTTTAATACCCTTCATTATATGACAGTTGCATAAACTACTATTTCGGTTTAGGGATTCGTTAGCGAAACATTAAGCTTTATTGAGCAAATTTTTGTCAGAGTAGGGTGTCACCCATTTCCTTCCACTTCCACCCGTAGGAGGCGACTAAGGAAATAAATTAAATTACATTACTAAAGCTTCAAATGTCCATTCTGTGATTCTGCGCCTATATTACACGCACCAAATCCTGAGCGATTCCAATCGGTTTACTGTGAAATTTGTATGGAATTTGACAGTTAGACGATTGGAATCGCTCAGGATTTGGTGCGCGTAATTAGGCCCCTGTACGTCACACCCTGTAGACATCTTCCAGTAAATAAAAATCTCGTGTCACAGTGTTTGCTATCGAACTCCTCCGAGACGGATTCACCGATTTTTATCAATTTTTTTCTGTATCTATGGTAGTTCCGCGAATATGGTAAAATAACGTTAGCGGAGTCTAGTATTGTTATAAATTCTTATCGGCGGGTTTTACAATAGTGAACGGTCATAAAATCTACGGATTTTCTTGAACGATTTGCGCTTTTATCGCTGTATGATGCAAGATTGTGATAGAACTTCGTCACGACATATTAACGGTACTTTGGAAAATAATAATAGGCTATGAATTATATAGCCTGAAAAAAAGACTGGACTTAATTTAACTAATATATAAATGATAATAATATATCATCATCATCATCATCAACCCATTATGTCCCCACCGAGAGGCACGGGTCTCTTCCCTGAGGAAGGTATAGGCCATACTCCACCACGGGGGCCAAGTCCGGATATAAATATATAAATGTCATAAATTCTTTATTTACAAATAAAACACCTGCCCCAGGTCACTGTCCCGCGGTAATGAGCCCAGAACGCTGGCGACGTTACCTCTTTGGATGGCCCAGAATTTTTTTTCATACATAGGTAGGTACTATTTTTTGGCCGATTTTATCTCTATGTGTGGGCCCCAAGGCAGTGGCCCCACCCTGCCCTCCCCCAAATCCGGCCCTGCGCTTTAAAACCCATTCAAGGGCAATAGAGAGGTAGGAAATGTTTACAAGCGCAGTTGGAGCAGACAGTCAACTGGAATTGCAAATTTTAGTTTGATAAACCCACTACGCAATAAAGCTATGTATACGCTGTGCCAAATCTGATCTAATAGGCACTTAATGTAAACTTTTTTTTTTAAATTAGTTCAGACAATAATATTTTATGCTTCAAAACTTCGCAAACTTTATCAGTAAATCGATTAGACCAGAGGCCGCCGCCGTTGTTAAATTGTACAAAATGGTCTCAGTCTGGATGCATTTCCATGTTTGTGATGTCCTTGTCTGGTTACCATAGCACAGGGCTTAGTTTGGGACCAGAACAAACGATTCTGGTGTGTAGAAGTCATTCATCATTATAATAATTTTCCATAGGTACTTTGACGGTTTTATCGAAGGTAATTGACGGTTTTATTTACATCTAGCGAAAATGTATCTGGCACGCAGTAGTGGTACCGTGAGGTAGTTGCCGCTACTGCTGCGTAGTTGCTTATCTAGCTTACCTAGGAACCTATTTCGTTTGTGAAGTTGCAACCTCAATTATAATTCGAATAAAAGTCCGCGCAGTCGGGATGCATATCAGATCAATTTTTTTTATTCAAAGTAGCACAGAAACTGCAACTTAATGAACGTTACAAGTTAAACTAGGTGTCCATTTCAAAATCTATATCATTTTGGAGAGAAAATGGACAAAAAAACTCCAAACTTAGTCTTTTCAAGTCCTTAATTTACAGAATTTATATAAATATTCTAAAACCTGGAACTCATGTATTGAACTGGCTTTAATTTCAGACATCATTGGCATCTAAATAATCTTTAATATGTAATGGGTACCCACGAACCACGACACAGAATATCGCATCTGAGTAAATAATTATTTAAGGCTGGGTTCTCCGACATTACCCCTAATACAGGTGTTTTGAAATACACTTTACTCTCTAATGGCTTGTGTTTAATATCTGAAAAAATATACCTACCTAGGTATTTATTTCTTTTCAGTATCGTATCTAGGGCCGTCGGTCATTATTTTTATGATTTCTTAAGCCATATAGCATATAATAAAAATCGTGAACATGCGTCTAAATATTATGGTAATAGACTGATACTCGTATTATGGTTTTATTTGAGCTCTACTGAGTGTTAGTGACGTCGGTCGTTGTTGTTTGTTTTTTAGTTTTGACGACTTATATTCTGTTACTGTAATTTCAAAAATTCCAACTTGACCCCCCCAACTATTCGATCGCGCAGCGCAATACGTCCCATACAAATCCGTGCGGTTGGAGAACCCGGCCTTAAATTTTAGTTCATAAATATTTATGCATTTATTTCTTTTTTTTTATACTGTGTTGTCTTGCGTGTAATAAATAACCGGTTTTCAATTCAATAAATAAAGTCTGAAGAATTCTAAGTCGCACCCTGCTTTTCTCGCCGATAAGACTCGAAATTCGTCTCTGCGACGTCAAAGTCGTTTGTTCAAGTTATTTGTCGGGTATTATACTTTATCTTTGGTATTTGATCAGCTCGCTTGCTTTTCGCAGTGTCTGTAGCATTGAATTTTATCTTGGCCGCGTTTCATAAAACTACAATTCATAAATTATTATAACAATTCGATGGACATTGCGTATCAGTCTTCATACCTATTAATCTGCGGGTTAATTGACTTCGCAATGCACCATACATACATACATAAATTCACGCCTGTATCCCAGAGGGGTAGGCAGAGACCAGGGACTGCCACTTGTGACGATCCTGATGGATCGCTTTCGCTTCCTCAACATTCATTAGTCGTTGCATGCAGGCACGCCGGTTTCGGGTAGTTTTTATCTTGCCCTTTGCTAATACATCGCCTATTTGGTTGAAGTATGTCCGTCTGGGTCGTCCCTCACCGTCACATAGTAATGAATAATTGTAGTTGTGTAATAGAGTCCGCTGGGTCGCGTTTTATAAAACTACCTACAATGCATGGTTTATTATTAAAATTCGGTGTAGGTACCTACATTCCATAGCAGTCTTCCCACTTGTTAATCTGTGGGTATATCGACTTTGCCGAGTAGGTACAGTCGACGCGCAGACGGTGGACTTTGGTACAAAATCCCTGAATCGTGTAAAAAATGTCCACCGAGTACTTGTCACGGACTCAACGCATACGGTGTGCGGTCATGTGTTGGCCGGATACGTACGTCACTATAGAACGCTCATCATTATCATCAGCCATTTGACGCCCACTGCAGGACATAGGCCTCCTTCGTGGTTTTCAAAACCATGAGGGGTTTTGCCATAATCGCCACGCTTGGCAGACGGGTTGGCGATCGCAGTATGCGGTTGCAATCTCAGGAAGACGCTGCTGCCCGTCTCCTGGTAATTGATTTCCTTAGTCGCCTTCTACGACATCCACGGAAGGAAATGGAGTGACGCTATTCTTAATCCGGCGCCACATCGAGCGCTCAATGCAGTCTAAAGTTCGTTGTGTGCGTTGTTGCACCTAGTTACGTTTTAGTACTATTTTTTTCGGGGACTCCCCCGTACTTTCGTCCAGTTCAGTCTCTCTGGGTCATCGGTAATTTGGGGGGGGGGACTTTTTGTGCGGGGTACTTTTGGTTCTCTGTGTGCGTCATTCGATACAATTTATAAGAGATCTATATCGATGGACAAAAAAGGTACCCGGGGGACCACAGAACATATTTTCTCTGTTCTATGCGGGGGACAGTCGTACCTCGTCTGCGCAGGCCTTATGTTTTTATCTACGGTTTTATTGCAAAGTCGCCCGTAACGTAACTAAGTAGAGTGCACGCATGAAATGTAAAGGTCGATGTGCTGTCGACTGCACACCGAATTGTAGTTCGATGAAATGTAGGTAGTTTCAAAATTAATTTCAGTATGGTAAAATGACATATGGTGCCGAAACGTGGACACTCACGGTGGGGCTGGTCCACAAATTTAAAGTCGCTCAGCGTGCTATGGAAAGGGCTATGCTCGGGGTTGCTCTGAAAGATCGAATTCGAAACGAGGTGATCCGACAGAGAACCAAAGTCACCGACATAGCCCACCGAATTAGCATGCTGAAGTGGCAGTGGGCTGGCCATATTATCCGAAGAACTGATAACCGATGGGGTAGACGTGTTCTCGAGTGGAGACCGCGGATCGGTAAACGTAGTGTGGGACGTCCTCAGACTCGGTGGAGCGATGATCTTCGCAGGGCGGCTGGCAAGAGTTGGATGAGAGTAGCCGAGGACCGTGCTCAGTGGCGTGCTATAGGAGAGGCCTATGTCCAGCAGTGGACAAGCATAGGCTGATGATGATGATGGTAAAACCTGTGAAAAATGTGGTGAGGCTTGTATTAGGCATTTCGCATTCAAATGAAAACAGAAAATTTCTTGCAAAAATAGCTCGCTCTATTTATTACTGCTTTAAGTAAGAATTTAAACAATGAAAGGAACTTAATGTAAAAATTATGACTCACAAGCGTCGTTTAACCACTTCAACAGACCATTTGCAAAATGCCTGTTCAAATCGAATCTCCAGATTGATTAAGCGTAAATATTTTACCTTATAAACAGAGATCGCAAGTGCAATAAACAACAAAAGACTAAGCTCTCATATACTAAGTACCAGATAAAGTTTCACTAGATGTAAACGATTATATTCTTTTTGTTGCACTAATCCGTGCTTAGGACAATGTTAAAAACCTATTTAGAGGCTAAAATTCCACCCATGCCGGGACTTGAATCCGCGACCTCTGGCTAACCGTTCCAGCGCTCTCCCAACTGAGCTAATGAGCAAGTGCAGTCATCGGCGAAATTTCGAACCTGTTTACAAACTTCTCTGTATTACGTACAGGCAGCGACATCTGGCTGAAGTAATTTACACCACTTGCAGCCCCGAGCACCCACTTTGCAGTTAGGTTTTACATCAGAATGATATCGCTGTAACTACATGTCAGCCAGATGTCGCCGACTATACGTAATTTCATTTCGAAATTTCGCTGATGCCCGCACTTGCACATTAGCTCAGTTGGAAGAGCGCTGGCACGTTTAGCCAGAGGTCGCGGGTTCAAGTCCCGGCATGGATGGAATTTTTAGCCTCTAAATAGGTTTTTAGGAGTAAACTATTTTTTTTTTAAATACGATTAATACGATCAAAGTCAACAAAAAATTATAAAAGAGATAGACATACATTTTTTAAACCAATGATACTAATGAATGATCTAAGATCACCAAAAGATTCAAAGCTTTGTTTTTATTTTTATTTTGGACCCTATTTTATTATTACTTGTGATCTTATTGCCTTGTCAGTCGACCACCGGAGCTTGAGGATGCCTCGTGTTAGAGGCGAAACGCGTCACAGCGTATTTTTTCACACAAGTATTGGTGTCGGTGGTGGTGTGTTTGTGTTTTGGTTCTGCTTGAAAAAGTGGGAGGGAGGGCGGTGCATTAACTAACCGCATGGTGCTTGCGGGATTTTGGCGGAATTTAGCAAAGTAATTTTCACATTTTAATGCCATTATAGATTTCCGCAAAGTAACAGCTGATTCCATACTTATACATAGATTTGAACGACGTCGTTACTACGCACGATAACATATTTGCGTTCTTTCTCTTTGCATATATTTTTCCACATTTTTAATTTATCATTTATTTGTTTACATCGAGAGAAATCTCACCCGGTACGGAGTTTAAATGCTATTATTGTGTGATGATGAAATAATCTCATTATGTAATTAAAAACAAGTATGTACCCACATTTTATAAACTAGTTTATGTAATTAATAAAGTACTTTCTATTAATTATAGTTACAAAATGAACTAGATTTACGTCTTCGGAAGCCAGTTTTATACTTGAATTATTTTGAATTCCATGTTTAGTTACCAAATTAATTTATGACTTTATTAACCAAATGTTTAACACTTATGTTATACAATACGGCCCGGTGGGCCGACGACATTTTGGAAGCGGTTAGGAAACATTGGACGAGACTGGCAAGGCACCGGATGGGTTGGCGTGAAAGAGAAGAGGCCTATGCCCAACAGTGGGCTCTGTTGGGCTGATTAGATGGATAGATAGATACAAATTGTTTGATTGACCATTTTGTCTACGTCTAGTAAACCACCCTGTATATTAGTAGAACTCTGTGATGATCAGTGATGTGTTGGTGATGCGTAAATAAACCACGTTTTAACCAACTTTCCTTGTAATGGAACTTTCATTCAAATTTTGTGGTTCCTATTAAATAATTAAACGTAAACTTAATGTTACACTGCGAGCGATTTAGAATCGAGTCGCTGATAATACGGTACAGGTCAAACAAGATTAAGAAAGCGGGGAACCGTTGCAAATAGAATATGGCTCCAGTTGGATTTACCCAAAACGTCATGAAGGATGTGTATGTTATGAACCGTTCTTCTCTAGTTAAACAAAAAGCGTGGTAGTTCGGTTTTTTTTTTTTCAAGACACTTTTTTATAGTTCTGGGTAGACTGCCTGACTGTACTGACTATACAGTAGATCAATTTCTATATACAAAAAATACAACATTGCAACATACAAACTAACAGTAATGTTGTATCTCAATGTTTGCCGTTCACATTGTTGGCTATTTCTCTTTCGTGCAAAGACTTCAAATGGAATGGGCTGATAGTGAACACTTCATTGGCCACAAGATCTCTTATGTTCTCACCACTGTATGACAATAAGGGCGAGATTTCCACGTCAATATCATCAGCAATGACACCGCCAGCTTCTCGGATGTACTTCCTGTGTAGCCTTAATAGATCTTCCTTGGCTGTAGAGGGGCAGTCTTTTTCGGCGCTATCAGCGTTCTTAATAGCAGAAAACTCAACGTCCCTAGCTACTTCTAAACACAGGAAGTTTTCGGCGTATTCAAAGACGTCAAATATGAACTTTTCTATTTTAATTCCGTTGGGTTCGGTCGGCTTTTGCCTCACACCACACTCGTCTACGTATGGGATCTTCTTCTTCGCCATGTGAAGCTTGAGTTTCGATTCGTAGTTGCAGATCTTTGTGAGAAACTCGCTAGAAAAGTAATGGTTGCATATGTTGCCTGCCGAGAATATTAAGCGACCGTCTTGGTTTCTCTTCTCAGCAACTTCATCCGTCAACTCTGAGTACTCCACCACCTTGTAATGACCGTTCACACGGCACACAACCCCGACAGCTTCCGTTGGCGAGGACTTTTGTACCACTTTTGCTGCACAGTCGGCGTTCTTACTCTTGCAGTAACCAATGAATACTGGATCGGCCACTTTTATCAAGATGTTGTCAACGGAATGTGCATGTAAATGTTCTACACCTCGCTTTGCAATGTCATCCAGGACTCCCTGAGTCTTAAGAGCTCTGTAGAGGCCTCCATTACCGTCAGGAGCGGAGGCCAAATGGTATTTTTCATCCAATAAGACTTTCCCGTTGAAATCAAAGCATGGTAGTCTGCCTTGTTCGAAGAACACAATATTCTCCTCGTTCAGGCCGAAGAAGTTGTGGTCCTTGAAGAATTCCGCTGTGGGTGCCATAGTGTGTTCTGAAGTCATGATGTACCAAGTTATTTTGCCTTGTTTACCGGTTATTTCGGCCGCCATTTCCTGTAGTCGCACAATGCGCTCTGCTTGGATCTGGAATAGGGTCTTCTGGGAAGGTAAGCCGACGTTGTACATGCCTTTCGGGTGTCCGAAGCCCAGACGCGTAGCTTGCCCGCCGGCCAAGACAAGCACACCAACTTTGCCATTTGAAATCTCGACGAATCCGATTTTCTCGAAGTCCTCAATTTTTTCCTGCGACATAGAAGGGACGGACTCGTAGTGGGTCTCAGGAATTGGGTGCAAATCCTCTTCGGTCATCTGTTGAATCACTTTACTGGCACCGACGGAGCGTTTGAATACACCGTTCACTTCCGCAAAGTCGAGCTGCTGCAATTCTCCCGCCAGTTGTTCCCGCTCATTTTCGCTAAGCTCCGGCCAGAATTTGAGCAGTTGCTCTTGACCGTGCTCCTCCAAACGCGACTTCAAGGCTTCGAAAGACATTTTCGCACTGATAACCGGGCGGTAGTTTGTAGCGAGTTTTTATAGGTAAGAACTATATCTTATCGAGACCGATCGGCGTGATTAGAAAGTATAGACTGGCCGCTCGCTCGCGGGCTGTGACGCACCGCATTTTAATATTCTCCCACCCCACAGCGGCGACGAACAACAATACCGCAACCACGTCGGCCTTTCCACAGCTGACATTTCGGTTTTGTTTTTTGTTGACAACATTCAACATAGGTACCTACCTACTACTACCTTTAAGCCGCGTCTCCTGCGCGTGTTTACGTGTTTTTTCGAAACGTAAAGGCGTGTCTCCTACGCGTGTTTTATTGAAACATTACACAGAAAATACGAAACAAAAACATTTGTTTCCATACACAAACCATCTACTGCTATAGGAAAACGCTTCTGTCTAAAACAAAACGTTTTGTGTCGTCATCATTGAGTTCTGACGAGGAAGACGAGAAATGAAACAAATCCTTCCCTTCTCTCCCCACTCGGGGAATGTTTTCCGTTGGCCTCGGAAAACAAAAACATTGTGTTTTAATACACAATTGTGTATAGCCACGCCCCAATGCTTCAATGTTTTTGTGTAATGTTTCGAAAAAACACGCGCAGGAGACATGGAAAAACATTGAAACATTAACATTGGGGCGTGGCTATATACAATTGTGTATTCAAACACAATGTTTTTGTTTTCCGACGCCGACGGAAAACATTCCCCGCGCGGGGTAGAAAGGGGTAGGATTTGTTTCATTTCTCGTCTTCCTCGTCAGAACTCATGATGACGAAATAAAATGTTTTGTTTTAGACAGAAACATTTTCCTATAGCAGTAGACGGTTTGTGTATGGAAACAAATGTTTTTGTTTCGTGTTTTCTGTGTAATGTTTCAAAATAACACATGCAGGAGACACGCCTTTACTTTTTAATCTGTGGACTGTGCTGTGGTCTGTGGTGGACATTTGGTTTGCTTTTTTTTTTAGGAAAGCTTCGCAACGGGGTATGGAGTTCATTCCGTGCAGCCTATAGTGTGCGAAGAGACTACGATACCTTGTTCATTTATTTATTTTAAAGAATAAATAACGTTATTTGTCAGATGCTAGGATGTTATTAATTCCCAAGCGAATCTCAGTTTCATGCATGTTGTAATTAAAGGGTCCAAAGAGTATATAATCACTATGTAAGGGTCTTTACCCGACTGCGAAAGCAAAGGTGGGATGTTTTC
Source organism: Yponomeuta evonymella (assembly GCA_963969515.1). Classification (NCBI taxonomy): domain Eukaryota; kingdom Metazoa; phylum Arthropoda; class Insecta; order Lepidoptera; family Yponomeutidae; genus Yponomeuta; species Yponomeuta evonymella. The sequence continues at coordinate 4,688,745 of OZ018372.1, forward strand.
CGTACGTGTGAGTATGTACGTATGTAATTATGATGTTTTATTGTAGCTACGCAATGCAGTGGCAGTGAAGCGTATTGAAGACGTGGGTCACAGTCGTTCCGCAAGAAGAAAAAATAGCGTATGAAGTCATTACAAAACAAAAAGTCGACGTCAGTTATGTAAGTTGTCAAGGTCAATAAAGAATTAAATAACATAACATAAACTCACGCCTGTATCCCAGAGGGGTAGGCCAGACCAGGGACTGCCACTTGCTACGATCCTGACAGATCACTTTCGCTTCCTCAACATTCATTAGTCGTTGCATGCACGCACGCACGAATTAAATAAAAAAACTTATTACGTAAATTAATGTAAAACTAAACACTTGTGGGGTTCACTCTACTCCACATTCACAAACGGGCAGTCCGGCGCGCGCAGGGTCGATCCACATTGTTCAAACCTGCGAACGCCAAGCGTAGCTGGTAGGCTATACATGGTGGAGTAGTCGGGAAGGAAAAAAGTTTAGATTTAGAAAATAGTTTTTTTCCTGTCTGTCTGGAAAATTGGTGATTTTGATAGGCTCTGATTATATTCGTTAAAAATTTTATTTTTTAAGCAGATGCTGTAGTTTTTGGTTACATTAAGTTATTTAGGTTAGTCAGTGCTAACTCCTTCTGTACATTATAATTTCCACCGTGCCAGTGAACATTTATTCAGTGTAAATAAAACTTGTACATAAATCTACCGTTTTTCTGCTCTTGGCACCGAGTTCTAAGCACTTGTGTGTTAAAAAGTTATAGGAAATAGCGGATGATCGTGCTCTTCCACTATAAAGGGAAATTTCCGGCCAGGCAGATCGTATGCCTGGGGACGGCCGGCCGGTCCGACTGATGTTCGTCGGACGTTATATTTATGGTATGTCATGTGAAACATTTTTGCTTGCGCGATGCAGGAATGTTGGAGTTTATAGTGCGCGTGCAGAGTTGACATGTGCTCGCCACAAAGTCATTAACAAGGCCTTAGTAAATCCATTAAATTTATAATATTACCAGGCCAAACACACCTGCAAGAAATTCAATAAGAGGTTTCACTCCCGATTCATATAGTTAGACTTTGGGTGAGACTTTTTAGCGGTCGGTTTTTTAGTTTTACAATAAGTTTCTTTTGTTTTCCAAGTTACGGATTGCTAATTTTGACAGCCTCTTTAGACTGTAAAACGTCATGTCACTGTCCAAAGACAAAAGGATAAAACACGCGGCGGAAAAAAATGACAAATGGTTGCCGCAATGTTTTCTACGGATTGTTAATTTTGAACGATTTTTTACTGAAAATTGTCTATAGTGCAGTAAATAGTGTAATATCCATTCTTAAAGTGATATTCGAATTGTTGTTTGATGCCATTAAAATGACTGAGTCATCGAAAAAACATAAACGACATGTAAAAGATCAGCCTAACCAAACCGTTGCAAACAGAGGCTTAATCAACGCAAACTGGCAGAAATTCCTCTCCAGCAACCTGATAATGGACAAGAAAACGGATAAACCAGCAGAGGGCTACAACAAAACCCACTACACAGGCGCTTTCAGACGTGCAAGAAAGAAGAATAACATAACCTCAAATGTCGTCGAAAATGCCACAGAAACACAAAAGTCAAATAAAGACACAGTATCCAACGAAAACAACATCAGACCACAGAAACAAGAGCGTCAGAAGAACCAAATAACGAAATTCTTAGCAATGGACTGCGAAATGGTCGGTATTGGGCATGGAGGCAATGATCACATGATAGCTAGAGTTTCTATTGTTAACAAATTCGGTGACTGCGTTTACGATAAATTCGTCAAGGCCAGAGAGGAGGTCGTCGACTATAGAACGAAAATAAGTGGTGTTAGACGCGAAGATTTGCTCAACGCTGAGGAATTCTCAACCGTTCAGAAAGAAGTTGCAGAACTGATTCGGGGGAAAATATTAGTCGGGCATTCGTTGAAGAATGACATGAGTGTTCTGTTCCTATCGCACCCGAAGAGAAGTATCAGAGATACGTCCAAATATAAACCATTTAGAAAGGTGAGTACTGACGTTACCTTTCCAGATGGTCAACTTTACTGTCAATTTTAACAATTTGTAAGCAGTTTTTTTTGCTGCCTATCATTGTAAATTATTTTGCATGATATAAACCAACTAATCTTGTGCCTAAATGTTTGTATCCAATCACACTCAGGCTCAGTTTCTCGTTCATTAACACACTGTTATTCTACTGTTAACAGCTGTCAGTTGACCAAAGTGTTAGTTGTTCATTTCATCATCAACCCATTATGTCCCCACCGAGGGGCACGGGTCTCTTCCCTGAGGAAGGTATAGGCCATACTCCACCACGGGGGCCAAGTCCGGATTGGTGGAGGCTTGTAGACTAGTGGCTCGTCTACTGTCAGAAGTTGTCAAGCCGCCCTAAGGCCTCTAACTTGGCTTAACGTTAGTTGTTAGTGTACAACAAACCGGGGGTTTAACAACTGAGGGAGATAATGGCATGCAGACTAACACATATAATTCTTATTGGATGTGACTTAAGTATGGATACTAAAGAAATGTTTTTCAGGTTTTGTGATATTTCAATAAGGAACTGGATAATCTGAAGGGAAGCAAAGCTAACAAAAGACTATCCAATCCTTATTTATTATCTTCTTTCAGATAACCAGAGGCAGTACACCGTCTCTGAAGCGGCTAGCAAGAGATATACTTGCCATAGACATCCAAGACGGTGAACACAGCTCGGTCGAAGATGCACGAGCAGCAATGCAGCTTTACTGCACTGTTGCAAAGAAATGGGAGGCCAGCCTAAGCGACAAACGAGGTCACATAAGGCTCAGTGATGACTGACGTTGGATACAGATTTACACAATATTTTTTGCCGTCAATGACAGCTGTTTTTTAATCAATCAATCATTGAACTTCCATACAAAGTCTGCTAATGATGAGGTTTTGGAGAATGATGAGTATTCTTTTAGCAGTTTCTCTATGTGTTTAACATTATGACCTGACATGGGGGGGGGGGGGGGGGGGCAAACAAATATTGTGTCCAATGTGTATGTTTGAGTTATATCTATATATATATATAAAAATGAATTGCTGTTTGTTAGTCTCACTAAAACTCGAGAACGGCTGGGCCGATTTGGCTAATTGTTGTTTTTATATATTTAGTCCAGGGAAGGTTTAAACGGTGAGAAGAAAAAAAACGGTTGACGTCGGTGATACGAAGTTCACGGGGTCATCTAGTATCTATATATAAAAATGAATTGCTGTTCGTTAGTCTCACTAAAACTCGAGAACGGCTAAACGGATTTATCTTATCTTAGTCTTGAAATGTTCGTGGAGGTCTAGGGAAGGTTTAAAAGGCGAGAAAAAATCGAATAATTTCCGGGAAAACCCTAAAACAGCCCTTTTCTATTTCCCACAAACGTTTTCTGTGGCGTTACGGAAGTTCGCCGGGACAGCTAGTAACCAATAATAACTTCTTAAAGCCAGGCCGCCCACCTGATCGATTGGTTTTATCTATTCTTTCAAAAACTGAATCCCTTAACACTTTCCCAACTTTACATGAGAAGTTGCTGACGCAACATTTGACATCACAAATTTGATATAACCTGAATGGGACAAACTAGGCAATCTGTTATTTTTGTATGGAGACAGGGAACGTGTTTACCACTGACATATGAATGTGGTATGTCATTGAAACAGTTTTCTGTTCAAAACTTCATTTTGATTTTTAATAAGAAGCTATAATTTAAAAAATAACCAAAACTTTTTTCGAATCTTTCTCTGTGGAATAAACTACCAGTAATTTGTGCTCCTTCAGTGAACCCATTTAAAAACAGACTTGATAAACATTTCACAAGTGCACAGAAGTGCAGCTTAAAGCTGCTCGTGTATTAATGAATAATAATAATAGTAGTTTTTATTTTGACAACTAAGTTGTTTTGTTTAATTTTTTATTAGGTCCGGTTGACACTACCCCAGTCGTGCCTGATGGTAAAGGAATGGGTCTAGTCTAAGTTGTTACGTGTTTGCCTGTGGAATGCCGATTGGCTCTAGTTATTTGTATTTTTTACATCAAAATACTAAATAAACAATCACTAAACCCTTCTCAAAATAAAGAGTTTTCCGTGATATTTAATAAATGACATCCTTATGGTACAGTATTTGACCCCAGATAATAGTTGTAGTTATTAATTTGTCTCTCCTGTGGGCAAGGCCGACTAAGCTGTCAGGATGGTATAGGTGCTGGGCAAGCCGACTCCAACTAAACCAATGTCCCAGGCACTGCAGCATTTGGGTAGTCCGTTCAACCATCTAGTGTGAGTGAAGGTGCCACTGGACGCTGTATAAATCATCTCATACGTAGATGCAAAGGCCTAAGTGTAGGCCATTGTTATAGTTACCTATTTCTGGCAGACCTATAAAGAAAACTTTCTGATAAAGCAATTTGGTCGGAATTTATTGGTTTATGTACGGATTAAGACATATTTTGGTGAACGCAATTTGGTGCAGATTTGGACTTTAGTTGGAGTTGGACACTTATGTTGTATTTTTTGGTTAACTCAATTTAGTGGTAATTTATTTCGTTTTGTGAGTATTTTGATTTTTAAAGGTAAATTTTTGTGTTCATTACGGACATAATAACAATTGTGGTATCTAAGACTATATTATCTAAAAATATAGTTCCTTAAGCAGTATTTATTGTAAAAAGCTATTTAGAGGCTAAAAATTCCACCCATGCCGGGACTTGAACGCGCGACCTCTGGCTAACCGTGCCAGCGGTCTCCCAACAGCCAATGGGCAAATGCAGGCATCAGTGAAATTTGGAGCCTCTTTACAAACTTCTCTGTATTACGTACAGGCAGCGACATTTTTAGCCTTTAAATAAGTTTTTCAAATTGTCCTCAGCACGGGTTAGTGCATCAAAAAGAATATTTATTGTTTTCTTTTTATTGCAATTTTGTCTCATATGGGGGACAACTGGATTACAACGAACAAATTACATTGCATAAACGCACGATAGGCAGACTCGGTTTTGTCACAACATCCCATAATGCTGACAAACTGTGGCTTATGTTGTATTTTTTTGGTTAACTCAATTTAGTAATTTTGTTACATTAACGCGTGCAAAGGTGAGAATTTTGTAAAGAGGCTCGGAATTTCGCTGATGCCTACACTTGCCCAATGGCTCAGTTGGGAGAGCGCTGGCACGGTTAGCCCGAGGTCGCGGGTTCAAGTCCCGGCACGGGTGGAATTTTTAGCCTCTAAATAGGTTTTCAATTTAGTAATATTTTATTTAATTTTTAAAGTAAAATTTTGTGTTGATTACAGACATAATAACAATTGTGGTATCTAAGACATAGTATCTAAAAACATAGTTATGTACTTACAATTTAATTTGAAGCAATATTTTGTTTTTTTTTTTATTGGAATTTTGTCTCATATGGGAGACAACTGGATTACACCGGTTACATTACATAAACGCACGCCTGTATCCCGGAGGGGTAGGCAGACTCGGGTCTGGCACATGCCATGATCCTAGCTTCTCGGTCGTGGGTCCTAAAAATCTCCATTAACATGATTGAGAGATAATGCAGACAATTTTTGCAAATTCGATGTGTAAAGAAGGGTCGTTTTGTTTTTTTTCGGTGGGGCTAGTGTTACTGGAGTATTTATTGCCTCATTTAACGTTTGACATTATTTGTCAAAAAGACTCATTCCAAACACTGCCGTGGCCATGACGAAGACTTGAGGTTGCAAGAAATCCCAGTAGCTCATGAAAAACTATTTTTGTATTGATGATTTCAATTCAATTCAATTCTGCTTTATGGACTCACTGCACTGATTATACAGTACAACTTCGCCAATGTCACGTGTTAGGCAAGACTATAGCCAATCACAACAGCGAACGAGGCTCGGTCAGAATTTTGAGGCAATCAGAACTGTTTGTCGGAAGGTTATTATGGGATGCTTAGTGATTTTAGACCGTTTGTTTTTTAAGCTAAAGTTTGATATTGTTGTCTGAAAGGAATTTACCTATAATGTATACAAGAGGGGAATTTGCCTGGGAGAGGATAAGTTTAAAACTATTTTTGTATTGATGATTTCAGTGTAGAATAAATGTATTTTTTTTTGTTACACGACTGTTTTTTTTTCTGTATCCCATATTGTCTTGTAAACGTGTGAGCGAATTAGGATGTTTGGCTCAAAGGAGGTAAAGTGCCTGACAAATAAATTGACTAAATAACTTTCATTTCGCAATACGTCCATGTATTTTGATTCCGTTTGTTTGAGACACTATTGCACAAAAAAAAAAATTAACAGTAGCATAAGCGGTGGTAGCGGAGCGGCTTTTCATTCGGGAGGTCGTGAGTTCGAATTGTACCAATAACTTTGTTTTCTTTTTGTGAAATTATAGTAGCAATATCACTCGCTAACGTCGCATCGTGAAAAAACCTGAGTGTCCGAGGTGTTTACATACCTCAGCACTTGAAATTGCCAATCCGCGGTGGGCACACGCGGTGATTAAGCCCATACTCTCTTAGAGAAGGCCTGTGCCCTGCAGAGTGACGTATATAGGCTAATTAAAAAACAATAAAAACTCAGAACAATGTGGCCGGCCCAAACCTAAATTAATTAATAAGTAGGTATTCCACACACGCAACACAATCACTTTTCCCTGGTCCCAAACTGGGTACCTACCCTGTGCTATGGCAACCAGACAAGGACATCACAAATATGGAAATACACCCAGAATCTACGAATAAAAAACCATAGTAGTACTATTTCTCCCTACAAAATTCACACTCAAAAAAAAAACGGTCCCAGTCTCGATTACTCTTTGCCAATGAAATGAGCGCAAGATGCGTTGTAGAGTAAATCTCTCTGTGATTGGATCATTCTGTGCGCCATGAGTGACGTCGTGAACGTTCATTGCCCCGTTTTCTCGTGGTCCTACTGATTTGTCCTACTAGTAGGACCACGAGGGAGACCTATTTCTGTGTGTCCGATTATGTGCCTTAGTAACTGTTGTCAATTATTTAAACCACATGTATATTCAATGGTTCCGATTCGCAATGGTTTACACTAAAACTAAACATAAGAGGGATACGAAATAACAAGAGGTACTTAAATAATTATGAATATATTTATTTAAAAACAGTCAGTGTCGGTCGACCTTAGTTACTAGGAAGAAAATTTATAATTATATTAATTTCATATTTATATCAACACAAACATCACCTTAGCTTATCTAAAAAATGGCCCACTGTGATGTGATTGTGAAGTACTTCTAACTGGCTTTTCATAATAAAATCATCGCAATCTATATCTTCTTTCCGTCGACGTACCACCACGTCATCATCACTTGTCATCTCGTCTTCCATTTCCATCAATACATTTTATCAATCGCAATATTGAAACTGGTGAACGTTTTTTAATATTTCTAAACGAGAGTGCTAACTTTCAATAACGTTCACCACAACTCTATAATTTCCTGCTGATAACCTATAGACTAGGATCAATAGTTTTTTAAGTTTGACAGCTTTCATCCGAAATAAAGATCTTGACGAGATCAATAATTTCTTTCTAGCAACTAAGGTCGACAGTGACTGTTTTTAAATAAATATATTCAAAATTAGGCACCCTGTAGACGATAGAGTACCTATTGTTTTGTGTACCTAAGTAATATTTTTAATTACTAGTTAGTTTAAATCTTTCACACGTTTAACGCCATCTGTTGGCCAATTGTTTGAGCTAAATAAAGCTTGACCTCACGCGCGTCGGTGCAGCAGGACCTTTGCACATGCGTATTATCGATTATGGGTCGCACGTAGCCCCGGCCGCCTGAGTGATCTTTAAACGATCACGAAGGTTAAGCAACACAGGGCGCGTTCAGTGCATGGATGGGTCGCCGTCTATGCCTAGTGGCATTTTTCCGAGCGGTTCCGTGCTTCGCAAGGCACGTTAAGCTGTTGGTGCCGGCTGCCGTCGATAGATGGCAGTCGTTAAGCCAAGTCAGAGGCCTTAGGGCGGCTTGACAACTTCTGACAGTAGACGAGCCACTAGTCTACAAGCCTCCACCAATCCGGACTTGGCCCCCGTGGTGGAGTATGGCCTATACCTTCCTCATGGAAGAGACCCGTGCCCCTCGGTGGGGACACAATGGGTTGATGATGATTATCGATTATATAAAAAAGTGATGAAATCTGCGACCAAAAATTCAATGCCCCACCGACGTCTGCCTGTCACATGAAATCATATTCTGATCAACCGCATCTGACGCTTTTATTGCTGAAAGGCAGTCCATCCGTTACCTCTTGTTTTTTTTGTATCGCTCTTATGTTTAGTTTTAGTGTAAACCATTGCGAATCGGAACCATTGAATATACAGGTGGTTTAAATAATTGACAACAGCTACTAAGGCACATAGTAGGACAGACAGAAATAGGTCTCCCTCGTGGTCCTACTAGTAGGACCACGAAAAAAACGGGGGTTCATTGGGCGATAGTAAGTGGCAGCGTAACTGATGATTGGTTGCACACAAAAACGTCAAACCATTCGAAATATCAAGACGGCGGTCTGACGATGGCATTGCGTAGTTATTTTGCCGGGTAACAATGAACTCGCTCCGATTGGTAACACAATTGAGAAGCCCCGCCCGCCTTCCCACAATTGAACGTGGGGTCATTTTTAGCGCTAGTTAGACATATATGTTTTTAACTATCAATACAATTAATATAAGCAAGAAATGAAACCACAAGTTAAGTAAGTACATTAATGACAAAAATCGTTTATTGCTTAAGAATATACTTACAGAACAAAAGGTTAAAAGAAAATAGAGAAAATAATGCTTTAAAATCCTGATAAGCAAAAAAATACACAATTTATTGCATTTTCTCATTTGTGCATTTTACAACTGACAACACAATTAATTTCTATATTTTATACACACTTATTTAACACAACATGATTGCCATACAAGCCAAAGGAGCAATTCCCATACAAACGCAGTTTGGCTTTAATGCACAAACGACATGCCGGATCTCAATGACACTTTACTATAATGTTCAGAGGACACGAATCACAGTTTGCTCGTGCTTACAACTGAGAATAACAGAATAAAAAAGAAATTATAGCCTCATGAGTCTTCACAAGGCGATAATTTCTTTTTGATAAGTTTATTTCCAATTCTAAGCACGATCAAACTTGAATTTGTGTCCTCCAAACGTTAAAGCAAAGTTTCAATGCGATCGTTGTCATGTCATTTGTAAATAAAAATCAAACTACGTTTGTGTGGGAATAGCTCTGTGAGTGGCCGCCTTAAATGTTCGTATTTAAAATTATGAGAAACTAGAGGCTTTATTTAACACAAGACGATATATATACTTATTACCATTTAAATGACCGTTTGTTTTTAAAGTAAAGATAAGAAGTTTCGTAAAAGTTTAGAATCGGGTATACTCATACAATTCATTGATTCTTTTTTTGTTAGAAGTACTCCCCCCTGCTACAGGGGTGGTCTCATAAATTTGGACAAGATCTGTTGACAAGATCCATTAAACTCTAACCATTAAAGCAATACCATCAAACTTAAATTCGCAAAGGCATCTCCAGGGCATTATGGAGACAACCATACCGCGATAAAAAATACCCTCAGCGACACCTAGTGTTAAAATTAGCGGACTACTTCTGCACTTGGATTTTTGTCTTTATCGATTTAATTTTGTATAGCATATTAACATTATAGTAGTTCAAGATTTTTTTTAAATGAGACGAGAAATGGCAAATTGAGAATAATCCGTGAGACGATCGCGAAATAAACAATGATTTAGCAATAAAAATAAATTCAAAAATACTTTATTGCACAAGAGGTGTTTGTACAAAGGCGAGCTTAATACTAGTAAGTATTTTCTTCCTGCTAACCTTGGGTTATGTGGATAGTGCAAGGGGTAGTGCCAAGAAAGATTTATTGCAAGAACAAAGATAAAAAAAAAAAATGAATAAATAATAATAATTATATAAACTATATTACAATAAAATTACATAGTTATTATAACAAGATACATACCAAATAACACAATAAACACAACTACATAAAAATTACTTATATAATAGGATTATTACTCTGAAGTTCGAAGTAGTGCTCGTGGATTCTACTTTTAAACACGTCGACTGACGGGGCCTGGCGTATGTACAGGGGTAGCGCGTTCCACAAGCGCACCGCTGTCACAGTGAAATAATTCGAATAGCCTACCGTACCATGCACGGTACTTCTACAAAATACTTCTTACTAAGTAGTTTCTTACAAACTATGTTTCCCTTGTTTAGTTTACACTTAGCATCTAACAGGGTTGATAAAAATCATGATTTTTTTAAAAAAATCAAAAAAATCGGATTAATTTGATTTAAATCGGATTAATTTGATTTAAATCGGATTTTTTTGATTTTTTTACTATTTGATCTGTTTTAGTGTAGAAGGCGGTTAGATAGTAAGTTACCCGAGCTCACGGCATTGCCGCCACCGCCGTCGTCTGCGTCTATGTTACGATTGCGATCGATCTCTGTCACACATGTTTCTAAATGTTTTTTCATCCTCGCTACTAAGCCCATTAACTCCTTCTTACAACTCTTACACACGGCTTTGTTAAACTTGCCGCAAGCGGACTTTTTTTCATCGAAATAAACCCATACTGCATCTTTTTTCCTTCCAGACATCTTGTTGTCCTTCAATAGTCAATCACGAATGACCGCGCCACAGACTAAACAGACGGATTCAGTTGCGAGTTTAAATTTCAGGGAATTCCCGGTGTATAAACCGAATTGGACACTTGTGTGCGCGCTGTAGTTCGGAAATCGCTGTATATATCGGGGGAAATCCCTTGACACATTTTGGCGGATTTGCTCGCAGTAAAAATGAATTGATTAAAATCATGGATTTTTTTAAAAAAATCACTTGATTTTAATCGCGATTTAAATCACTGATTTAAATCAAGTGATTTTAATCATATCAACCCTGGCATCTAATAATATTTGGCCTTTGATAAAGGTTTCCGGACTCTGCTCAATTCCAGTGAACAATTATCTTTATGAGTTCTTACAACTTACGAAAGTGTTTTACAGAGTTTTCTGTGTTACAATACAGTGTATATGTACACAAATTCCGACGCAATTTTTACAGTGTTATACAATACAGTGTAAAGATGTCTTTTAAAGTTCTTTTAATGTGGATGTATTTTCAGTGTTCTCTGTGTTACAGCACAGTTAGTGTACTGTAAATTTATGAGTTATTACAACTTACGAAAGTGTTTCAACGTACAAGAATCTTTATGAGTTCTTACAGCTTCCGAAAATATTTTCTGTGTTACAGTACAGTGTATATGTTCTTACAACTTACCTCTATGAGTTCTTACAACTTCTGAAAGTGTTTACTCTGTTTTCTATGTACAAGTATCTTTATGAGTTCGTATAACATACGAAAGTTGATGATTAGCATGGTTAGTACGATGACACGAGTCACGTGTTGTGGCGCTAAAATGTCAGAATTTGACAATAAATGTACTGGAAACTCGCGACTCTTGACATTTAAAATGGGCGACTAGCGTCGTCGTACTGCTGTTAGCCTCGGTAAGGCTGGATGAAATTTGGCACAGATGTAGATTACAGTCTGGGATAGCACATAGGCTACTTTTTATCCTGGAAAAATACACATCAAATCCTTTGAGCTCCATCCAAGTGTTTGTGTTTTCGAACGCGATCTAAAATCCACAAAGATCTTTCTAAACTAGTGACCTAATTTGTTTGTTGAATGAAAACAGACGATCTGTGGACTTATTTCAAAGTACAAAATCTCAGAGCGATTAGATTTCTGTACAGTTTTATATTCAAATATAAATACGCAACCGACTTCAAAAAAGGAGGAGGTTATCAATTCGACGCGTATGTTTTTGTTGTTTTCGCATAACTCCGTCAAATCTTAACCGATTTCGACAATTCTTTTTTTGTTCGAACAGAAGTTAATAGTTCCTATAGTATAATTAGTAGTCGGTGCCCAGTTTCATGACCAGCACCTATATTTCGGGCACCTACTCCAAATTCTTCTTCTAATTATTTAAATTATTTCTAACTTATTAGTGCGGCAGTGTTTCGAAGTCGGTTTTTATTTTTTATTTAATTTTTTTTTTTAACAATAAAGTAAGGAATGCGTACCGTAGATCCGGGCCTGGTCGAGATTAGTAAACTACCGCCAGTGCGCGCTATTTCTTGAGATGTCGCAGTGCACTCCTGGCGGCAGTTCAATTACAGTCTCGAATAGCACATAGGCTAAGTTTTATACCGGAAAAATATACATAAAAAATTTAGGCTAGTCGGCTCGGATTTGTAAACTAGCGTCAGTGCGCGCGATGTTTCTTGACATGGCGCAGTGCACACCTGGCGGCGGCTCCTTTCGCGGTGCGGTGTACTTAAGTGTACAAGTATCTTTATGAGTTCGTACACCTTTCGAAAGTGTTTTACTGTGTTTCAGTGTACTAGTGTCTTTATGAGTTCTTACAACTTACGAAAGTTATTAGTCTGGAATAGCACATAGGTTACGTTTCATCCAGGAAAAATACACTTAAAAAATTAGCGCGAACGCAGTCTTACTAGTCGGGTGGTCGGGTCGGCTTTGTAAACTACCGTCAGTGCGCCCGATGTTTCTTGAGATGGCGCAGTGCACACCTGGCGGCAGTTCCTTTCGCGATGCGGTAGTTCCTCCCTATACCCTTGAAGGCGCCCCGACCGAAGACTTCGACGCAGACGCGCACGCGCCGCCCGTCCGCTAGCCGCTCGGGTTTGCTGCGAACAAGAACGGTTCAATTGTTAAAAAATATTATTTTTTATGTAGGCTGTATTCGTCCTAATCCAGGGCACAGGCCTTCCCTCAGAGAGAGAGAGAGTATGGGCTTAATCACCACGCGTGCCCACCGCGGATTGGCAATTTCATGAGGTACGTGAACACCGCAGACACTCAGGTTTCCTCACGATGTTTTCCTTCACCGTTAGCGAGTGGTATTGCTACTATAACTTCACAAATGTACAACGTATTTATTATACTTAATAATATTAAATTGCACACAACACAATCACTTGACCTGGTCCCAAACTAGGATACCCTGTGCTATGGTAACCAGGCGAGGACGTCACAAACATGAAAGTAGGTACACCCGGACTGAGGCCTTTTGTACAAATGTACGGTGGCCCCCAGTGGGTTTATACGTATACTTTAAATCAATCTGTCAATGAGCCACTTGGTCGGCCAGTGAACCAATCAATCTATCAGCCCATTGTCGTCCACTGCTGGACCTCCTCCATAGCACGCCACTTGTTCCTGTGATCGGCCACCCGCATCCAGCCACTATCAGGAGGAATTTACTGTACACAACTGTAGTGCTATTCTGAGCTGGCGACCGCGGACCGGACGACCAGATGGTCTGACGACCTGGTTACGGTGGCGGGGAGTCGCTGGATGCGGGCGGCACAACACCGGGAAGCTTGGACAACCTTGGGGGAGGCCTATGTCCTGCAGTGGGCGTCAAGTGGCCGATGATGATGATGATGAACTGTAGTCCTTTTGTTTGTGTAGCTTCGTGTTTACTTTGTGTTCCTGTGACAATTTAAATAAATGTCTTCTTTCTTTCTTTCTTTCTTTCTATGGTAGCTCATCGATATGTAACGTAGGTAGTAATAATAACGTAGCTAACGCTTTACATGCAACGGGTCTTGGGTTCGAACTCGTTTGTTTTCTAAGTTTCGTTTTGTGATGAAATCAATCAGAGAATTAAAGAGAGGAATTATGAGTTGATGAATGAGTTAATGAAATAATTTCACTGCTGAAATTGGAAAACTAATTCTGTACTAATAACTCGGTGCCGTGAATAAATTACCATGGAGGGATAGCTTCGTCTCCTACCACCACCGTCAAGCATACAATTACTAGGGTGAATGAGTGGGTTAGTGATTAATGAGTGAGTTGTTGAACGAATGAATCCTGCCCCAAACTTGGCTGTAATTTGTAAGCAACTGAATAAAAGAGTTAATGAACAAATCAATGTAAGAGTACTGACCCAACATTTGCGGTGTCGGGCTCTGCTTGAATTAATTTATGAGTGAGTGAGCGAATGAATGAATGAGTGAGTAAATGAAAAAATGTATGAGTTATCGAACGAATGAATGAGTGCTCACCCCAACTCCGTTGTATCAGGCTCTGCTTTCAAATTAATTTGAGAGTGAGTCAATGAATGAATGAATACGCACCCAAACTTGGCTGTATCAGGCTCTGCTTCCAGAAGCTCTCGGACCGGAGACTTGGGGGCTGCGGCGCTGAACGCCTCTAGTTCCGCGCCCATCAGAGAGACATATGAGCGCCACACAGCGCCCAGAGACATGCCTGAAAGAATGGTTAGCATAACCCTGTACACGCTGAAATCTGGGTGGTTTGAAAGTCGCGGTTATGTAACTAGTAATTAAAAATGCAATCTGTTTAGACGATTAATTTTTACTTCTTAACTCCTGGAGGTAAGATTACACTGAATCTTCTGAAACTACTGAGGTATTCAATAAAACATTTTGTCAAAAACAATTTGAAAATATATGAGACTTAGACCAGTACGTTATCAAGATTGGGTGTGAATTAAGAAAGTTAAAGGTGATGTTCTACGTATAGGACGCCAGGACTCAGGAGGTTACAGACTTAAAATTAAAAAAAATAATTGATCGAGTTGAGAAATCTAATTAGTACCGCCTTTCCGTCTTATATCAGAACAATGACGCGGACGCACCGCTCCGGCTAGCTCTTTACACCACACTACAACACCGAAAACGCATCCTTGAATGTTCGTAAATTGGAAAAAGAAAGTTCACCACTGCCATTACAGCACATTAAATAACTAGGTATCTCCAAAAGGTATGATGTCGTCCACCCAATGCTTCTCGACCATGTATGTACGCACTTTTAAAGGTTCAATTTAATTTCACCTTCTCCTAAGATACAGGCTTTTTCGCCTAGTTTAGGAGATAGGATGCAATGACAAGACTATTGTACAATAGATTAGCACCGAACGATTGTTGTCATTTTTAATGTACTTTTTGGTTCAAAATAAACAAATTATTATTATTATTAAAAAAATAAAAAAATTAATGAAAAAAAATTATGGAGATTATCTGCGAATAGCTCGTGAATCAATATGCAGAATCTCTTATGCAATTTCGTTACCCATACTTATATTTTAGTAAATGAAAGCGAAAACGTAAGTAACAGTAGTGGTTGGGGGCCGTATTGTCATATTCTATTGCTCCTGCCGAGTGGCAAAAACGGCTTTTGGTTATGTTTTGCATACAGTAACATTTATACACAGTTTTTTTTTTAAGATAAATAAAATACAAAGCGACTTAAGTATCGTAATTGTTTTCCTTTCTAATTCTAGAAATTCTAGAACTGTTCACAACAACTTAAATAAAAAGTATCAAAAGAATAAGTTGATCGTTCGGTGAGCGGTGGTAGCCTAGCGGGTAGAACATTGGGCTCGCAAGCGAGAGACCCAGGTTCGATTCCCAGTGCGGGCATGTAGGTACCTATGACTTTGTTTTCTAAGTTATGTACATTTGTAAATAGTAGCTATCAAAAGAATAAGTTGATCGTTCGGTGAGCGGTGGTAGCCTAGTGGGTAGAACACTGGGTTCGCAAGCGAGAGACCCAGGTTCGATTCTCAGTGCGGGCATGTAGGTACCTATGACTTTGTTTTCTAAGTTGTGTACATTTGTGAAGTTATAGTAGCAATACCACTCGCTAACGGTGAAGGAAAATATCGTGAGGAAAGTGAGCTGTTCACATATATAACCCCTCATGGTTATGAAAACCACGTAGGAGGCCTATGTCCTGCAGTAGGCGTCAAATGGCTGATGATGATGAGGATATGCTGAAAGGTCGTCTTTGAATATATGTGGCTCTTTTTTTCAGTTCTTTTTTCAGTCCTCGTCCATATTTCAGCACGCTGTCATCATTAAAGGATATGCATCTAAATTATATATAAGCTGTCACCATGATATTATAACATGCAGTGTTATTTATAAAATACTAGCTGTTGCCCGCGACTTCGTTCGCGTGGTAATTTTGATGTGTATTTTTCCGAGATGAAGAGTAGCCTATGTGCTAATCCAGACTATAATCTATCTCTGCGCAAAATTTCATCCGGATCCGTTCGGCCCTTTTTGCGTGAAAGAGTAACAAACATCCATCCATACATATAAACTTTCGCGTTTATAATATTAGTAAGGATGTTGTGTGATGCAATAAATAAAGAAAACCGGCCAAGTGCGAGTCGGACTCGCTCACGAAGGGTTCCGTATTATTGTCTATACAACATTTGAATACCTCCAGCGTCTACCGGTTATTAATGTCGAGCAAAAAACGGCAAAAATATCACGTTTGTTGTATGGGAGCCCTCTTTAAATATTTATTTTATTCTGTTTTTAGTATTTTTTTTTGTTATCATCATGGACAACATCTGTGAAAATTTCAACTGTCTAACTATCACGGTTCATGAGATACAGCCTGGTGACAGACGGTCGGACAGATGGACAGCGGAGTCTTAGCAACAGGGTGCCTTACCCTTTGGGCACGGCACCCTAAAAAATGGCAACGATGAAACTCCGACACAACTCACCAGAGTCCAGGAATATAGCGCCAGCAACAGACTCGAACAGATCGCCCAAGGCTTTAGGCACCTCCACGTCCTCGGCTTGCTCCATCTCGTCTTCCTGGATCAGGTAATGCTGTGGAGGGACAAAGGGCCAAGGTTTTTAATTTGACACAAATACCAAAAACTTTAGCGGAGGGCGCCATCCTTGTCACAGTTGGTTACATTTGTGTGCCCCCCCCGCCCCCCGCCCTTCCGTAGTGTGACGTCGCAATTTTACATCTCGAAATTGGGTATTTGACAAAATATCAAATGAGTTACTTTTAAAACGGAATTGTGTAAAATACTTGCTTATGAAGTCACATTTCAGAGCACTCTTTTTATGTTTAATCTATTTAATAACTAGTAATTGACTAAAAGAGATACATATTCCGAGATATTTTGTAATTTTTGTTTTAATCGAGCATATGAAATAATTTATTGTTGATCGTGTCAAATACCGTATTATTAAATTGAAACAGCAGTACCGAACACTTTGAGGAACCCCTCTGAGAGAAGGCCTGTGCCCTACAGTGGGACTTATATAGGCTGCTTATGATACTTGATATCCCGGTAATGCGTTCCCGTGGGATAATATTTATTTGAAGTTTAAAATAGATGGCGTTGTGCGAGCGAACGTGGTGTTTTAAACATAGATGGCGCTCTGTGGATTCTGTGGCGGTACGAAGCTCGCCGGCACAGCTAGTGTATTTATATTTGATTAGGTACCTCTTCGCTGATGGAGTGGCCGTTCTCCTCCTGAATCTTCACGTATTTAGTCAACACCTCGTTCAAACCAGGCGACATGTGACGGAAGTACCTTCGGACATAAACAGTAAATGAAATGTTAAGAATAGAAGCTTGCAGCACGTTTAGAGAGAAGAAGTGAAGAAAGAAGAAGAAAGGCGCTGTGAAGGTTACATAGAATGGCCACTAGATGGCGAGCGCTGTCTTCAGACAACGTTTTCTGTATGGTATAAAACAAATATTAAAGAGGGGCGCCCTTTAATATTTGTTTTATTCTGTTTTTAGTATTTGTTGTTATAACGGCAACCGAAATACATCATCTGTGAAAAATTCAACTGTCTAGCTATCAAAGAAGAAGAAAGACATTTATTATACCAACAAGATACATCACAGAAACAATATAAGCAGATAAGTAACATAATATGCACAACAACAGAAAGAAAACTAAATACACAACAGATTTCAATTTAAGCTTTGCTGTAACAGCATGACGAATGAAGTTTGACGAGAGAAACTTGCTACTAAAATAATAATTTTGTACGAGACTTTTATTCATCAAACCCTAAGTAGATATATATCTTACAATCTTTCATGTTCCATGAGTATTATTTCCGGCCGACGTTATGTCCTAACATAAGAGGTCTTAGGACGAGTTTTCCGCAACTGGCGTTTGGCGTCGAGTTCCTGAAGACGCGCTTGTTCAAAGGCGATGTCGCCTGAGCTAATACACTCATCGGCGGCCACATCGCTTGAGAATAGGTGGCGCTTTAGGACGTCTTTAAGCCGCAGGTATTGAACAACTACGTTGCGTTTACCGCAGTTTCGCCAGCTTCGGATAACTCGCCCTAAGCCCTCTTACAATTACACATGTAACTTTATATTTTATGATGATGAGAAAAAGGCAGCCTGCAGTCGAAAGGTAAAAAAAAATTTTTTAACAGCTCTACCTAACCCAATCGCAGTTACGAACACCGAGTTGAGCGTGAACCCTACCGCCGTTGTTTTGTGTACTACTAATTTATATACTAATAATACTATATTATACTACTGACCTTAAAGGGCAAGATAAAAAGTACCCGAAACCGGCGTGCGTGCATGCAACGACTAATGAATGTTGAGGAAGCGAAAGTGATCTGTCAGGATCGTAGCAAGTGGCAGTCCCTGGTCTCTGCCTACCCCTCTGGGGTACAGGCGTGAGTTCATGTATGTATAATGATTCATTCTAGTTTCTGTAAAATCGTCGATCATCATCGTCGTCGTTCTTGAAGAATAAAATTGTCATCGTCGAAGTGTTGTAGTATAAAGTTTTGCAAAAATGGTATTACGTCGTTGTCAAAAAAAAAACCCCAGGGCTTGGATGTTTACCTACATGTTTGTGATGTTGTTGTTTCTGGTTCCCACGACACAGGGTATCCTAGTGTGGGGCCAGAAGCAATGTATGTGCCTTTATGTAAATGTTTATGTTTTATGTTATAACCGATGAGCGATATGTATGTTATGATCCCCGTTGGTCGAAATAAATTATTTAACCCTAGACACCTGACCTTCGTCGTTTCGACGAATACGCGACACAAAAATTGTTGTATCTTTTTGGTGCGTGTGCGGATAACCGTGGTGTCTCTTGTCAAGATCGGTGTTCGTCACGGCTTGGCAAAAGGCTACGACTTCCGGCAGCCAAGTAAAATTTTTTTACCGACATTTTACAAAAATACGTGCAACATCGCAATTTCTTGCATAAAATTGATTTTTGTACTGAATGGGCGTAAAAAAAATGTTTTTATTCTAATGTTTACTAACTTAAAGTGAACCCTTAAAATGAACAACATCTTTTTAAAATTTCGGTTTTAATAAAAAAATTGATAAGAATGTTTTGATCAGTACAAACGCGTGCCATTTTAAACAGAAGGAAAAATAAAGAGTCCTTATAAAGTGTTCTAATCTAATCTAATATAATCTAATCTTACTTGTGGAAGCCATGCCGCACCGCGAGCGTCGCGAAGATCGTGTTGTTGACGAGCGCCGAGCGCAGGTCGGTGAGCGCGCCGGGCGAGTGGCGGCGGCTGTCCTCGTACAGGTGGCGGGTTATCAGGTAGTCTGGGGGCGGGTTTGTGTCTTACAACTGAATCTATAAGCTCTCACAGGGATAGATTGTACCTACAAGACGGTCACATTAACTAGAGACTTTACGTTGCTACAATAATGTCCAAAACAAATAACAAAATGACAGAAAACTAAGCAAATTATCGATAGTATGGTCAGTATCTTTGTAACCAATACGTGTGTCGATAATTTGCTTAGTTTTCTATCATTTTGGTATTTGTTTTGGACGGGATCCTGCCTTTTCGCAGAAAATTGTTACGCTGATTATCACTTGCCAACCAACATTTCACCTATTTTTCACTTTGACAACAAACGATTTACAAATTTTTGTATGGCAACGTTTCATTTGGTAGGATTGTTGTTAAGCTGATTATTATAATGAAACAATACGTTTTGGGTATTTATTATTTTTCAAATCTTTTATCGGTTAGAACTGTGACCAACACACGCACGAGCCGAGCGAGCGAAGCGAGCGTGCCGCGGCAGCGGCCGGCGAGTGCTAGGAAAATTCTATCCATTTTACTAGGTTTTCCTAACCTTTAGGTTAATCTATAGGTTTGCCCTAACCTTCTGTAAAACATACGCTACTTAAAAGTTGGCATTTTGAAAAAATGTCATTATAAAAAGCAAACCAAACAAACAGTTGGCAACTGCGAGGTTGGGAAATAAAAAATAATAATAAGAAAAGTTGGCAAATGATTATTCCGCAAAATAATATTCTTCGACACGTTAGTTGCCAAATGAAAATCGGCCAAAAATGTTTCTGCAAAAAGGCAGAGAACCGTTTTGGACATTATTGTATCAACGTCAAGTGTCTAGTTAATGTTACCGTGTTGTACACGTATTCTCTTTTGTCAACTTTCCTGTAAAGTATAATACTTAACACTTACTTAGGGTGAGCCCTACGCTTACAACTGTGAATCTGTAAGCATTGGGTAAGACCTAGCTTACAGTTTATTAGATAGTCTTCGGACGGGTGTGTGTTCAACAATTGAGTCTGTAATACAGTGTTGTTGACGAGCGCCGAGCGCAGGTCGGAGAGAGCGCCGGGCGAGTGCCGGCGGCTGTCCTCGTATAGATGGCGGGTTATCCGGTAGTCTGCGGGCGGGTTTGTGTCTTACAACTGAATTTCTAAGCCCTAAGCTTACAGATTATCCGGTAGTCCGCGAACGGGTCTGTGTTTAACAAGCAAATCTGTATTTACAACTAAACCTGTAAGCATAGGGTGAGCCCTAAGCTTGGCGATTATCAAGTAAGTAGTCTGCTGACGGGTGTGTGTTTAACAACCAAGTCTGCAAGATGGTGTTGTTCAGCGCGCCGGGCGAGTGCTGGCGGCTGTCCTCGTACAGGTGGCGGGTTATCAGGTAGTCTGCGGGCGGGTTTGTGTCTTACAACTGACTCTGTACGCACAGTGGTTACAAGTTAGTGCACTAAAGTACACAGTCGGGTCACGTGACGTGTTTCGACGTCAAACGTCTTTCAGTTCACTTGCTACAACCGCATGCAACGAAAAAGTGTCGCCTCGGCGTGGGCTGTAACTGTGTAACCACGTGTCGTGCGCAATTCATTTGTACATCGTCGAGCAGAGCAAAGTAGCCATTACTCAGATCCTCTCGAATCGTACCGCTAGATGGCGCCAATGCCGCGCAGGACAAGTGCCGACTTCTTGTATCGGTTGCTAGAATAGAGTCGAACGACTTACCCAATATGGCGTCGCCTAAGAACTCGAGTCTTTGGTAGCAGTCGGTGAGTCGGTTGGTCTGGTGTGAGGCGTGAGTCAGGGCTTGTAGCAGCAGAGACCGATCTCTGAACCGATACTGTAGCGTCCGTTCTAGCGCGTCGTAACCTGTGGAAGATAAACTTACGCATTATTATCAATTCTTTATGACACAAAAGAAAGTGTACATCGACGATGTTGATTCTTTCTGACCGGGTTCTGTCACGGGAACTATAAATAACAACAATATGTTCCACACAACACCATCACTTGTCGTGGTCCCAAACTAGGTTACCCCGTGCTATGGTGACCAGGCAAGGAAGTCACAAATATGGAAACACACAGACTGAGGCCTTTTCTACAAATCTACTACGGCGGCGTCGAGTGGGAATCGGACCCACGACCTCCGGCATGGTAATCGGACGTGATACCGCTCTTTTGTGTAAGAGAGATTCTTATTTAATTACTAGCTGACTCGGCAAGTTGTTTTGCCGTATCAATTAGCCTACGACCTATTCTCAGACACAAAAAAAAATCATACAAAATGGTGAAGCCGTTTCGGAAGAGTTCGATAACAAACACTGTGACAAGAGATTCTTCCTAAATCTGGGGAACGAAAGTTTATGTTTATTTCTTAGTATTCAGATTGTGCCGGAGCGAGGCCTATGTCCTGCAGTGGGCGTCAAAATGGCTGATGACGATGACGATGACATTGTGTCGGTATTTACGTTAGTTCGCTTTATAATCTTTAGTCTATCAGCAGTATTCACGGAAGTATCTTTTGCCCGCTGGAGCGACGGCCTGAGGCAGATTGCTGGCAGTGTCAGGACGGACGAGGACAGAAGGAAGGAAGTGGCGTGCCCCGGGGGTGGTCTATGTCAAGTAGTGGACAAGTACGCGCTGATTGATTGATCTCTTCAACATCCCCAATTTCGCTCAAGGGCTTATGAAGGCAGATGATGATGATGATGAAGGGTTTACCTGACAGCATCACCTCCAACTCTCCCTCGGGATCAGCGATGTAACGCAGCAGCGGAGAAGGCGGGGCCTTCAGCTCACCGAACACCGACTGAGAAAGAAGAGACGGATTGGTCAAAGTTTTCGACATTAAGATGAGAAAAAGACATCGGTAGTCGATCTCTTGCTTAAGACAATCACAACCCGGCGCCTGTGGCGCTAGAATGTCACTAGTGAGTCTGCCTGCGGCGCTAGAATGTCACTAGTGCGTCGGCCTGCGGCGCTAGAATGTCACTAGTGAGTCGGCCTGCGGCGCTAGAATGTCACTAGTGAGTCGGCCTGCGGCGCTAGAATGTCACTAGTGCGTCGGCCTGCGGCGCTAGAATGTCACTAGTGAGTCGGCCTGCGGCGCTAGAATGTCACTAGTGAGTCGGCCTGCGGCGCTAGAATGTCACTAGTGCGTCGGCCTGCGGCGCTAGAATGTCACTAGTGCGTCGGCCTGCGGCGCTAGAATGTCACTAGTGAGTCTGCCTGCGGCGCTAGAATGTCACTAGTGAGTCGGCCTGCGGCGCTAGAATGTCACTAGTGCGTCGGCCTGCGGCGCTAGAATGTCACTAGTGCGTCGGCCTGCGGCGCTAGAATGTCACTAGTGAGTCTGCCTGCGGCGCTAGAATGTCACTAGTGCGTCGGCCTGCGGCGCTAGAATGTCACTAGTGAGTCGGCCTGCGGCGCTAGAATGTCACTAGTGCGTCGGCCTGCGGCGCTAGAATGTCACTAGTGAGTCGGCCTGCGGCGCTAGAATGTCACTAGTGAGTCGGCCTGCGGCGCTAGAATGTCACTAGTGCGTCGGCCTGCGGCGCTAGAATGTCACTAGTGCGTCGGCCTGCGGCGCTAGAATGTCACTAGTGAGTCTGCCTGCGGCGCTAGAATGTCACTAGTGAGTCGGCCTGCGGCGCTAGAATGTCACTAGTGCGTCGGCCTGCGGCGCTAGAATGTCACTAGTGCGTCGGCCTGCGGCGCTAGAATGTCACTAGTGAGTCTGCCTGCGGCGCTAGAATGTCACTAGTGAGTCTGCCTGCGGCGCTAGAATGTCACTAGTGAGTCGGCCTGCGGCGCTAGAATGTCACTAGTGCGTCGGCCTGCGGCGCTAGAATGTCACTAGTGAGTCGGCCTGCGGCGCTAGAATGTCAATAGTGCGTCGGCCTGCGGCGCTAGAATGTCACTAGTGAGTCGGCCTGCGGCGCTAGAATGTCAATAGTGCGTCGGCCTGCGGCGCTAGAATGTCACTAGTGCGTCGGCCTGCGGCGCTAGAATGTCACTAGAATGAGAGTCAGCCTGCTGCACTAGAATGCAATTTTTATTTCATTCAAACGAGACAGAGTCGACCTGCCGCACCAGAATGTCACTAGAAAGAGAGTGCATCACTAGAGGGAGCCGACCTGCGGCGCTAGAATGTCAGCAATGAGACTCGGCCTCTAGTGCTAGAATGCCATTAGAAACAGAGTCGACCTAAAAATAGCCTTGCGGCGCTGGAATGTCAATAAAGAGTCTGCTTAACATAAGCAGCCTATATACGTCCCACTGTAAGGCACAGGCCTTCTCTAAGGGAGAGAGTATGGGAGAGTATGAGAGTATCACCATGCGTGCCCACCGCGGATTGGCGATTTCAAGCGCTGAGGTATGTGAATAGCTCAGACACTCAGGTTTCCTCACGATGTTTTCCTTCATGGGTAGCGTGTGGTATTGCTACTATAACTTCACAAATGTACATAACTTAGAAAACCAAGTCATAGGTACATGTCCGCACCGGTGATCGAACCTGGGTCTCCCACTTCCGAGTCCGAGGTTCTACCCACTAGGCTACCACCGCCAACCGCGGCGCTAAAATTTCACTACAGGATTTAGACTAGTACATCACTAGAAAACTTCTTACCTGCCACCAGCGGCCTTGCTTGTCCTTGTAAGGCCGCAGCGAGCCCACGGCCCGCCGCTCCCAGCTGCAGGGCGCTTCGGCCTCCTCCTCGTCAGGCAACTCCTGGGCGGGATCCTCCTCATCGTCAGAGCAGCTGGAGTCGCTGTCGGAGGGGTCGCGGGGCCGCGGAGGCGGCTGCTCAGCGTTTTGTTTCTGTTGGCGAGAATGCGGGTGTATGCTGTTCATAGCCGTTGCTCTATAGAGTCAACAAGCTGACTCGGCAAGCGTTGTATAGCCGTATTAATAAGTCTATGACCTATTCTCAGACCTACCGGGTCTCCTATCTCCCTCTAAAATGGTTGAGAGTGGTGATGGCTGACCCCTGCGTTATGCTCGTGAACGGGTGCTGTTCGTGTCTGGCCACAGATTGATCGTTTTCCTTCCTTTGTAAGAAAATTAACTAATGTCTTAGCTTTTAGAGTTATTGATGGCGATCATGGAATCTTATCATACAGGCTCTGATGTATTAAGTTTAAGATGATTTGAGAAAGGATGGTCAGAGTGGAGTTTTTTTTCCCGCTGCCTTTTTCTCCACTACAAATACGGCCCGAAGGCAGCGGCTAACATAGTAACATAGTACATTGACATTCAGCAAACAGAATGTAAATTCTTTACGTTGAAATAAATTATTGATTTCTGTTTACCAAAATGTACACAAAAATGATAAAAATCGGTGAAGCCGTTTCGGAGGAGCTCGATAACAAACGTTTTTAGCTTAACTTCGGCCTTTGCATCTAAATAATGAGATGATTTATTCAGCGTCCGGTCCACTCGGACGCGAGAGACCCAGGTTCGATTCCCAGGCATGTACCTATGACTTTGTTTTCTAAGTTATGTACATTTGTGAAGTTATAGTAGCAATACCACTCGCTAACCGTGAAGGAAAACATCGTGAGGAAACCTGAGTGTCTGAGCTATTCACATACCTCAGCGCTTGACATCGCCAATCCGCGGTGGGCACGCGTGGTGATTAAGCCCATACTCTCTTCCTGAGATAAGGCCTGTGCCCTACAGTGGGACGTATATAGACTGTCCATTGGCACCATCACTCGCATTCGAGGGGTGAAGTGACCACTCGGACGCTGCAGTGCCTGGGACATTATTATTTTTTGTTTACATGGCGTATGCGTTCCCAGAACCTATACCATCCTTATTATTATTATTATTATTATTATTATTCTCTTTATTTATTTTCATGACTTAGAATAGGTTTATAAAAGTAAAAAAATATAAAAAAATACAAAATATCTTCTATCTATTATCTATACTAATAATAAATCTGTAAGGGTCGGTCATGGAGTAAGTTAGTTTGTTTTCAGAGATATTGTGTTTATAGGCTCAATATATGATACTGAAACTAATTTCACGATTTTTAGAATTTTTTTCTGTATGTGTGTATGTATGTATGTTCCTCCATAACTCTTAAACCAATTATCCGAATTTGATGAAATTTGGTATAAAAACATATAGACATCTGGGACACAGGATAGGCTATTTAAATTCTAGCTCCAGTTATGATAAGACGTGGCCCCCATACAAATGCTGCTTCGTAAAAATCGAAATGTACGCGAACGGAGTCGCGGGCACACCTAGTATTTTATAAACCTATCCTAGTTGGCCACCGGTAACGGAGCTAGGCTCAAGCTACCGGTAGTTAGGGCCGCAGAGAGAGAAATCTCCGGACGATGCGCGCCGTGTCCAAGAGCACCGCCTTCTGTATTTGCCCCTTGATCCAGCCATCTAGCGAGAGAGCCTTATTATTATTATTATTATACTTTATAGGGAAGAGCGGGTGATCGTGCTCTTCCACTGTAATGGGAAATTTCCCGCCAGGCAGATCGTATGCCTGGGGACGGCCGGTCCGACTGATGTTCGTCGGACGTTATATTTATGGTATGTCATGTGAAACATTTTGCTTGCGCGATGTAGGAATGTTGGAGTTTATGGTGCGCGCGCAGAGTTGACATGTGCTCGCCACAACTTTATTGCACACAAGACTTTTAACAGGACATTACATAAGAAATTACATGTACAAAGGCGAGCTTATCTCTGTAAGAGATTTCTTCCAGCAAACCTTCGGGTATAGGATCCATCCTTCGTCGGCCTAGCCCACAGGAAAGACAAGTCAATACGTGCGGAGCCAACCAAGCCGCGGGTACCCTCACGATGTTTTCCTTCACCGCTAGCGTGTGGTATTGCTACTACCAATTCGCACGAGATTTTTATATATTAGATTATTACTACGGCAAGTGGGCAATCGCATTCCAATGGTATAAATAAATAAATAAATAAATAATGGGCTTAATCACCACGCGTGCCCACTGCGGATTGGCAATTTCAAGCTCTAAGGCAGGGTTTCTCAAACTTATGGCTCCACGTACCCCCGTCGAAGTTTCTAAATGACAGCGAGCCACTAACCCCCCACAGTGGGTAAGTAACAATCAATAAAACAAATAAACACTGAGCAAACCAGTGTTGCCAACTCTTGTTTTAGTATAGTAGTAGATGAACTATAAAGATTGGTAAAAATTAGAAGATTCGAAAAACGAAAATCGGTAGATCTACCTATCCTATAAATATAGTTCAGAAGATTTGTAGGCTTTATACGAAAAGTCCGTGTGAAAATACTGTTTGGGTCGCAATCAAACATAATAATTATTGTATAAGTGAACTGTATTAATTATTATAGAAATATAAAAATGACTGACACAACCTTCTAGTAATGGGGGAAGATGCATAATGCCATAATTCAATGATAATGCCAATTAACCAAAGACAACTCTTTAACATAAAAATAAAAATAACCTTTTTACAACGTGCCATGTTCTGTTTCGTACAAATAC
This sequence comes from Yponomeuta evonymella, assembly GCA_963969515.1. NCBI lineage: Eukaryota > Metazoa > Arthropoda > Insecta > Lepidoptera > Yponomeutidae > Yponomeuta > Yponomeuta evonymella. The sequence goes on from OZ018372.1 coordinate 4,715,805, forward strand.
ATTACGTAAATCTTGTCGCGAACCCCCTACCGTCGGACGGCGAACCCCCAGGGGTTCGCGTACCCCACTTTGAGAGACCCTGCTCTAAGGTATGTCAATACCTCAGACACTCAGCTTTCCTCACGACGTTTTCCTTCACCCGTGCTACAAGCCTCGGTACCCTCTAAAGCTCCTTTTCACACCTGCTATTCAGAAAAGATCCCTTGATTCCCTCAAATGAGGGATCAAAGTTGTACTTTTCTTCCCTGATATTCTAGTTTTTTTTTTTATTGCCCTCAGCATGATCCGTGTGCAGATTTTCACAAAATGTAATTCCAATTCGATTTTTATTTTGTTGCAATCGATCATAATTGTCTTCCACGGCACATAAATAAATTTTCTTTATAGCAGGTGTGAAAAGCAGTATGTGTCACTCGGTAGCAAAATTATTTCCGTCTTGGGCGTAAACACTTGAATCCCTAGCTACGCTCAAGATTCTACTACTCGCTACGCTCGGGATTCTATTGTAGAATCTTCCGCTTCACTCAGGATTCAATATACCGCCCTCGCCGTAAATATATAATTTTGCTCCCTTGAGACACAATCTACTATACAAAGTCGGTTAAAAAGATTGCTAAGGTACCTACACAAGTACACAACCTGAAAAGTGAACTAACCATTATATTCTGTTATTTTTTGGCAATTTTAAAAACCTATTTAGAGGCTAAAAATTCCACCCATGCCGGGACTTGAACCCGCGACCTCTGGCACGGTTAGCCAGTGGAATTTTTAGCCTCTAGATAGGTTTTTAAGTGAACTAACCGTGAACTCGGGCGCGGGGTGCGCGGCTTCGTGCCGTGGCAGGACCCGCAGTCCGAGCCAGGACATGAACAGAAGCGCGCCGCGGCCGCCGCACGATAATAGGTATGCCCCGATCAGGGCTTCCACGCAGTCCGCTATCGATTTGTCTATTGGAGAGAAATAGACAGATAGAGTACAAATCAATTACCAGGAGACGGGCAGCGGCGTCTTCCTGAGATTCCAACCGCATACTGCGATCGCCAACCCGCCTGCCGAGCGTGGCGATTATGGCAAAACCCTTCATGGTTAGGGAAAACCATGAGGGAAGCCTGTGTCCTGCAGTGGGCGTCACATGGCTGATGATTAAGAGTACACTTTAATGTAATTATACTGTAATTTAATGTAACATGATAATTTAAAAAAAAACCGGCCATTATCTATACGACATTAGACACAAAGATCGGAAAAAATGGCCACAAGTCACATTTGTTGTATAGCCCCCTTAAATATTTATTTTAATTTCATTTAATTGTTTATTTTTGAAGCGAATAAATAATATGTGAATATTTCAACTGTATATTCACAGATTACAATAATCTGTGAATATTTCAATATTTCTCAGTGGTCTCCACTGAAATCTTATTTATTGTTAAGTTATTTTATTTGATTTAGGGGCTTGGGCACCTTTTAATTGTTAATTTATTTGATTTAGGGGCTTGGGCACCTTATGGCCGCGTTTCAGCCCTATTGCAACTTATTCTAAAATTAACAAAACTACTTAGTGCCGATTCGACCAACTAAGCTTTATACCAGGAGTAACTAATCTCATAACAAATTTACTCCCTCAATTTTAATCTTGGTATAATTTATTGCATTCTAGCTTATTATCCCGGGATTAGTAGTTGGTAGAACGTGATATAGATTTACTCCAGAGTATTTCTCGACTTATTCCAAGATTACCACTTATACCAGGCATAAACAGTTTGGTCGAATCGGCCCTTAGTTCTAACGTACTTATAAATTAACAAGGCCTCTCCAGAAAAAGGTTCTGGAATATACCCACAACTAAAACATTTATACTGAGTGAAGCCACTTATATAGACCGCACAAATCTTTTGATGTAGTGTGATGCGTAGTAAATTACTATTAGTCAACAACTTTAGTAGTCAATTACACACACATACACTGTAAAGACAGTAAGCGATGCGCAAACGATTCATAATTCATAATTAATTTATTTGTGGATCATAGGTAATTATTTTTTACATAATTGGTGTTCAGTCTTAAATTAGAGATCACTATGGTCCTACCTGTACATAGGTATACAAATATAATTAAGTTAATAAGGCAAAACAAGTTACAATGTGTCATTTAGAAAGTCGTCGATATTATAATAACATTTGTCAATAAGTAGATTTTTCTATGTCTTTCAAAATAAGTCTACATTTAATTCTTTGTACAGTGTTGGTATCTTGTTAAAGATTATAGGCGCCATGCACAGAATACTTTTTCGCATCAAAGTAGTTTGAGATGGATAAAGGCGTAGTCTATTTTCATTGCGGAGGTTCCTACGTACCGTGTCGCCTAGAGAGGGAAACAGATGAGGGTTATTTCGTACAAACATGGCTACCTCAAATATATATAAACACGATCTGTGACTATGTTCACGTTACCGCCAAAAAGATCTTTGCGGACTATACGACTCTTACATTCTAGTTTCCGAATCAATCCAGCAACAGGTGCTGAATGTCTTCCACTGACTGACATTTCTCGCAATTGGCAGATGGTACTTTTTACATAAGGAAACCAAAATTAATTAGCGAAATGTGTCAAGAGCGGATTCTATGGGCCTATAAGGTTTCTTCCCAAACTTATATTTGCAAACCAAGGGATACGAGGAGGCTCACATTTATGAAACGTGTCGTACGAGTCGGACTCGCGCACGAAGGGTTATCTATACAACATTAGACAAAGATCGAATTTCAGAACAGCGCCATCTATAGAAACCAACAAGGAGCGTGTAACATTGACATTTAACGACATGACGTCAGCGCCGTGAAGGTTACATAGATGAAATTCCGAGCATAGCCCTTTCTATAGCTCGCTGCGTGACCTTGAGCTTTCTTATGAGGCCCATACTGAGAGACCACGTTTCAGTGCCATAAGCGATCACTGGTAACACACACCGGTTGTCTTGAGCGATTGAGGTATATTGGACGAAATTACCGTGTACTTACCGGGAATGCTGTGCTGTGTGATCAGATTGTAAGGTATGAAACAACCTTCCCCCGAAGAGTGCTCGGGACGATCTTGGTGGTCAATCTGCAATATTTAACCTGTTAGATTATCTCGAAAACAATTAAAAAACCATTGTTATCGTGGCCCGATCGGGTCCTTTAGAATTGTACAGATTAAGATTATACGGCGTGATTTTCAAATCGTTAACAATATTTTGTTAGGGTACTTTAGAGTTCTTTTGGGTACACTTTGTGCCAAAAGTGCTGCTAGATTGAAGATTATTTAGTTGACAGAGATGTCTGGAAGTGAAGTTCAGTGCATGAGTTCTAGAATAATATGTTAACTCTGTTAATAATTTAAGGAAGGTACTTTTTAGTGCTTGGTAGTCAAAAAGGAACCCTTATAGTTTCGCCATGTCCGTCCGTCTGTCTGTCTGTCCGCCGCTTAGCACAGAGACCATAAGTACTAGAGCGCTGAAATTTGGCATAGATATACATATTTATTACGCCGACAAAACGGTAGAGAATGAAATTTTTAAAAATGATTTTTTTCCCCCTATATTAAAATTACCAGGAGACGGGCAGCAGCGTCTTCCTGAGATTCCAACCGCATACTGCGATCGCCAACCCGCCTGCCAAGCGTGACGATTATGGCAAAACCCCTCATGGTTATAAAAACCGAGGGAGACCTATGTCTTGCAGTGGGCGTCGATGATGATGATGATGATCTAAATTAGGGATGCAATCCTTTTTCTCGCCTGCACCGCAGTATGGGGTGTCGTTGGAATGGTCGTTTAAAAATATTATGAATGTAAAAAGATAATTTTTTGATTTAGGGTTCTGTTTAAGAAATGTTAAGCATGAAAGCGCAAATTTTTGTCTCAGTAGGGCGTCCCCCCACTCTCTTCTGGCTAAACGGTTGATTGTAGAAACATGAAAAAATTCAGGGCAGCAGCATATGTAACTAACTTAAAAGGAAAGCTATCACGACTAAGTAGGCTTTCCAAGTTAACGAGTAATAGGCGACCAACTCATAAAAGGAAAACTTCGTGCAAAATCCATTGAAAATTACTTTGACGAAGTTGTTAGTTCAGTAAGATAAATTAGATAGAGATAAGCAGATAAATAAAAAACTGAAATAATAAATATCCAACAACCCGACTGCTGAGCATTAACTACTAAGCAGACGGGACCAACCAAAGGAGTTACATTGCTGAATTTGGCTCCCATCTGCTTTTATTTTTGCTTGTCTTTTTTTATTCTTGTGTTTTTATAGTCGGTCCAACCGTTTATTTAACTGTTGACAGCTCAATTTAGTGATGTTCTACGAAGTTACCGATTCGATTTTGTATGATAATCGATTTGAATTAGGTTGAAGTTTTAATCGATTGATTGCTGCATTGCTATTTCATTTTCATATTTTTATAGTTTGTCTATCTGAGCGTAATAAACTAAAAAGTACCCAACGAGTTTTAATTTTTTTTTTTATAATATTTAAACCTAATTTCTTATAGTACAGATCTTTGTAATAAGATAGATTTTTTTAGAAAATCAACTTGAATGGTCTTAGCTACATAATCTACTCGTTATAATATTGCAGCAAAACACGTCGCATCACTATTGTGAAAAAATAAAGGTGCCCATGAAGTGTTACATTTCTTGCCTATGGTTTCTTGTCAAATAAATAAGGAACTTCATGTATGGGCATCTGTCAAAAGTTAAATAAACGATTGGACCGATAATAGTGATTTTTCAATGCCGATTTATATATAGCCTATGAATCCCGCAAAATTAAGATCCGAGTCCAATAAATTAAATATAACAGCGCCATCTAGTGACTCGTGGTTGTACTATAACGTTACTTGATACCGATTCTTAGTTTCTGTTACTTTTCTGTTCCATTGATGCTTATTTAATATAGCCTATGACACTCGCTTAGGGATGACGAATCGATTGAGACCTTATTTGTAAAAATCTGACCAGTGGTTAAGGAGTTGTGAGGGAACATAGAATCGGACGGGCGAAAAGCGGGCGGGGCACATAGCACGCAGAACTGATGGCCGATGAGGCCGAAAAGTTCTCGAATGGAGACCACATTTCGCAGCAAGATGCTGGATGCAGGCCGCTTCCAACCGGTCTTTTCCAGGCCTTTCTGAGGCCTATGTCCAGCAGTGGACTTCTTGTGGCTGAATGGTGATGATGATGATAGAATCGGACATACTTACATACATACATACGCTAAACACACGTCAACACATGACTGTCTATAGGCAGACAGTCAGACAACAGACAGTCAGACATACAGTCTGAATACTCACATTAGGGCGAACATCCAACGTAGCTGGTGGCTTGTGGCAAGGCGGCAGCCAGTTGTCATGCGGTTCGAACTTGCTGGCGATCATGCGGGCACCCAGTCGCTTATTACGGCCCAGTCGGTACAGGTTCAGGTTCGATACCTGTGTCGGAAATAGGATTGTTTAAGGGGGCTGGGAAAGAAAGAAGAGCCTTAGATCGAGCTCAGTGGCGTGTCTTGGGAGAGGCCTATGTCCAGCAGTGGACTGACACCGGCTGATGATGATGATGATGATGATGAAGGGTGCTGTCTCGCACAAATTCACATTCTTAATTTTCGCAATAAAATGAGTAAACTTTTGATAAATGTGGTCCGAGGGTTTGATGCATAACTAAATTACGGACATTCTAAGTATATTTTTGTTTTCCAATACGAAGTTTTTAATAAAGAAAAGTTGTTACCAAAGTTATACATTTTGGAAACAATTTTTCTCAATCGAAAACTTAGTCATCATCACGACAAAGAACCTAGGATAACGAACCTCGGACTAGATAGTAGGTATTTATCCCAAAAACGGCCGTTTCTGGCCTTAATGCTATCTAGTCCTAGGTTTTTTCCTTAGGTTCAGGGGCATGGGTCTATAGAGAAGAGCGGGTGATCGTGCTCTTCCACTATGAAGGGAAATTTCCCGCCAGGCAGATCGTATGCCTGGGGACGGCCGGTCCGACTGATGCTCGACGGACGTTACATTTTTGGTATGTCATGTGAGACATTTTGCTTGCGCGATGCAGGAATGTTGGAGTTTATAGTGCTTTATGTGCCAAATAAAGATTATTCTATTCTATTCTATAGCCTCCTAAGACTAACGATCGGTTTCTGAATTGAGAATTACACTAAGTAAATACTTAAGTAACGTCTTGTCACGCTCTTTCTGTGGAATTCGAAGACACATCGCTACAGTTAACTATTTATTTAGCAAAATTCTCAATTCTGAAACTGGCTCCTAGTGTGCTAAATTTTTACGAAAACAATTGTTATTTTCAAGGTCAGGAGGATAGGTACGCCGCGATTGCGTATTTGAGGAAATTATATCCCGATGGTCAGCAGATGACAGACTAAGAGTGGGGAGCAGATGAAAGCGTGAGTGATGACTCACCTGTTTACCGCGCATGCGACTCAGCAGAGAGAGAGAGAGAGAGAGAGAGAGAGAAAGGAAGAAAGTGTCCTATCTGTTTACTGCGCATGTGACTCAAGTTCCCCTAGTGAACAGTAGGGTGCGCGCAGTAAAGGTACGCAGTGATTGCGTTTTTGAGGAAATTATATCTTAACTTTATTTTATTATTTATTATTGCAAGAAAAATAATTACATTACAGTTAAAACTATTGCGTAATTAATTGCATTAAATGGTCCGTAGATGACAGACTGAGAATGAGGAGCAGATGAAAGCATGAGTGGTGACTCACCTGTTTACCGCGCATGCGACTCAGCAGAGATAGAGAGGGAGAGAGAGAAAGATAGAAAGACAGAAAGAAAGAAAGTGTCTTACCTGTTTACTGCGCATGTGACTCAACTTCCCCTCGTGAACAGTAGGGTGCGCGCAGTATAGGTACGCCGTGATTGCGAACTTGAGGAAACTGTCTCCTATGGTCTCCAGACGTTCCAGGTTGATCCCGTCGTTCGCATTTGACATTGTTAGCGCCTGTAGGAAAAATCTAGGTAAATTATGTATCGAATGAGATTGTAACAATTTTTTTTGTGAAATAATGCAACAATATTTTCTATAAAAAGTTACAAGTTAAGTTTACAGCTAAATTTAAATTTGTAAAAATAAAATTGTTAATAGACAATTTACACTAAAAACCAATAGAATAGTTAAGAGCTCCTTTTTCTTTTCTCACATAAGATGAGATAATAATAACGTAAACTGAACCTATAATTGGGCTTTTTAAGAAAATTTACGTTTAATGTATTTTATAAATTTAAAAGTCCGTTTCAATACTAGATAAATAATATATATATTTTTTTACAGTTATATTTTTTTTTTCTGTGAAGAGGCTTATGCCCAACAGTGGGCGTCTTTCATAAAGATAGATAAAAAGATACTTATCGAATTAATTAACATTTTTTTACTTTACCTGCAAAATAAGACTAGGACTGGGACCCGGGTGTCCCTCCAAATTTGGCTGGTAGTCGAAGTCGAACTCCTTCATGCTACTCGAGACCGTAACGTCCTCGTAATAAGGGACAAACTCGCGCTTCGCCGTCTTGGCTTTCAACCTGTGAATTAACGATGTGAATTGAATGAAAGAACCATAAGACGATACCTACCCTGAATCAGAAAATATGTTAGACATAATCAAATAAGCACCCACGATTTACGCGCATACACACACACACACGCACGCACGCACGCACGCACGCACGCACGCACGCACGCACGCACGCACGCACGCACGCACGCACGCACGCACACACACACACACACACACACACACACACACACACGCACACATTCACAATCACACACACGCTTAAAACCTGAGCTAACAAATGTAGAGTGTATTTTTTGTTCCAGTTTACGATAACATAGCCACTATAATTTATGTTCCTTTACATAAATTATCGCGTTGACTTGCCATCCAAGCCAAATTGTGAAATCATTACATTTATTTTGGCCTCCACAAGAAATCGTCTCAAAATCTAGAGCGGACATCAACGGATAACCCTACTTTATTCTATCTGTGCAACTTTTAATATTATTACTTTCCAGTGCCATTCGCCTCGTCACTCTTTAAGAACTAAGGTGATTGACATTAGCCCATAAGATTAGTTGTCTAAAGACAGCTCTCGTCATCTAGCGGCCATGTGTGTAAGCTTCACAGCGCTAATGTTAATCATCATCATCATCAGCCATTTGACGCCCACTGCAGGACATAGGCCTCCCTCATGGTTTTCCAAGGTTGCCGCTGTTGCGCCGCCCGCATCCAGCGACTCCCCGCCACCGTAACCAGGTCGGCAGACCATCCGGTGGGGGGCCTGCCCACGCTGCGTCGTCCGGTCCGCGGTCGCCAGGTCAGAACATTTTTCGCCCCAACGGCCATCAGTTCTCCGAGCTATTTGCCCCGCCCACAGCCACTTCAACTGAGCAATTTTACGAGCTACATCAGTAACTCGGGTTCTTCTGCGGATCTCCTCATTCCTGATTCGATCACGTTTATTGATTTCAATAGATGGCGCTGTTTCAATGTGCCTAATCTGTCTTCTCTATGGTCTGTATCTTTCTCTTTCGCTAAAATGGCTGACGAATAAACTTGTGCTACCGAAGTTCAAATCCTCTTCAAATCATCACGACTCAACCCTGAACTCCTGAAGCGCTTTCGCCAACATTAGCAAGTTCAAGTGGCAGTGGACTGGTCACATTGGCGGACATCGCCACGAACTGGCAAACGCAGCGTAGGACGCCCACCGGCTCGCTGGACCGACGATCTGAGGCAGATCGCTGGCAGAGGCTGGACGAGTATGGCAGAGGACAGAAAGAGGCTGAAAGGAATTCTTCGTTCACAACTAGGTTGCGTGCAAAGAATAGTACATTGTTCACCGAGAGGAGAAAGTGACCGATTACCGTCGAGGGTGTCGTTTGAAGCCCGAGCCGTAGGCGAGGGCTTTAAAACACCCGAGATCGGGAATCGCAGTTTCTCTCGAGTGATACATAGTGCTTTATACTACACCTGCTTGATAGTTTTATTTTACTTTCTACGAAAACTGAATCCTCAAACAACACACAAATTGGAAATGGCGCCAATGGCGTCTGCAATTTTCACATGTTCTTTTTTCAAATTGTTTATCCTGCCGCCGCAGGGTCGCACTGCCAGCCCGACACCATCCAACACACAGCTAGTGGCCAGTGTCATTTTGCGAACTTGGAGATAAAAACTCACTGTAAAAACTTTTTGGCTTTTGATATTTAGGTTACCGGCGCATAGTCTTACCCAAAATTAAAAAAAGAAAAACCACGTAAGAAATGGATTTTCATACACTTTTCTCTCCCGCTCAGATGCGTTTTCTCCCCGCATATTTGTTCGATATGCAATGACGTACTTTCTACCGTAAATTTGATAAAGTATCAAGGTACTTTCCAAGCAGGTGTAGTATAATAGTACATTACTTCAGAGGGAAGAAAGTGACAGTTCCATACCGAGATTATGGCATTTGCGCCACGAGCTTGCGAGGGGCGCAAACCATTTGAGGTATGGAACTGTACTTTATCCTGAGGTATGTATAGTGCTTTTTATTACACCTACGAGGAAAATTATAGACATAAATGCATAGAAATGTTTACAAAAAAACACAAAGATAAATGCTAAATCAATCGAAGTTTTTGCGAAAATGCGCGGGCTTTTACTTTTTTTATTCGCCCGTTTCTGGAGTAGGGTAAGATCATAAGGTCATGCAGCCACTTGTTCCGTGATTCCGCGCGTTTTATATACAAAAATAATTTCGTTTTTAATTTTCTGTATGCACCAAGGAGGTTGGTAACTGGTAAAAAAAAAACTGTATGTGGCCAGTAACAATTTACTTGAAATTTAATTAGTAGACAGTTAAAGTCTCTTTGCAGTATGACTGCTGACAAATTAAAAAAAAAAAACGGGTATGTAATGGAATTTCATACATACTTCCCACCCTTGGGTCGGAAGGATTTTCATACAAACTTCCATACCTTGGGATGAAAGGATTTGAAGGGCGGGATAAAGGCGTTTCTTCCCTCTAATTGGTATAATTAGTATGTATTTTCAGAGCAGGTGTGATAAAAAAGACATTCTTCCACCGCAGCCAGTTGCCAATAAAGAAGAAAAATTCCCGTTTCACAACTGGTTGCGAAACTCAGTTGTCAGACCGGCCAAAAGAGAAGTTGCGTGCCTTGGTGAGGCATATGTCCAGCAGTGGACGAGAACGGGCTACGCGATTGATTGATTGAATCTTTAAGCCTACCTTTCCATGTAGCTGTCTCTGCTATCAAACCCAATGTTGGTCACTTTCTCGTTGACATAATCCGGGGCGTCAATGTCCACGTCCTTCATTGAGAAGCAGTTGAGAGTCATCAGCGCCTCCGCCGGTTGCGAGTCCCGTAGGAGGCTGAGAAGCTTCCTGAAATGGTGTAGTAAGTATTTTTGACATGAAACGTCTGTCAGTTCGGTAGTAGGGGGTCACTTGCTAAAACCGCATGCAAAGGAAACGTATCGCCTCGGCTAGGGCTGTAACTCTGTAACCACGTGTCGTGTGCAATTCGTTTATGTATCGTTGAGTAGAGCAAGGCAGCCATTACTCAGATACCCTTAACTCGTGCCGCGAGATGGCGTCAGTGCCGCGTAACACATTGTGCAGTTTGAGCTGAAAGTTAACGCTTACTTATAGACGTTCCACGTCAAACCAACGGCCGTGTAACTCGAGATAGCCCCGCCCGCTTCTTTTACCCGACTGCGGCAGACCCCAAAGGTGGAGGTTTATGTGTAATGGACAAATTATCGGACATACGTACGGGACGTATGTCCTATAATTTGCTCTATCATAACTTCTTATTAATCGTCAGATTTTCACAAATAAGACCTCAGTCGATTCGCTATAATTGCGAGGCTGAGATAGGCCTTATTAAGTCGCCAGAAATTCGACAAAAAAAAAATAACATTTTGAAATTCCCGGTGTATTTGGCAAGATATTTGTTTCAAAGTTACAGATGGCGCTAAATGTTAAGTGTTCGTTCTCATTACTGATGAGGTTACTATTGCTAAAAAATACTAAAAAGACAAAAATAAGATAACTCTGGGTGATATTTTGTAAATATCAGGACATAACAGCATTTTCACTTTTTATTGACTGAAATTTAATAGGATTTATTTTTTATTTAATGGGATGACTGGGCTTTTCGAATGCCTTACTTATTCGGCGTGAATCAGTGGTATGAACTTTCACCATTGCATCCGTACGAAAAGACCTTAAAAACGAACCCACATCCCCTGCGCTGGTAGACAAACGAATAGCCGCTAGACCAATGCAACAAACAACTAACCTCTTATTTTTTTCAATATTCTCCAAAGTAACTTCACCGTTCGCGAACAGACGCTCCGTTTCCCCCGTACCGTACGGGAACATTTCTTCAATCAACATGGCGTCTCTCGACTTCCGGTCGCCATCTTGTCTGTCCAAAGATGGCGGCTTGCTCATTTCCGGCAGGAGGTTTTCTACGGGCTGCCCCTGTAGTATTAGCAGCCTTTTTTGGTGGATCTCTTGTTTGTGATTTTCTATCGCGTCGTGGAACTTCTCGATGTACTGCGAAAGGATTAAGAAGGTTTACCGCCTGTTTTGCGTATACTAACAATATGTTAATAGGCAAGGTGCATCATATCATAAGCAGCCTATATACGTCCCACTGTAGGGCACAGGCCTTCTCTCAGGGAGAGAGCATGGGCTTAATCACCACGCGTGCCCCCCGCGGAATGGCGATTTCAAGCGCTGAGGTATGTGAATAGCTTAGACACTCAGGTTTCCTCACGATGTTTTCCTTCACGGTTAGCGAGTGGTATTGCTACTATAATTTCAAAAATGTACATAGCTTAGAAAACAAAGTACATGCCCGCACTGGGATACCGCCAAGGTGCGTAAGAGAAACCGAGGGTCAGTGGTATCACATCGTGTTATTTCATCAGAAATCGTTCAGAATAACTCGGTACAAATTCATGCTGTCACAAATTGCGTCAGTCCGAGGCTGACTCACACCATTATCTTAAATGTAGGTTAAGTAGCGTTCAGTTATGCCTTACTATTTAAGCCTAAGAAATCTTCTATTAGCTTTAATCTGCCGAACTCGGATCCTCCGTATCGGGATCTTGACACAATGCCACTGAGCTATCAAGACATTCTTATATAAGACGATACTTTCAAGACTTCGGGCCAGTTTCTGAATTGAGAATTTCGCAAGTCAACAATTAACTGTAGTGCTGTCTCTTTGAAGTTCTCAGAAGAAGAGCGTGACAGGTAACGTTCTGTCACGTAAGTGTTTACTTAGTGAAATTCTCAATTCGGAAACCGGCCCTCAGTCTTGTTATGATTGACTTTAGTTTTTATAGTAGCAACCATCTATTTCAGAGCTGTTCATTAATTTGTAGTGAAGGAAATTATTTTAAAGTCTATTAATTTATTAATTTCCATTCTAGTTTTAATTTTATTTAACATTTATGCACTTGGCTACAACGGCCCACATATAAAACTTTTAAAACATTAATTTGTAGCGAAGGAGATTATTGCCGTGTTCTTCCCACTTTTGTAAGAAAAGTAACTTTTGTAAGCATTTAAAGTCACTGATAGCCCTCATGGAACGTTATGAAGTAGGTAGCTACCCATGTTTGTTTATGTTTAATATATCATCATCCGTTTGACGCCCACTGCAGGACATAGGCCTCCCTCATGGTTTTCATAACCATGAGGGGTTTTGCCATAATCGCCACGCTCGGCAGGCGGGTTGGCGATCGCAGTATGCGGTTGGAATCTCAGGAAGACGCTGCTGCCCGTCTCCTGGTAATTTATTTCCTTAGTCGCCTTCTACGAGATCGACGGACGGAAATGGAGTGACGCTGTTCTGTTTAATATATATTATAACAAAATAATGGCTCTAACATAAATAATGCTACTGTGCACCGCGAAAAAAATATTAGAAATCGGAAATTCATTGGAACATTAAGAATTTACATTCTGTTTGTTGAATGCCAATGTATAATGTTGGCCGCCGCCTTCAGATCGAGTTTGTAGCGGAGAAAAAGGCAACAAAAAAAACAACTCCCCTTTGGTCATCATCATCATCATCATCATCGTCATCATCAGCCATTTGACGGCCACTGCAGGACATAGGCCTCCCTCATGGTTTTCCAAGGTTGCCGGTGTTGCGCCGCCCGCATCCAGCGACTCCCCGCCACCGTAACCAGGTCGGCAGACCATCCGGTGGGGGGCCTGCCCAACGCTGCGTCGTCCGGTCCGCGGTCGCCAGCTCAGAACTTTTTCGCCCCAACGGCCACCACTGCCACTTTAACTGAGCAATTCTTCGAGCTATATCAGTAACACTCAGGTTTCCTCACGATCTTTTCCTTCACCGTTAGCGAGTGGTATTGCTACTATAACTTCACAAATGTACATAACTTAGAAAACAAAGTCATAGGTACATGCCCGCACTGGGGATCGAACCTGGGTCTCCCGCTTCCGAGTCCAATGTTCTGCCCACTAGGCTACCACCGCCGAGTGTCTGAGCTATTCACATACCTCAGCGCTTGAAATCGCCAATCCGCGGTGGGCACGCGTGGTGATTAAGCCCATACTCTCTCCCTGAGAGAAGGCCTGTGCCCTACAGTGGGAAGTATATAGGCTGCTTATGCTGTATCAGTAACTCGATGAATGTTTTACCTCAACCGAAGCCTCCCCGCTGCGCATATAGTCGTCCTGCTCTCTCTTATCGGCGAGGTCATCCGCCTCGTCAGGCTGCGGCGCTAGCGCGGTCCTTTTCTTTCGTTCCAGGTCGACCGCTTCCGCTTCGTGGGCTGTTTTGTACTCTATGCGGACGCCCATAGCGGCTAGAGTGGAATGGCACGTCGTGCAAAGGTTATATAAGTAATTTATTGTGGTATTGGTTTTCAGGACTTAAAGGGAGCCTGGAGCCCGTTGAGTCCTGCATGGATGGAGCAACAGTATCGTATTTTATAAATGGTTTTTGCAAAAAGTGTCAGGCAATCTGTCAGTCATGTTAATAGTGATTATTAGGACCCATGGACGTGAAACTAACGCAAAACCAAACCGACCAAGTGCGTGTCGGGCCACGCGCAGTGTAGGGTACCGTAGAAAGAAAGATTTTTTCAACACACTTGCTCATAAAATGACTCTTATTGCACTGAATTAAGGCACTTAATGTGGCTTATTATCAAAGCGTGCGTTTTGCATTACCATTATAACCAAGTGCGATATTGTTATAAAACCTTTTTGTTCAACCTCGGAGAAGGTTTGATATCATTTTGACGTATAAAAAAAATGTTTAGAGTTATTTCGTTCAGTGGTACAAATCAGTATCTACCTTGATAAATTCAAGCATTTCCGTACAATAAAATTAGATTTTTAGCATTTTTAAGCAAACACTTTACAATAATTAATGTAAACCTAATAATTAACATAAAATTTATGAATAGGTTAGCAACCTCATTATATCTAGATGGCCATGCATTGCAGCCATCTTTGATGGATGCGCGCGCACAAGAATACTGTTTTGAATTTTACCGCCATACATAACACGAATCACGCACGAAAAAAAAAATATTTTGATACAACACTCACTTTTTTTATTCACAAGTGTGTTGACAAACGTCGTATGATACTCGTGAGATTTGGCCAACTTATCACACATTAGAAACCACCTCGACTGCAATGGCCAACTTATCACACATGTATCATAATGTACTATTACCTGCTTTTCGGAACTAACAACTTCGTCGAAGTAATTTTCAATGGAATTTGTACGAGTTTTCCTTGTTGCGCCACTTCAATATACTTACTGATATTATAAATGCGAAAGTTTGTATGTATGGATGGATGTTCGTTACTCGTTCACGCAAAAACGGCTGAACGGATCCGGATGAAATTTTGCACAGAGATAGATCATAGTCTTGGATTAGCACAAAGGCTATTTTTATGCCGGAAAAATGCACACAAAAATTACCACGCGAACGAAGTCGCGGGCAACAGCCAGTAGGTTATAATACGGTATTTGACAAGATCAACAATAAATTTCGATTAAAACAAAAATTACAAAATATCTCGGATAATGTATCTCTATTAGTCAATTACTAGTTATTACAATTTTTAAATAGATTTAACATAAAAAGAGTGCTCTGAAATGTGACGTCATAAGCCAGTATTTTCATACAAAATTCCGTTTTAAAAGTAACTCATTTGACATTTTGTCAAATACCCAATTATGTATGTGCGTAATATATCATGTGAAACTCACCGTTGGAGTTTCTGCTGCTGCAGAAGCCACTTGTGTCGGTGTCCTCGTCGCTACCTTCAGAGTTGAGGTCAGAGTCGTCAGTATCGAAGTCACTGCATAAACATAAAGATATAGTGGATGGTGGATTTGATTAAAGCACGTTGCGGACTGAAAGAGGTTGTAGTGACTAGAATACGGTATTTGACACGATCAACAATAAATTGTTTCATGTGCTCGATTAAAAAAAAAATTACAAAATATCTCGGAAAAAAGATAATCTCTCTCTTTTAGTCAATTACTAGTTATTAAAAATTTTAATTAGATTAAACATATAGAGAGTCCTCAGAAATGTGACGTCATAAGCCAGTATTTTCATACAAAATTCCATTTTAAAAGTAACTCATTTGATTTTTGTCAAAATACCCAATTGAGAAATGAATGTTACGTTGGTTTGAAAACAATTATGGAGAGGATAAAGGAAACTAGATTGACGAAATTAAACGCGAAAGTTCGTATGTATAGGCGGATGTTTGTTACGCTTTCACGCAAAAACGGCTGAACGGATCCGCGTGAAATTTTGCACTGAGACAGATTATAGTCTGGATTAGTACATAAGTTATTTTTTATCCCGGAAAAATACACATCAAAATTACCACGCGAACGATACGGCAACAGCTAGTATACAATAATCTCGCGTCACAGTGTTTGTTGTCGAACTCCTCCGAGACGGCTTCACCGATTCTTATGTAATTTTTTATCTATATTTGGTAGGTCCGAGAATGTATCGTAGGCTAATCAATATGGCAAAACGACGTTTGCCGAGTCAGGTAGTACTAGGGGGATTCAATAAGTAGTGCGAATGAATAAGATGCAATTCTCACTACATATTGAACACCCCTCGTGCAATATATAAATTAATGGACGTCCCAGACGGGCACACTTCGACCAAACAGGGGATGTGTTAGCAACGACCAAGATAAAAAGTACCCGAAACCGGCGTGCGTGCACGCAACGCCTAATGAATGTTGATTCTATCTATCTATCTATCTATCTATCTATTAAGCGAAAGAGACCTATCAGCATCGTAGCACGTCGCAAACTCTGTTCAATTAAATACTAGAAACAACGATAAAATACAATACTAAACAAAAAACTTTATTGTCATAAAAGTGTACATAGATAATGCCTGGTCCTGGTAGATGATGACCTTAACACTCACCTAGACATGTAGGAGCAATCGCTATCGGCAACGGAGAAGGCGCGACTGGGAGTGAAGGTGCTCTGCGCTTTGCGAACCGGATCACACCAGTTTGTGCCGCCTGCAACCAATACGCCTTAGTGGATTAATTTCATCGTTACATAAATTACACCGTTATTACGATGATGCGTGTTACTTAAAAAAAAAAAGTATAAATGTGTGAATACTAATTCGGTTTCAGAACTTTCTCTATTACCCATCTGATGATCAAAAAGGATTGAAGCTACAGTCCTGAGAACTCTTTATGAAAGGCTACATGTTTAGTAATGCAAATATGTTGCAGTGTAAAATATGTAAATATGAATTCGGTTGTTGAATTTTTTTTTTGTTGCACTAACCCGTGCTGAGGACAATTTTATTTTGAAAAGCTATTTAGAGGCTAAAAATTCCACCCATGCCGGTACTTGAACCCGCGACCTCTGGCTAACCGTGCCAGCGCTCTCCCAACCGAGCTAATGGGCAAGTGCAGGCATCAGTGAAATTTCGAGCTTCTTTACAAACTTGCCCATTAGCTTAGTTGGAAGAGCGCTGGCACGGTTGGCCAGAGGTCGCGGGTTCGGGCCCCGGCATGGATGGAATTTTTGGCCTCTAAATAGGTTTTTAAAAATTATCTACTTGCGAATTGCATTACTTTCCTATTTTTATTTTGTTTTGATCGAAGTTTTCCGTTTACCACCGCTTATCTACAGTTTAATTGTAATTAAAGCGGTGGTAGCCTAGTGAGTAGAACATTGGACTCGGAGGCGGGAGACCCAGGTTCGATTCCCAGTGCGGGCATGTACCTATGACTTTGTTTTCTAAGTTATGTACATTTGTGAAGTTATAGTAGCAATACCACTCGCTAACGGTGAAGGAAAACATCGTGAGAAAACCTGGGTATCTGAGTTATTCACATACCTCAGCGCTTGAAATCGTCAATCCACGGTGGGCACGCGTGGTGATTAAGCCCATACTCTCCCTGAGAGAAGGCCTGTGCCCTACAGTGGGACGTATATAGGCTGCTTATGATGTAATTGAAGTTCTACATTATATTATCGTACCATTTACACCAAGAAATAAAAAGATTGACGCAACAAGTACCTATATCGAGCGAATGTGGGTGGAAGGGCCGGTAAGGGACGACCCAGACGGACATACTTCGACCAAATGGGGGATGTATTAGCGCAAAGGGCAAGATAAAAAGCACCCGAAACCGGCGTGCGTGCATGCAACGACTAATGAATGTTGAGGAAGCGAAAGTGATCTGTCAGGATCGTAGCAAGTGGCAGTCCCTGGTCTCTGCCTACCCCTCTGGGATGCAGGCGTGAGTTTATGTATGTATGTACACCACGAACCCTTCAGCTGTACCGAGCAGCGTTTTACTGGCGCCCAACGCCCCCGTTTTACGCTTACTCACAGACGTTCCACGTTAAACCAACGGCCGTGTAACCCGACACAGCGCCGCCCGCTTTTATTCACACTCACCGGAGGCGGAAGTGCAGAAGGTCAGGTTGGCCGGCAGAGGGTCCAGAAGCTCGTCGTACTCCACCGTCTCCGGTATCGAAGCCGCCATGTCGTTGCTCCAGGTGCCTATCTCGAAGCCCTGTCAAACAGCATTAGACAAATAAATATTGTATTACAAAATAGCGGGTGTTTCGTTTCACGTAAAGATAATAAAGTAAATGTAAGATAAATGAAACAACAGTACAAATAATATATGTAATTTGGGATGTGGTGTTTGGGTGTGTGTGTGCGTGTGCGTGCGTGCGTGTGTGTGTGTGTGTGTGTGTGTGTTTTATTTTGAAGAGATGTATTCATAAATTTAATTTTTTTTCTATTTTTATTAAATTTTGTATGCCAGTTTCTGGAGATGCGTGAAATATATCAATTTCTGAAACGGACATACATGCTAAAATCTGGGTGGTGGTCAAGCAGACCTGGTTGAAAAAAAAAGCACCAAATGTTTCTAAATCATGGTTAGAAGGCCCACTTAAAAAACAGAAGACGAATTCAAAGTCACCCCGTAGTTGGTACTCACGTTCTGAGCATCCTCTTTTTCCTGCAATATGTCGTTTATCGTCTTCTCAGCTGCTGCATCATCATGGCCGTCGTTCTCTGTGGGCACGTCATCGGGCGAGCCATTGTCTTCTTTTGCCCTGTCAATGTATATACAGAATCACAATCCGCGCCGCATAATAATAAGCTTGGACACAACCATACCGCGATAAAGGATACCGTCAGCGCCACCTAGTGTTAAATTATCGAGGTATGATTTCTGTTTAGTGCGTATTTTGAACGCGGTTTTTAGGGTTCCGTACCCGAAGGGTGCCAAACTGGACCCTATTACTAAGACCTCACTGTCCGTCTGTCTGTCACCAGGCTGTGATAGCTAGGCAGTTGAAATTTTCACAGATGATTTATTTCTGTTAAAGCTATAACAACAAGACTAAAAACAGAGTAAAATAAATATTTAATAGGGCTCACATACAACAAACGTTGCCTCGCTCAGCGCTCGCCATCTAGCGGCCGTCTATGTAACCTTCACAGCGCCGATGTCATGTCGTTAAATGTCAATGTTAAACGCTTCTTGTTGGTTTCTATAGATGGCGCTGTTCTCAAATACGATCTTTGTCTGATGATCCGACTCGCATTTGGCCGGTTTTTGTCTTTATCGACTTACCCCCGGTTTCTCGTACACTAACAAGCTGTTATCCTACTGTTAACAGCTGTAAGTGGTTTTTTTTGCATGCACTTTGACAATTGACAGCTGTCAACAGTAGATTAACAGCGCGTTAGTGTACGAGAAACTGGGGGTTAATGTCCTAATCGAATAATGTGGTTGTTGGTCCCCCCCTCTTCCTCCTCCCCTTTCAATTCATTTCGACTAGCTCCCATCCCTTTCTGATAACAATAATAATAACTTCCACACAACAGAATCACTTGTCCTGGACCCGAAATAGGATACCCTGTGCTACGATAACCAGGCAAAGACATTACAAACATACATACGACCCAAACACATCACCCTCCCGTTGGGCTTGGCCGCAGTCGGGTAAAAATATGTCGCATAACCCGACCACGAATCTGTCATTGTGGTATAATGTACTGAGAGACTCGACGACCGGACTTTTCTGAAACATCCTATATATTACCTGCTGCCATTTTCGTTCTTTTCATGCGGCGACGAATCGGTTTCCGGGTTTTTCTTGTCCGTTTTCTCTGTGTCCGCGTTCAGTACCTGTCGGCAGTACGCTAGTTAACCCACACAGAAATTTATAAATGTTTATTCGAAAAGGGCAAGATAAAAAGTACCCGAAGCCGGCGTGCGTGCATGCAACGACGAGCGAAAGTTATCTGTCAGGATCGTGGCAAGTGGCAGTCCCTGGTCTCTGCCTACCCCTCTGGGATACAGGCGTTAGTTTATGTATGTATCTATGCAGCGCAGGCAGATTGCTGGCCGAGGACAGAGGGAAGTGGCGTGTCTTGAGGGAGGCCTATGTCCAGCAGTGGAGTGGCTGATTGATTGAGTGACTAAAACGTTTATTTCCTACATAGTTCTTCGCCTAATGAACCTCGGGGTCTTGTGGGGCCGAAGGCCGATGAATAGATACACTGAAGAAGAAGGAGAAGAAGAAGAAAGACATTTAAATTTTATTATACCAACAAGATACATCACAGAAACAAAATAAGCACATAAGTAACACAATATGCACAACAGAAAGAAAACTAAATACACAACAGACAAAACGAATAAATAAAACAGGACCATAGATTATATTCTTTTTGTTGCACTAACCCGTGCTGAGGACAATTTGAAAAACCTATTTAGTGCAACAAATAGGGTTACTCGGGGCTGCAAGTGATGTAAATTGCTTCGGCCAGATGTCGCTGCCTGTACGTAATACAGAGAAGTTTGTAAAGAGGCTCGAAATTTCGCCGATGCCTGCACTTGCCCATTGGCTCAGTTGGGAGAGCGCTGGCACGGTTAGTCAGAGGTCGCGGGTTCAAGTCCCGGCATGGGTGGAATTTTTAGCCTCTAAATAGGTTTTTAAAAAATGACCATACATGTAGCCTGTGGTGTGTCTAAGTTGCCACAAAAGGCAGCTAACTCAGCGTTGTGCTGAGGAAGTGATCCGTCAGCGCTGCTTGCCCTCTGGCTAGGGAAACTCCTACCAAAGTCCAAGCGCTGCTAGTATTTCTTGCGAAGCCGAACGTCGAATTCAAGGCGAAGGATAGATACGAGTACACTGCCATCCCTTTGGCTAACCCTGGCCGATTAAGTTACATCGGCCCAGCTCCAGCTAAAGTTCAAGGAAGCTCTAATAGTATTTTTGCGGAGCCGAAGGCAGAATTTCCCTCCGTGGATGTCGTAGAAGGCGACTAAGGAAATCAATTACCAGGAGACGGGCAGCAGCGTCTTCCTGAGATTTCAACCGTATACTGCGATCGCCAATCCGCCTGCCAAGCGTGGCGATTATGGCAAAACCCCTCATGGTTATGAAAAGCACGAAGGAGGCCTGTGTCCTGCAGTGGGCGTCAAATGGCTGATGATGATGACGATGAAGGCCGAATTCAAGCCGAAGGCCGAGTTCAGGCCAAAAGCCGAGTTCAGGACGAAGGTGGAGCCCTGGCCATCTAACTCACCTCGGCCAAACTCCAGCCAAAGTCCAAGGGCGGCCACTGGAAGCCGGGGCAGGTGCTCTCGTCTATCCTCGGTATGCCGAGCCCCACGTCCTCAGCCACCGCTTGCCGGATTTCGTCCGCTATGAGGAGCGCGTTTATTCTGCAGAAAAGAAAAACATTAAACCTGCGTTAATGTTAACATTAACTGGTAGAAAATGCCATTACCATTAAGTCCACCTCTTCCAAACTTTCTTTTGTGCAGCAAAGAATTATTAATAATACACGTTATTCCAGATTCCGAACCTTATAATTCTATCAGGAAGTAGCTGTGTTCGTTCGTATGGAGGACTAGGTAGACAGAGGTAGCTAGAATATCACTGGATAGAGTCAGCCTGCGGCGCTAGAATGTCACTAGATAGAGTCAGCCTGCGGCGCTAGAATGTCACTAAATAGAATCAGCCTGGGGCGCTAGAATCTCACTAAATAGAATCAGCCTGCGGCGCTAGAATGTCACTAAATAGAATCAGCCTGAGGCGCTAGAATGTCACTAAATAGAATCAGGCTGCGGCGCTAGAATGTCACTAAATAGAATCAGCATGCGGCGCTAGAATGTCACTAAATAAATCAGCCTGCGGCGCTAGAATGTCACTAAATAGAGTCGGCCTGCGGCGCTAGAATGTCACTAAATAGAGTCGGCCCGCGGCGCCGGAATGTCACCCAAAGCACCTGTACAAGACGCAGGGCAGCGCGACGGTCGCGAACCAGAGCGGAGCAGCGAACGGGTGCACGCGGCACAGCTCCGGTACTAGTATCTGCTTCTGGTCGAGCCGGTCGCGCTTGGCGCGCCGCGTGCGCTCCGATGAGACGGGCAACGCTACTCCCTTGCGGTTCACGTATCTGCGAAGGAAGGAGAGGACGTGACAGCATCGTGTGCATGTGTTCTACTTATAATAACATCGTTTTGAGTAATCCGGAGAGCGTGCCTGACATCCATCGTGACATGAAAATGGCAAGTATCCTTGCCTTCAATTAAAATTGCAAATGTAACTATAATCGTTATTGTATTTGTACTACTTTTTATTAAATATGTAATTCTGACGTAATTTATGACGCTGTATGCACATGTCTTGGTGTTATGGTTTGATTTGAGCGTTTTATGTCATTTAATGTTTATAATTTATGTCCGTAACACTGTTTTGTGTATCGATAAATAAACAAAAATAAAAATCTATGACCTGAACTAAAAGTGATACTTAATAAAATATATTAACAAAAATAAAAAAATAAATATACATACACTGAAAAATAATCACTAATAAACTGGACACACTTTAGTACAGCATAAGAAGGAGTAGCATTTAATGCTGGAAATGAAAGAAAGGTTCATGTTTTCTGGATACTCAACAAATGACGTTTTAGTGTCTCCCGCGTTTGATAGACCCATCTGGGCCTGACCATGTCTTATGCGATCTCTGCGTATCTCCGCTACTGGCTCACTAGATAGATAGACAGATAAATTATTTATTTGCACTTGCACAAAGTCAAAGTCAAAGTCAAAAAATTTTATTCACTATAAAAACAAAATGTTTACTTAATGAACGTCAAAGCTGTTAGTTTCACAATTAATAGATTATGCGGAGAAGAAGCTAACAATTAGAAACACCACATTTATTCTTTTCACATGTAGGTACATACAGATAACAATAACATGAAGCCTGTAAGCAATAAGAAGCAAGCACTAGAGAGAGTGGGACCCAGCTGGGCGTGAGCAGATTGAGCCGCGCACTAGTGTGCCTGACGTCTAGCGGCTACTGCTCTCTCTCTCTCTAGAGAGAGACGGCCGCAAAAGCTATAACTTCAATATAGAGCCAAAAGTGCCCATGTCACTTTATCTTATGTTACTAGTGACATTGACAGAGATATCCACCTGGGCGTGAGCACATTGCGCGGCACACTAGTGTGCTTGACGTTCAGCAGCCACTGCTCTCTATCTCTCTCTCTCTCTTTGCGAGAAAGAGAACGTAAGAAAGCTCGCAGAGAGACGGCCGCACAGGCTACAATGTCACTAGCGGCGCGGCGCTAGAATGTCACAAGAGACCTGGACGTCACTGGAGAGCAACTCACCTGGGCGTAAGGAGATTGAGCCGCGCACTAGTGTGATCCACATCCAGCAGCGGCTGGTCTCTCTGCGACAGAGAGACGCCGTATTTGCTCTCGTAGTAGCTGCGGAAGGTGGCGTGCGTGGCCGACGGAAAAGCGGAGTCGGGGGAGAGGCGCCAGCATATCTCCGCTACCAGGAAGTACTGGGGACGAAAAAGACGAGCTTTTTTGGCTTCCGTAAGTCAACAAGGAACCCGTATAGTTTCGGCCATCTCTGTCCGTCTGTCTGTCTGCCCGCGGCTTACCACAGAAAATATAAGTACTAGAGAGCAGAAATTTGGCATAGATATACATATTTATTACGCCGACAAAAGGTAGTATAAAAACACGATTCTTTTTTACGGTACCGCCTCTACACCTAAATTAGGTATGCAATATGTTATTCCAATTTTAGTAGCAGCGAGCGAAATTCGTCCTACCCATCATGACATACGGTGCCGAAACGTGGACACTCACGGTGGGGCTGGTCCACAAATTTAAAGTGGCTCAGCGTGCTATGGAAAGGGCTATGCTCGGGGTTTCTCTTAAAGATCGAATTCGAAACGAGGTGATCCGACAGAGAACCAAAGTCACCGACATAGCCCACCGAATTAGCATGCTGAAGTGGCAATGGGCCGGCCATATCATCCGAAGAACTGATAACCGATGGGGTAGACGAGTTCTTGAGTGGAGACCGCGGATCGGTAAACGTAGTGTGGGACGTCCTCAGACTCGGTGGAGCGATGATCTCCGCAGGGCGGCTGGCAAGAGCTGGATGAGAGTAGCCGAGGACCGTGCTCAGTGGCGTGCTATAGGAGAGGCCTATGTCCAGCAGTGGACAAGCGTGGGCTGATGATGATGATGAGCGAAATTAATATTGATTTATTCGACTGCAATGCAGTCGGTTATGCATCACTTCCACATCTTTAAGAACTAAACAGACAATACTAGCCATGTAAACCTCACCATATTGCGGAAAATCAGAGGAACTAATTTCCTTTACCGGCAACAATAACTTTAAACGTCATTTATGTATGTCGATTTCTGGCAAACTTATCTGACAATTGTCCAAGCGTGGTCTATTTCAAAGCTTTTGTGAATTTCTTGTGCTTTCAAATGCCGAAATAAAGACATACAATATAGTTCGAGCATAATTCTCATACCTGCGGTTGATCCTGGTTCCTGTACCACGGAGTGACGACAGCTTCCTTGTATTTATCAGCGTCAAAATGGAAAGTCTCGCCCGGTGCCAGCAGAGGGTTATCCAGCTTTTTCACATTGGTCTTTTCCGCCCCATTTTTTGTATTCTCCACCCCATTCGTTGTATCCTCCGCCCCGTTTTTTGTATTCTCCGCCCCATTTATTGTATTTTCCGCCCCATTTTTTGTATGGTCCGCGCCATTTTTTGCATTTTCCGCCACACTTTTTGTAGTAACCTGTTTGGTATCCGTTTTTGATGCATCACCATGGGTTTGATCTTTGACGTCGGATTCCACGTCACAACTTGTTTCAGTAGCACCTTCGGATTTCTCGAGTATTAGAACCTCTTTCTTCTTTTTTTCTTCGGTTTTGAGACCTTCGGTCTCAACTTTGGTGACAATTTCACTGTCACCAATCGATTGCACTGTTTTCTCTTCGTTTCCCTTTGCAATTTCGTCCCGCTGTGTCGCATCGTCGGTCTCTTCATCGTCCTGGTTCCAGAAGAGGGGTTTCTCAAGTTCTGATAGTCTTTTCTCCTCGGTGTGCTTGTAGATCACTTCTAGGAAGGCCCAGTCGATGTCTATCTTCGTAGTGCCGTTTGGTCTCACAGCTGTGGAAGGTAACAAACATAGAGGCATATTTTCGATTACGTAATGTGACATACTAGGGCCGGCTTTCTCAAATGGGACTCAACGCAGCCTCTGAAGAAGCAATTCCGATACAAACGTAGTTAGGTTTTTATTTACAAACGACATGCCGGATCGCAATGAAACTTTGCCGTTTGATCGTGCTTAGAATCGGAAATAAACTTATCGAAAAGAGATTATTTATAAACTTCTCTGTATTACGTACAGGCAGCCACATGTGGCCGAGGCGATTTACATCACTTGCAGCCGGTTCTCTGCCTTTTTGCAGAAACATTTTTGGCCGATTTTCATTTGGCAACTAACGTTTCGAAGAATATTATTTTGCGGAATAATCATTTGCCAACTTTTCTTATTATTTTTTTTTATTTCCCAACCTCGCAGTTGCCAACTGTTTGTTTGGTTTGCTTTTTATAATGACATTTTTTCAAAATGCCAACTTTTAAGTAGCGTATGTTTTACTTAGCGTAATATTCATTCAGTTGTTTATTGTATACCAAATGTTGCATTAAGTTTCGTTAAGCAAACCTATAGATTAACCTAAAGGTTAGGAAAACCTAGTAAAATGGATAGAATTTTCCTAGCACTCGCCGGCCGCTGCCGCGGCACGCTCGCTTCGCTCGCTCGGCTCGTTCGTGTGTTGGTCACAGTTCTAACCTAACCTAACCTATAGGTTTGCAAAAAAAAAAAAAAAACTGTATTCAAGTTTTTTTTTTATATATTATATCTATTTACGAAAAGGGAACTGTTTCACAGACGAAACGTTATTCATCTAATAGTTGTTTGGCCTAGTAAAAGATTTGAAAAATAATAAATACCCAAAACGTTTTGTTTCATTATAATAATCAGCTTAACAACAATCCTACCAAATGAAACGTTGCCATACAAAAATTTGTAAATCGTTTGTTGTCAAAGTGAAAAATAGGTGAAATGTTGGTCGGCAAGTGATAATCAGCGTAACAATTTTCTGCGAAAAGGCAGGATCCCCTTGCAGCCCCGAGCAACCCAGTTTGCAGTTAGGTTTTTACATCGGAATGATATCGCTGTATTATAGAGCTGTGGTAGCGGAGCGGTAGAACGCCGGCTTCTCATTCGGGAGGTCGTGGGTTCGAATTCTAAGTTACGTACATTTGTGAAGATATAGTAGCAATACCACTCGCTAACGGTGAAGGAAAACATCGTGTGGAAACCATAGTGTCTGAGATATTTACATACCTCAGCACTTGCTACGTACAATGGCCCAACTATGAGGCTAAGTGCGGAAATCTCCAGTCGAACTAGAACTAGAACATCGCTGTATTATTTCTGTTGCACCAACCCGTGCTGTAGGTACAGCGACATCATTCCGATGTAAATCGCTTCGGCCAGATGTCGCTGCCTGTACGTAATACAGAGAAGTTTGTAAAGAGGCTCGAAATTTCACTGATGCCTTCACCTGCCCATTAGCTCAGTTGGGAGAGCGCTGGCACGGTTAGCCAGAGTTCGCGGGTTCAAGGCATGGGTGGAATTTTTAGCCTCTAAATAGGTTTTTTTTTTTAAAAGTCTTGCGAGGCAATAATCTCTTTTTTATTCTGTCGTTCTCAGTTGTAAGTAGATGCAAACGTTGATTTATGTCCTCCAGGCGTGTTGGTAAAGTGTCATTATTTTCCGGCATGTCGTTTTTAAATTACAACCAAACTGCATTTGTATGGAACACTTTTTTCACATGACTTACTTTTGATCGTCGGCACGATGTAGTAGTTATTGGCACGGCCCGGCTCGCTCAAAAGGCGCATCCCGCGGCGGCGCACGCGCAGCACCTCTCCAAACACGAAGCGCATGAACGCCTTGATGAGACGCGCGCGTCGCGGCGACATGCGCGCGTCGGCGGCCGGCGCCGGCGCCAGGGATACGCGCACCTCGCCCGACCGCGTGTACACTGGGAACGCCGGAATCTGGAACCTGTGAAGGGAAAAATAGTTATTTACACAACTAGGGCCGTAAAATAAAGAAATGCCGATATCGCAGAAGTTTAAGGTCCGAGCCGCAGGCGAGGGTCATAAATAAGCGATAGAGGGCTTTCTAATTTACAGTCCGTGTTGTGTACACAATTTTATGTCGTCACTTGACCTCAAAGTGGGTTTTCTCGTACGCGTAGCATATTTAAAGTATTTATGCCACACCTGGCCAGAAAGCACACGCTACGCGTACGGGAAAACCCGCTTTGACGCCAAGTGCGACATAAAATTGTGTACTGTAACACGCTACTTTATTAATACGCGGATTACGGGCAATATATATTTTATTATACTCTTTTTCATCGATTCCCTAGCTTAGCTGGGGATCGACTGACATCTAAAACAAAACGTAACGATTCCCTTCAAAATATTCAAAATAAGACGAGAAGGCTCTGCCAGCCAGCTACTATAAAGAATCGTTACAGTACACAACACGGACTGTAAATTAGAAAGCCCTCTATCGCATATTTATGACCCTCGCCTGCGGCTCGGGCCTTAAACTTCTGCGATATCGGCCTTTCTTTATTTTACGGCCCTAGTTGTGAATGTACTATCTGTTGGATTATATGAAGAAAAGCCAGGGATTCGATTAGAAGCGTAAGGATGCAATATATTTTCAGTTAATAACCAAGAGACCGACGGGAACAGATAGTGAATAGACATTGACATTTCAATACAAGAGTAGCCTAACATACCAAATAGTTTTTAGTTTACAAATCCTCTAACACTATCATGCTCATATTTCCGAAATTATAACTCCAATTTACGATCTAAAGCGCATATTTCACGAACTATACACCATCTTCTGAACTACAACTCCAATTTTGATGCAGTTTACACAGAATTTAATCCTCTATTAACTTCCGGATGTTTCATATTTTTCGTGGAAATTGCTAGCGTCTGGGTAGCGCTTTAAGGCCGGTAAAAGCACCGCTATCCGTATATTACAAAATATTTTTATGCTTAATTTTGTTGCATTATATTACCTGAACCATAACTACAATTTAATGATTTTTTTTACAGAAATAAAGCTAATTTAATCCTCTATTAACTTACGGATGCGTCGTCTTCTTATTATTATTAAATCCTTTATTGCATTTAAAACAGGCAGTTTTGCACATAGGCGAGCTTAATGCTACTTAGCATTATCTACCAGCTAGCCTAAGTTTTGAAGAGAACATTAGCTCACTTCTTGGTGAGCATCGCTAGCGCCTGAGAAGCGTTTTGAGGCGCATGGAGGCGGCGCCCGCGCGCGTTTCACAAAACATTTTTATGCTCATATTTCCTGAACCATAAATCCAATTTTAATGATTTTTTTACGGAAAGAAATCCGATTTAATCCTCTATTAACTTACGGATGCGTCGTCTTCTTGGTGAGGATCGCCAGCGCCTGAGAAGCGTTTTGAGGCGCATGGAGGCGGCGCCCGCGCGCGTTTCACAAAACATTTTTATGCTCATATTTCCTGAACCATAACTCCAATTTTAATGATTTTTTTTTACGGAAACAAATCCCATTTAATCCTCTATTAACTTACGGATGCGTCGTCTTCTTGGTGAGGATCGCCAGCGCCTGCGAAGCGTTTTGAGGCGCATGGAGGCGGCGCCCGCGCGTGTTATAGCGCTCGGGGAGCGCGCATTGGAGCGTGTACACTATCGCGTACAGGACGTTCTGGGAACTGACGGCTGTGGGGAGAGGTCACTGCTGTAATGATTGTCCCTTTTGGTTGGTGTGACAATAATGACATTCACACGACACAATCACTTGTTCTGGACACAAACTAGCATACCCTGTGCTATGGTGAGCACACAATTATCATTGTAATAGGGGTTAAAGTTTGAAATTGCCGTTTTATTGCAATAGGTTCTTTGAATTGACATAGAATCTTCATGGTTTGAGGTTTTCGAATGAAACTTTTTTCAAATGGTTTCTATGATGTTCTTTTTTTAAAAAATGTGAAACATTTGAATATCGACTTTCAATTGTTTTTGTTATTCAATTTAGACAAGAAAGATGGATACTGCGAAAATTAGGTATTCACATACCTCAGCGCTTGAAATCGCCAATCCGCGGTGGTGATTAAGCCCATACTCTCTCTGTGAGAGAAGGCCTGTGCCCTACAGTGGGACGCATATAGGCTGCTTATGCTATTTGTCGATTTGTTTTTAGTCTATGAGATTGATAATCACACAAAGTTTGAATGAATGAAATAATTAAAGAATGAATGAATTAATGATTGATTGATTGATGAAATCTGCAGACCCTTACTCTTCTTCTCCGCCTCAGTGGTGTCTTCGCCCCAGGTCCTCGGTCTCTCGGAGCCAGGTGGGTCGATCTCCGAGTCGCTGGTGTCTACTACGGGCTGACAGTCGGTAAAGGCGCGGGCCGTCTGTGGACAAGGCGTGGATACTATGATTTATGTAGCTAAGGTCAGGTTGTAAAGTCATAATCACACAGAACTAAACTTAATATCTTACCTGAAAAGAGAAACAACATTTTCAGCTAATATTTCGTCAATTAAATCAATATTTCTTCACTTTTAAAATAACATATTTTCGCAAGCTGCTTTTTTATTTTCAATGTCAATAAATCAAGACATTGACAAACATGACACGCATAGATAATAAAAGTAGTTTAAATAAAGCACTAACCTCTTTATTTACATATGTATAAATCTGGAAGCTGGAAGATGTCTTCAAAACCAAAATAACGCAATGCCCTGAATTGAATTGCGGTGTATTTCGGCTTTGAAGACATCTTCCAGCTGCCAGATTATACATACTTAACATAATATAAACTCACGCCTGTATCCCAGAGGGGCAGGCAGACACCAGGGACTGCCACTCGCCACGATCCTGACCGATCACTTTCACTTCATCGACATTTAATTAGTCACGCACGCACGCCGGTTTCCGATACTTATTATACATACCCTCTTAAAATAATACTGTCGTCTCTTCGTAGTGCCGGGCCGCGCCAAATCGTTGGGGTCGCCCTTCACCTCCGTAAGAGTGTCTCCACCCGTCATCTCTACCTCCGCTGCTTTGAAGTTGTCCTTGCCTGCGAAGCGATGGAAACAATAAGTCGTCCACACGGTGTTTTCGAATCACATTCCGTGTGGCGCCGGATTAAGAATAGCATCACTCCATTTCCTTCCGTGGATGTCGTAGAAGACGAGTAAGGAAATCAATTACCAGGAGACCGGCAGCGGCGACTTCCTGAGATTCCAACCGCATACTGCGATCGCCAACCCGCCTGCCGAGCGTGGCGATTATGGCAAAACCCCTCATGGTTATGAAAACCACGAGGGAGGCCTATGTCCTGCAGTGGGCATCAAATGGTTGATGATGATGATGACGGTGTTTTATTACTGACGCGTAGAGGACTCCAAAACAAACCACGTAGTGTAAAATGTAGCTTTTAAATATATATTTTTTTTATTGCCAAAAATGTCAAAAATGTTGGTATTCAATGGAACCATCGCTACGCCTGTTTGAGAGCCTGTTGTTTCGAATACAATGCGCGTGCAAAATACTGGCATATTTAAACTACGTGTGGTCACCGTGGGAGAGGGAGTAGTACAGGTACGTTCCCTAAGTGAACGCGCGATCTTCAGTCCTAACCTTTAAACAACAACGGTTTTCAATTGTCATTTTCTTGAATGTGACCTTGAAAATAACTATGAGTCTTCAATTGTTATTGTAATTGTTGACCTTGAAAAAGACAATGGTTTTGAATTTGTTATTTACTTGAATGTGACCTTGAACACAACAATAGTTTGCAAATTTTATATTGTTGGATATGAACTTGCAAACAACAATGATTTTCAGTTATTTTCTTGAATGTGATCTTGAACACAACAATAGTTTGCAAATTTTATATTGTTGGATATGAACTTGCAAACAACAATGATTTTCAGTTATTTTCTTTAATGTGACCTTGAAAACAACAATGATTTTCAAATGTTATTTTCTTGAATGTGACCTTGAAAATAACAATATTTTTCAATTGTTATTTTCAAGGTCTTCTCTGAGGACGTTATACCTACCTATGGGCATCAGCTGATTGTCCAGCTCCCCGGATTTGTGCAGTATCCGGCAAGCCTGTAGCGCGACCATCCGTCTGGCGAGCACTCGAGTCGGCATTGGGTGGCCCTGGATAGGAATTTCCGTAAAACTATATTATATATTATTACTAGCTCACTAGGCAAACTTTGTTTTACCATATTAATTAGTCTACGAAATATACACAAAAATTTTTTTTTTTTAATTTATTGACTTACTTTGGTATCGCAGAGTTTTAAATTTTATAAATTATTCGCCAAACTGCATGGCAGAAATTGAAATTATTATTATTAAATCGTTAATTTCGGACCATAAAATCCATATAACTTAACCTAACCTTAAAATACAGATAAAAGCTATAACTTAACTAATACTAAACATACTTAATCAATCAACGGATCAAGCAATTAATTTTAGTTAAGTGTAATCAATCAACTAACCAATCAATCAACTAACCAATCAAACAACCAATATGCATCTTCTCAAAATGATGCCACATAGGGCAATCTGGCCTGCATATGTATCTTCTGTCCATCTTGTGGCTGGTCGTTCTACGCTGCGCGTCTCCATTAGAGAATTCAGTATACTATTATACAATTTTTTTAACAAATTTGAAAAAAATCATTTTTATGGGAATCGTAAGTCGTATGGCTCGCGATACTAAATTCTTGCAGAATTTATTGGATTTCCGGTGCTGTTGAGGCAAACGGAACAATATCGCCCGCAAATTGGAGGTTCATAAGCCTCTTTCTGGCTCATATCAATTTTTTTAATTTTATTATTTTTATTTTATTTTATTAAGGAAATCAACAGCGAAAACCAATAATTTGAAGACAATTAATAAAGATACAGTTCACAAGGCCAATAACAGATCTCCACAGATAGGCAGTTCATAATCACAAAAAATATGCCACGATAACGCTAACAACATAAAAATACATGCATTGTTTAAGTTTAAAATCAAGATTTGCCACCTTTATATATGTGTGTGTGTGTGTGTGTGTGTGTGTGTGTTTGTGTGTGTGTGTGTGTGTCTCTGTGTGTGTGTGTGTGTGTGTGTGTGTGTGTGTGTGTGTGTGAAGGGGGGTTTCTCCAGTAGATTACGCATTATCTTTGAGTATTGTTCAAATACTATGTTTAAAGGAAGCCTTCGATCCTAGGAAACGGTCGGCCGAACAAAACATTTTGCCTATGCCTCACTCTTTTTTGTTTGTTTTGTAGTGCAGACTCGAGGTTTGCCAGCGGGAAACGGGGCGCATTATACTGGGTGTGAAGTGGGTCTAAGTACAAAATGCTCAACACAACACTGCGCTCCAGAACCAAGATTGTCGCATGTCGATGTTAGAGCCAGGAGCGCTGAAGTGGGACGGCCACGCAAGCCGTTTGATACGAATTCTTGACCACGGTGTCATATATTTTTAACCGACTTCGAAAAAAGGAGGAGGTTATCAATTCGACGAGTATATATTTTTGCTATGTTCCACCATAACTCCGTGAAGTCTTAACCGATTTCGACAATTCTTTTTTTCTTCGAACAGATATAACGTCCCATTGGTCCCATTTCAATTTGGTGAAGATCTGATGAAGGCTTTCAGAGATGGAGAACGGAACTCTTCAATGGACAGCAGTAAATAAGGCCTAATGGGGCACATCCTCTAGTAAAATCCGTATGTTTCATAAAATTGCGTAAAAGTAGTCCCCAAGTTAATTTGGTGATGTTCTGGTGAAGACTTTCTGGGATGAAAATTGAGAACGTCAAATTTTAAAGCAAAAAATTTTTTAAATTAAAATAAAAACCGACATCGAAACACTACAGCACTAAAAAGTTAGAAATAATTTAAATAATTAGAAGTATTTATAATTATTTAAATGAGTAATTTCAGCTACTTATCTATCAATACTCACGACAATATTAAACTTGACAGGACAGTTGAGGGGCATCCGCAAAGTGCAAATGTACGCCGTCCTCTCCGCTCCTCCGCGCGTCGGCAGCGTCACCGCCTCCGTCCGCCATTGCGGGGCCAGGCGGGTGAACGTATCGGACGGGAGCTTGCCGCAATATCTGCGATGTGAGAAGGTCCTTGTGGGTTCTTGAGGAATTCGGCTGAGATATACCATTAAAATTTTAGTGGTTTGAAAGCCAAAGCAAAATGAATCTTGCCTGCCTCAGGTCGTCGGTCTAGCGAGCTGGTGCTACGCTGTGTTTGCTTCTTCGTGGTCTCCACCCGAGAACCTTTGTACCCCATCGACTATCGCTTTGGCAGATGTGACCAGCCTAATGCCACTTCAACTTGCTAACCTTATAGGCTACGAGTATGTCAGCCACAGTACCAACAGCGGTGGTAGCCTAGTGGGTAGAACATTGGACTCGGAAGCGAGAGACCCAGGTTCGATTCCCGGTGCTGGCATGGACCTTTGACTTTGTTTTCTAAGTTATGTACATTTGTAAAGCGATAGTAGCATTACCACTTGCTAACTGTGAAAACTGTGAAACACATGAAACAAATGTCTGAGCTATTCTCAGCGCTCAGCGCTTGAAATCGCCAATCCGCGGTGGGCACGCGTGGTTATTAAGCCCATACTCTCTCCCTGAGAGAAGGCCTGTGCCCTACAGTGGGACGTACATAGGCTGCTTTTGTATGTCAGTCACTTCCTTCTCACCTTCTTTGGAGAATTTTCTGCATACATCTGCCTACTGTAATATGGTTAATCTTTACTAACGTGTTCATCATTAATCAAACCAAATAATGCAATATTTAGTTTAGATATTAGATGCTATTAATAACTATTGTAAAACACATATTATTATGTGTTTTGGAAGAAGCCTGGCTACCCATAGCGCAGGGAATCCTAGTTTGGGAGCCAGTAACCACTTTTTTAACCCTTTTCTAAATAAAGTTTTTTTCATTTTTCATTTTCAATATATTTTTTAGTGAATTAAAAAATGGTCAAATATATTCGCCAAGAATGCAAGGAAAGGAAAGTGTGCTGTTTGGATGTTGACCTGTTAACTTACCGGTTTATAAGCGCGATTGCCGTACTCAAGTCCACGCTCGCGATTATTTCATCGCCACCCTTCACTCCACCATCACTAGTTTTACCATTCACGAACACTTGGTAACTTATTTTACCTAAACTATCACTTTTCACCACCTTGCTTGGACTGTCACCAGTGTCAGTTTTGTTAGTGATTCCACCACCGGGGTCTATTGTGACCGATCCTTCGCTGACAATTTCGGCGCTTTCACTCGCGATCACTTGACCGTCACTGTCACCTTTGACAGTTTTACCGTCGCTGTCACTGGCGAACATTTCAGTGCATGGCCAGTTCCCGTTGGCGTTTTGTCGTTCCGTGTCACATTTGTTGCAGTTTAATGTGTCTGCGTTGACTGTTTGGATTCGTTTTGACGCTGGATCTGTGGATCCTGTGAAATTGAAACATAGTTTTTGTAGTGGCGTATTTGTAAGTTCAAATACCGTTAGGTAACAGCAACGGAAAACACTGAGAGGTGGATCATCATTCAGCCACAAGAAGTCCACTGCTGGACATATGCCTCCTCCATGGATTTCCAGAAAGACCGCTTGGAAGCGGCTTCCATCCAGCGTCTTCCTGCCACTTGGATGAGGTCATCTGTCCATCTTGTGGCTGGTCGTCCTACGCTGCGCTTGCCGATATGTGGTCTCCATTCGAGAATTTTTCGGCCCCATCGGCCTTCAGTTCTGCGTGCTATGTGCCCCGCCCACCTCCACTTCAACTTACTAATCCGCTGGGCTATCTCGACGACTTTCTTTCGTCTATGGATCTCATCATTTCTGATTCGATCTCGTAGAAAAATTCCGAGCATAGCCCTTACCATAGCGTCGTCCAATAAGCCTCAATCGCTCAAGACAAAATTATACAACCAGTGTGTGTTACCAGCGATGACTTATGGCACTGAAACGTGGTCTCTCACTATGGGCCTCATAAGAAAGCTCAAGGAGAGGTGAATACTAGTTTGTTATTGGAATAAAACTATACGGAAATTAATTAATTCACTGGAAACGTCACGGGAAGAGGATTTTTGGGATTAATAATATAACAATGCAGCCTATATACGTCGCACTGTAGGGCACAGGCTTTCTATCAGAGTGAGAGAGAGAGTATGGGCTTAACCACCACGCGCGCCCACCGCCGATTGGTAATTTCAAGCGCTAAGGCACAAGACACCTCAGGCACTCAGATTTCCTCACGATGTTTTCTTTACCATCGGAGAGCGGTTTTGCTAGGTACAAATGTACCTATTTAAGGACTGTTTTAGATAAAAATCTGCCGCCTGTATGTAGTTTAGTTTTCATACAAATCGCGGCGCTTGCGTTGTCTATCTAGATTGCCTGTGTACACAGCCCTCAAAGTTTAGGAACCACTGGTCTACTCTACTCACTGGCGCTGGTCTTCAGGGGCGTGTAGGGGGCGACCAGGGGCGTGAATGCGTCCGCGTGGTCCTCTTCAGACTGCGGTGGTTCGTCTTGCACGCCGCAGCCGCACTTGCGGCTCACGATCTAAGAAGGGTTACACGGTGTGTGATATAAATAGGACAACGTCAACGTTTTCCTTATCTGTCTACTTATATAATTTTTTTTCTCTAATCGTGTGTTCGATTCCTTTTGGGGACCACCGTACATTTGTACAAATGGCCTGTCTGGGTGTTTTTCCATGTTTGTGATGTCTTTGCCTGGTCACCATAGCACAGGGTATCCTAGTTTGGGACCAGGACAGCCTCTAGCCGCTAAATAGGTTTTAAAATTGTCCTCAGTACGGGTTATTGCAACAAACAGAATCTAATCATGTAGGTACAGCGATATCATTCCGATGTAAAAACCTAACTGCAAAGTTGGTTACTCGGGGCTGCAAGTGATGTAAATCGCTTCGGCCAGATGTCGCTGCCTGTGCGTAATAAAGAGAAGTTTTTAAAGAGGCTCGAAATTTCACTGATGCCTGCACTTGCCCACTAGCTCAGTTGGGAGAGCGTTGGCACGGTTTTTTTTTTAGCAGGTACCGCCACTATTAATAATGTGGCGCCCTTCATTATTTAATAAAATACTTTAAGTTATATAATAAAAAATTCTTACGCCTAAGGTTAAAAATTAAAATTATATAATAAAAAATGTCTTAATGATGAAATTGTTAAAAAATTATATAAAAAAGTGTCATAAAGTTAAAATTGTTAAAAATAAAATCCTAAACTAAGTCAGAAATAAAAGCAAAAAGTAAGTCGAAATATAAAAATAAAAATAAGCTTACAATTCTATGTATGCCCCGACGCCTTGTCTCTGTCTACACCTACGAGTAGTAACAAGCAAGGCGCCGGGGTTAAAAATAAAAGTAAAAGTTAAAAATAAAAGTTAAAAACAAACAAATGTCGAGTGTAAAATAAAAGTGTAAAATGTAAAAATATTAAAATTTAGAACACCCTTACAATTGTTAAAACGCTCCTCTCGCTCCTCTCGCCCTGCCTGTCCAAAAGTAAAAATGTGTTGGAATAATAATGAATTAAAAGTGAAAATGAAAGTAAAAATAAAGGTAAAAATAAAAACATTTTTAAGATTTGTCTTAGAGGCCGCGTGCGTCACCCCCAGGGCGAAGGGCAGGAAGACGTCTCGACTCTTGGAGTCGGCCATAAAGGCGGCGAATGCCTCGCCCCTCACCGCCGCTCCCAGGAGTATCTCGCAGTCGGCCCGAGCAGCTCCAAAACGGGGGCACTCCTCCAGCAGGTGCTCCAGCGTTTCGGGAGTCACGTCATCACAGATGCAGGACGGACTCCCGCTGGCACGGTTAGCCAGAGCTCGCGGGTTCAAGTCTCGGCACGGGTGGAATTTTAGCCTCTAAATAGGTTTTAAAATTGTCCTCAACACAGGTTAGTGCAACAAAAAGAATTTAACCAGGACAAGTGATTGTGTTGCGTGAAAGTTATTTATTTATCACTAGCGCAGCGTTGACATGCCGCTCGTCGCACACTCACCTGATCCAGCTCCTTATAGGTGGCCAGGTTCTGCAGCACTCCCTCGGTGGCCTCTGGCGGCCCGGGCGAGGGGCACGCAGTCCGACAATTATTTGTCGGACGTAATATTAGGGGTTAAACTATGAAATTGCCGTTTTATTGCAATAGGTTCTTTGAATTGACATAGAATCTTCATGGTTTGAGGTTTTCGAATGAAACTTTTTTCAAATGGTTTCTATGGTGTTCTTTTTTTAAAAAATGTGAAACATTTGAATATCGACTTTCAATTGTTTTTGTTATTCAATTTAGACAAGAAAGATGGATACTGCGAAAATTCGAGTGATTATGAGGCACCCATTTTTCGTATTTTTTTATTTTATTGATTTGACGCAAGTGAGTCAATATTGTGGGTAAGGTAACGTTAAACCATGCCGCTAATTCCTGGGTAGTTTGACTAGGGTCGGCTTTCACTATCTCTCTTAATTCATCGTTATTCACCTGTGTGGGCGGTCTTCCTCGTGGCTCGTTCTTTAAGTCGAAATTTCCATCACGAAAGCGTTTAAACCAAAATCGCACGGTGCGTTCATTAGTAGACCCCTCTCCAAACGCAGCATTGATATTGCGGGCTGTTTCTGCCGCGTTAGTTCCGCGTCGGAACTCGCATTCAAAAATCACTCGAATTTTCGCAGTATCCATCTTTCTTGTCTAAATTGAATAACAAAAACAATTGAAAGTCGATATTCAAATGTTTCACATTTTTTAAAAAAAGAACATCATAGAAACCATTTGAAAAAAGTTTCATTCGAAAACCTCAAACCATGAAGATTCTATGTCAATTCAAAGAACCTATTGCAATAAAACGGCAATTTCATACTTTAACCCCTATTATTTATATGGTGTCACGCGGAACACTTTGCTTGCGCGATGCAGAAATGTCGCAGTATGTAGTGCGCGCAGAGTTGACACGCGCTCGCCGCACACTCACCTGATCCAGCTCCTTATAGGTGGCCAGGTTTTGGAGCACTCTGTCGGTGGTGTCTCCGGCGGCCTGGGCGAGGAGCACGCAGGCCGAGCGGGGCGCGCGGGCACGGCCGCGGCAAAGTCCGTACGAGCGGTATCTGCGTGGTGATGTCGATAATACGCTCTCTTTATATATCAATTATTTAATTTAATGAATTCTTTAGTATATTTGTAATTTATTCAATTTTTTAGACACGTCCAACTCTAATTCTAATTTTATTGTAACTGTATATAGTAATTGTTATTATTAAATTTTATTAAATCGAAAATTTAACAGGGACTTGCTGAAAATCAGCGTTGTGTCTAACACAACACCTATGCTGAGCAAACCCCATTTTATCAATATCCCTAAGCTTCGAATTATTTATATTATTATGATTTCTTAAATGTAATTTGATGCGATAAATAAAATTTTTTTTCAATTTCATTTCTTTACAGTCACCAAAAATAGTTAGAACGTGCAGCGAGAGGCGTTGTATAGAGAGCCCAAATTTCATCGCCCGGGCCCATGCACGAGCAGAATGGGTGGACCCACTGAACCGACAAGGGAAACTTGGAAAGCATGCGAATACTACCTGGAACCCGAATTATTTCACGCCGAGTGCGTTGCCAATTTTGCAACTAAAAATCCCAGTGACAGCACTGACCACAGACTATATCGAGATACTAGTGAAAGTTCCACAGACCACAGCAGTGTTGCCAGTACAGGTTTTTACTTTTATTCTAAGCAAGAGGGATGCCGGAAGTAAAAGCAGCCGAGGGATAGTAAGGGAGGTATGCATACATCCCTACCGCTACAATAAAAAGCTTTTAGAAATCAATAAATTAAAAACTGAAATAAAAAAAAAACCAACAACCCGACTGCTGACCGTTAACTACTAAGCAGGCGGGACAAACCTAAGTACAATATTATTATTATACTTTATTACACACACAAGAATAGAGTACAGGAAAGGTAACAAAAGAATGTACATGTACAAAGGCGAGCTTATCTCTGTAAGAGATTTCTTCCAGCAAACCTTGGGGAGTCGGAGCGGAGGTGTGAAACGGGTCTACGCACGTGCACATGATATAATATACTACATACATATTTACACAAATAACAAAATAATATTAATATGAATACCTACCCAAAAATACAATATATATATATATATATATATATATATATATATATATATATATATATGACAATAATGAAAAGAATAAACTACATAAACAATGAACATACATTGTTGTTCGTACAAAAAACGTACATTGTTGAATATTGGTTCCGCCTGCTTAGTAGTTAATGGTCAGCAGTCGGGTTCTTGGTTATTTTTTATTTCAATTTTCTATTTTTGTGTTTTTAGTGTCTTTTTTTTTTTTGTTGTCGGAATTATGCTGATTTCATATAGCCTATCACACTCGCGCAACCACGACGAATCTATTGAGATCCCATTTGTCAAAATCTGACCATTGATTAAGGAGTTATGAGTGAACGAGCATACATACATACATACGAGCCAAACCCTCCTTTTGGGCGCCGCAGTCGGGTCATAAAATATAAGTGCCACTTACGAAGCCGGTATGTCCCATCTGAGCACCAGATTGCAGCGCGGCAGGTCAATGCCCTCTTCCATAGCAGATGTGGCCAGAAGGAGGTTACACTCATGCATCCTGAACCTGGAATTGTGTCGGTTTATTGTTAAATCTCGTATACAAGCTGAAATCTGGGTGGTTTGCGGTTATCTAATGAGTAATTGACAATGCAATCTATTCAGACTATTACTAGGTATAGAGGTACAATAAAAAAACCTGCCAATTGCGAGTCGGACTCGCGCACAAAGGGTTCAGTATCATTATCTGTACAACATTAAACAAAAATCGAGACAAGATAGATTAGGTACATTGAGAACAGCGCCATCTATAGAAACCAACAAGAAGCGTTTAACACTGACATTTAACGACATGAGATCGGCGCCGTGAAGGTTACATAGATGGCCGCTAGATGGCGAGCGCAATTTTTAGACAACGTTTATTGTATGGGAGCTCCCATTAAATATTAATTTTATTCTGTTTTTAGTATTTGTTGTTATAGCGGCAACAGAAATACATCATCTGTGAAAATTACAACTGTCTAGCTATCACGGTTCATGAGATACAGCCTGATGACAGACAGACAGACAGACAGACAGACAGACGGACAGTGGAGTCTTAGTAATAGCGTCCCTTACCCCCTTTGGGTACGGAACCCTAAAACAAAAACACGAACAATTAGTACCGCCTCTCCGTCTATCAGAAAAAGGACCCGCGGACCCGCAGCGCGCGCGCAACGCTCTGGCTGGCTGCTAATTGTTCTCGCAGATTCGAGTTTGTGTCGTGACCTAACACAGCAACTTACTTCTTAAGCACTTCCTCCTGATTCTTCCTCTGCTGCTCAAACTCCCGAGGCTCGGTCACGGGATCGGCGGGCCTCTCTATGGCGCTGTACTGCGCACATAGGAAATTCAGCTGCGGATGGTGACGGGATAACTCCTAGAAGTAGCATTTTACCATGATCAGCATTTTTTTTCTCGTCGCCTATATACGTCCCAATGCAGGGTACAGGGCCTTCTCTCTGAGAGAGAGTATGGATTTAATTACCACGCGTGCCTACCGCGGATTGGCAATACTAAGCGACGAGGTGTTCATATGAACACCCCAGACCCTCGACATATAATCTCGTCGAATTGAGAATCTCCTCCTTTTTTGAAGCCGGTTAAAAAGTAATAAACGTTTAAAACTTATTATGAGAACAAAAAACAGAAGTCCGGTTTTTTTACTTTTCAGCAGTCCTGCTGAATATATATGGCATGTAATTTTGCGCTACTGTGACATTTATGGCACTTCTGACACAGTACAGCACTGGTTTCTGGGCAGTACCCAAGTTGCCACCCGCATACTTATAGCTACACATACCACGATGAGCATGAACAGTATCTTGGTCATGAGCTCCTAAGGCTCCCGTAAGAAGTCGAAGCTGCCCAGCGAGTCCCAATTTTTGGCGACCCTATCAAACTTAGAGCGCTGCTTTCTGGTATTTTTTTACGCATTTTCCAAGTTACCTCTCGCATATTTATATCTACACTTATCACAATGAGCATGAACGATGAACATTAAGTCTATCTTAGCCATGAGCGGCTCCCGTATGTCATGCAGCGGCTTTACGGCGCTGCTATGTACTTTTTGGCGCTGCTGTGACATTTATGGCACTGCTATAATACATAGGTACAGCGCTAGTTAGCTAGAAACCACATATTTTATGGCAGTTTATTAGTTATTATAGCTATACTTGCCACGATTGCAATGAACAGTACTATTTTACGATGATCAGCATGAATACCACAATAAATAGTATCTTGGCTATAAGCGGCTCCCGTATGAAGACGATACCGCATAGCGCGTTCGGGTGCATTAGGTGCTGCTGGCGACACGCGTGTTAAAAATTCGGTATTTGACACGATCAACAATAAATTATTTCATATGCTCGATTAAAACAAAAATTACAAAATATCTCGGAAAATGTATCTCTTTTAGTCAATTACTAGTTATTACAATTTTTAAGTAGATTAAACACAAAAAGAGTGCTCTGAAATGTGACGTCATACAGTATTTTCATACAAAATTCCGTTTTAAAAGTAACTCATTTGATATTTTGTCAAATACCCAATTCGGCGGTGGCATTATGCTACTGCTAAGTATTTTTCACCACGGGCTGTCACATTTATTGCGCTGCTGTATATTTTATGTCGCAGCTTTGATATTTATCACACAAGCGCTAGTTTCTAGTCATTTTTTTACGCAGTTTCTATGTTTCTCCCACATATTTATAGCTACACATATTACGATGAACATTAAAAGTATCTGGCTCAATTTTACCATGATCATCTAATCTAGTCGTACTTACCACGATGAGCATGACCAGTATTTTGGCCATGAGCCGCTCCCGTATGAAGATGACGGCGCGCGCTGCCTATATAAATTCTTTCACAAGTACGGCGGTGCTGCCACACTTAAGGGGTTTGGTTCTGGCAATTTTGTTTACGCTATTCTATGTTACTATGTTGCGTCGGGCATACCTGCACTTACCACGATCACAATGAACAATATTTTACAATGAACAGTACACTTACCACGATGAGCATGAACAGTATCTTAGCCATGAGCGGCTCCCGTATGAAGACGATGCCGCAAAGCGCGTCTGGATGCAGCGGGTGCTGCTGGCGGCACGCAATGCTGCGGGGAGGCCGCCCGCGCCCGCGCGCCCTGGGGGTAGCATCAAATAACAGAGAAATAATTTAAAGGAAGATAACCTTCAATTAAAAAAATTTATACCACGATTTTTTGTGAATATCACTACGACTCCGCCAAATTCTGTTTTCCGAAAGCAAATGCACGAATCACTAAAAAAGACACAAAATTGCTTCAAGTGTGTTTTTGAAATTTGAGGAGTTCCCTCCATTTGTCCAGCATCCCATCATTAGATCCTGACTTGGTGACTATGGTGACCTGTGAAGTCTACCCTTTCAAACGTAACCCTTTCAAAAGTCTACTCAAAATTACATGTGGCGACGTTGTGTGTGCATGGTTTAGTGACCACAACTTAGTAGGTACTCATGTCATAGTATTACTTTTATATCGTGTAATGGTTGTGCTCTTTTTGAATAACGTACCGTACGATAAATGCATGGAGATAACAATTTGTAAAGTTCCTATACAATTTTTGTAAATTCAATTCAATTCAATTCAAATATTTTTATTCATTGTAAAAACAGAATGTTTACTTAATGAACGTCATCAACCAGCTATTCAAGTTACGGGACGCTTGTTACCGATTACACATAGGAACCGGACATAAATAACAGTACCGACTTAGTTGTCCACATGACTGGTTGGTGCCATCTATAGTTTGTGTAGTGAGGATTGGCCACTTTGTGGTTTTTTGGTATATAAATTGAGAAAAATATAGCAATAGTATAACTAAACCTAGTTGAAACCTCTTTCCGAACCTCATAAATGCTTTTGACTGTGAGCGTAGTTTTTGTAGTATGCAATGTTAGCCTTATAAGACAACATGACACTCACCTATGACCGAGTCTCCTAGAAAACCCTTTGAAGTTGACACCATTGCTTTGTTGGCACACACCCGTCTCTCCTTTAATCCCTTCCACCTTTTCCGTTTCATTTTCAACCTCTTCAACTACATTATCTGTTTTCTCCTGCAGTGCTTTGCCATCTTCAACTACATCATCTGTTTTATCCTGCACTTCTTCGCCACCTTTCACTAGACCATCCGTTTTATCCTGCAGTGCTTTGCCATCTTTCACTACACCATCTGTTTTCCCCTGTAGTTCATTAACATCTCCATCCAGTTCCCTCAGATTAGCTTCCAAAGCATTCACGGTGTCTTCAATTTTGTTCCCGAGAGTAAGGAAGTCGAGGTTTTCTATGGCGATCAGTAGTTTGATGGAGGCTAAGGATTTTGTGTCTTCTGATGTGTTTCTGGTATTGGTGGTCTTGCTGGGACTTTCTGCTGGGCTGGACGGTGGCTGGAACTTGGCCAGGATTTCTATGAATCTGGAAGGGACAGAATAATTAAACTAAAATATATAAATCTCATTTCTGATATAATGTAATAAACCCAGAGCGGTGGTAGCGGAGCGGTAGAACGCCGGCCACACATTTGGGAGGTCGTGGGTTCGAATCCCGGCACGTACCAATGACTTTGTTTTCTAAGTTACATACATTTGTGAAGTT
Organism: Yponomeuta evonymella; assembly: GCA_963969515.1. NCBI lineage: Eukaryota > Metazoa > Arthropoda > Insecta > Lepidoptera > Yponomeutidae > Yponomeuta > Yponomeuta evonymella. The sequence continues at coordinate 4,759,809 of OZ018372.1, forward strand.
GTTGTAGCAATATCACTCGCTAACGGGGAAGGAAAACGAGAGGAAACCTAAGTGTGTGCGGGGTTCACACACCTGCGCTTAAAATTGATAATGAATCATATCATATAGGCTTTGATGTATAAGTTTAAGATGATTTGAGAAAAGATGGTCAGAGTGGAGTTTTTTTTCCCGCTGCCTTTTTCTCCACTACAAATACGGCCCGAAGGCAGCGGCTAACATAGTAACATAGTACATTGACATTCAACAAACAGAATGTAAATTCTTTACGTTGAAATAAATTATTGATTTCTGATTGATGATTGCCAAACCGCGGCGGGCACGCGTGGTAACTAAGCCCATACTCTCTCTGAGAAAAAATAACAATAACTTCCACACTATACAATCACTTGACCCGGTCCTAAACTAGGATACCCTGTGCTATGGTGACCAGGCAAGGGCGTCACAAACATAAAAATACACCCAGACTGAGCCCATTTGTACAAATGTACGGCGGCCCCCAGTGAGAATCGAATCCACGACCTCTGTTTTGGTAGCTAAGCGCCTTAACGGCTCGACCAACGAGGCAGTCAAGGGCCTGCGGAAAGGGCATGAGCCAAACAGTAGGACGTATATAGGCTACTTAAAAAAAAAAAAAAACAAAATGGCTCCCACGATACTAGGTAGTACGCACGCCGCCAGAAAATGCAAACGAGGATTAAGTTATTGGAGACAATTTTTTTTTATCTTTATATCATCATCATCATTATCAGCCATTTGACGCCCACTGCAGGACATAGGCCTCCCTCGTGATTTTCATAACCATGATAGGTTTTGGCGAAATCGTGTACTACATTAAAGTTTGTTATTTTTTTTTTGAAACAAATAGAAAATGAAAAATAAAAACTTCGAATGATTGAATATTATAAACGTCGAAAATAGACATAGAGTGCAACTCCTCTCACGTTTGAATTTTCACCAAAGTAAAAAGTGTCCCACATCGCCGATAGGGGCGCGACAATCGCCCGAAAGGCTCCAGACTTCCAGAGTGAGTACTTAATCAGTTTAGATAAAAAATCGCTTCCAGGCTGAATAAACTTTTATCGTCTAAAATACGCGAATCATTCCAAGATGTGTCGTGTGTAAGCAAATAAATTAAAAGATAATTTAAAACTCGTATTACAGTACAAAACAACTATTACGATTTTATTCTTAATATTACGCCGAGTTTTTCTGTCTTCTCTTGCATAAGAACGTTGTCACTGCAGAGTAAAACTCAGAAATCGTAATGGATGAAATTAATTTTTTATTTAACCATAAGAGAGACATTTTAAAGTATCATAGGAAACAGTCCTAAATGTAGATATTTACAATATTTTGCGATACATTTTGCACTAGAGCCCCGGATGAATGATTATTAACTTAATTCCGGAATCACTCACTTGACTTCTTGTCGGAAGAGTCCGGTGTGTGAGTGATTCCGGAATTAAGCTAACAATGTATAGTGCTTTAAAGTCTTGAATGAATACCTGAGAACCTTCGGAGTGGAGAACGCCTGTATCCTATTCCAGTCGGTCTCGTGGCTCGCGAACGCGGACTCCGCCACGCAGCGAATCTTCAACAGAACGCTGGTACAAAGGCAGAGTAGCAGAAAGTGACGCTCGTAAGGCACTTTGATTTTCAACTTCTCCAGTTTTGTCAAGAGGCAGAAGGCGGCCTTGTCGGCGCCGTACGGACCTGCGAGGACGAGGGAGGATTGTAGAAGACCTGATTATCAATCAATCAATCAAACAAATACACACACACACACATACACACACACACACACACACACAAACACACAAACACGCGCGCGCGCACGCATGCACGCCATCACGCACGCACACACGCACGCCCACACACACGCACGCACGCCCGCACTTGACTTATTATTAAAGTAATGTAGGGAATTTAATGTGGTACGAACCTAATTGGTCCAGGACGTACAGGAATTGGTTAAACATTTGTCTAGGCTCGATGATCGGATTAGGGATGTTCTTGAATTCTTCGTACATTTCTTCGCCGTAGATCTCCGTTGGATCGTAACTGGAATAATATTTAAATACGAGTATATATAAATTATGTATTTTAATTAATAATATAAATTGTGTGTTTTAATTAACAGAACTTAACATATTTTACAGTTGGTTTAAAATATATCAGGTGAGCATATAACAAGTTTTACAAGTCTAAACTAGGTTACTTTTTAGGGTTCCGTACCCGAAGGGTGCCAAACGGTACCCCATTACTAAAACCTCAATGTTCTTCTGTCCTTCTGTCTGTCTGTCTGTCTGTCTGCCGTCTGTCTGTCTGTCACCAGGCTGTATCTCATGAACCGTGATAGCTAGGCAGTTGAAATTTTCACAGATGATGTATTTTTGTTGCCGCTATAACAACAGATATAAAAACAGAATAAAATAAATATTTAATGGCGGCTCCCACACAACAAACGTTGTCTAAAGACAGCGGCCAACTATGTAACCTTCACAGCGCCGATGACATGTCGTTAAAGCTCAATGATCAACGCTTCTTGTTGGTTTCTTAGATGGCCCTGTTCTTAAATTCGATCTTTGTCTAATGTTTTATAGATAATGGCGCGGAACCCTTCGTGCGCGAGTCCGACTCGCACTTGGCCGGTTATTTATGATAATTTTTAACCCAGACAGACTTTTCATACTGTTTGCAAGATTATTCCGAATAATTATACAATGAGATTTGCTATGTTATTACATAACTTTACGTTAAATAAATAGGTGTGTAATAAATGGGTCAAACATTGATTGTTACAATTGTAAGGCCTTAGTGGGAAGTAAAACTCTGAGCTAAAATGCCATAAGATGCTTCGGTTTCTGAATTGAGAATTTCATTAAATACTTGAGTGTAACAGTCTGTCGAGAACGAGACAAAACGATAGTGACATTCTTAATTTCAAAATCGGCGGTATAAAGGTAATAAGACTTATGTAAGAAGTTTTATCCTGAATGAGTTTGGTGTAGAGTATCGGCCTCCAATTTTTTGAAGTTAGAACAAGTCAAAGTGTAAAATGTGTCAAAATAAAATTTGAAGTTCTCGTAAAAAGACCTCGTAGTGGTTTCCCTCTATGACGGTTTTCACACAAACATGATTAATAATTAATAATAATGGCCACCATAAAAATGGTTTTTAATTGTTCTTTTCGAGTTAAAAATCTAACAGGTCAAAAGCAAAATGCGACACCCACAACCACTACAGAAATAAACGTGGCAAAAAAGGTAAATGTCCAGTAAAAAAGACTCCATGAAAAATAAATACTAACAAATAAAATAAATATCTTCCACACAACACAATCACTCGTCCTGGTCCCAAACTAGGATACCCTGTGGTATGGTAACCGTGTAAAATGGTAAATGGCGCGAAGTGGGAATCGAACCCACGCCCTCCAGCATGGTAATCAGTCGTGATACCGCAGATAAGAAGAATTCCATGATTTTCTTCATCGATCCCATTAAAATATCTCCGCAAAATTTATAAATGTATAATTTGAAGTTCCCTTCTAGCAAAAAAAAACCGAACAAGTGCGAGTCGGACTCTCCCACCGAGGGTTCCGTACAAATTTGTACTTAATACTTACATATTGTAAATAGCTCAGGAATCGAGTCTCGCCCTTTTTCCGAGCTTTTCCCGAACTTCAAAGACTAATTTATTTATGATTTAATTACAAATGAAACGTTTTCAGATTTTACCCTGTACTTGTAGTATAAAACTACATAACTTGGCAAATTTCATGGTTCTAGGTCAACGGCAAATACCCCAAAAATTTTGATTCCCTCAAGATTGTCGATTATTTATTACAGACGTCGACATGCATTCGACTGTACCTCAGACCAGCTCCAAACTTACCGATGATCGTTCAAGAAGTCAATGGCACCTAAGACTGCCGCCCTCATGAACGTTTCCAGTTCTACATAGCTCTCGGGCAGCGCTGAGACGTCCGGTTGGGGACTGAACTCTATTATGAGCTCCTTTGGTTTTGTTATTGTCGCCGATACCCTGTGGGATTTATGGTATAATTTTACTTAGGTAGGGTATCTTGAGCGTATTCAAGTTACCCAACGAGCAATGGAGAGAGCTATGTTCGGAGTTTCACTGCGTGATCGAATCAGGAATGAGGAGATCCGCAGAAGAACCCGATTTACTGATATAGCTCGAAGAATTGCTCAGTCGAAGTGGCAGTGGGCGGGGCACATAGCTCGGAGAACTGATGGCCGTTGGGGCGAAAAAGTTCTCACCTGGCGACCGCGGACCGGACGACGCAGCGTGGGCAGGCCCCCCCACCAGATGGTCTGACGACCTGGTTACGGTGGCGGGGAGTCACTGGATGCGGGCGGCACAAGACCGGGAAGCTTGGAAAACCATGAGGGAGGCCTATGTCCTGCAGTGGGCGTCAAATGGCTGATGATGATAATGATGATGATGATTTAAGTTACCCTATTTAGGGCCCTTTTCAATGACTGTTCTATTGGACCGTAAAGAAGCGGATGGGGCTATGTCGGGTTACGCGGCCGTTGGTTTAAGCGTTAATTATTAAGCTCAAACTGCCATCTGGCGGCACGAGCCAAGAGGATCTAAGTAATGGCTACTTTGCTCCTCTCAACGATATATAGATGAATTGCACACGACACGTAGTTACAGAGTAACAGCCCTCGCCGTGGCGAATTTTTCGTTGCATGCGGTTGCAGCAAGTGACCTCTTACTACCGAACAGAAAGACGTTTCACGTCAATATATTCAAAGCAACAAAACTTCTATTTTCAATAAAACTGAATTTTAACGGATATTTACTCGTTGGAATGGAATGGAATCGTTCATGGAAAAGTAAACGAGTAAATATCCGTTAAAATTCAATTTTATTATGTCTAGCTCTCGTGTTAACCTTAGAAAATTTTATTTTTAAATTCAACTTTTCATGAACAGATCAAAACGCCGCCGCTCGACGTCGTCGGCTGCAGTTGGCACACGTGCCGCCCGCGTATAAACGCCCTAAGGTTACCTCTGCTATGACGTCACATAGTTTGCAAACAAACACTCAGGGCGAGAGCCCCGTCCGCCTTGTCAGCAAAAAAAGCAAAGCCAACCTTATTTTTTTAGGACAATGTCCATTCACCCCTAAGTAAGGAATCCTAGAACTTACCTTTTGACACTGTCAATGTCCTCAGCCAAGTCCACCGAGCAGCACAGCTCTTTCTCCAACTCGTCCAGTTTCCATTCGAGCTTTTCATACATTTTGAAGTCGTCATAGTTCTCATACACGCCAATCTTACTGCGCAATTTTGCAGTGTTAGCTGAGCTATCAGGAGACTTTGCTTCTGTCTGTTTGTCTTCGGGATTTTGATTTGAATTATCGGCTGTATTGTCAACGTTTTTTGTTTCATTTGAATAGCTGACATTGTCTAAAGTGACTGTTTTATCAACTGCATCAGTGTTGTCATCCTCGATGCCTTCGTCGTCTTCAGAAACGTTGGTGCACGTATCACCTTTTTCAGTTGTATCATTGTTTTCAGTTGTATCAACATTATCAGTTGCATCAACTTTACCAGTCGTATTAACATTTACGGTGACGCATGTATCACTTCTTTCAGTTACATCATGATTGTCAGTTATATCAGCGTTATCAGGTGTATCAACATTATCAGTTGTATCAAGGCTGAAGTCGTGGGCCGTCTCCTTTTTGGTGGAGGTGAAAAGGGGATAAGTTAGGGCTAAAATCCTTGGCCTTTTGATTTCTTCAGCTGTCTTGTAGACTGACATTAGCTGTAAGGAACGAACTCTTTACAAAGCTGCGTAAAAGTACCCTGTGCTATGATAACTAGGCAAGGACATCACAAACATGAACCAGACTGAGGCCATTTGTACAAATGAAGTACGGTGATTACATTATTTATTACAAGCTGTCTCGGCGAACTTCGTACAGCCACAGAATCCGTTTATACGATTCTTGCACAACGTTCGCTCGCACAACGCCATCTATTTCAAACTTGAAAACAATATTATCCCACGGGAGCGCATTGCCGGGATATCAAGTAAGCTATGTCTCAATTCAGGCGTCTGGTCATATCGGTACGCCAAGTTTAATGTTGTTACGCCTGTTAAGCCAATAGTAACGAACAACCAAACATCTTCACAAACTTTCACATTTATAATATTAGTAGGATAGCGCTACGGTGGGTTTATGTAGTGGGAATCGAACCCACGACCTCTGCTTCCTGGTCATATACTGGACGTGGTGTTGTAAAATGACGCCTATTAGTAAGGGCCATACGATAGTGCAGCTGCAACAGCAGTCACCAACTCATTTCACTCGTGTCCTCTACACATAACATAAACTCACGCCTGTATCCCGGAAGGGTAGGCGGAGAACAGGTTCTGCCACTTGCCACGATGTTTTCTCTTTTCATTTTAAACAGTCTAAACTGAATGTAATTGTCAATCCAACCATATTAGAATCAATGAATGTAATTGTAAATTCAACCATTTTTTTTAAATATTAGATAGATCGTGGCAAGTCTTGGCCTCTGCCTACCCCACCGGGATACAGGCGTGAGAGTATATTATTTAGATAGATAACACTTTATTGCACAGCCAGAAGAATAGTACATTGTCCACCGAGGCGTGAAAACGATCTAAACGCAGCGGGGGGCTTAAAAGAAACTCGGGAACAGAAATAGAACTTTCTCCCGAGTTCATAGTGCTTTATACTACACTTAGATTATTATTTAGAATAATTAGGGCCGATTCGACCAACTAAGCTTTATACCAGGAGTAACTACTCCCTCAATTTTAATCTCAGATTACATTGCGAATTATCCCGGGATTAGTAGTTGGTAGAACGTAATATAGATTTACTCCAGAGTATTTCTGGACTTATTCCAAGATTACCACTTATACCAAGTATAAATATAGTCTGATTTTTCATTAGGTGGACTAAACTGACAGTTGGTGGGTTATCACGTAAGGGAAAATAAAAAAATAGTGTTGTGCTCAGAGTGATCGAATAATAAATATTTTCATTCAATCATTCGTTCATTCAATTGCAGACTGGTGAATGTAAATGTAACTCGCTCAAACTATAAACTCTAAAATTAAATAATACTTATGTTGGGGGATTTCGTGATAAAATTACTTAACACTCAAAACAACAAGTAATAACGAATATAGTACTATAACAAAACAACAAACAGTAAAACTTAGCACTCAAATAAAACAACGTAACAACTAACAACGACAGATAACAAAAATAAATTCCGGCGGAAAAAGCGCAAGAGATGCCTATTGGTGCAACCGATCGACAACAAAACTGGCAGACGAATGAAGCGCATGACATGAACTTTGACATGTATGCGTCATCAGTGCTACCAACTATGCGATAATTTAGAGGTGCATATTTTTTAAAGTATACTCGTAGAAAGGTTGGATTTTTCTATATTTCCTAAAGTTTGTGGTTTTTCAGATATAGGTATGTTTGCTTAATGGGTAGGTATTTAATGATTAGGATTAAGATAATTTGTTTTCCCCAAACAAAGAAAATAAAATTGAAGAGTGAATGATTGAATGAAATCGATCATTCAATCAACACATCAAGTCACATCACTACGATCTTGCTCTGACAACATTTTAAAAAAATAAGAGCATTTTTAGCTGTCAGTTTAGTCCACCTAATAAAAAATCAGACTTTAGATTGGTCGAATCGGCTCTTGAAAGCTTACTCTTAAACTATCAATTCAGTAAAAGACAAAATTTAAGAAAACCAAACAAATGGCCGCGCTTGTTTTTTTTCCCCAGTGCAGAAAAAGGTTGCCAGCCAACTTTCAAAGAGAAAAAGAGTACAAAAAAAATCGCACCTCCTTTTTCCAATTATTTGACATTGACCTGATTGAAAAATTCTTTTAGTGCACTAAAAAAAATTTTATCTACACTCATATCATAATCTTCAAATTTAGAATTCAAAGGTAAACACATATTGACAGGCTTTAAACAATACATAACTTTAAAGAAAATAAAAAAAAAAAGTGTAATATAAAGTTACATTAAAGGTCAGATTTTTCACTTTATGTTAGTTATTTTTTTAAAAGTGTTGCTGTGATCACGGAACAAAACTTAAGTTTTTTTTTAATGTCAAAAGTTGACTCTATAAAAAACCTAATTTCATTTTCGTGGTACCAAAAGTGCAACTAAAAAATAAATTTATAATTGAAAATTTTGTTTCATTTCGATATGGGTTTAGTTAAATAACCGTAATTTATGTATAGTACAAAGCTTGTCAAACGTGTTTTCCTTTGATTCGTTACTTTGAAGATTAAGACATCAGTGTAGATAAAGTAGTGTATGAGACTGCACATAACTTGGTATTAAAACACTCGCGAATGCTATTAAAAAACTCGCCAAGGCTCGTTTTTTAAAATCTCGCTCGTGTTTTAATAACCCTCATTATGTGACAGTCACATAAACTACTATTGTACAAAGACGAGCTTAATACTAGGTAGTATTTATAAAACCTTTTTGAGATTAGGTGCTTGTATTTATGCATGTCCGCTGCTACAAAACGAAAGAACGCTAGCAGGGCAGGAATGGATTTTTCACACCTGCTATTCAGAAAAGATCCCTTGATTCCCTCAAATGAGGGATCAAAGTTGTACTTTTCTTCCCTGATATTCTAGTTTTTTTTTTTATTGCCCTCAGCATGATCCGTATGCAGATTTTCACAAAATGTAATTCCAATTCCATTTTTGTTGCAATCGATCATAATTGTCTTCCACGGCACATAAATAATTTTTGATTTAAATTTTCCTTATAGCAGGTGTGAAAAGCAGTATGTGTCACTCGGTAGCAAAATTATTTCCGTCTTGGGCGTAAACACTTGAATCCCTCGCTACGCTCAAGATTCTACTTTAGAATCCCTCGCTACGCTCGGGATTCTATTGTAGAATCTTTCGCTTCACTCAGGGTTCAATATACCGCCCTCGCCGTAAATATATCATTTTGCTCCCTTGAGACACAATCTACTATTCATACAATGAAATTCAATACACTTTTCCCGCTGCACATATAATAATAATAATAATATATGTTTTTTTCAGACCAATGATCCATATAGTTTATTAGTAGAACTTATCCTATGTTAGTCATCATACAATATACAAATTATAACATTAATATCAAATTATTTACAAATTGAGACATGCATTTTCACCCAATCTCTCAAAATGGGACAATTAATTTTGTCTGATATGGTCTGTAGAATGCCGTTGGAGCTGCCACGCACCCGGCCTAGCAGAGAAGCTGTTCGGTTCCTGAGAATCGCGTGAAAACCATTTGTTCTCGCCTCTGTGAACATCCCTGAGGCGCTGCAGTGCCCTGGCAGCCCCAACCACACCCTCAGACCGTTACTATATTGGACTCGCAGGGCGCTGATAGTCTTCTGCGTATAGTTGACCAATAGGCTGCACGTGTAGAAAGACTGGCAGTATGCCTTAAATAATGTAATTTTAACGTCCTTCGTGCAGCGAGCAAACCTACGGCCCAACATGTTGCACCGGACTGCCAACGCCCTACGTTCCCTCTCGATGTCCAGGTTATCGGTGAGGTGTTCAGAGACCCAGTGACCCAGGTATTTGATTTGTGAGAGTCTATTCAACGTAACATTATCCAATGTTACAGGCGGAATACTAGTCAGTGTCCTTCCTCGTGGTTGAAATACTAAGAGTTCACTCTTCTTAACGTTATACATATAAATGTGAAAAGGGAATTATAAAAGACGAAGAAATGACGAACTTTGTAACCCGTTTATAGACGAGCAATGAGACACTTTCTGAGCGGGTATAAAGAATATTAAACATTCATGTAATACAAAGGCACTTATTTCACTCACATATTTCAGATCTTGATCCTTGCAGATCAGATGACAGCTATCAATGATTAGCACATTTATATTTTCCATTGCCAGGACGCCTTCCTCTAAGACTTGTCGTATCACTTTTGAGGTGCAGACAAGGACCTGTAAAGAATAAAACTTTCGTAAGCACTACAAATTATAAACTTAATAAAGGATAAACTTACTCGGTTTTTTGTCGGAAGAGTCCGACCAGGTTTCGCTCTAATTCGCAGAGCTTGATCTCAGAGCCGGATTTTGAGGTCTGGAGGCCCTAGGGCAATGAAGGAGCGGAGGCCCCTAATTATTTCCAAATAAAAAATACGAAACAAAAACGACAATGAATACGAGGATTTTTTTTTTTCAATTTGAAAAAAAAACGGACGTTATAAGTACTCATAAAAGATTGGCGTTTAATGATAGTACATATTAGCCTTTTGTGGAGGCCCTTTCCTTGTGGAGGCACCAGGGCAGTAGCCCCGCCCCGCCTGCCCTCCCCTAAATCCGGCCCTGCTTAATCTAGTGAGTAGAGACGAAGCTCGCGTCGTCGGTTGCTAGTCTCTTCAGAGACGAGCAACGTAAATAAGCTACATAAAAAGGTAATACCTTTTTTAAGTAGTCTTTATACGTCCCACTGTAGGACACAGGCCTTCTCTCTTAGAGAGCGTGGGCTTAATCACCACGCGTGACCACCGCGGATTGACACATTCAATCACCGAGGTGTGTGAGCACCTCAGGGACTAAGGTTTCCTCACGATGTTTTCCTTTGCCGTTAGCGAGTGGTATTCCTACTATAACTTCACAAATGTACGTAACTTAGAAAACTAAGTCATTGGTACATGCCGGGATTCGGACCCACAACCTCCCGAATGAAAAGCCGGCGTTCTACCGCTGCGCTGCTACCGCATTTTCCATAATGAACAAAGTAAATTCGGATTAACATTTTCTTCTGTTATCAGCGTACAAATTAGAATGGCGGTAAGTCTGGACACGGTTGGAATAATTTCTGTTGCACATTTGAAAAATGTTAACACTTGCATTACAAAAAAACCGGCCAAGTGCGAGTCGGACTCGCGCACAAAGGGTTCCGTAACATTATCTATAAAACATTAGACAAAAAGATAAAAAAAACGGCAAAAAAAATCACGTTTGTTGTATTATTTATTTTTGAAGCGAATATAGAACTAAATATTCTGTAAATATTTCAAGCGTCTAAATATTGCCGTATATCGAGCAAAAAACGGAAAAAAATACGCTTGTTGTATAGGAGCCTCGCCTTAAATATTCATTTTATTCTGTTTTTAGTATTTGTTGTTATAGCGGCAACATATATACATCATCTGTGAATATTTGAACTGCCTAGCCATCACGGTTCCTGAGATACAGCCTGGTGACAGACAGACAGACGGACAGAGACGTCTTAGTAATAGGGTCCCGTTTGGCACCCTTCAGGTACAGAACCCTAAAAACCCACTTGTTTCTCATCCAGCGCATCTCTGCCCAACGTCACAGGATCCTGTCCAGCCTGGCCGAGCACAGACAGGTCAGTGAGGATGGCCAGGTGATACGCCACGCAGGCGACGCGACTGGGCCGGGTGACGTAGACCGAGCGCTGGAAGTTGGCGTCCAGGGGTCTGTGGGGGGGAAAGCCCTAGATACACCCGAGATTTCAGAACTTACGCCTTGTCCAGACGGGACGAATACGCCGCGAACCGTCTAGCGCGAATTCACGCGCGTTGGCGAGGTACAATCAACGTTTACATCCATGCACCACAGCATGCACTCTACTTAGTAATGTTACATACATAAACTCACGCCTGTATCCCAGAGGGGTAGGCAGAGACCAGGGAATGCCACTTGCCACGATCTATCTAATATAAAAAATATGGTTGAATTGAAAATTACATTTATTGATTGTAATATGGTTGGATTGACAATTAGATTCAGTTTCGACTATTTAAAATAGTCAATATTCGTTAGTCGTTGCATGCACGCACGCCGGTTTCGGGAACTATTTATCATGTCCTTTGTTAATTGGCGAATTTACAACTAAAATACAAAGCTCGATGTGCTACCGACTGTACTGGATGACAATACATCGCGTCCAAAATTCTCGGCTCGGAGTCGAGAATTCCACGCGCGTATTTGCGGCAAATACGTCCTGTCTGGACAAGGCGTTAGCCTATTCATAAGCAGCCTATATACGTCCCACTGTAGGGCACAGGCCTTCTCTCAGAGAGAGAGCATGGGCTTAATCACCACGCGTGCCCACCGCGGACTGGCGATTTCAAGCGCTGAACTATGTGAATAGCACAGAAACCCAGGTCTCCTCACGATGTTTTCCTTCACCGTTAGCTAGTGGTATAGCTACTTTAACTTCACAAAATGTACATAACTTAGAAAACAAAGTCACAGGTACATGCCCGCACTGGGAATCGAACCTGGGTCTCCCGCGTCCGAGCCCAATGTTCTAACCACTAGGCTACCACCGCTTCTTCTCGTTAGCCTATTACACACCTGTAATTTCAAGTACTAATTGCTCTAAAAAAAAATATTGTATAAATTTATTAAGTGAAGATAGATAGAATATTCTTTGTGTTTGTACACCAGGAATTACGTATGAGAATTTAACAATTTAAGTAAAGTGGTTTGCCAAAAAGTAACGGACAGAATAAAAATTTGGGAGTTAAAAATCTGATCATAATGGATACAAATTTTGGCGGCCATACCCATATACGTCCCATTGCAGGGCACAGGTCTTCTCTCCGAGAGAGAGAGAGAGAGAGAGAGAGTACGGGCTTAATCACCACGTGTGCCCACCGCGGATAGGCAATTTCAAGCGCTAAGGTGTGCGAACACCTCATACCCTCACGTTCCCTCACGATACATGCCTATTATTTATTGTATATATACACACTTCTCTCAGAGAGAGAGAAGGCCTGTGCCCTACAGTGGGACGTAATCACCACGCGTGCCCACCGCTGCGCGCTGAGGTATGTGAATAACTCAGACACCTAAGTTTTCTCACGATGTTTTCCTTCACCGTTAGCGAGTGCGATTGCAAATTCAGTTTCGGGTTTTACCAGCAAGAAAAATATAATGACAATAGGAAAGAACAAAGAAGAATGAACGTCAATATGTACAATGAAACCTCAAATCGATGAGAATCTCTATAATGGCGTAGACACCGGGATTTGAACCACCTTCAAGATACCCCAAATTCCAATTATGGTGGACTGTGTGGTTGATGAAAACTTCCAGTGGTTCTTGATAGCTGTTTATTCCAGGTTCCTGTGTTAGCTAACTGAAAGCTAATGCTAATACAGGGAATCATCATCATCGTCAGCCATTTGACGCCCACTGCAGGACACAGGCCTCCTTTGTGGTTTTCATAACCACGAGGGTTTTTGCCATAATCGCCACGCTCGGCAGGCGGGCTAGCGGTCGCAGTATGCGGTTGGAATCGCAGGAAGACGCTGCTCCCCGTCTCCTGGTAATTGATTTCCTTAGTCGCCTTCTACGACATCCACGGAAGGGAACGGAGTGACGCTATTCTTAATCCGGCGCCACACGGATACAGGGAATGTTCCGGCTTATATACAATTTGGGCCAGCCGTCCAAAGAATCACAGATCTTTATGGAATTTTCCACTGGTCTTGCGCAACATTTAGACATCTTACACAATATTTGAATGCCCTCGTTCAGCCTGCAGCTAACTGCGAACCTAACTTAACCTAACCCGTCTCGGCGTCCACTACATTTACCGGGACATGCCGCCCGGGACAAGAGGCACGGCCTCATACCCCGTACCTACAGCTGCGAGCTGGAGCTCGCAACTGCAGAAGACCCAGACGATGACATTTATACAATATTTAAATGCCCTCGTTCAGCCTGCAGCTAACTGCGAACCTAACTTAACCTGTCCCGTCTCGGCGTCTCATCATCATCATCAGCCATTTGACGCCCACTGCAGGGCACAGGCCTCCCTCATGGTTTTCCTAACCATGAGGGGTTTTGCCATAATCGCCACGCTTGGCAGGCGGGTTGGCCTCTACTACATCAGTACTTACCCGCGTATCCTGAAAGCTTCTTCGTGCAGCAAGCGCGTTGCTACGAAGGCTGTATGCTCTGCGACGATCGTGTTGCGGGCGCGGGCGGTAGCAGCCAGCCGCGTCCCGCCCTCCGCCGCCGTGAAGCGGGGGCACGGAGCCTCCATTGTCTGGGGGCAGAGGTAAATACTGTTATCGAATTGAGTTGATGATTTTTACGAGAATAGTTTATTTATTAAAAACCTATTTAGAGGCTAAAAATTCCACCCACGCCGGGACTTGAACCCGCGACCTCTGGTTAACCGTGCCAGCGCTCTCCCAACTGAGCTAATGGGCAAGTGCAGGCATCAGTGAAATTTCGAGCCTCTTTACAAACTTCTCTGTATTACGTACAGGCAGCGACATCTGGCCGAAGCAATTTACATCACTTGCAGCACCGAGTAACCCACTTTGCAGTTAGGTTTTTACATCGGAATGATAGCGCTGTACTACCTACATGATTATATTCATTTTGTTGCACTAACCCGTGCTGAGGACAATTAAAAAAAAAATTATTAAAGGCCTCTAGGCAGGGATCCTGCCTTTTCGCAGAAAATTGTTACGCTGATTATCACTTGCCAACCAACATTTCACCTATTTTTCACTTTGACAACAAACGATTTACAAATTTTTGTATGGCAACGTTTCATTTGGTAGGATTGTTGTTAAGCTGATTATTATAATGAAACAAAACGTTTTGGGTATTTATTATTTTTCAAATCTTTTACTAGTTTTTTTTTTTTTTGCAAACCTATAGGTTAGGTTAGGTTAGAACTGTGACCAACACACGCACGAGCCGAGCGAGCGAAGCGAGCGTGCCGCGGCAGCGGCCGGCGAGTGCTAGGAAAATTCTATCCATTTTACTAGGTTTTCCTAACCTTTAGGTTAATCTATAGGTTTGCCCTAAACTTCTGTAAAACATACGCTACTTAAAAGTTGGCATTTTGAAAAAATGTCATTATAAAAAGCAAACCAAACAAACAGTTGGCAACTGCGAGGTTGGGAAATAAAAAAAAATAATAAGAAAAGTTGGCAAATGATTATTCCGCAAAATAATATTCTTCGAAACGTTAGTTGCCAAATGAAAATCGGCCAAAAATGTTTCTGCAAAAAGGCAGAGAACCCTCTAGGTATTGTAGGTCGGTGCCCAGTTTCATGAACAGCGCATAATATTTTGGGCACTTCTACAATACCTACATGTAAACATGCTTCTGGTTTAAAGGTATTCTTTTAAATTATTTCTAACTTTTTAGTGCTCTAGTGTTTTGAAGTCGGTTTTTTTTTTATTGATTTGTCTGGTTAAATGATTTGACAATTGGGGCCATTTTGTTGGAGCCAATTCAGTATTGGCGTGGCGCAGACCGGTTGGTTGGACGGACCGACCGGGCATTACGAACTTTTGACTACTCTACTCTTTGATTACGAATTTGGACTCCAAGCGAGGAGGTTGTGTCAGAGTAGTTTCACGAACTGTGATACTTATGATAAAGAGAATAAAAGTGTTTTGAAACGTAGTGGTTTTTATTAATACATACATACATAAACTCACGCCTGTATCCCAGAGGCGTAGACAGAGACCAGGGACTGCCACTTGCCACGATCCTGACAGATCACTTTCGCTCCCTCAACATTCATTAGTCGTTGCACGCACGCACCGGTTTCGGGTACTTTCGGGTTTCGGGGGCAGAAGTGTGTTGAAATAAAGCATCTTGGACTTGGGAATTATTTAAATGAATGTCGAAATGAAAAAAATGTAATTGCACAATAAACATATTGGTACCAAGAAGAGCTTAAGGGGCATCACACACGGTGAAAATACGATGATATTTTATCTTAAGATACAATACAAATCAATGGACAGATTGAACAAAGAATGGACAAATATGAAAATATATATTATCTTCGTCATGTGTCATGGTCCATTGAACTGTATGGCGAGCAATATTGTATCTTAAGATAAAATATTATCGTATCTTCGTGGTTTGTAACACCTAATGAGTATTTAATTTTTTTATTTATTTGGTACATTAGCAAAGCAAAGACAAAGCCGCCATTATCTTGGGAGCAGCGGTGTTTCAAAGAAAGCATCTTGGATTTTGGGCATTGTGTATTTAAATGAATGTTGAATTGAAAAATTCTTTATTGCCCAATAAACATATTGGTACAAAGGACGGCTTAATACTAATGAGTATTTTCTTCCAATGTTGATGAATCACGGAGTCATGGAGCCTCTATTGTGTGGGCAACGGAGGTGTTTTTTTTATTTTTACTGTACAATATAGTTACAAGACAAAACAATCTTATATGGATATATGTGTAATTGTACATTTGGTTGGTTGCCATTAAGCCACAAAAACAACTTAAACAACTTACTAATAAGTTATTACTACTGGAGTAACCTGATTTTTTTGCATTTTTTGAGACCCGGAAAATCCTGATAAAAGTATTTTTATTGTTTCATAATTCATTTTTTTTCTGGCGTTTTCTCAGTCTTTATGGCATTATAAGAAGTTACTCAAAACTCATTTTGGAGCAGGTTCCCCATATCCACTTAAATAACATTTACATAAACTCACACCTGAATCCCAGAGGTGATGGCAGAGACCAGGATTGCCACTTGCCACAATCCTGACAGACCTCTTTTCGCTTTATCCTCTTTACCATTCATTCAAATAATGCTGAAGATGTTTTGTTCAACACACCTCCGTTGCCCAGACAATGGAGGCTCCATGACTCTGTGATTCATCAACATTGGAAGAAAACACTCATTAGTAATTAGTTTGTCTATTATGGGTAGATATGGGTAGATGCGGTGGTAGCCTAGAGGGTAGAACTTCGGACTCGGAAGTGGGAGACCCAGGTTCGATCCCCGGTGCGGGCATGTACCTATGACTTGGTTTTCTAAGTTATGTACATTTGTGAAGTTATAGTAGCAATACCACTCGCTAACGGTGAAGGAAAACATCGTGAGAAAACCCGAGTGTCTGATTAACATACTTCAGCGCTTGAAATCGCCAATCCGCAGTGGGCACGCGTGGTGATTAAGCCCATACTCTCCCCCTGAGAGAAGGCCTGTGCCCTACAGTGGAACATATATAGGCTGCTTATGTATGGATAGATAAAAAGGTTATTTTATCTACAATTATAGGTACCACTTGCATTTTATTATATCACAGTTTCTATAGTATAAATTTCAGAGCAGTTTTTATACCATATGACTGTGGTAATTTCTTTTTTTATAAAATGAAAAGTGACTAATATATAATATTTTCGAGAATTTTTAGAGTGAAATCTTTACTTATGACTATTATTTTATCTTTTAATATAGCTGCATCAACGACACAATTTTCTTTTTTTTGCAGGAAATGCGCAGGTGGAGGAAATGGAGTTCCTACCAAAATCACTTAGGTAGATAACTTGTTTTTTCCTGACAGCTTGGTGCAAGTGCACCCCCTTGCACCCCGCTGTCGGCGCCCATGGCTAGCCAACAAAAACACAAAAGGCTGGGATAAAACCGGCCAAATGGAATTCCATATGAACCTGATACAAGGAACCAACTGGTACAAGGAAACACGAAGTTCAAAACAAGTCATTGCCATAAAACTCACCTTAGGCTCTGGACGGTTTGATTAACATGTAGTCCGACGTCGAATTACACACATTTAAGCCAAAGGTCCAATAAAGACAAGTAAGCTGATCCCAAATTGATGTTTCATCTTTTCCACTGTTTTAGACACATTTCACCATGCCAACAGGGCGTTTCTGGTCAACAGTGTGCAGGGTAGATGTGTACTAAGTTGGTCCGTGAATTCAAATCGTAGATAACGAGGAAATTTTTCGACAAAGGCAACAAAACGAAATAAGTCGCAATCTCGGCAGTTTTAAGCTCGCGTCCATTGATTTGACATTTGTGTGACAGTACGTTCCAGACAATATATTTCTCTGCTTCAGTCAAAGGTCTACAAGAGGCGTGCAAGAGGCCAACCGTTACCTACATTTTAGTTGCAGTCTCTCATAACATAGCTACCGAAATGAGTAAATTCAACTGAGTTTGTGTCAACTGTTCATATTTTAAGTCATTTGGTTTATTGAGCTATTAGACTATCTGGAACACATTCTTTATAAACGTTTCATTTTTACATGCTCGTTGTATGGTCGTGCGAACAAAAATATGTTGAGGAAGTTTCACAAAAAATCCCTTGCAACAAAACGAATGTGACAGCGTCGTAATGTTGCCAGTATATAAAAGTACTAATATTTCTTTACTTTTTAACTGACTACAAAAGTAAATCGACAATGGCCAAATTTTACAAAAAACAGTACAATTTAGCATTGTAGGTAGTACCGAGTTTTGCCTCAGATTGCTGCTTAAGGTTTACTGTATTTATCTCATTCATTTTTGTTGTGCCATCTATTTATCTTATTTACATTTTACATCTCATAAAGTTTATTTTATTCATTCAACAACGGCCAATGGCCCTATTACAGATTTTTTTTAAATAGGTAAGAATGCTGTTTAAGTCTTATAAAGTTGCCAATTACAAGCTCACACAGCATTCGCCTTTAACTCTAGCGAGTACTAAAAATAATTACACATGTATAAGCAAAACAGAAACAGGTCGGACATCTAGACTTATAAAACTTAAGCTTCTAGAACTTCGTCGAACTTCTGGACTTATAAGTTTGGTCTCAACCCCATGCCAATTACCAAGTTTACCTATTAGCAAAAGTTACTGCTACGTTATTATTGTACCAGTAGTACGTATAGAAGGCAAAGAAAGCGTGGTGGTAAAATACTTAAAAATTTTCAAAATTGGATCTGTTGTAGAATGCACAGAATGTAAAGAGTATAAACGGCCAGGTTGTTGACGATTTTACCTAGCGTTAAATTTTAATCAATATTTACAAATTGTTAAAAAAAATAAGCACGCTAGGCTCTCTCCCTCAGAGAAGACCTGTGCCCAACAGTGGGACGTATATGGGCTGCTTATGTAAGGTTAAAACGGAGAGAGCCCGGACGTCTTCTCCTCACTCTCACTCCTCACTCACTCTCACTCCTCACTCACTCTCAAGATTTGTCAATTTGAGGCTCCAACTCCTGCCATGTGTCTTTTATACCAAATTATAGCTGCTTCCACTTCGAATTTCGGTGGGGAATAAATTCAAACTGTACAGAACACAGGTGTCAGGGGATTGTTTGGTATGACCGCGCTCTTTATGTGCACCCGCGCCTGGACCACCACTCTTGCGATTTCCCTGTTTTTTGGTCGCGCCGCTACCCGTCGCAGTCTGTAGCCCGCCCAAAATGCTCCCGTTGTGCATCTTACTGCAAACGGCGGTGGTAGCCACCGGCCGCCACCGCCATGCCGCCGCCATGTATCCCTCCGTTGAGGAAGGCCACTAGACCGTCCTTGAAGCCGAGGGATCTCAGGCGCAAACTTCTATCTTTCTCCAACATGGTTGGCATGGAGAAGCTGTGCAATATCATCACAGGCCAACCGACGCAAAAGGCAAAGCCAAAGCTGACTACTCCAATGCGGCAGCCGCTCTCAGCGCTGCTTTTGCCTCCACCGCCGCCACCGCTGTCACTGTCACAGTCGCCGGCGCCCCAACGCAGGCCCAGCGCCTCGCCTCCCGCACCACGTCCTGCCAAACTGGGCCCAAACCACAGAGACGCGTGCCCTTACGCGATCGGTGCCGCTCAGCCCGCGCCACGAACAGCCGACTCTGGCCCCAGCCGTCACAACCCGCGCCCCAGCAAGACAGGCGCTCCACGCACGCCCAAGTGGCCATCAGAGAGCTGCCGGTCGACACGGCCCCGGAGATGTTAAAGGAGGAGCTCCAAGATCGTAGTTACAGCGTGGAGTACGTGCGGCCCATCCACGCAAGATACGGTGTGGAAAGGACTTTAAACCCCACCCCAGCATTTATGAGGTGTGCGAACTCCTGAAGCCTGGCGCGGGAAGTGGGGATCCGCGCAATGTCATTGGTCGCACCAACGCCACAGGCGAATATTTCAGGTAAACATTTTTTGTCATTTCATTTCATTATAGCTTTAGATCTGCATGATCTAAGTTCCTAATAATACGTCTTTAGCCTCTTTGGGGTGGTTCATTAGTCACGTGATGGTTTGTCTAGCAATTTTTTAATCTTCCCCCCCCCCATAGTAATACGCAGTGAGGTTTTAGACTGCACCTCCCCCTACCCAAAATAACGTGTATTTTTTTGTTACAAAGTATCTTAAGAAAATTCACAGGGAAAAGAATACCGCGTAAATTTTTTATGGTCACGCATCGCTTTTCGACAATGAAAGACGACCCCTTTCGGGTCACTATATTGTACGACCCGATAACGTACAGCCAATAATGCACACCCCGATAATCCGTGCCCAAAGGCCACCAATTATTGGGGTGTGCATTATTGCCCGTACGTTATCGGGTCGCGCAATATCGGTACGGACCAATAATGCACGCACGATTTTGTACGACCAATAATTGGCGTCCATATCGGTGCCCCGTTCACATAGGTTTAGCGCGTTTTACTGGACATATATCAGCTGTTTCCCTTGGGATTCGTTTAGAAATTTTTTCGACAATCGGGTTGAAACCGAATGTAATTTCTGAACATGTAGTGTAGAACTTTTATTTCAGATTCGATAATCTAGAGGTAGTGTCAAAGAGTATGTAATCACTGGTAGTGTATGTATTACTATATGATCTGTGGGTAGTGTGTTTAGTTCCAAGCCCCGAGGTTCTAAGCAGATTGAAGAAAGCTATTTAGTTAATTATTGTTCTGTGGTCCGTGTGGCGCTGGATAAAGAATAGCGTCACTCCATTTCCTTCCGTGAATGTCGTAGAAGGCGACTAAGGAAATACGTTACCAGGAGACGGGCAGCAGCATCTTCCTGAGATTCCAACCGCATACCTACTGCGATCGCTAACCCGCCTGCCAAGCGTGGTGATTATGGCAAAACCCTTCATAGTTACGAAAAGCATGAGGGAGGGCTGTGTTCTGCAGTGGGCGTCAAGTGGCTGATGATGATCAAGCTTTCACAAGTTCCACATCACTTGTGGTCAGGAGTCATGCTGCATAATCTTGTTGATGTGTCCATAGTCATGATAAAATATGAATCGTAGTTTTATGAAACGCGGCCTGGCCTGTATTTAATAACGGATCGCAAGACCGGAATTAGGATACCTGTCGGATGAATTCTCGTTACGACACAAGGCACCGATTTTTCTACGACACAATGCTAACTGAGGGCTGGGCTTCCAGTTTGTTTCCGACGGATGGTATTGGTTACTGCACGCTGTCAATGTGGAGATTTTGTAAAGGTATCAATTCCTGTCAATCTTCTGCTCGAGGCGGTTACAAATGTCTCGTTTTCACCCAACTGATCAATCACATTATGAAACTGGTCCCAGAGGAGTCAAACAGTTTTTTCAGTTCTTTCTCTTCTCGGGTTCCTTCCATGGCCATTATATTGTTATTATATACCGAGGTACCTACTAAAATAATAGTTATTTCCATCCCTAACCCTACTGAGGCGATAATAATTTTAAACTTCTTAATTTACTTAGTAACTAATTCTCTTTACATTCATGATTTACTTCAGATTGGACCGTGGGATATTATAATAATAACTTCCACACAACAATCACACATCCTGGTCCCAAACTAGGATACCCTGTGCTATGGTAACCAGGCATGGACATCACAAACATGTAAATACACCTAGCTGAGGCCATTTCTACAAATATACAGCGGCCCCCAGTGGGTATTGAACCCACAACCTCCGGCATGGTAATTAGACATTTTAGGCAATGGTAATGGCGCTAGACCAACCAGGCAGTCGAGGCAGTTGGATAGGTGTACACCTACAAACCTTTCGTACCTATTTCACATCTACTATGCTAAATACTTACAACATCCAATACCTACAATCGCTTGTCCTAGTTTCAAACTCCTCATACTCCGAAACAGGCAAGGACTAAGCAGAGCAAGCAGACCAAAGGAAATATTGTACTAAAAAAGTATGGCTGACTACAGTGGGAATCAAATCCACAACCTCTGTTTTGATAGTAAAGTAGTGAAAGAAGGACCAACAATCAAGATAATTAGGGATTTAACATACAGGTAGTATAGGGAAGTATACCCCTTTTAGTAACTTGGTTAGGTGAAATAATAACTTGGATTCTGCAATTCCTGGCGTATATTTTTAGGTGGAGTAGGCTTGTCAACTTATACCATCAGCCAGCTTTTTGTCATATAACAGACATATCACTACATGATAGTCAATTAAACTCCAGTTTTCCCCATAAATTTTTCCTTTACATTGCTACTCCATATATCGCTCGTCTACTACTCTGACAACTCACTTGATCGAGAAATTATGTTTTTTAATCACCGATAAGAGGTAGTTATTGTACCTACTAAAATGTATTGTAGCTCATTAATTATGAAGTGGGACTTAAAATTGACAAGTATTGTCATACAGATTTAAACTACTAAGAAAATTCTGAAAAAGAATTTGTTCTTAGCTGTCTGAGTTAAGATCTAATTCTGTGATATTACGTATTTAAAAAAATATTTGGTATGTAGGTAGCAGGGAATGAACCAAGAACCTTTTAGGTTTAGACCTACTGGTATCATTCGTTAAAAATTCTCCTGGATATACAGTTAACAGCAATTCAAACTTTACACATGCACACTAATTAATTACCTATGCCAAGGACTACTTTGCAATGAGAATGTAAAGGTTAGTAGTCAATTAACTTGCTGTTGATTGTACATAGGAAAACTAGTGAAGAAAAAAACTGTACGGTCTTATTTATAAAAAAAAGATTCCTTAAAACAATCCTCTAACGAAGTATAAAGGGAAAGATGTAATGATTTAAACTGAACACTCACCGTGTTTTAGTGGAATCGTGTTTTAAATTACACAGTTTATTAATTGTTTAGCATGTCGATGGTCAATATATGATTCCAGTTTCCACCCCTTGTTATTTATTTTTTAACATCACGGAATGATTACCTGTTACAAACAGTTAGAAAGTAATAAACTTTAATCTTCAACCATTTACCCCAAAATAATTTAC
The DNA here is from genome assembly GCA_963969515.1 of Yponomeuta evonymella. Taxonomy (NCBI): domain Eukaryota; kingdom Metazoa; phylum Arthropoda; class Insecta; order Lepidoptera; family Yponomeutidae; genus Yponomeuta; species Yponomeuta evonymella. The sequence goes on from OZ018372.1 coordinate 4,782,913, forward strand.
ATTGTAAGTTTAATACTAATGTAGCTTTATAAAAGGGGTGATAGTGTAAATGAGGGCAAGTTATGTAGTAGCAGTATTAAAGTAAACTCGAGGATAATCTTAAAACAATTTATTATAACTAAATACATTTTAATTAGGTATATACAGTTTCTAAATACTCATTATTTTATTGTATTCCGCAAGTATGTATGTACAGTACATGATGATATACTTGAGGGGCTCTATGCTGTAACCCTAGCGCCACCAATGGAAAAAATAACTTTGTTAAAGAGCCTCATTAGGGTTCTGTAGTCCGTCTGTCTGTCTGGATTTATCGTTTAAAAATATTGTAAGCGTAGGAAAACCTACTAAAACTTTTTTCGATTTAGGGTTCCGTCTGCGAAATTTAATATTTAGGACCAACCCCTTTTTTTGTTAGAGTAGGGGTTGGTCCTAAAAATCACTATTAACATGTTTGAGACATTGCAAAAACATTTTGTAACAAAGATATTTTTTCCATTAGTGGCGCTAGTGTTACTGCATGTAGCCCCTTAACATGGTACGAGGCTTACATATAAACTAATTCAATGTAATTGAATTTCTAATTATTACATTTTTGTATTCATACACATTATTATTTAAATATTATAATATCACACATAGTTCTTAACAATTGTAATACATAATAACAGTTAAATTAATTATTAAATCTTATAACTATGGTCATTGTGAATACATTTCTAGTAAAATAAATTCCTATATAAATATTCCTGCTGTTACATGAAAAATGTTGAAATGTGCAAGCGAGACGGATGCTAGACATAACAGCAGTTTTAATGAGCTGGTATTCACGTTGCATCAGGATTCGAAGTAGCAGGCCTTCGCTTTTCAGGATCAGGCTCTTGAAAATAACCCTATTTTTTGTAAATTGAAGTTTTAGAATGTAGGTACAAGCGACCAAGCGAACACCAGCTATACTTACTATGTTACGTAACATAAACTAGAATAGGTACTAGTCAACAAGTAAAAATTGCCTATTAAAGTAAATTGTTAAAAGATAAGAGAGTTAAGTTAAATAAAAAAAGATACAAATTTCAGCCTTGTTCTTCACGCGGAACCACATACTGACTTTTTAAGTCGTTAGTTAAATTTTAACGGAATATTCTAATCATGATTTTGAAACATGTTTCGCTAATATTGAAAGAATGGCGAAACAAAAAAATACCTATATTTGTTTTTGTTACCCATAGTTAATTACTTCAGCACAAACAGTAATGGAATGAAAAGTACCTGATAAAAATCGAAAAAAACAAAACTATGCGTTTCTAGCGTCTTACGGACGGCGTCGGCCATCATGGTTGATAACAATTTCATTTGTTTACACGTATCGGACGACAGATTGCTAATACATAACATACATAAGCAGCCTATATACGTCCCACTGTAGGGCACAGGCCTTCTCTCAGGGAGAGAGAGGCTTAATCACCACACGTGCCAACCGCGGATTGGAGATTTCAAAAGCTGAGGTATGTGAATAGCCCAGACACTCAGGTTTCCTCACGATGTTTTCCTTTACGGTTAGCGAGTGGTATTGCTACTATAACTTCGCACTGTGGATCGAACTTGGGTCTCTCCCTTCCGAGTCCGATCTTGTAACCACTAGGCTACCACCGCTATTGCTATTAGCAATAATAGAGAATATTTTTCAAAACTACAGTACTTCCTATTAATTTTGAATTTAGATTCACAGTTTCCAACCAGAGGTTATAAATCACGATTATTAACAAATACGAGTATATTGTACCACTACTTGGCTTGTGTGCCTACTGTATGTAATTCTTTGCAATGTTGTCAAATAAAGTTTATTCTTATTCTTACCTACTGTTAAATTATTAATGTTACAGTTTATCATAATGAAAAGAACATTCCCTCAAAATATTGCTAACGATTTCAAAATCACAGCGTAAAACCAGGCTCAACAAGCGCTAACATTCCTCCTAACTTGTAAAGTAAAAAAATATTTGTCTGGCTCACTGACAATCTTACTCTGTAATTAGGTACATTCGATATCATATCAACCTTTACATCCATGCTCTCTGTACAGTGACGTTACAGACGATTTGGCAATTAAACATTCAGGTTGATTTGCTGGCAACTGTATAGTCAACTGCTGATCAATCTTTACTTTTATGTTGCAAAGTCGTCCTTTACGTTACTGATTCGAGTGCATATATGTAAAGGTTTATGTGCTGTCGAGTGTACGTATACCGGGTGGCATTTTAGTCGACTGCCAAACTTTAACGGGGCTTTTTACTCATAAATATAAACAACTTTTACTATGGGGCCAAACGAATCAGAGCAAAAAATAAATGAGCTGTTTCATACATAAGATAGAAGCAGTACCTACTGCACCAAATGTTAAAACAGCTGATTTATTTTTTGCTCTGATTGGTTTGGCCCGATAGTAAAAGTTCCCTCAAAGTTTGACAGGAGACTAAAATGCCACCCGGTATTTTGTGTCAGGCCACTTCCCTAACAGGTAGCTCTAATACTTTACCTACAGATGTAAATTACATTTACATTTGAACAATATAAAAAGCAGGCAGAATTAAAACCTACGACCAAATTGACAAACCATTATTATTTCTTTTCGTATTTTATAATCATAATTGTAATCAACATAATGTTGTTGTCTAAAGTTAAGTTTTCTAAAAAGTAGAGGAAGTAAAATTACAATGCAAATCATAAGTTAGGCATACCCACATAAGCACAAAAATTTTTATTTTAAAAAGTTTAGGGACTTCCAATTGAACTAGAGCTTTAAAATTTGGAACTTAGGTAAAAAGTGTTTAAATAGTAACCAATGATAAAAATCATCAAACAGGGTGGTAATTTTAAAAAGTACATAAGGAGAACTACTGGCCAGTTTATACAGGGTGGTAATTTAAGATTATGTACTAAGCGCAACTACCTAATCTATTGTAGAATGAATAAAGTTTTTTCACACACCCACCAGTTATGGGTACTCTATATTTTGCGCTTCGCTAATAAATTTATTTAAAATTTGTCAGAAAGTGGTCACACACCAACTATCACTTTCCTTTATCATGAATAAAATTCTATAGGTGTATAAAATTACAAAAATCGAAGATGGGGTCAGACACAAAATTTCGCTTAATGTTTCTATACTCTAGCAATCTTACTAAATAAACATATTCAGTTTTGTTCAAATTCAGTTCTTATGTACGCAAAGAAATAAAACATTGTTTTTTTTATATTTACCTATAGTGTTTGTTGGAAGAGAGAATATTGGTTTTGGAATTTAGATATAACAAATAATATGTACTATACAAGAAATTTAGCTGGGGCAACAATATAAAAAATTGGGTTACTAAAATTGGAATGGCAATGGACACAGAAAAGATTTAAGAGTTCTCAAGGCACAGAGCTGTTTTCTAAGATAGCTTGAAAAATTCTATATGCTTCCTTACCTTATTATTCTATTCAAAACATTGGAAAGAAATGTTTTTTGCACAATACTAAATGCATTCCTGCAAGAACTACGCAATATAAAGAGTGACTTGGAACCTCAGGATCTCCTAAGTCATTGATTTCTTAGGCATGGTTTCTTGGGAAAAAATGTTCTTACCCATGCAGAGAATATAAAGAAGGGAGTTAATATGTTAACACTCAGTCTAAAAAGCTAGACTAGAGCAAATACTTACAAATCTATGGTCTCTCTGATATAACATAAATTATCTCCCTTATAAGGTAGATATAGCACCACAGGCTGACTGTACCAGGATTCTATCTATGGTGTGCTACAGGGGAGGTAGGCCAACATACTTGAGTCATTGACAATGACAGGTAGTCAGAAAAGCAAATTTATTCTTTCTCTGAGGTGGCACACATATTCTCTGGTGGTTAGGTATTACATAAGTTTATTTCTGTGGTTCCGACCCAAGCAAGCCCAAGCTAAATGTCTAAGACCATTTTGAATGAATTAATTAATAATTAACCCGCCCCCAACTTTACCCACCAACGTAAAAGTTTGTACCTACCTACCCTCTTTATGAGGTAGGTACGTAACAATATTCTTTATCATTCACCAGGAAGCAAATAGACATGAATTGGCGGCCCTTCACCTCGGCTCGAAGAACTAGGTAAACACACTAACGCCTTATATTTTTCTGAAAACCGGTCTAAATTATGAATAAAGATTTTAAATTAATTTACATTCAGACCTTTTGCCAAAATCGTAATTCCTCCTAAACACAGTTATAAACACAGAGAATATAATCAATCACTACGTTTTAGTTATAAGAAGCACACAATCAAATTTGACAATTGACATGACATCATTAGCCTAATTACGCTCACCAAATCCTGAGCTATTCCAATCGTCTAAATGTCAAATCCCATACTAATTTGTCAGTTAGACGATTGGAATCACTCAGGATTTGGTGCGCGTAATATAGGGGTGGCATTGAGGAGGAGATCACCATTGCCAGATGCTGACCGGCCAATGTCGCCAAAAACATGGGAAAAACGGTCGCCCGAAAATTATTTCTTTGTAAATTTGTACCTAGCCCAAATCGCCTAACTTTTAATCGACGTAATCCAAAATCACTATTACATTTTTTTTTAAATGTGGGGTTTGTAGTTTTGTAATGTATTATTGCAGGTCCTCACTTTTAATATTTATCGAGCCCTAGTAACGCCACGACCAATCAAAAAAACGAAATGAATCAAAAAATTAAGATAGACAAGTCCAAAACTCATCAAAAACAACATTTTGAAATAGCCCAGTTTGGGGGACTAGACGCCGATTCACCTTCCGAGACAGCCCAAAAGGTGATAAATTGCCCGGAAACGATAAAGAGTAAATGATGGCCAGGATGTGCCATCGTTTAAAAGCTAAAAAATATATAACTAAACACAAAACGTTTATTAAAGAGCAATTTATCGGACAGACCAGATTCTACTCTGATTCGGAGAAGAAATTATTTTAATGAGTATGAAAGACTACAGAGCAGAAAACAGTCAAAGATTAAAATTCTTTTTTTCACATGTTTTCTCTTCTTTTTTCTTTGAGAAGAAATTATTTGATGAGGATGAAATACAACAGAGTCAAAAGAGAACGATATAATTTTTTTTTCTAAATGTTTTGTCTTTTCTTTATATATTTCACAGATGCTTACTAAAGTACCAACCTAACTATGTAATTAGTGATTAGTGTAACGTCGAGGATAAAGCGAGCACATTATTAAAGAAAATAAAATGATGAAGTTCGAAACTGAAGAAGCGACCCCCACCTTTTGTTATTAATCTAAACCACATGTACCAGTGAAAGGCTATATTAAAAGCACAAAAAACTTTTACTCAAGCATTTCGTAGTATTTTGTTCCTTGTATGGTATAAGAAATTATCCTATAACACGTTTTTTTTTGTTTGGATTTAATATCAAAATTATTCACACAGCCCATATCAAAATAATGTTTTTATTCACTCTAATAACAAAAACAAAATATTTATAAATATCTAAGTGAACATAACTTGATCGTATCGCTTTTTCTGAGACTTTTAAAACCCCCAGAGTGAGTGATTCTATGTTCTCTATAAAATATGAAATGTCACGTTAATACGCAATGTTGGTTTTCTACTTATGCCGAGAAAGAACATCATCGTCCATGGATCTTTATGTATTATTTATCAACTTCATCGGGGAATGATATTACGATATAGATGGCTAGAGTTTTGTTTTAGTTTTGTTGTATTAAGTACCTTCTTAATCATAAAATATGTGTACTTATTATTTCAGTTTACGTACTGCTACTTGATTATCATTGTTGTTTGTATATTGTTTCAGAATTGCTGTAGAATTGTCCTTTTCGTGTCAAGACGTGACTTTGGCAAAGTTTGTCGACATCGGCTGGTTCCCATTCCAACAAGAAATAGAAATAACATTATCCTATTTATGTCAGGGGCCAGGCACTTGACCAAGCACAATACCAAAAACCCGAATCAGCGCATAGAACGCTTTGTATTGCTTTGCTGGAGTTTGTTTTTTATAGATAGGTAGACTGATAAGTGGATGGAATGATTAAGTGAATGATTTATTGATGGGTAGACATGTGAGGCAGACTAATGTGGATGATGAGCACTTAAGATTTCTGGTACCATAGCCAGTCAGACAAACGCAGTAGATGAGGCAAAAGCAGAATCATTTCTGATAGAATTAGTTATGATGAAGTGAATGATTTATTGATGGGTGTGTGAGGCAGGCTAATGTGGGCGATGAGCACTTGGAGATAACAGGTTCCATAGCTAGTCAGATAAAAGCAATAAGATGAAGCAAAAACAGCAACATACCTATAAAGCAGCCTATGTCACCTGTGACTGACCCACGTGGAGACCCTTACTATAAGCAGTAGTAATCTGGTAATCTACCTATCCGTTCTTCCGAAACAGGTTGTGTGGGACAGTTATGGCGCATCGTCTTCTCAGATTTAAGTTTCACTAATCTTAAAGATTTTATCGTTTCCAGGACTTCGTGTAAGGTTCAAATACCAGTGGTCCAATACGCGCCAACATGCCATAGGTAATACTTAGTTCTCTTAAAAAGCTGGTCGTTTCTTGAAGATAGCAGAAGGTTGCCCTGGTAGACGGAGCAGAAGTCAGGTTCTCGGATCATTTCATGAACAAAACCTTGTAAATTTCGGCCTGCGTTCCTTAATCCAAACGTCATGTGTGGGAACTTATATACTCATATACAGGTATAAAATAGACATACAGGCGTATATGATACTGATCTGGTACGTTTCTTGCGTTGAGTATCCTTCAATCGCCAGGTGTACACCATCCATTTTGTTTCTTGGGTGCAATATGCAGCTTCCTAATTCTAATTTTCACCGGGCTATCAGAAGTTTGTCTGGCGCCTGTCATTGTGGTAAACACGCGTTCAGCGGTATACTTTTTTACATAGCGGGTGATATCTGGGAACTTCTTATATGAAACACATGGAATGGTATCGCCGGTTATAATCTTCACTGACGAACTCATGTCTGATAATGTTGCTGGTGATGCGATGACTGACAGATTGGTGGTGTTGTCGACGAGAGGTTAGTTTCGACAGCCGACGTGTTCTGGGATAAGAATTTCGGATTAGTTAATCAGCCATAATAAATCTCCAGGAGAATTCTCTGGGTACTTTACAGTTTATTCGCAGGTAAACGTCACCGTAAATGTTAATAGGTAGTAGAACCTTGGGCGGCAGAAAGTTGTTGCTTAGTTTTTATGTTGGCTTTCTTTCAGAAGACACAATCTTTGCTGCCGATATGTCGCCGAGAAACGCTTTGTCTTTGTTCTGCAAGTTGTCACGATCCGGCGTCCGGAAGAGTACTCAGGTCGGTGTCGTAATTGGTCATGTTGCGGCCTGGATGTCGACCTTGACTCTCCGATTAAAGTGAGCTGACTTGCTTGGTGACTTCAGCCATTTGCTTGGCCAGAGTATTTTGATGAGACAGAGCTGAAATTGTTTGTTACAATTATGTGTTGCATTCCAACGCTCACATGCATTTTTGCATTAGTTGAAGTTACTTCGCGGGACTTCACGATTTAAGCACGGCATCATGCATTCAGCCGACGAGTTATGCGATTACCACTAGATGGTTGAGCAGAGAGTGTGGTCTCTGTGCTGCCTGTAAGTTGGTTGGACGGGTGGTTTTTCTGAAGTCAAGTTTTACAAGTGCCGTTGGAATTGGGAATGTTTACGTTTGCTTAATTCTTTATGTATCAATAGTACTAGAATCTTGTTTCCTTAGACTTCATCAAACCCTTGACGAGTTCTTGCTTGAACTTCTTGTGTTTATTCGCTCCAGGCGGATTTTCGGTAATATTGACATACGGTGAAGTGGCGCCTAGTATGTGGATAGAACTTGAATTTCTTGGATTGGTGAGTATAAGCCAACTTAAACTGATTTTTAAATAACCCCGATAATTTCTTTGCATAATAGAGAAACATTGACTCCAATACGATGAACCTGTCTTAGTTGATCAATATTTTATCATTTTTCGCCAGGAATGCAAAGCGAGACATTAAGATAAAGGTAAACCAAAATATTGGGGTAAAACCCATAGCCAGTGACTGCGTTTTGTTCGTAACACACAACGAAAGCAAATATTACGATCCGACGCTTATTAGCAAGCCAGGCAGCGAAAACAGAAATATAGTGGCACGACACACAACAACCTCAAATGTTGATGAGATAATATAGAAATATATGTTTTATGATGAACCTATGATGTGAATGGTGGGTTGCCTACAGCCTACAACAGCCTTAAGAGACCTTTTTTTCTTAATCTGTGATTCAAATATTTTTTTTTGTATCGGCAACTGCGTTGTAGCGTTGTGGTTTGCAAGTGCCTTGACCCCTATAGTAGATTCAACTTTCAAAACCTAAATGTTAAGTTTGACTCCTATTGATTGATTGATCGATGGATCGATCGACTGATTGATTAACTGTCTGACTGACTGACCAACTGACGGACTGACTGATTGATAGCTTGATTTTATGTGGGCTAGGTATATTTTTCAAATTTTTAACGACTGGACGCTAGAATTTGGCAACACTCGCTGGCATCTTACCAATAGCTGACTAGAAAACATCGTGAGATACACTTGAAATTGCTAATCGGCGATGAGCCCGTGTGGTGATTAAGCTCATACTCTGACAGAAAGTATATTATTAGGCTTTTAAATAAGCATTGTTAATATCACCTACACCTCCTAAATTATCACCGTTAGGGTTTCGTTCAAATGTGAAGTAGCAATGAAAATCTAAAATAAATCTAGTGGGTGACTTAATTATCAATATTGACTTAAAAATGATATTATGAGAGGTTTACACCGTTATGTCCTGGCTACATTAAAGGGAAATGGCATTCATTATTTTATAAACGTCGTAGTCAATGACATTAAACGTTTGGCGTCACGTTGCGGTACGTGCGGTGCGGTTAGTTAAATATTAAAAATAAAGCCTTAGGGTATCCCTAGCGGGACTCCTGCAGAAAGGACAGATTTCCCGTAATCTATTATTGCATTGAATGCACAAGACGTGCCCACATGGTGAAAGTGCTACTGTGGGCACATTTTCGGTGCATATGCCACACAGCAAAGGTGCAGGGGGCTGGGGTACATCAGCTATATCACGAGGCGGCTCTGCAGGTTGAAGTGCATCCCCAGGAAGGTCTTCCTGGAGAACAACTTCAACCTGAGGTTCGGGAAGGGCCACAGGATCAAAGCCGACCTCTACTTCATTGGCCACGTCAGGAACATTTTCGGCGATGACCCCATCCCCCACATCCAGTAAGCGGCTGGTTGCAATAAGGTACTCTCGAATTGTGATTACTCCCCTTTCCAAAGCATATTCGTTACGGGCCTGAACTGCGTATTTGAACATTTGCCTCTCTTTATTGCGGCGCACAACCCTGCCGCTGCGTAGAGCCTCCAGCCGCGAGGCGCTCACCGTGAATTTTTGCTCGGCCACCTCTGCAAAAGAATAATGAATTGTTATTAGTTTCTTTACTTTACGTTGAGAAGTTACCTTACCTACCTTTTTCTACCCTTATCAGGCCCTCGTCATTAAGTTTAAATTGGTAAAATTATTATAAAATATAAAAATTAATTAAATTAGCCCAAACTCGAAGGATCTACTAGCACCTTGACATGATATCTCACGTAAATAAATCGGAGCAATAGAAAGCAAGAAAAAAAAAACCGGCCAAGTGCGAGTCGGACTCGCGCACGAAGGGTTCCGTACCATTATATATATATATAATATATATACCTAACATTTCACATAATAAGCGAGAAAAAACGGCATAAAATCACGTTTGTTGTATGGGACCTTAAATATATATTTTATTTAATTATTTATTTTTGAAGCGAATATAGAACTAAATATTTGTGAATACTTCAAGCGTCTACCTGTTGCCGTTATTATTATCGAGCAAAAACGCCAAAAAAAATACGTTTGTTGTATGGGAGCCCCCCTTAAATATTTATTTTATTCTATTTTTAGTATTTGTTATAGCGGCAACAAAAAAACATTATCTGTGAAAATTTTAACTGCCTAGCTACAACGATTCATGAGATACAGCCTGGTGACAGACCGACAGACAGATAGACAGACGGACAGTGAAGTCTTAGTAACAGGGTCCCGTCTGGCACTCTTCGGGTACGGAAACCTAAAAACAGTCAGCCGCCATCCTTGTGAGGATGATGTCCCAGCTACCTATGTCTGACCCACTTTCCTGTTATAATACAGGCTATTCCGAGTTCCTGAGATCGCGACGAATCTATTGGTGCCTACCTAACTGAGATACCGATAGTGACGACAGGATTTGTCCAATAGGGTTAAATGCTTAACTATATGATGGTTTAAGTAGACTGGATATTTTTCTATGTAGGACAATCATTTACTGACGGCTGTGGCATTCGTAAAGTGCATAAGAGTGCATAAAATTGTGCAAACTCTGAAATTTAAGAAAATATAATATGAATCTGACAAAAAAAGCTCATAAAGTTGAGTACCTACGTCGTTGCAAGCACATAACAAGAAACAGAAGGTCACAGAAATTGCTCATTTTAGAAATAAACCTGCATACACGACAAAATTTGGATAGTTTGAAAGCCTTAGCGCCACACAGGATTCTGGATTAAGAATAGCGTCACTCCATGTCCTTCCGTGGATGTCGTAGAAGGTGACTAAGGAAATAAATTACCAGGAAACGGGCAGCAGCGTCTTCCTGAGATTCCAACCGCATATTGCGATCACCAACCCGCGTGCCAAGCGTGGCGATTATGGCAAAACCCTTCATGGTTAGAAACCCATGAGGGAGGCCATGTCCTGCGGCCATTCGACGAACACTGCAGGACGTAGGCCTTCTTCATGGTTTTCCTAACTAAATTGCCATAATCGCCACGATTATTTGTTAAATCTAAAGATACCTACTATTGATTTTTTGTCACATATTCTTATTATGTTTCGGAACGCAACTATCAGGTTTAATTTTTTGTTAGCGTTTTTATGTTAATTACCTACATATTATTATGTTTACTTCTGATGATTTTATTCTAAATATTTGATTTTATAGTTCATTCAGTTCTTTTATCTTCTTAAATATTTTTTATACTAATTTTAAAAATGGATACAAATTTATTTGTATCGCATATTATGGAGATAATTAACAGATATACTTAAAAGAAACTATATCGTCTCGCTCGCCAGGGAGAGGTTGCCATAGCAACCGTCTGACTCGGCTCCTACCTGGGGCCTGTTTATGTTTATGAAACTAAAATTTATGTTTACTATGAAAAATCCATATACATTGCAAAGGCGATTGATACACAGATTAATAAATAAACTTGCTACGCAATGTACCTCGAATTGTCTTAATAAACTACAAATTGTAGTGTTATGAAATTCGGCCCTGAAAGCTCTGAGGTCATCCAGTAGTATTAATTTTTCTATAGTGTCGTATTATGTGTGATGTTATAATTAGGTATAGCCGATATGTTACACGGGAATCTGAGCTATAAACATGATAAGTTTTTTTAAATTCCTTTTAGTGGTTTTTACGTAATGTGCGCACAAAGAATTAGAGTGAGACAGACATATATGTCTGACAGAGACAACATTTACAGATTTATTATATGTATAGATAAACGTTACCAATTTTTCTGGTTTTATTCTTTAAATTAAAAATACTTTGTGGATGTTTTTCTTTTGAAAATAGCTATTTTGGGGAGGTTTTGTTCAGATTGGGGGGTGAAATCAAAGGGTGATCTGGCAACACTGGCAGCGTTCCGTAATATCGTAATATTCTTTGCTAACTCTATACCCAGGCGCACTCGTAAGTTGATTTTTTCTTTTTAGTTGACATTCTATGGGCCAGTTTCTGAATTGAGAATTTAGCTAAGTAAATAGTTGTCTGTAGTGGCTGTTTCTTCGAATTTCTCAGAATAATCGCGTGACAGAACGTTATTTAAGTATTAAGTTAGTGAAATTCTCAGTTCACTGTTACACTGTAACAGTAACACTGTTAGTAATAGTAACTCTATTAAACTTTAAGGACTTTCAACAACACAACACATACAGTTCAAAGTCAGGCGGGACAGAGAATATTACCTAAAATTTACGTAATTAATTTACTTTAATAATACGTAACATTATATAATTAATAAGACCTACTACTATTTATAAATTATAGTTTTTATTTGATTTAAACTAGATTTCTTTGGTCTGAGATTTTTAAATGCATTGATTTAGCGGAATTTGGTGTTTGTTTAGATCCATATTTGTTAAATCTGGCGACATTTTACTTAGCTAGCGCTTAAAATCGAAGATGGCAACACTGCCAACCAAATTCAATTCAAGATGGATGGATTGATTGAAGATTCGGTGATTGAAGCGGGGGGTCACGCTTCCATACAGAGTACTTTGACATTTGGTTTCAATGATACTAGCGCCATCTGTTTTTGAGTTACTACATTTACTGGAAGCAATATAACAAATCTATATATATGTATAGTACATTTAAACATAAATATTTCCATGATTGTATTTCAATTTCAATTTATTCAAAATAAAGTAATTTATAACATAATATTTACAGAAATTTATCACTGGACTGGTCGTTGCCAGTTATCTATGTAATCTGTGGACTGTGCCGTAACATAATGTACTCTCAAGGTCTTTGTGTACTCTTTTGTGCCAACCGTCTGTTATGTTAAACTGTTATTATTTACAAAAAAAAGATGGACGTCGTGTGCACAGGCGCTTTTTCCACATTTCGTTGTTTCGGTAATAAAGAGTGAAAAGGACACTTTAAAAATTGTCAAAATGCCTCATTACATTAATGTCTACTGGCATGCCGGTCTCGTAGTGAGTATTAGTTTGCTTTTAGTATTTATACTTTTAACAGAATGTTTACTTAATGAACGTCAAAGTTGTTAGTTTCACAATTAATGGATTAGGTGGAGAAGAAGCTAACAAAGAAACTCCACATTTATTCTTTTCAAAACACGTTTTAACTTAATTAACAGAGTTTTCAACTTAAAATATTAGTCATGAATGTGTTGAACACTATCTGTGTTATACGGATAGATGGTAAAAGAAAGCATTTTTTGTCACCTTGTGGATGTTTTGTTACTGCTAGTAGCAGATGATGCAGAAATTGTTTCATAAATATAAATAAATTGTGAAGAACTACCTTTTTATTTTACTATTAGCGTTTAGAGTTTAGGCTACTTAGCTAGGTTACCTCAGCAAAAATTCGGCTACTTTAGGCTACTTAATCTTTGAAAAATGGCGATATCAGGTCCTGAGTTGTTGGCAACACTGTACTCTACTCTACTCTACTCTTTGATTGAAGCCTATTGAAGGAAGATAAGATGGCGAGTCCGAATCCGATCCGGCGTTTGCGCATGGCAGGTAAGCGCATCCGCATGGTGTTATTTTGGGTTATTTTTCGGAATTCTGAAATTATTTACTTATGTCGTTTAGTTGAGTTTGTACTCCTCCGGCTTGTTTGTTTTGTGGAGTTTATTGAGAGCTCAGACAGGACTTTAGTGTTACACGAGATAGTGACTAAACCGTCTGGTGACAAAGAAAACTGTCAGGAATAGGGTCCTTTGGGTACGGAACCCTAAAAAGGACGAAAATGTTGTAAATGTGGTAAATGAGCAGCCGCAGGTTGAGTTGATGAGGCAATAAATACTTTTTTATCTTTATCCATCTTTCGCTTTCCAAAATCTGCTGTTCGGAACCTTTTAGGGTGAGTATTTCCCGCTTGTGCCTGAACAAGTTTACCCCGACCAGATTTACTATGTTTACAAATAGAGTAAAAACTTACAAAGAATTAATGCTGTAAACTTACTCCTCGTGTACATGCTTTTTTAGCATCATATAGGTACTTATATAACCAATAATTATTCTGTGAATATGTAGCATCAATCAGTCTATGTCCGACATTCCAAACTAATTAAGTATTATTTTTGTTTAATTTCAGCTGTACCCTTTGGGCAACATACCTCTTCCCCATGGATGAACAGCACTCATTGATAGCATTCCAGAGGAAACTATATGGTGAACGCAGAATGCTCTGTGAAAATTATTTATCAGAAAATGATTTCAGAGGTGGGCCGAGAAAGCTGCATTCCCAAGTGATGTAAGTGTTACATATAACGTTGAAGAAAGTATTGATTTCTGATTACAAATAATAATAATAAAAACATTTATTTCGGATAGAACAGAGATACATGGTGTTGTTAGTAGCCTTAAAAACTAAAACAAAACTAGAAGTACAAACTATGTTAAAACTTATTTACGTTTAAATAATATATGTACTAACTTAGAAAATCCAAGTCATAAGTAAATGCGGGGCTTTGAACCCCCAACCTCACGCATGACAGACAGGCATCCTACAGCTAGGCCCTTCAAAATAAAAAAAAAAGGAAATAACCAAGTGTGAGTAAACTCGTCCAACACTCCAAAATGTTTTATCTTCTATCTTCTTCTATACTAATAATAAATCTGTAAGGGTCGGTCATGGAGTAAGTTAGTTTGTTTTCAGAGATATTGTGTTTATAGGCTCAATATATGATACTGAAACTAATTTCACGATTTTTAGAATTTTTTTCTGTATGTGTGTATGTATGTATGTTCCTCCATAACTCTTAAACCAATTATCCGAATTTGATGAAATTTGGTATAAAAACATATAGACATCTGGGACACAGGATAGGCTATTTAAATTCTAGCTCCATTTATGATAAGACGTGGCCCCCATACAAATGCTTCGTAAAAATCGAAATGTACGCGAACGGAGTAGTTAATATGTTTTCTTAGTGGGAGTCTTTCTCACACTTGGCTGTTTTATATTATTTATGACTAGCTGTGCCCGCGACTCCGTTGAACGGAACGAACGGAATCCGTTCGCGTACATTTCGATTTTTACGAAGCATTTGTATGGGGGCCACGTCTTATCATAACTGGAGCTAGAATTTAAATAGCCTATCCTGTGTCCCAGATGTCTATATGTTTTTATACCAAATTTCATCAAATTCGGATAATTGGTTTAAGAGTTATGGAGGAACATACATACATACATACACACATACAGAAAAAAATTCTAAAAATCGTGAAATTAGTTTCAGTATCATATATTGAGCCTATAAACACAATATCTCTGAAAACAAACTAACTTACTCCATGACCGACCCTTACAGATTTATTATTAGTATAGATTATTATTAAGTTGATGACAGATATTAATATTTATTTAACACAGCCACACTCTGTCTTTCCATCTGTGTTACTTAAAAGTTTGGTATCTTAAACCTTGAACTGAATCATAACTAGAAATTTTCAGAGAATGCACCGAGAATGAAACCGACCTTCATTGTCATAAAAAAATTAAGTCAAGTAATTTTAAAATTCCAGACTGATCGAGTGATAATTCCTGTGCTACCAGCATATTTTGAGGAGCCACAGGCTAGTCAGAAATTGGCAATACAGGAGTTCGAAAAGTGAACATGAAAAGTTTAAAATTGAAAAGGAAAGAAACTAAGAAAATGCACGAAATACATGAGAAATGTGTGCAAACTGCGAAGTCGATTACGAAAAAATTTTCTTAATGCCCTAACAGACAGCAATGCTGTAAAAAATAAATTAAAGAAAATTAGGTACTCTTATAAGCTCAGTGTCCTAGATTGGGCCAGTCACTTGTTTTTAAGATATCACTTTTTTTCTATCTATTGAATAAAACAACTCGTGTGTATTCTTCAATAAAAGCCTGATTGCTATATACGTCAAAAGGCGAAATTTGTCAAATGTTAAAGTTAACGTTCATTTAATTAACAAAGTGTTTTTGTATCTCATTTGTGGCTTTGTACAATTTCATACTTTATCGTTTTGTTTCATCATCAACCCATTATGTCCCCACCGAGGGGCACGGGTCTCTTCCCTGAGGAAGGTATAGGCCATACTCCACCACGGGGGCCAAGTCCGGAGTTTTGGTCGTTTTCAGTTTCAGTCAACAGTTTTGACTGAAAAAACAACTTTTTCTATTGGTGATCCATGCTTTAGTTTTACTCATCGTCTATTGATGGCGCTAGGCATACAAAATATAACTCAAAAGCTCGATCAATTTATTGCATTGCCGGTAATTTACTAATTGTATTACGAATTGTAGCTTTATGAAACAGGGCCCTGCAAGTTAGTTAAATATTAAAAATAAAGCCTTAGGGTATCCCTAGTGGGACTCCTGCAGAAAGGACAGATTTCCCGTAATCTATTATTGCATTGAATGCACAAGACGAGCCCACATGGTGAAAGTGCTAATGTGGGCACATTTTCGGTGCATATGCCACACAGCAAAGGTGCAGGGGGCTGGGGTACATCAGCCATATCACGAGGCGGCTCTGCAGGTTGAAGTGCATCCCCAGGAAGGTCTTCCTGGAGAACAACTTCAACCTGAGGTTCGGGAAGGGCCACAGGATCAAAGCCGACCTCTACTGCATTGGCCACGTCAGGAACATTTTCGGCGATGACCCCATCCCCCACATCCAGTAAGCGGCTGGTTGCAATAAGGAACTCTCGAATTGTGATTACTCCCCTTTCCAAAGCATATTCGTTACGGGCCTGAACTGCGTATTTGAACATTTGCCGCTCTTTATTGCGGCGCACAACCCTGCTGCGTAGAGCCTCCAACCGCGAGGCACTCATCGTTTTGTTTATTTATGTCTTATTTATTACTAATTAGAGGTATATTGCAGTCTAAGCAAATTTCTTTGACACTATGCCTAAACCCCTCAGCGAATTTGTGATTATTTGTGTATTAGTTTTAAATGCTTTTACTATTATATTATCTATCGAACTAATAACTTTTGCACATAATTTGTTTATAATTTGCCATAACTTTTTAGGATTAGTAAATATGTGACATTTTTTTTTGTAAAGTAGTTTTTAAGTAGATTGGTGTATTTTATGATTTTATATCTTTAGTTATTATAATGTTAGGCATATTTGTGCATTACTTTGATCTTTTTTTCCGTATTTTGTAAAGCTATTATTTGTGTATTAGTTTTAAATGCTTTTACTATTATATTATCTATCGAACTAATAACTTTTGCACATAATTTGTTTATAATTTGCCATAACTTTTTAGGATTAGTAAATATGTGACATTTTTTTTTGTAAAGTAGTTTTTAAGTAGATTGGTGTATTTTATGATTTTATATCTTTAGTTATTATATGTTAGGCATATTTGTGCATTACTTTGATCTTTTTTTCCGTATTTTGTAAAGCTATTATTTGTGTATTAGTTTTAAATGCTTTTACTATTATATTATCTATCGAACTAATAACTTTTGCACATAATTTGTTTATAATTTGCCATAACTTTTTAGGATTAGTAAATATGTGACATTTTTTTTTGTAAAGTAGTTTTTAAGTAGATTGGTGTATTTTATGATTTTATATCTTTAGTTATTATATGTTAGGCATATTTGTGCATTATTTTGATCTTTTTTTCCGTATTTTGTAAAGCTCATTTCTTTTAGTGCACATATTTCTTAGCTTTGAATTAACTCATTCACATTGTTTTCTCTTTCCCGTGTGGTTAGTAATATGTACTATACTAACATATCGTAAACACCTGTAAAATTTTCTGTGATAACGTTTAGAATATTTTCTGTGGTAAGGTTTCATATCAATTGGACTAACGTATTAAATATTTAATACGTTAGTCCAATCAATTTTACGTAATTCTAATTTTAATTTATCATAGTCTTAACTTACATACATATGGCTCTGGGTGTAAGGCAGAGTCGAGCGTATTATCTTTTATTAAGCAATCGGTTATGCAGTGGTCGGCCGGCGCAATATTTATTACAGCTGTAGTTATCTCGCGATCACCTATTCCCCGTATAAAAATGTGATCTATGCATGACCTACTTAATTTTTCGTCTTTCTTCTCGGTTCGTGTGTACTAAGTGATTCTACGTTCGAGCCTTGCCTCGCTTATCATGTTTAAATAATAATTTTTAGTACTGTGGTATTTTTTAAGTTTATATTCATGTCTCCAATAATTAGGTCGAGGCCAGGGTGGCAATCGACACCCTGACTTTGTGGGCAACCCGACCCTGTAACTATGTACATTCTGACAATTGGCAGATAATTCTTACCGCTAAAGCGCCAAACATTTGGCGACGCGCCTAAAGAACGGCGTAAGGTGGCATGGAAGCTTTCCGCGATGTTCGAGGTCTGGTGAGGCCGCCTGTACACGCTGAACGTCGCTGGACCGACCTGTAGACATAATTTTACTTATAATCTCTCTCTCTCTCTCTCTCTCTCTCTCTCTTTCTCTTTCTCTCTGACAGAAAGCCTGTGTCCTGCAGTGTTTATTAAAAAAAACAACATTTGTTGCTAGTAACTCACACGATCCATCCACTGCCGAATAAAGTATTCGTGGTAGGTGTCTTCGAATGGCAGATTTTGGGTCTCTGCGATTCCCCGGAGCTCAGCCAGGCCCAGATTCACCTGGGCCGGCGGAAGAAGCGCCAGTGTGGCGTAAAGCCGCACCAACCTCCAGCCCGGTGAATCGTGCCTCACTGAGAACCCCTGGGCGCGCGCGCGTCTCAGCAGTGCCTGCGTAAAATGGAACAAGCAGCCAGTAGGGTTCACTCTTGTGACAGTTTCGAGCGCAGACCTTAGGCCTAGCTCGAAGTCTGTCACAATGTATGTAGGGCGTGGTCCACCGGCCGACAACCATATACGCGCGAACACTGCCTCGTATAACTCGCGCGATCTATTTCCCATTAGGACTATAACTGGGTGAAAATTGTGCCCTTGTATAACCGAGTGAATCGTTAATATTTGGGAGACGGGAAATCCTGCTGGGGTCGTCAGGAAAGTCCCATCTACGACCAAGGTTGTGCCATCGGTTAGGCACGATGCGAAACCCTCTTGGGCTAATATTACCGCTGCGGCACCACCTGCTGAAACCGTTGCCAACAGCATATTGCTGTAGCGCGGGTGGTCAGCAAGTGCTGCCGCGTATTCCTGCAGAGACGTTGGCACCCTGGGCTGCTGCTGGCGGCGCCACTTCCGCATCGATGGGACCACCGACTCCCACAGTAAATGGGATGCCGCGTCAGGATATCTACAAAGATATTGATTAGGTTAAGATAAGAATATTAAGATCTGGCTTTGCAACTGTTTGGACAAATAAATGTATTGATTTGATAATTTTTTTCGTTAACTGACAGCACAAGAGTCTATCCACGATTTCAATACCTAGTTGAATATACGTGGCCAGACTTTTTTGCGTTACCTAGTATTGTAATTCGGTTTTTATAATACGGATAGTCTTACTAAAAATAAACATAGCATTGATAACAAAATTTCTGAAAACCGATTTATCCGGCCAAGTGTGATTCAGACTCGTGAGTCAAGATTTCGTAACACCACACCTAGTTATGTAGTTTTATGTACATATCTATTTTACTAGTAGCAATACCACGAAGAAAAACGTGATGAGGAAACCTGAGTGTCCGAGCTATTATCTAGCATCCCGTCAGCGCATAAAAACGTTTTATAAGTATTAATAATATTATTATAATGATCTGTGATGCAAAATGTTTTGCGCGTAGATATTGGCGTAGATTTGGTTAGTAAAACTGACGGACACTCCGTGTAGGCTACACACGGAGTGTCCGTCAGTTTTACTAACCAAATCAAAAAAATATTGTAACATAATATGAAGAAATGGACGCTTTATTTACCTTGTCGCTTCCTCCTCGAATATAACATTCAAAGGAATGTTTTCCACCGTTGACCTCCTTTTCAGGGCTTGAAACATGGCATTTCTGCAAGTAAGTAATGTTATTGTTGCTTGATTAGGAAGGTATTTCTGGTGCGTTACACCTGGACCCCGGATCTTGGCGGGACACCTCAAGTTAGTCGACCCGGCTGATTGACTAAGTAGTATTTTTACATCTTTATCCCACAGCAACCCTAAGCAGCATCCATGTTGTAAAAAATTGGTATAATGCCTTGCTAATCGTCATGAATGTCCCAGAAACGTAGATTTCGGCACGTTTTTTGTTTATTTTAGTCTCGAAGATTCCGCCGTATTTGGGTGAGATTTGTATACCTACCTAAGCAAATCTCATCATTAACCCATTATATCCCCACCGAGGGGCACGGGTCTCTTCCCTGTGGAAGGTATAGGCCATACTCCACCACCGGATTGGTGGAGGCTTGTAGACTAGTGGCTCGTCTACTGTCAGAAGTTGTCAAGCCGCCTTAAGGCCTCTGACTTGGCTTAACGACTGCCATCTATCGACGGCAGCCGGCACCAACAGCTTAACGTGCCTTGCGAAGCACGGAACCGCTCGGAAAAATGCCACTAGCGTTAGGCATAGACGGCGACCCATCCATGCACTGAACGCGCCCTGTGTTGCTTAACCTTCGTGATCGTTTAAGATCACTCAGGCAGCCGGGGCTACGAGCGATTCAACTTAATGTTTGTCAGTAAACAATTCAGTCGTAGTAAATAATGCGTTTCAAAAAGAACTTACAAATGTAGCGTAATGTGTTTCAAAAAACAACAGTTTTAACTGAAAAAACAACTTTCTATTGGTGATCCATGCTTTAGTTTTACTCATCGTCTATTGATGGCGCTAGGCATACAAAATATAACTCAAAAGCTCGATCAATTTATTGCATTGCCGGTAATTTACTAATTGTATTACGAATTGTAGCTTTATGAAACACTATTAATAGTAGGATATTCGAGAGAAAAAAAAAACCGGACACCCACCGCGGGTTCCGTATTTGTACGTACATATTATAAGTACTTAAATAGTTCAGGAATCGAGTCTCGCAGTTTTCTCCCAGCTGTTCCCGAACTTCATCAAAGACAATTTTTTTTATGATTTAATTACAAATGTTGGTTTTCAGATTTTTTCCTGTACCTTTAATATAAGATGATGTTACTTGCCTTTCATAGTTCTAGATCAACGGAAAGTTGACCCTATAAATTTTGATTCCCATGACTGTCGAAATATACGTTTTTTGCGGCATAAACGGTCGCATCTTTTTTTACGTTAACTTAGAAATGATTTTTTCACAGCTTCAAGAGACTAGACCTTAGTAGGTAGGTATATGGTTTTAATTTCAACTCGATACCTACACGCGTTCCCGAGATAAAGGGTCTTGACAGACAGACGGACCGACGGACAACAAAGTGATCCTGTAAGAGTAGGTACCGTTAAGACGAATCTAACGACACTTCTCAAGCTAAAATCAATTAAGCCGTTTTGGCTATAGAGCATGCTACGTATACTCACTCGAAAAACGTAGCAACATAACCTTCCTAGCGCAGTCTGATAAAAACGTCAGCATTAGGCAGCCTATATATACCTACGTCCCATTGCAGGACACGCGCCTTCTCAGAGAGATTTCAAGCACTGAGTTATGTACGATTTTTTTTTATAGTTATTTATTCAAGAAAATTCACAAAGTACATATTCAATACAGCAGACCCTCCCTCAAACCTGTATAGGTTTATCTGTGAGGTGAGTTACCCCTTGCTTAAAATTAGGTAGCTTAAGAAATATGGTTTTAAGACATTTCGGCACTTATTTGGTTTATACAAGATTTTTTCAACAAGTTCGGTGGGTAGGTCGTTTAACATCATAGCTAGCTAGCTTGCACAGGAAGAATTGTACGCGTTCCATAATAATTGTTGTGATGCGGTAAAGTATGATGATGGGTAGACCCTCTCTCTCTCTCTCTCTCTCTCTTAAATCCCGTTTCCTCCGATGGCACTAGTACTGCGAATAAATCCTACTATAGATAGGCCGAGTTTCATACAACAATTCGTCTTTAATTATGACAATACGAGGTACATTACGTAGCAGAGTCTACTTGTTAACTGTGTGTTAATCGACTTCGCAATGTACATCGAATTGTCTTGTAACCATAAATTAGAATAGAACTACATTCTATGAAACAGGCCTCTGGATATCAAGATTTTACAAACAAAATTAACCTGTTGGGTATCCACGGTGTCATGGCGTGTTCATGAACACCAATAACTGGCCCCGCCTGGCCATTCTTCAGAACCCACCGCGCTCTGCAGCGCTCGCTGGCGCACCTCATGGAAGTCGCAGCGTTTCTCTCGCGACAGGCCACATAGAAATGACCGTCGCGAGAGAACCACCTCGAATCTCCTCTGAAGGGCTCAATTGCGGAGTAATTATTCATCCTACAACAATAAATAGCACCAGTCTAAAGAAATGTATTATGCGCACTACACTATATTATAAACTAATACTTAAAAATAAATATTTACTTCGCGCTGTGAAAACTAGAAAGCCAATTACTCAATACAAAATACTTTTCCAATTGACCGGGAAACAAATTAAAAAAGGGCGCCAAAGAGAATTGTCAGTCAACTGTCAAAATGTTTGGGAAAAAAATAGAGATGTCCCCTCTTTTCGATTTTCGGGCAATTCGCTTTCTATACGGTCGATAAAATGTACTCTGTGAGGTCAGGACGACTACGCAATATTTACTAGTTTTTGCCTACGATTTTATTCGCCTGAAAGAAAATATTGTAGACAGTTTTTTTCTTTCAAATAGGTACATAATATTTTTTAAGCTTTAATTTAACTTCCAACGTTTGTTCGTTAAAATTTTTCTAATTTGCCAATTTTCAACCAGGTACTAGTATCCGAATAAGCTATTTGGCATACGTATGTTTCTTCGGTGACAATACATGTTATGGTACCATCGAGCTGATTTGATGATGGAGTCAGCATGTAGGTACTGGAACTTCCTGATCGCAAATTAGTAGGACAGTCGAACTAAGTCTAGTATATCTTTTGTTATCATGAGGTACTTCACACGACACAATGGTGACGAAGGTCTGATGACGAGCCCGGAAGATTGCCAATGGAACTCTGTATTGGAAAGTGCTAAGATAGTCGAGTTTCAGCTCGTTTGGTATGTTATCATGAGTACTTTCCATGACATCAATTACCAGGTTCTGAAGATGAAGCCGGAAAATTGTCACGAGAACTGCTAGATGGGAAGTGCTAAGTGGTCGAGTTTGTATCAATTATTTTGTTATCATGAGTACTTCCATTACACTTTGGTCATCCATTTCATTACATGAGGTTCTGAAGATAGACCCGGAAGATTACCACTTAAACTCCCTGATGAAAAGTGCTATGATAGGTAGTCAAGTTTGGGCTAATATGTTTATTTATCATGAGTGTTTTTCATGTCACTTGATGACGATGATGGTCTGAAGATGGAACCGAAAAATGGCCATTGTAACTGCCTTATGAAAAGTGCTAAGATTATCGAGTTTGGGCTTAGAAGGTTTTGGTTTGAAGATGAGAACCAAATTTTTTACACAACGAGAGAAGAAGGCACAGAAAGTAGAACAATTTCTAATCCACGGACGATTTCATTAGAAGTCAAAATGCGGAAAATACAATTAGTGCTTTAACACAAACTATAAGCTGGTTATGAGATACCGGAAACCATGATCATAAATTTTTGTTACTATGATTGTGCAATTATCCTTTTTGACTTGGGACATATTAATAAAAGCAATCATTCAACAAGATGAGTAAATAAAATACGAGCATTAAGTACAAAAACCGTTTTCAGATTTTTCCCTATATGGTCAGAACTTAGGAGGATATACAAACACACATACATACATAATTCTCTTAATATGTAGTTCCTGTTGTAAATTACAATAAACAATATTCTATCTATCTACTTGTAGTATAAGACGATATTACTTGCCAAATTTCATAGTTCTAGGTCAACGGAAAGTACCCTATAAATTTTGATTCCCTGAACTGTCAAAACATACGTTTTTTGCTTCATAAACGGCCGACCGTATCTTTTTTTACGTTATCTGAGAAGTTTAATTTTTTCACAGCTTCAAGGGACTGTAGACTTGAGTATATGGTTTTCATTTCGATACCTCCACGCGTTACCGAGATAAAGGTTCTTGACAGATAGACGGACGGACAACAAAGGGTTCCGTTTTCTTTGGAGATACGGAACCCTAAAACCTTTCTTTTTACCCGACTGCGACGGAGCCTAAAAGGAAGGTAATGTATTTGGCTCCTATGTATGTATGTAAATATGTCGTCAGCACTGACGTCACTCACGACTTAGTCCGGAATTCCGGATGATTTGATGAACGCTTTTGCTTTCGACATTTTTGCCACGCCTCGGCACGCGCTACCGGACCACCTACAACCGATAATTTGTCTAAAGACGCGCAGAAAAAAAAACTGTTTTAGTTTAAGACAAAATACCTAATTGATGTGAGTTGGTTAGAAATAATAATTATTCTATTAATGCACCGCTGCCACCATGTATGAAACATGGTCTGCTAGTCAAATACCTACTGCTTTATATGCAGTGGCAAATATTATTTGTCTATGTATCTATTGATGGTACATTATGTAGTAATTAAACAGATACACCACATCACCCAAATTCGCTCGTTATATTTTTTCGTCTGTATGTTCCATTGTCGTCTCAATATTTCTAAACGTTCCCTTTTCTATTCTAGTCCCTAAATTTTCTTTTGGCACACCATTTTATTTTGTTCTTGTGAATTTATAAGCGATCATAGAATCTAAGCTACTTGTCCAAACGATTTGAATTAAAATACACGCACTTTTTATCTAAGTACTAACATGAAATTTTCCTGACTAGGTAAATATTTATTTTATTTTAATTTAATTATTTATTTTTGAAGCGAGTATAGAACGAAATATTCTGTGAATATTTCAAGCGTCTACCCGTCTATTCGGGTACGGAACCCTAAAAAGTAACAACAGATTATTTAAACTGCCTTTGAGAAGTGTTCTAGAGGAATTTTGTTTTTCCAAATAAGAAGACTAGTAATCTATGTATTGCTTAATTATTTCTATCCCGAAAATCCATTGATACCATCCATGATTGCCTGTGATGATGGAAGGAGTTGAGTGTGCTCTCTGCTACGCCGGCTTTCTCCAGACGCTCAGGCGGCCATTTTTTTAAACAATTTCTTTCATTAAAAACTATTATTTATAGTCTGCGTTGTTTGCCCCCGCTTTTGGGGTCCAAAGTCTGGATTAAGAACTTCCGGAGTCCGGATTAACTGCTTCCGGACTCATATTACACGCTAACTGTGAAGGAAAACATCGTGAGGAAACCTGAGTGTCTGAGCTATTCACATAATTCAGCGCTTGAAATCGCCAATCTGCGGTGGGCACGCGTGGTGATTAAGCCCATACTCTCTCCCTGAGAGAAGGCCTGTGCCCTACAGTCGGACGTATATAGGCTGCTTATGTATAAGTAGATACTTATAAGTAATCTAAGATACATAAATTTAAATTGCTTGAGTTTAAATAAACGTTTTTATTATTTATTAATTCAGTTTCAAAATAACCCAAAGTGTAACTAAAAGCATGATAAAGAGGTTGTTGTATTTGCAGTTGGCGTTCGACCGTATGTACTAAAAGACATTAGCGGACATTCATATGTGATCTATTGTTCTTGTCGTCTTGTTGTTGTTATCGAATGCTGTAGCATCCACTGTCCGGGAAAGTGTTAATGGACAACATCTCCGGTATCCACATTCGATGTCAAAGCCTACTCACTATCTGTAAGTCGACTTCGGCTTCGGAGACATTTCCTTTTTAGGGTTCCGAAGTCAACAAGAAACCCTTCTATCATGTTCGTCCGTTTGTCTGTCCGCGGCTTAGCTACCATACGCAATCGATATAATCGACTCGGGAGACAATGGCACATCCCTAACAGGTGAGCCAACAGTTTGCCAACAAAACAACTAAATAGACATAAAGAGTAAGATTTTGCTAATACTCTTTATTGAGTTTATTACTTACTTGTATGATTGATAGAAATTAAAAGCAAAATCAATAAATTAAAATCAATAAATTGTATTGCGTTTAAATAAAAGTAGAACATAAATATAATGTAGGTACTGAATTTTCGGTGAAATATATACTTTTTCGTGTTTCACTTCCGACTTCTACCTTTTTTAAAGTTGGCAGTACCGACATCATACTCTATGGTCCTAGGTCTGAAGGTTATTTTTTTTCGGCAATGACCATTATTTTTTTTCAGCCTTTCTATTGTAGCGTGCACACACAAATGTTTACTCGACGCGCCGCCGGCGAACTAAGAATATTCATTACTAATTTGAAAATGAATTACTACTAATTTACTTATTACGAATTTACTACTTTCTTATAATAAGATACAATAATTTTTAATGAATTTACAAACTGTACGATTTATACTCTCCAGAAGTTTATGCAATTTCATTTACGCTGCCCCTTTATCTGCGCCGATCCGCAGCAGAAACAACAATTTTTTAGTTGAATGGCGATTATTTATTAGGCAAAATTTTACTGTATTGTATTCCCGACGTTTCGGCAACTACTCACGGTTAGACCCGTCATATAACTTTATGTTAACATCGCGAGTCATTAAGGAAACTATTTTTAGGCTTCGAGTAGAGGTAATTAATACAAATAATAATTAAGGAGACAGCCATTTCTACGCACAGACACATAACGTTGGCTTATAAAGCCCCGATGGCAACCTTCGGGTATGAATCCTAACAAAGATAGATCCATCTAACTGATACGTAGTATTTTGCTGGTGTTATATTTCTTCAATAGTATATAGTACATACGAGCTATGTGCCCCGCCCACTGCCGCTCCAACTGAGTAATTCTTTGAGCTATATCAGTAAGTAAGGTTCTTCTGCGGATCCCCTCATTCCTGATGGGTTTTGGGGCGAAAAAGTTCTAAACTGGCGACTGCGGACAGTATGACGCGGCGTAGGTAGGCTCCCCACCAGATGGTCTGACGACTTGGTTACAGTGACGGGAATCACTGGACGCGGGAGGCACAAAACCGGGAAGCTTAAAAAATCATGACCTGCAGTGGGCGTCAAATTGCTGATGGTGATGATGATGATGATATAGTACAGTAGATATTAGATCTACCACCTATATCCTGCAACATTCTAGTTGCAAACTCTCCTGTAATGTAACGGAGTAGACAAAAGTTTGATATCCTGAAAGTGGGTAAATAAAAGTTTGGTGTTCTGTGGACTGTACGGAGAGTGGTTTCAAATAGGCACCTTTGGTTTGTTCCGAGCCGCCGCATCACGGGTCACAGTGGCCGCAATGATAGCCGATCTCCGATATGAGATGGCACTACAAGAAAGAGAAAGTACCTAGTACTATTTAGGGTTCCGTAGTCGACAAGGAAATGAAATTTATTTATTGGTCTCCCAAAAATCTGTTACAGCTATTCTTAAAATTAGGGTGGTAGCTGTTGTATACAATTCAATAGAGTTTTTATTATTATTATAATTTTTTTAAGACTTAAGAGTAAGCAGTGGTCACCACACTAGGTGGACCTCTCCTGGCTAAACGGTTGATTTTAGAAACGTGAAAAAATTCAGGGTAGTAGCACATATAACGAACTTAAAAGGAAAACTGCCATGACTGAGTAAGCTTTACAAATTAATGAGTAATAGGTGACCAACTTATAAAAGGAAAACTTCGTACAAAATGCGTTGAAAATTACTTTGATGAAGTTGTTAATTCAATAAAGCAGATAAAACCTCTTTCTTTGGAACCCTACACTGCTTGGGGCCCGACACGCACTTGTAGGTTTTGTGAATGAGACTAATTTTCTACCTAGGTACTTAAATCTACTACATGTTTGCGCACTACCAAGTCCTCGATCTCTGCTCTAAATCTACTAAGGCGTGCCTCCTGCGCGTGTTTTTTCGAAACACAAATGTGTAAACACAATGTTTTTGTTTTCCGAGGCCGACGGAAACCATTCTCCATGCGGGATAGAGAGGAGAAGGATTTGTTTCATTCCACGTCTTCTTTGACAGAGCTCTTGATGACATTTTGTTTTAAACAGAAGCATTTTCAGTTTTTGTTTCGTGTTTTTTGTGTAATGCTTCAAAAAACACGCACAAGAGACACGCCTTAAGAAAGTGAAAATCTGCTAAAAGTGGTCACAGTGACAACCACAGTACAAGACTGCTTTACCTATAGGTTGGTAGCACCACTGGCGCCGATTATATTTCACCGCACAAAATCAGGAGACCTCCTGAAATAAAGCTTTTCATTCTAAAAAATAAAACTTTAATCCGAAACACAGTTATGAAAAATTTTAATACCGTCGATTTTATATTTATTTTGAACGCAGCTTTAAAGAGAAGTAAATATAACATGCTTCTGCAAACGAGGCACCACTCTATCAAGTGAATTTCTTGTCTATGGTTGGACACGGATTATTGCCCTGTACCGATTTTGTACAGCCCGATAACGCACAGCCCAATAATGTACAGCCAATAATCCGTGTACATGTACACGGATTATTGGCTGTACATTATCGGGGTGTGCGTTATCGGGTTGTTCGTTATTGGGACGTGCGTTATTGCCTCCCCCCCTTTCAACAATAAAAAAATATTATTTTTAGAATAAGTCCCATGAAACCAAATAAAAAAGAAGGTTACATTAAATTATATGAAAGGGTTTTCTTTTTTGAAAGAAAGTTTTTATTTTTTAAAATGTTAACGTGGTAGTTTTTTTTTTTGCCTTATTATTATATAGATCGCAACATTGCACTCGACTAATGTCAATTTTCCACCTGCCGTCATTGCGATCGTCCGCGTTTCCGAATTTATTTATTTTTTCTATCGTCAGTTTGTGCTGTTATTTTTCCTTGAAAATCATGTGACTAGACGCTGCGGCCTAGTAACAGACAGTTTTTATGAATTAGACTGAACATTACGCGACTTCCAAATAAGGTTTCCTGTGAAAATTGTGCTAAAAGTGTGGTGGAAAACGATCTTCGCCAATCGATTCTATTTTATTTATTAAAAGGCTTTCCTTAAAAAAAAACTACCTGTGCCTGCCTAAATCAATAGCGGCATACATTCTGTCTAAATAGGAATGTTTTGACTAAACAAAATCAGTGGTTCACTTTGTATTTACACAAATCGGTTGAATTAGCATTATTTGCGTAACTGAAAACATAATAACAAAGTCTTCGATTATTTGGAACAAGTGAAAGTGATTTCAACTGCCTTTAAATGTAAGTACTTAACATATAAGCTAATTGGGTTAAAAACATTATCATGTGTGACAGTTCTCTTTAATTAGCTGTCCAGGAATACATAACTGGGAAAACATGGTGTTGATTGTGGATTAGTAGTTAGACCTGAGTTTTCCTAAGTGACTACCTGAGACACTGGTTCCCTTATAATATTTTTCTCCACCATTAGCAAGTTGTATTGGTGCTACAAATCCACAAACATATATAACTTAGAAAAGTCTTTGGCTAAGGAGGTCACAGATTGGTGGCTGTGTTTGCGATTGATAGGCAGACCAGTGATCAGGCCCTTGAGTCTAATACACACATAGTTTTTCAATAGAATGATATAAGCACTTCAATAGCTGTTATTTGCCTCTATTTGGTAGTCTACTTTGCAATAGCAGTACAATATCATTCCAATGGTATAACTTGCGCAAATTAAATAGGAATCGCTCACGAAAAAGATTGATTGTCCAGAGGCGCCGAGTTAAGTTGCACGGGTTAAACCATTGGAATGTGATTGGTGGTTACTAAAATAGTGTCAATGAACCAACCACAAATGTTTTTAAAATGAAATGTGAAAATACTGTCATTGAGTATTGGTTTTTACTATAGTGTTGGTTACAATTAACAAGTTTATGAAGATATTTGTAGTGTTTTTCTCGCCCCCTGTAGACTTATGCGTGATGTTATATAGCCTATATGTTACACAGGAATCTGAGCTATAATCATGGTAAGTTTTATTAAATTCCCTTCAGTGGTTTTTGTGTGATGCGCGCACAATGAATTAGAGAGAGATAGATTTATTATATGTACTGGTTTAGTTTAGAATAGTTCAGTAGTTAGTGAACGGGAGTTGCCTACACCTTTCGGCCGTTTTCGCAACCAAGTTTCGTAACCAGTTATTAAGATACATGCTTTTTTTTTTTCCAAAATACGTGAATAGACACAAGCTCAATTGTGGGTTAATCTGATACAATTTATGGCTCTGTGTGCAATTTGGGCGTTTTTCAAATTAATTGTCTGTTGAAAATAACCTTGTCCCATGACTTCAAACCAATTTTTCTGCTGTTTGTTGCTTAAATACATACTATTTATACTAATAAAAGCACAAAAATACATCAAAACTGATTGAATTATGCAAAAGTTGGCCCTGAAACCTTTTTTACATTAAAGTTAATAGAGAAAAAGTTACCGAAAAAGATAAAATTCTCAGTGTCCCACGCAGTTTGTGACGTATGGAACTTTTTGTTAGATATGGCTAGGTAAAACTATGTTTCCTATTGAAACTAAATAATATTAATATTTATATGAACTGTAATAATATTATTTTACTTGTCTAGTTTAGCTTACAACAATTTGCTTTGGAATCAATTACTTATTTTTTTGTGGAATTCCATTACGCTATATGCAAAAAATTTGAAAAACGCCCTATTTAATGTCTTGTAGGGCAAGGTGGGACAAAAAATACGAAAAAAAATTATAACTCGAAAACTACAAAAAATCGCGGAACACACGTGGGGATGATTCGGGTAGCCCTAGAGGTGCTCTATCTCTGGACTTCCCCTTGACACTATTTTTGGGACATGCTGTATTTTTTTTGTGGCTATCTTTTCGCGTAACTCCGTCAAATCTTTACCGATTTCGACAATTCTTTTTTTGCTCGAATAGATATAACGTCACATCGACCCAATTTGGCGAAGATCTGATGAAGACTTTCAGAGAAGGAGAACGGAACTCTTCAATGGAAAGCAGTAAATAAGGCATGATGGGGCCCATCTTTTAGTATTTTCATAAAATAGCGTAAAAGTAGCTTTCTGGTGAAGACTTTCGGAGATTCTATGGAAATTAAGAACTTAAAATTTTAAAGCAACAAATTAAGTAGGGTAAATTGTGGTTATAACGGACATGGTTATTTTTCTCCCGCTTCCCCACTAAAAATTTAAAAATAAAAAAATCCGACTTCAAAATACTACAGCACTAAAAAGTTAGAAATAATTTAAAAGAATACCTTTAGATTAGAAGTATGTATACATGTAGGTATTGTAGAAGTATAAATATATGTCCTGGTCACCGAAAGTGGGCACCGACTGCAAATTATACTTCTACAATACCTACATGTATACATACATACTTCTAATTTAAAGCTGTTCTTTTAAATAATTACTAACTTTTTAGTGTTGTATAGATTTGGAGTCGGTTTTAGTTTGTTATTTAAAATTTTTTGTTCATGCTATTTAGACTTACTTATTTTGTAACTACTTAATTATTTTTAGTGAAATAATTAACTTTGGTCGGCAAAAGAAAGAAATTATAAATGGTAATTGCTGGGCTTTATACTAAGCTGGGCTTTATACTTTAGTAGAGCAAGATAGACCGTACTGAATGCCATGGTAGCTCAATTAAAGTAAGATTAATTACATGTAGACAGTTTCGTGTCTATGAAAGGGATATTACCATACCTAGAATTGTAACATTCGAACAACAACTAAATTAGCAGCTTTACAACAAACATACATTCATAAACTCACGCCTGTATCCCAGAGGGGTAGGCAGAGATCAGGGACTGCCACTTGCCACAATCCTGACAGATCACTTTCGCTTTATCAACATTCATTAGTCTACTTTTTACTTTTTATCTTGCCCTTTGCTAGTACATCCCCTATTCCCCGCCTGGGACGTCCCTTACCGGCCCTAGGTTTAGAACTGAACAGAATTTAATTGCTTTTTAGTAATTAAACTAAAGGAAAGCAAAAAAAGTTTCTAATACTGTTTAAACAAGGGTTGACTTTAGGTATTGTCTTGTAGACCGTTATCTTGTATTTAATGTTCATTATTTATTAATAATGATATACGTGTCAGCATAGCTAAGGCTCAGTTGAACCCATTTACCTCGTTTTTAGGGTTCCGTACCGCAACCCGGTACCGGAACCCTTATAGAATCTTTTTGTTGTCTGTCCGTTTCCGTCCGTGCGTCCTTCCGTCTGTCTGCCAAGACCCTGTATCCCGGAGTCAAGAACGTTCTCGGAGTTGAAATTAAAACCAGATACTCCAATCTAGAGTCCCTTGAAGCTGTGAAAAAATCAAACTTCTAAGTTAAAGTAAAAAAAAGATACGACCGTTTATGCCGCAAACAATGTATATTTCGACACTCAAGGGAATCAAAATTTGTAGTTGCCGTTGACCTAGAAAAAAATCTGAAACTATAGATTTGTAATTAAATCATTAAGAAAAGAAAAACTGCGAGACTCGATTCCTGAACTATTTTTTATATGTACAATTTGTACGAAACCCCCCTCCCGGCTAAAGGGTTGCTCGTAGAAATAAATGTGTAAAAAATTTGGGGCAGCATAATTTTAAACACATAATTTTTGTCTGAGTAGGGCGACCCCTCCCCTCTCCCGGTTAAACGGTTGATTATAGCACATATAATGAACTTAAAAAGAAAACTATCAGGGCTACGTAGGCTTTACAAGTTAACGAGCAATAGGCGACCAACCGATCAAAGGAAAACTTCGTACATAATCCATTGAAAATTACTTCGGTGAAGTTGTTGCTTCTGTAAAGCTGGTAAACACCCCTCCCTCTACGGAACCCTACACTGCGCGTAGCTCGACACGCACTTAGCCGGTTTTATGTGGCATTTTTGATACGTAACGTATACCGTTTCCCTTATGCTGCTGACGCTTCGAATATGACACCAATGTTTTGTAGTACGAGAGGCCTGGAAACCTAAGATACAGATCTTTTGATCTAGTTTAGTCTACAGTCTTTCCACAAATAGTACATATTTTGCTGTGTATCATTAACCCATTCAATGTTGTATTCGTATGTGAATGTATTTTGTGGACAGAAAATAGACAAATATCTTATCTTTTTGGTTGGTGGCACTAGTGAATCTTACGCACATGCAGTGTGCGAACTGAGTCATAAATTATTTTTATCAGACCTCTCTCTCACACTTATAGGCATATCGGAACTCTCGCTGGCACTTCTAGTGTTGTGTGTAACAACAAAAAAGGGCATTGTCGATAGTCAATAGTAGGCATTGAATGAGGGAAAGGTTTAGGAAGTGATGCAAAATATTTTTAATCATGAATGTTCTATTTCTGCTTCAAAAACATACAATATATGCAAATTTTAATCAATTATTGATCAGCTTAGAACATTAATCTATGTCTATGTCATCTTCTGAGCAGTCACTGTCATCTTCATGTAAATTTATTATCAGAGGCTGTATTCTCTGATCTCTTATAATTGCCTTGGCTAAATCCCGATCCTGTAACTCTTCTGCATGCCTCACACATTTGACCCAGTCATCTTTAGATACGTTTCCGATAGCTTTATGAAGAAGGATCTCGACGTCTGCTATTTTGAAGGTATTATTTTTTGATGCCACTTCGCCCTTTACTTGTGCCCATACCAATTCAATGTCATCAACGACCGTGTCTTTAAAGCTACCTGCATCCGAGCGGCATCCCTTTATCGATAATGAGTGGCGCGGCATTGTTACATTCCTACGGCGTAACGTTTTATGACTCGGTTCGCACGTTTGTAATGGCTCAAGTATAGGCCCAGCCTGTCCTGTAGGGCCCGTGAGTATATATCGCTGTCACCAAGATTTGCTTAAATTCAAAGAAATTCTTGGAAATTGGACGAGACCGGCAAGGGACCGGGTGGGTTGGCGTGAAAGAGAAGAGGGCCATGCCCAGCAGTGGGCTCTGTTTACGGGCTGATTAGATAGATAGAAAGAAATTCTGCGTTTGGCACAGAGTAAGTATACCTACGTTATGTAGCCAGTGTAGCCTTGATGTGCCTTGATGGTTAAGCGAAATTAGCGGAAACGTTAATTCGTAATGAAATTCTATCCAGCGGGTCGTTCTGTTGACAATAATGACGGAATTACTGTCCTACGAGGCGGCTGTTTAGCTAATTAGAAAATGAAAATGAAAAATGTTTATTGAGCTGAACAAAACTTAACAATTATATAAAGTAACTCTGAACCCCAAACTAAATTAAATTGTATCTAGGGGCACAGTGGTCCATTCATCATCATCATCATCAGCCATTTGACGCCCACTGCAGGACATAGGCCTTCCTCGTGGTTTTCTAACTATGAAGGGTTTTGCCATAATCGCCACGCTTGGCAGGCGGATTGGCGATCGCAGTATGCGGTTGGAATCTCAGAAAGATGCTGCTGCCCGTCTCCAGGTAATTGATTTCCTTAGTCGCTTTTTACGACATCCACGGAAGGAAATGGAGCGACGCTATTCTTAATCCGACGCCACACGGATCACGCCAAACGTACTTCTAATTTAATGGTATTCTTTTAAATTATTTCTAACTTTTTAGTGCTGCGGTGTTTTGGAGTCGGTTTTTATTTATTTATTTATTTCAGTTTTTTGTTTAATACAGTGGCCAGTAACGTAATAGAAGGACTTGGCCGCGATTCATATAACTACAATTCATAGTTCATTATGGTATAGGTATATGATATGCTAGTCAGCGATGGCCTAGTGGGTAGAACGTTGGACTCTGAAGCGAGACCTAAGACTTTGTTTTCTAAGTTACGTAAATTTATGAAGTTATAGTAGCAATACCACTCTAACTGTGAAGGAAATCATCGTGAGGAAACCTGAGTGTCTGAGCTATTCACATACCTTAGCGCTTGAAATCGCCAATCCTCGGTGTTCACGCGTGGTGATTAAGCCCATACCCTCTCCCAGAGAGAAGGCCTGTGCCCTTCAGTGGGACGTATTAGGCTGCTTAATATGATATATATAATATATAGATTGCTTATGTATAGTTTATTATGAAAATTCGATTCATTGTGCAGTTAATTGGTCAAATTAGTCTTCCTACTTGTTAGTCTGTGTGTTTATTCTATGCAATGCACATAGAATCGTCATAGTGAGCCATCAATTCTAGTCCTATGAAATGGGGGCAGTTTGCCCGCCGCGGATTGTGCAGTTTGCCGCTTCTGAGAAGTGGACATTTCGCGTAATGGACACTCCGCAAATTCTCGCACGTCTTTCGTTGCAAAATCGCCTGTAACGCAACGTATTAAAATGCCCGCATGTAAATGTTAATGCGTTGTCGACTGTACCTGCGCCCAGGGAAAGTAGTGCCACGCCAATTAAGCTGCGGGGCACCCGATTATCGCCCGCACGCCTCGTGGAAATAGGGCCGTTTTAGTTCAGACAGCTACATACTTTGTGATATATTACGGGGAGCCCCTAAGGTTGAAATTACTTATGGCATTAAGGTCCGCTTGCACCACCGACTAAAATCCATTTGACTTTAAGTTGAACAGATTTTTTACAGTTCCGCCATACACTATCTGTGAAAAAAAGAACTCCACTGTGATCATCTTTTCCCAAATCATCTTAAGCCTAATATATCAAAGCCTATGGGCCGGTTTCTGAAGAAATAAGAAATACACTAAGTAAATACTTAAGTAACGTTCTGTCACGCTCTTTCCTAAGAAATTCGAAGAGACGGAACGAAATTCTCAATTCAGAAACTAGCCCTATATGAAATGATTCCGTGATTGCCATAAATAAAGATTGCGAACTAACGGCACGAATCAAAAAATATGAATGAATGATTTATTGCCAGAAACAAACATGCTTACATACAATAATTAAAAAATAAAGGAGTGTGCGTGTGACAATGATACTATTTCAGCGTTTGCTGTTTCTATTTTAAACAGCGCTTTTTTCAAATAGCACCTTCACGCCAAATGAAAAAAACGTTTCATGCAGGTAGGGCTTACCGCTAAAAGAAACTTAACACTACTAATTAAAAATTAATAAATAGATACATTTGTGCCAATTAGGAAAATTATACAGATTGAAATATAAATAACGTTTATGTCAATTATATATGATATGAGTAATATAATAGAAATAACAGTATGAGTAATAGCTACTTAGCTCTACTCAACGATATATAAATGAATTGCACACGTCACGTAGTTAAAGAGTTACAGGGGATACCGCCGTTTAGCCAAAGTATTTTTCGCCAAATTTTACTTCCCAATAAACTTATGGCATCAGTTTCATTTCCCAAATGAAACTTTAGCAAGTTTTCATTTCGCATTTTATTCATTTGGTCAAATTATCATTTCGCATAATTTTACTGCGTCAAGTTTTATTAAGACAAACGTCTATTATGCTAACGTTTTATTTTGGCAAGTGTTATATAGCAAATAATTGTTTGATTAAATTTATATTTCGCATTTTGTTCATGTGGTTAAATACTATTAGGCATAAATACAAGTAATTTAAAAAGGATCTCGACCATTAGCAGTATCGCTAAAATCTAAATAGTGTCACCAGTTTTCAGTGTCCATAATTCATGTTTTAAATTATAAAAAATAGGGGTTTTCTTATTAAACCATGACTTCTCCGTAATTCTAAATTAATAAAGTTATACAATAATTAATGCTTCCGGTTTAACGACCGCTGTCATCTTGATACAAGTCTACTGATCCATTCACAGACCTGTTTAAATCTCAATCTGTGCATTCAATAATGTAGTGTCGCCATCCAACCGACCGCTACTTTTCAAATCGAATGAATCGATACAGGGAAGAAATAGGCATATTTAGCTGAAAAAAATTGCATACCTAACAACTTTTGTTATTTCGTTTGATAATACCTACTTCATTTGCATATTTCTTTATCCACCTGTTCATAAAGATTATTTGTGGTTTACATTATATATTAGGTACTAACACTAGATAACAGATTCAACAGTGTGGACCTTCATCATCATCATCATCAGCCATTTAAAGGCCACTGCAGGACATAGGCCTCCTTCGTGGTTTTCATAACCATGAGGGGTTTTGCCATAATCGCCACGCTTGGCAGGCGGGTTGGCCATCGCAGTATGCGGTTGAAATCTCAGGAAGACGCTGCTGCCCGTCTCCTGGTAATTTATTTCCTTAGTCGCCTTCTACGACATCCACGGAAGGAAATGGAGTGACGCTATTCTTAATCCGGTGCCACACGGATCCGTGGATCTTGTGGACCTTAATTTGACGGAATCGCTCGGATGCTGATCTTTAAATAAATCAGGAAAGCGGTGGTTATGTATTAACAGAACGCTTGCATCACATTCCAAGGTGTTGGGTTCGAATCGGACATTGTATGTGATTTTTTTATAGCAGTACGACTGTCCAACGTTTACAGAAAACATCGAGAGGAAACATGTATATGAGGTACACCCCATGTCCCCATACCTCACCTCACTCCAAAAAAGCCAAAAATAGTGGCAGATTATACTCCTCGGTATTTTGTACATTCTGCCGCAGCGTATGTATTTGGTCCAACGTATGTAAAGCCTTATCGGAAACCGACTTGTTCGGGGAGCTGAAAGTCATCGAGCTCGCGTGCGAGACGATTCGTGCCCTAAAGTGGGCATTGCAACTAAAATGTCATGGTTTATGTACATAGACTGCACATTAAATATGTTATTATGTAAAGGTGATATGAGGCATAATCACCGGGCTTTCTACTCGCATCACGTTAATCAATTATATTACATTTCAGTTATATTTTATGAAATGGTGACTGATGGAATCGAATTGATGATCGATATAAATTACATTTTGCAGCACTGAACGTCATCGTTCATAATCTGTGCTATGCCCTGTCACCTATCATTATAACAGTTTTGCGATTGTTTTCTTCATGATCAGAATGTATATTTGTTTATGAACTATTTCGCATGAATGTTAGTACTTTTGTGAGACGGAGTGTGACGGAGTGAATGAGTTCTTGTGTTTTTGTAAGTCTCCATATTGGTGTGTATTCTATCGTAAAATACACACTCCATCATTATGGATGATACACTGAATTTGCGCTGGCCTGTTATACTATAAGAATACCCTTAGAATTCTCCTACGTCTCAGTCATCGTCGCTGCAACAAGTGTTAGTAACAAAGGAACCTTGTCGCCTCAAATCCATCGTCAACACTCGTCAACTTCCATTTTCTTCTCTAATACCCGGTTCCTATATTTAATGAATCGTTATTGGTAATCGGTAACTTATCATTAACAAGCGTCCCGTAACTTGAATAGCTGGTTGATGTTTAAAAAATTGTTAGGAACTTTACAAATTGTTATCTCCATACATTTATCGCACGGTACGTTATTCGAAACCGTTTTTAAGAGGAATACTTGAGTAGACATTTTAACTATCCGTAAGCAAAACGAGTCGTTCTTGAATATAGGAACCGGGCATAAATAGTACTACAGCTTAAATAAAATCGCTTCCATGCATTTTGTGTGGGTTATGGCTTATTATTATTTCAACTCAAGAGCGGTTGGAGAAGAATGAGTGAAAGAATTTAGTCTGGACGAACAGTTTATTCCCGGTGCAACCTCTTCGCTAGCTGAATTCACCTGAGTTACGCGGAGAGTATGCACACGACGTGTGAGAATGACAGTTTCATGTCATGACATGGCATTGGACAAGAAAAATGCGGTAGTATTAATGACCTAATTACATCCTCGTCCGGAGAATTACTTTAATGCTAACAATAGTATTTTAAAATTCTAAGCCAGTACTTCAAATTAAGGTATTATTTCATTGTGGCACAACTTTGTTGATAGCGATACTAAGTGTCTTAATCACTTGATCATTTTCCTTTAAGCTTAAGATACATTTATTTGTAGTATTATATTCTGATTTAAAAAAAAACTTACGAAAGCAATTTGGTGTAAAAAGTGTGTTTAAAATTTGGTTGTTAGGTCAGTACACATAAGCAAAAATAGGTTCGAAGTTCCAGGATGGAGCGTTAGTTCGGGTGTTAGTTCTTTTTTTTTATATAAAAGCGAAAAAAAATATTTCACTAAAAAACTTAGTTTTGAGTCAAACAAAAAAATTTTTGTTCTAGTTTACATTTCGCATTTTATTCATTTGGTCAAATTATACTTTTGACTGAATAATGCTTGGTAAAATGAATTTTGACCAAGTATTTATTTGGTAAACAATAACTTGCCATAATAACTTTTGCTAACTGTTTATTTGCTTTAAGTTGTTTTGAGAAATGTTTTTTTGCCTAGTGATAATTTGCGGAAAATAGTTTGGGAAGTAATACTTTGGGAAACGATTTTTGGCAATACATTAGTAAACCGAGTTACAGCCCTCCCCGAGGCGACATGTCTTCGTTGCATGCGGTTTTAGCAAGTGACCCCCTACCACCAAACTTAAAGACGTTTCACGACAAAAGTTAACATCATAAATCTCAACATTTGGGAAAGCTATTTATAGAACCTACAGGCTAGAACCTAGGGCCGAAAATCCAGGACTTTGAAGCATCAAAACCGTGAAAACCGTGAGGGAGGCCTATGTCCTGCAGTGGGCGTCAAAGGGCTGATGATGATGATGACTCGAGATCCTTTGCACCCCATCGACCATCGGTTCTTCGGCATATGTGACCAGCTCACTGCCACTTCAGCTTGCTAATCTTATAGGCTAAGTCAGTCATAGTATAAAAATAGCCTATTGTGTGTAATAATTAATTAGTGTAATAAAGTTATGGTTTTTGTAATCCTGAACCGATAATAAATACATTTTAATTTTTTATTTTTTTTCACAATAACTACTTTTACAAAAACTACTAGGAAATCTTAACATAGGCGGTTTTAATATATTTTGTATGCATTGGTCGGACACGAAGCCGGACCTCTGATAATCCTTCGTGGGACTGATGGTAGAACCATTGATGCTACGTACACGATGGACGCGATGAGACGTCGACAATGGTGTGCACACTTGTTATAAGCGATGCACACTGGTCCGAATATCTTAAGTGGTGCACATAGGGATCAAAGTTGAGCTATCACGCTGAATTCTTTTTAACCAACTTCAGAAAAGGAGGAGTTCTTATTTTTTTTTTATCTCTTATGTCATCATCATCATCAGCCATTTTTACGCCCACTGCAAGACACAGGCCTCCCTCATGGTTTTCCCTAACCATAAAGGGTTTTGCCATAATCGCCACGCTTGGCAGGCGGGTTGGCGATCGCAGTATGCGGTCGGAATCTCAGGAAGACGCTGCTGCCCGTCTCCTGGTAATTGATCTCCTTAGTCGCCTTCTACGACATCCACGGAAAAAAATGGAGTGACGCTATTCTTAATCCGGCGCCACACGGAACGGATCCGGAGAATCTCTTATGTATGTTCCCCGATTACTCGAAGACGCCTGGACGCAATAAAAATTTTTAATTTGACTCGGTGCCCAAAATGTATGTCATGTGCTGGTCTTGTAATTTGGCACCGGCTCCAAACTATATTTCTACAATACCTACATCGAATTTAAAAGTCTTATTCTTATGATTTCTCTGTTTTTAGTGCTGTAGTGTTTTAAAATCGGTTTTTATTTATTTAAAATATTTGTTTGAAAGGGTAGACACAGGTGGTCCCATGGTCAACAAGTTAGGATCTGATGATGGGATCCTGGAGAAATTGAGGCAACTTCAAATTTTAAAGGCGCACTTGAAGCGATTTGGGTTTTTTTGCAGTGATTCGTGCATTTGCTC
This sequence comes from Yponomeuta evonymella, assembly GCA_963969515.1. Lineage (NCBI taxonomy): Eukaryota > Metazoa > Arthropoda > Insecta > Lepidoptera > Yponomeutidae > Yponomeuta > Yponomeuta evonymella. The sequence goes on from OZ018372.1 coordinate 4,823,693, forward strand.
TCGGAAAACACAATTTAGTGGAGTCATAGCGATATTCACAAAAATATCGTGAAATATTTTTTTTAAATAAAAAATAAAAACCGCCTTCAAAACACTACAGCACTAAAACACAGAAATAATTTAAACGAATATGACCTTTAAATTTGAAGTCGGTACGTTACATGTTATACTTCTTCAAATTATACTTCTACAATACAATACGGCAAAACTTCGACGTGTAACCCTTTTAATGTATTTTGTTTTCTGGTGTGTACAATAAAGTGTTCTAATCTAATCTAATCTAACCTTCACTTACGAACCGACTTCGAATTTAAAGGTCACATTCGTTTAGATTATTTCTGTGTTTTTAGTGCTGTAGTGTTTTGAAGAAAATGAAAAAATATTACCTACTGCTTTTATCAATAGCAATGGTAGAAATAACACCTACAACCTTGAAGGTGTTATTAAAATTGAACGAACCATGAATGGGCTGAGGCATTTCTTTTCCCGTAACACGCTGACACTATAATGTTAATTTAACGACCGCGAAAGTCGTGTCTAACTTGATAGCAGAACTTGTTAGATAGCTCTGTTTGTTTGCTAGATGCGGGTATCGATCCCACGTCCTATACAGGCCCGAGCCTAGTATGCAGCGAGTCTAATATACACATAGTTTTTTACAATAGAATGATATAAGCACGACAGTAGTTTTATTCTTTTTGTTGCACTAACCCGTGCTGAAGACAATTTTAAAAACCTATTTAGAAGCAAAAAATTCCACCCGTATCACTGATGCCTGTACTTGCCCATTAGCTCAGTTGGGAGAGCGCTGGCACGGTTAGCCAGAGGTCGCGGGTTCAAGTCCCGGCATAGGTGGAATTTTTAGCCTCTAAATATGTTTTTACCACAGTAGTTGTTGTTTGCCTCTATTTGGTAGTCTACAAAGCAATAGCAGTCAGAAATCAGAAGTCAGAAATCAATCATTTATTTCAACGTAAAGAATTTACATTATGTTTGCTGAATGTCAATGTACTATGTTACTATGTTAGCCGCTGCCTTCGGGCCGTATTTGTAGTGGAGAAAAAGGCAGCGGCGGGAAAAAAAACTCCACTCTGACCATCTTTTCTCAAATCATCTTAAATTTATACATCAAAGCCTATATGATATGATTCCGTGATAGGCACCAATAACTTTAAAAGCCAAAATAACACTTCTCACAAAAGTATGAAAAACATTAATGCTGCGGCCAGACACACGAAAAGCACCCGTTCACGAGCATAACGCAGGGGTCGAGCATATACTTTGGGCACCGACTGCAAATTATGATTCTACATTGCCTACATGTATACATACTTCGAATTTAAAGGTATTCTTTTAAATTATTTCAATGACACCCACCGAACAACCCAAACATTTCAGTGCTGGGGTTTTGGAGTCGGTTTTTATTTTTCCTTTAATTTTTTTATTTGAAACACGGCCCTGGAGCTCTATTTTGAATCACTCGTATCGCGTCGAGCGCTCGATTTCTACTGATTTTCGTTCGACATCTGAAATTCCGTATTTTTGAATCACTCGACTGCAACGAATGGTCTTTACCGCTCGTCTCGCATGGCGATCGGTAGATTAATTGTCAAAAAACGATAAATGTGTGTAGGTACTATTTGTCATTCTGAGTGTCAACTCAACCTTTTACCAAATAACCAATAATTAGATAGATTCTTTGTTGCTGCTGACTGTAGTAGATTGTGATCCTCAGTTTACAAAATGAATTTGGAAGAATATCTAATCCTTAATGGATATTTGGATAGTGATGATGAAGAAGAGATTGAGGGAACAAGAGAAAATCGACACAATGCATTTAATGACTCCAACAGAAAATATTCGTGTCTAACTATAGATTGTCGAAAGAGCTTGCCAAAAATTTGATTGAGATTCTTAGACCTTTAATGGTCCCGAGTAGACGGCTATCAGATTTGCCAATTGAAATTAAGGTTAGTCTTTTATTACCTATGTTGATGATATTGCTATTTCTAGCTTCCAAGCACGAAGATTTTATATAACACTTTGCATACCTACTAAGCTAGGTCCCTTCTATAGTTGCGTCTCAATTGTAACACAAAGATTCTGTACCTAGGTAACTTACTTTGTGAAATCAGTACCTACCTAAACATATCATAAGTTGCAGCAGGTAATTTGTTTAGAACATAGCAAGTTTTTATTATCAAGGAATATCATCAAACCTAATACCCACTTCATCACTTTTAAAACTTTGTTTCTTGGATAATATAAAAATTTTAACTAGCCTTGTCGTATTAATCTGCAGTACCAAGTAGTACAACTATTCTGCAACACAAATACCTACTAAGTATGAAGTGTAAGCAAAAAATTAAACTGAATATAATTTCCAGGTTCTCACAGCCTTGAATTTTTTTGCCAAGTGTTCTTACCAAAGCTCAAAGAGTAAAATAAGTATCCAAAGCTCCATCGGGAGTGTTTTGTTTGTAACAAAAGACAAAGATTTTTTATTTAAAAAGCCAATAAAACAAAGTATTTTACGTTCCGTTTCTCTTACGGTAGTTTCCGGTTTTTTTTTTAATTTCTGCGTGGAATGGATAAAATACAATACTTCAAATTGTACTGGCAACACTTCAGGCGAACGATTCAAAAATACGGAAAAACGACATCATACTTAGAAGTCGAGTGTGACTTAAGTCGCATTCGACGATACAATTTCATACGAGTGATTCAAAAATAGGTCTCCTGGGTACGACCAAGAGTACGACGTAACTAGTCGCGCGTTTATTCCATTTACATTTAAATGTCAAAAGTCGCGACCTTCCCGCAGATTGGTTTTCAAGTTCTGACATTTTGGCCCCACAAAACGCGCGAATCGCGTCCTCATGCTTAGGTTGTCCTAGACTATTTGAACCACTGTTTTTACCCGACTGCAAGTAAATGCAAATATAATAATTAAAGGCGAGGGTGCCGTGTTAGGTTACACGGCCGTTGGTTAAACGTGAAACATCTATAAGTAAGCGTTAATTTTTATCTCAAACTGCGCAATGTGTTACGCGGCACTGGCGCCATCTAGCGGCACGAGTCAAGAGGATCTGAGTTATGGCTACTTTGCTCTACTCAACGATTATAAATGAATTTCACACGACAAGTAGTTACAGAGTTACAGCCCTCCCCGAGGCGACTTTTTCGTTGCATGCGGTTGTAGCAAGTGACCCCCTACTACGGCGTTGGAAGACGTTTCACGACAAAAGGGTCTTGACAGACAGACGGTCACTAAAGAATTCAGGTTTTTCCTTTGAAGCACGGAACCCGAAATATTGAAGAGCCAAGACGGTCTTCACGTCAGCCGAACTGTAGTTACGGTCATTTGACATGGTTTTCAATATATAATTATTATAACGAGAACTGCGGTGGTAGCCTAGTGGGTAGAACTTTGGACTCGGAAGCGAGAGACCCAGGTTCGATTCCCAGTGCGGGCATGTACCTATGACTCTATAACTTATGGTAGCAATACCACTCGCTAAATGTGAAGGAAAACCCCGTGAGGAAACCTGAGTGTCTGAGCTATTCGCATACCTCAGCGCTTGAAAGTGCCCATCCGCGGTGGGCACGCGAGGTGACTAAGCCCACACTCTCCCTGATAGAAGGACTGTGCCCTACAGTATTCTGTATATAGGCTGGTTATGTAAGGGGTAAAATACTAGCAAAAATATCCGTAGGTACGTAAAAAATTAATGGCGCACACATGGCGCCAATGAGGAGCTGCTAGACAAACTCGAACGTCTACAAAATTGGGGTATCCGCTTCATATACGGATTACGCAAATTTGATCATGTGTCTCGTTTCCGACAAAAGTTAAAATGGCTCCCAATTCGTCTTCGCCGGAATGCACATATACTGTCACTATTGTACAAAATCCTTAATCATCCCGCATCTCCGCATACCTGAGAGAAAGGTTTCAATACCTGTTCTCCGGAGAAAGATCACTTAACTCCCATCTTCTTAAAGTTCCTGCTCACAATACTGGAGCTTACGGTGACTCCTTCACGGTCCAGTCGGTTAGGCTGTGGAACGCACTGCCACAGAACATATGCGCCAGTCCCACTATTGGTACCTTCAAGAAGCGGTTGAAAGAGCATTAGAATGAGCTATATATATATATATATATATATATATATATATATAGCTCAATATATATATATTATTTATGTATATCTAAGTAGGTATGTATTTTTATTCTGATATCTAGTTTATGTAGTTTTTGTTTTCCTTTTTACTTTGTGTTATTTAGGCTTTTTGTAGTTTATTTTGTGCACATATATAGACCCGTTTTTCTACTGCTTCTCCTATACCCGAAGGTTTGCTGGAAGAAATCTCTTACAGAGATAAGCTCGCCTTTGTACATGTAATTTCTTATGTAATGTCCTGTTAAAAGTCTTGTGTGCAATAAAGTATAATAATAATAATGTTACGTCGATGTGTGCGTGTCGTCTCGCTTTTCAGCGGAATTTTGTTCGACACAGTCTGTCTTTGCGTGGTATGTCTATGGATTTCTCTTTGTCCCGATACCAATGTCGACCTTGTCGCCTTTTATGCCGTCAACCTCATGTATGTCAACCGGTGTCCAATACAAATGGGCCATTGTATTATTGTGTGGCTCTGTGCAGCAAACACTCTTCGCTGCCTATGTTACGTAGGTGGCTCCTTCTAACTGACTTCAAAAAGCGGGTGGGGCTAGGGTAACCATATCTCAGGATTTGTCCTGAGATTTCAGGATTTTTCGACTTGTCTCAGGCTTGCGGCCGGATTTTGCAAATCTCGTGATGTCTCAGGATTTTCAATAAAACACAGGTTACATTTTGAAGATCTCTTTAATTAAAAGTTAAACCAACTAAAGCTAATCTTCTTTTCGTAACAATTGAACAGTTCAAATCAATTATTGTGTGGCTCTATGCAACACGCTTCGCTGCCTGTGTTACGTAGGTGGTTCTTTCTAACTGACTTCAAAAAACGGTTGGGGCTGTCTCGGGTTACACGGCCGTTGCTTTAACGTGAAACGTCTGTAAGTAAGCGTTAGTTTGTAGCTCAAACTGGGCAATGTGTTACGCGGCACTGGCGCCATCTAGCGGCACGAGTCAAGAGGATCTGAGTAATGGCTACTTTGCTCTACTCAACGATATGAAAATATCGTTACAGAGTTTCAGCCCTCGCCCAGCGGACATATTTTAGCCCGCCCCTACGTCAATAAAAAGTCTTCGAGCCTCCATTCCCGTGATGGACGAACTATTTACACACGAATCATGTACATAAATACTCCCGGTACCGCTGAACGGATATTAGAAGAAATATGGAGATAGTTTGAGTCCCGGGGAGCGGCATAGGATACTTTTCATCCAGGAAATTACTTCGCGGACAAAGTCGCGGGCAAAAGCTAGTTTATTTTATATCTTTAACCCAACCTGACGACGCTAGGCTGAGCACAAGGCAAGAACATGCCTTTTGCCAAATGTAGTTTTTAAGATTTTTTTCAGTTATTGTACTTTATTTAATTTTTGTCGGCAATAAAGACAATTTCACTTTCACTTTCTAAATATTGTTTCTCAAATAACTATTTGGGTAAAAGTATATATATGCTTTGACCAAATAGGGAACGTATTAGCAAAGGTACTTTTTACCCGAAACCGGCGTGCGCGCATGCAACGACTAATGAATGTTGAGGAAGCGAAAGCGATCTGTCAGGATCGTAGCAAGTGGCAGTCCCTGGTCTCTGCCTACCCCTCTGGGATACAGGCGTGAGTTTATGTACGTATGTATGTATGTATTGATATGTATTAAACGCCCTGTAGACTGTTTCTACCTGACTTGTCTCACCGGACGCCGCCGGAGCATGCCGGAGGTCGTGAGTTCGACTCATTCTGGGTGTATTTCCATGTTTGTCCAATCACTTGTCCTGCTGGGGGAGCACAACGTCACGATAAAAGTTTTATCCCATTACCAGTGGCATCTTACTTAATTTCACCTCGTAAAGCGAGATGCCGCCACCCGATAGTGGAATAAAACTCTTATCTTGACCTTATGCTCCCCTAGCTGGTCCCAAACTAGGATATCCCGTGCTGTGGTATCCTGGCAAGGACAAACATGGTAATACGCCCAGGCGGCCTTCAATGGGCCTCCGTTGAGAATCGAACCCACGGCCTCCGGCATGGTAAACAGACGTGATACCGCTAGACTAACGTGACAGTCGGTTTCTACTCTTTACAATTTAACAACTTACGTACATACATACTTTTCTCTCGCTTATGAATATTTATGGTGACGTAATGTGAATGCGTCCGGTTGGCAGTTCTGACACAGGTTCCGATGTACGAGTAACTACCAAGGTATTTTATAAATAAATCGTCAAAATAAAATCTAATGGTCTCTGTGCACAATGGGCCATTCACGACCATGCGCCACAATAGGCCACCGTCGCCCATTGGCGAAGAGGTGTTGACACAATGGCAAACCACTCACCTATATTAGGAGATTGTTAGTGTTTGAGAAATCGGGGTTAAATCAAGTGATTATTTATTTATTTATTTGTTTCTCCATTGTTCTACCCGCTTTTTCTCGGCAGCGAGAGCCCCAGGTTCGATTCCCAGTGCGGTGCGGGCATGTACCTATGACTTTGTTTATTTTCAAAGTTACGTACCTACATCTGCGAATTTGTAGTAGCTATACCACACGCTAACCGTGAAGGAAAACATCGTGAGGAAACCAGCTGCTTTCGTGTCTCCGCACGTATTGACTTGTCTTTCCCGTGGGCTATGCCGACTAAGCTTTCGGGATGGGCAAGCCTACTGCATCTAAAAAACAATGTGGCAGGCACTGTAGCGTCCCAGTGGTCCCGTCACCCATCTAGTGTGAGTGAAGGTACCACTGGACGCTGTATAAATCACCTATTTACGTAGATGCAAAGGCCAACGTTATGTATTTCTATTTTGCCAACAGACAGTCACACTACGTCCTCTTTCAGTTCGCAAAAGAAAATAATAGACGAAATAATGATTTCTAATCTAAAATAGAATGATACAGCTGACCTAAACGTCAACAGCTGACCTAATTTTTCTGCTAATACAGCTGCATGGTTATTGATATTAGCACATATCAGCTATAAAAAATGTAGATACCAAAGAAACGAAGCGTAAACCTTGAGGCCGGGCTCTCAGAGTGCACGGTTTCAATTTGGTATTTGACAAAATATAAAATGAGTTACTTTTAAAACGGAATTTTGTATGAAAATACTGGCTTATGACGTCCCCTTTCAGAGCACTCTTTTTATGTTTAATCTATTTAAAAATTGTAATAACTAGTAATTGACTAAAAAAAATACATTTTCCGAGATACTTTGTAATTTTTGTTTTAATCGAGCATATGAAATAATTTATTGTTGATCGTGTCAAATACCGTATTGGACTCATGGGCGCGACCGAATTTACGGGGGAAAACTATATAGGTAAGCATTTTAGAAATCACAGAAATGCACGGATGATCGACATCACTAACACATTCAGTGATAATAATTTTGGTATATTTTTTAGGGTTCCGTAGTCGACAAGGAACCCTTAAAGTTTCGCCATGTCCGGTGTCGGTCCGTCTGTCAGTCTGTCTGTCCGCGGCCTAGCTAAGAGGCGATTCGTACGAGAAAGTTGAAATTTGGCATAGACGTAACATATTAATCACGTCGACAAAACGGTGTAATAAAATCTTAGAAAAATTTTTTTTTTGTGTACCCCGGACGGACAACAAAGTGATTGTATAAGGGTTTCGGGTTCCGTTTTTCTTTTTAGGGTTCCGTACCCAAAGGGTAAAAACGGGACCCTATTACTAAGACTTCGCTGTCTGTCTGTCTGTCCGTCCGTCCGTCTGTCCGTCCGTCCGTCCGTCCGTCTGTCCGTCCGTCCGTCCGTCCGTCTGTCTGTCACCAGGCTGTATCTCAAGAACCGTGATAGCGACAGCGACTGTTGCCGCTATAACAACAAATACTAAAAACAAAATAAGATAATTATTTAAGGGGGGCTCCCATACAACAAACGTGATTTTTTTTGCAGTTTTTTTATCTTTGTGTCTAATGTTGTATAGATAATGGTATGAAACCCTTCGTGCGCGAGTCCAACTCGCACTTGGCTGGTTTCTTTTAGGATCGGAACCCTGACAACCGGCTAAGTGCGTGTCGGGCCACGCGCAGGGTAGGGTTCCGTAGAAAGAGGGGGTTTTATCTGCTTTACAGAACTAACAACTACATCGACGTAATTTTCAATGGATTTTGAACGAAGTTTACCTTTTATAAGTTGGTCGCCTATTACTCGCCTATCTTGTAAAGCCTACTTAGTCGTGATAGTTTTTCTTTTAAGTTCATTATATGTGCTACTACGTTTCTTTTACCAGGAGGGACGCCGGTCAAAAATTTGTGCTTTCAAGCTTAGTATATATATCGCAAACGGAACCCTAAATCGAAAAATAGTTTTCCTACACCCACAATATTTTTAAACGTCCAATGCAACGATACCCCACACTATGTTGTCAACAAGAAAAAAAAACCGGGCGAGTCTGACTTGCCCACCGAGGGTTCGGTAAAAAGGTAGGTACTTACATATTATAAATAGTTCAGAAATCGAGTCTCGCAGTTTTTTCCGAGCTATTCCCCAACTTATAAATCCCATAACCTCTCCGAGAGAAGGTCTGTGCCCTAGAGTATATAGGCTGCATTATAAATACACGGTGACAACCAACTGTGTGTCTCATTTCTTAATGTTTTTTTTTGTGATAATGTTTCATTGTGCTTTGTAGGTGCTCTTACTGCAGTATTGTTGTTTTTATTGCGTGTGTGTGTGTAAATGTAGATAAATAATTCAATCCAATTCAATTCCACTAAGCGGCGGGTCTCCTCACCATGTTTTTCCGTCGAAAAAGAACATCTGCCAGCCTGATATTTGTTTGTCTATTGATAGGGAAACCACGTCCACTTCCCAGCGTGAGCGGATACACGAGCTAACGGCAGTTAGGCGCCAAACTGGCTGGACTTGATAAACTAGATTTTTATTTGCGTCTGTTGACTTAATATATTAAATGCGTTTTCTTTTGTTGTGTAATCATCATCATCGTCAGCCATTTGACGCCCACTGCAGGACATAGGCCTCCTTCGTGGTTTTCATAACCATGAGGGATTTTGCCATAATCGCCACGCTTGGCAGGCGGGTTGGCGATCGCAGTATGCGGTTGGAATCTCAGGAAGACGCTGCTGCGCGTCTTCTGGTAATTGATTTCCTTAGTCGCCTTCTACGACGTCCACGGAAGGAAATGGAGTGACGCTATTCTTAATCCGGCGTCACACGGAAGGTGAAGTAATATTTGCTGGTTAAGTGTCTAGAGTTCCATAGACCAGCGGTTCCTAAACTGTTAAGGCACTAAATAAACCTTTTAAGGGTTCCGTAGTCAGCAAAGAACCATCATAGTGTCGCCATGTCCGTCCGTCTGGCTATCAGTGTGTCTGCCCGCGGCCTAGCTTAGAAACGATTAGTACTACCTCAGAGCATAGTGAGTACTGCAGAGTAGCTGAAAATTGGCATAGATATACTCGTACGTACAAAAAAACGGTTGGCGTGATTAAAAAAAATTAGCTAAAATGTTTTTTTTTCAGGGTACCTACCTAAAAATGTTGCTGACGGGTGGATAAAGTAATTAAAGAGTTAATAACAGATTTGATAGAAAATGTAGGGGAGAAATGGTTTGAGACAATGAGACAGTAGCATTGACGAAAAATGACACAAAAAACGATATGAAGCAATGAAATACAAAGTATTTTTTGTCTTGTGTATCCCATAGTGTGAGGTATAGTTGGTTTTGTCGTTTAAAAATATGTATTGTTAGTGTAGCAAACCCATTTCTCGATTCAAGGAACCCTTTGCGTAATTGAAGCATACATTTTGGTTAGCGTTCTCCTTTTACAAGTTAAAGAAAAGAATATGGACAAAGCTGTAATTAACTACCTGATGATGATTGTTCCGACCGGTTTCGGCCATGGCGACCACTTTGACCCCTAATCAGTGATGAGGCGCTGGTGCGCTCGAAGATGGCTTATGTAGCCTATCTTCACGGCGAAACTCCGTGCACACTGAGGGCACGTGAGAATGCCGTTCTCGTAATTATATATTATGGCAGCAGGTGGGCGAGCCTTTAACTGGTCGCGTTTGGTATCCAGGTCAGCTTTACGCTGAACCTCGAACTCGCGTACTTGACTGTTCACCATCCTGCGCCATTCTGACCGCTGTGCTGCCAAACGTTCCCAGCGGGAGGGCTCTATTTTGCATCTCTTCATGTGTCGCTTTTGGACATCCTTGTACCGGAGGAGGGGACCGCCATGATTCCACATACTACCTACAACTTGTATGGAACCCTATGTGCGCGAGTCCGACTCGCACTTGGCCGGTCTATTTTCCTTTTGAGTGGCACGGACTTTGCTTTCCGTACGTCCGTCCATCCCTAATTTAGGTGCAGGAGAGGTACCCGAAAAAAAAAATTTCGAGATTTTTTTCTACCGTTTTGTTGGCGTAATAAATTTGTATATCTATGCTAAATTTCAGCTCTGTATAGTCTATATAGTCTCTGTGCTAATCGGCGGAGAGAAAGACAGACAGACGGACGACATGGCGAAACTATAAGGGTTCCTTGTTGACTACGGAACTCGCCATACAGTTCAATAGACCATGACACATGACGAAGATAATATATATTTTCATATTTGTCCATTCTTTGTTCAATCTGTCCATTGATTTGTATTGAATCTTAAGATAAAATATTATCGTATTTTCACCGTGTGTGATGCCCCTAAAGCTCTTCTTGAGACCAATATGTTTATTGTGCAATTACATTTTTTTCATTTCGACATTCATTTAAATAATGCCCAAATCCAAGATGCTTTATTTCAACACACCTCTGCCCCCGAAACCCGAAAGTACCCGAAACCGGTGCGTGCGTGCAGCGACTAACGAATGTTGATGAAGCGAGAGGTTTGTCAAGCCTGTGGCCAGTGGCAAACCCTGGTCTCTGCCTACTCTTCCGTGATACAGGCGTGAGTTAATGTAATGTAATGTAATTGCAGTTTCGAATTCAACCCGAAACCGGCGCAGTGACCATATCTGTTAAATGCCGCTCAAGGGCATTTAATCTTCGTACTAATAAAGCATCAATTGAGTGCAATTAGCGGCCAAAATAAACAAACTAATGCATGTATTGGGTACATGTTGGTTGTGACACTTCACTGGTGTGTGGGTGTGTGTGTGTGTGTGTGCGTGTGTGTGCTTTGTTTATGTGGGAAGATGGCGGCCGCTGGCCACAATGTTAATGAAATGAAAAAAAAATTATATCTATATATACGAGTATATATAATTTATTTCCTTAGTCGCCTTCTACGACATCCACGGGAGCGACGCTATTCTTAATCCGGGTGGCGACAACATTGTCGTCACCCGGATTAAGAATAGCGTCGCTCCCGTGGATGTCGTAGAAGGACGGGCAGCAGCGTCTTCCTGAGATTCCAACCGTATACTGCGATCGCCAACCCGCCTGCCAAGCGTGGCGATTAGGGCAAAACCCCTCATGGTTATGAAAACCACGAAGGAGGCCTATGTCCTGCAGTGGGCGTCATACGTCCTGATGATGATGATACGACGACATGACTTCCTAAATTTCATAGTTATAGGTCAATACCTCAGAACACAAAAAGAAGTCAATACCCTATAAATTTTGATTCCCTTGAGAGTGTCGAAATATACGTTTTTTGCGGCATAAACGGCCGTATCTTTTTTAACGTTACCATAGAAGTTTGATTTTTTACAGCTTCAAGGGACTGTAGACCTGAGTATATCTAATTTTAATTTCAACTCGATACCTCCACCCGTTCCCGAGATAAAAGGTCTTGACAGGCACACGGACGGACGGACGGACGCTGTCAACAGCTGTCAATTGACCAAAGTGCATACAAAAAAGAACCACTGACAGCTGTTAACGGTAGATTAACAGCTTGTTAGTGTACGAGAAACCGGGGGTTAGTGTACGAGTGACATGGTGTAAAGGTGAAAATCTCAGTTTTAACGAACTAAACTCGACTTTTTTTCTATTTTGCAGGTACCATAGTGACATCAAACTGCAGTAACTGACGCATCGAGCGACCCACTGTAGCTTATATTTTAACATGAGCAGCGCCATCTAGCAAGTGAAACGGTAAGAATTAACTTTGACAAATCAATTGACTGCCTCGTGGGTCTAGCGGTAACGCGGTTGATCACCATGACTGGGGGTGTAGGTTCGATTCCCGTTGGTGCGGCCGGTGTAGTTGGATTTGTATAAATGGCCTCGGTCTGCGTGTTTTTCCGTGCTTATTATGTCCATGTTTGGTTACCATAGCACCAGGGAACCCTGATTCTGTTAAATGCATTGTTGTTCAGTGACAATTGCATGAAGGCGTCCATTTAATTTCATTGCCGCTTCAAGTCTAAGCGCGCACACGTATCGAACCTTCAAGGCGTCAATGGAATGAAAAACCGGCCAAGTGCGAGTCGGACTCGCGCACGAAAGGTTCCGTACCATTATATATACAACATTACACAAAGATCGAGACAACATAGATTAGGTACATTGAGAACAGCGCCATCTATAGGAACCAACAAGAAGCGTTTAACATTGACATTTAACGATATGACATCGGCGCTATGAAGTTTACATGGATGACAACGTTTGTTGTATGGGAGCCCACTTTAAATATTTATTTTATTCAGTTTTTAGTATTGGTTCTTATAGCGGCAACAGAAATACTTACATCATCTGTGAAATTTCAACTGCCTATCTATCACGGTTCATGTGATACAGCCTGGTGACAGACAACCAGACAGTGGAGTCTTAGTAATGGGATCCCTTACCCCTTTTGCTACGAAACCCTAAAAACACGTACAGTGTATCTGTCATAGAACCTTATTGCGATCGATCCGAGACCGTAGAAAAATAATTATAACTTTCACACAACACTTGTCTTGCCCCTATATTACGCGCACCGAATCCTGAGCGATTCCGACCGTCTAACTGTCAAATTAGTATGGAATTTGACAGTTAGACGATTGGGGATTGTTCAGGATTTTGTCCGCATAATTAGGCCCCTGGTCCCAATCTAGGATGCCCTGTTCTATGGTAACAAGGCAAGGACATCACAAACATGGAAACACACCCAGACTGAGGCCGGTTGTACGGCGGATCAAGTAAGGCTGCCTTCATCGAACCCAATCGTCGAACTTGAATCGAACCCACGACGTCTGGTTTAGTAGCTAGGCGTGTGTGTTCACGGCTAGTCCAAGAAGGAACTCAATAGCCGATACCAGTTCAAATAATGTTTGTAATCTTTTTTAGTGACTGATTTTTACGTAGCCTATACCAGAGAGAGAATAGAATAGAATAGGAATAGAATAGAATAGAATAGACGGGACGGGACGGGACGGGACGGGACGGGACGGGACGGGACGGGACGGGACGGGACGGGACGGGACTGGACGGGACGGAACGGAACGGAACGGAACGGAACGGAACGGAACGGAACGGAACGCAACGGAATAGAATAGAATAGAATGGACGTTTATTAGCTTTCTTGTTGTACGTAAGGTCTTAAATAGGTATTTATAGGACCAAACAGGAACCCTGCTAGGGCGCTGCTAACTTAAGATTATAAACAATTATAACTTAAATTCTTACTTACTAGCTAGCCTAATTTAATTTACTTAATCCAGTGCTTACGGTGGCGGGGGGTCGCTGGATGCGGGCGGCACAAGACCGGGAAGCTTGGAAAACCGTGAGGGAGGCCTATGTCCTGCAGTGGGCGGCAAATGGCTGACGATGATGTTGATGATGAATTAACTTTAGAAATGGATGACAACTCAGACTTAACTATATATTATCAGAATGTGCGTGGCCTGAGGAGCAAAACCAATCAATTCCGGCGCAATGTTTCATTAAATAATTATAATATTTATGCAATAAGCGAGACCTGGCTCGTTGACGGTATTTCTAACTCACGAGTTATTCGATAGTAGATGTTTGGTCTTCCGACGGGACAGATGCTATGAACTGACTAGCCAGTCACGAGGTGGTGGCGTGTTGCTTGCAACACGCACAAGCGATTCACAACTATGGCGAGACCTGAGTGGAATTCCTCACTTGGATTTCTGTCAAATTAAAACATGCACATTGGTGTTATTTATCTGTGTAGACAAAACTGTGGTTTTTCTAAATGTGGTTTTGAATAAAGCGGACATCTGGCGCCCAAGACTACTCAAATATCCATGGCACGGACTTGGCTTCGTTCGTCGATGAATTGTACCTGCTGGACGTAGAGATGGGCAACTTCTCGAGAACTTTCCATTTTGTGGAAACTTTCCGATATCCTCCCGGTAAGTTTCCGTATCTTCTCATTTTGGTGAGAAGATAAAATGTTCCTATTAAATTTTTTTGTTCATTGGAGTATTTGCATATTATTGGTCTAAGATGCAAGAAATGTGCGTTTTTTACTAAGCTCAGTGTACTTGTATCCGTATTTACGATTATTAAACTGGATTATTGGTTAAGTTTTATGTAAGTGAAACACACTCATAACGAAATCGCAGAAACTACGTTATATTTGAAGATGCAGTTTGGCAGGGATGTAGTTTAGAGATAGGGGAGAGATTTCATTGGAATGAAGTTTTTAAAAGGTGTATGTGTGTCTATGGTTTTCAGTACTTGAAATATCTGGCTAGGTAATTTTATATGAAGGTATTATTAATTTGTTTTAAACAAATTAATCCAGTCTTATGAAAACAGTAATTAAAACCTCTGAACTATATAAATGTGCAAAGATAAATAAAACGAGGTATCATATTAAATTACAAACATTTATTTAAAATTTCAATAAAGAAACAAATCAAATATTAACAAAATTACATTAAACTAACAAAATTCAATCAGAATCACTATCTAAATTATCGCAATCGAAAAACTCCATGTGCGGCTGTGTACCACTTGGACCAGCCACCACTGACAATGAAGCATCTAGCGACGGAATCTCGGTAAGGACTGAGATTTCATCATTTGATGACTCGTTGTCTGAAGAATTTACGGAATATTCTTCATCTTCTTCCACTTCTTCTTCAACCGGACATGTGATACTACGGTTTAATAAATTCCAGTTATATGCAACGTATGCAATTTTGGCGGCTCTTTCAGCTGTAAGGCGGTTTCTTAATTTATTATGTATCCTCCCATGTGTACTGAAAGAGCGCTCAACAGCAGCTGATGTACAGGGCGCAGTAAGAATACGCAAAGCGATTTTACTCAGTGAAGTGGAGCTGCAAATGCCTTTCCACCAGGTCGTTGGGCTCATAGATGTCACACTTTTCCATACAAATGCTTTTCCCCACAATATTCCATCTTTCGCTCTAAAGCTTGCAAGATTTTCTGCAATGTCTATGTTGAGCTGATTTGCGATTGTGTGAATATATTCCATAGCTACCACCTCTTCTTCAGAATCCAGTTCAGATCCTTGCGTAGCTGGGTCCAACATGTAGGCAGCTAGATGTATTGGTTTTATACACATTGCCATTCGATGGAATGTTGCCATGAGAATGTCATTCTTTTCATCTTCATTCAGCATACTCACCTGCAGCAAAGCGAACTCCAGTTCAGACTTCATATTTCGCAATTTCAGAAAAACAGTGTGCATATTTAGCTTGTCTGATTCAAGTTTAAAAATAACCTGCGTTACCGGTTTTATAATATCAATAATTTGTTTTGTTTTATCCCAAAAATCTTCGTTTAGCAAGTTATGTTTTGTATTTGTTGGTAACATTGAAGCCTTTTCATGGACTGCTAAAGTTTGTAGGGCAAGTTTAGTTTTTATTAGGCTTTGCAAGCTAATGCAATATTAACCCCAGCGTGTTTTCCATGGCAGTTTCAGGGTCTCTCCAGCCTGTTTTTGCTTTACCGCCGATGCCAGAATCGAAGTTAAAACTTGGCTTTTTTTTATCGACTTAACGCATTCAATGGCTATGTCCAGAGCTATTTTCAATTTTTCTGTGCGCAAAATGTCATGACATAATAAGTTAAGTGTGTGTGCAGCACAATTCAAATAGGTTATGTGCGGTTGAGAATCTTTTACAAGCTTGAATGCTTTTTGTATATTTTTGGCATTATCACCCACCAATGCAAAAAATTTATCTCTTCCGTATTCGTTCATAATTTTCAGTATTTCCTGAGCTAGATATTCACTGGTGTGGCGATTGTCGGCAGTATCCAAGCTTTTCACAAATACTGGCTCTGGTTTTGAAATTAGGAAGTTTATTATACCCTCATTGCGAACATCGCTCCAACCATCACATTGCAGATGTAGGTAGCTCTGCATGCTGAGATCTTCAATTGTCTCTTTCCCCATGTCACCATGAATCTTGTCTAAGTATGTTGTTGACAATGTTTTTCGGGAGGGCAGAGTATACAATGGTTGAAGTTTTTCAAAGAATTCAATCCAAAGTGGATGTTCCACCATTACGAAGGGTGACCCAGTGACAAATATAGCTTTGGATAAAGCCATATCTAAGTTATGCTTGTCTCCTTTTGACAACGGATTCACTCGTGGATTTGCTGATGGCATTATAAGTGTAGCACTCTCTGCATTTGGTGAAACGTTTTCCTTTTGTCCTTCATCAACTCTGAAACTTCTTGGTATTGACGGTTTTTTGACAATATCAGCATTCTTTTTGGGTTTCGACAGTGTTTCTAATATCTCAGCTTTGAAGTTAGCAGGACATTTCAAACATTTCTGCAAATGTTTTTCCATTCTGACTACATTCGCAGTAGTGTATTTAATGTCACAGTGAAAGCACATAATGGTTTTGTCATCTCTCACTCTAAAATGTTTCCAAATAACTTCTTTTTTCGGCTTCCCCATGTTTAAGTCTGAAAACAAGATGACTTACTATAAAAACAGCATATTTTTTAAGGTCTATTTCAGAGATTGAATCTTTAAACGTCCAAATGTCTTAGAAATATTAAGAATATACCTCTACATAATAATGTTGAAGTATCTTTATGAGTATAATACGAAGTGATCAAATCAATGAACAATAATTTTATTAGATTAGATAATAAGATTGAAGAACGGTTTTTTATTCTGTAAATAATCTGAATTCGTCCTAAGTATTAAAATTTACAAAATAAAGCATTTGGAAAATTAAATATCGGTAACATTCAAAAAACAGTGTAATATATGGCTCCTATCGGTACAAAAGTCTTCCAGTAACTGGAGTATTGCTGCGAACGTCAACGTTGGCGAATAAAAAAAATAAAAAACCAGCCAAGTGCGAGGCGGACTCGCGCACGGAGGGTTTGGTACGATTATCTATACAACATTAGACACTGGGATCGAGAAAAAAAAGGCAAAAGGATCGCGTTTGTTGCATGGGAGCCCCCCTTAAATATTTGTTTTATTTTATTTTATTATTTTTGAAATAACTATACAACTGAATACTCTGCGAATGTTTCGGGCGTCTTCCTGTTGCCGTTGTTAATATCGAGCAAGGAACGGCAAAGGAATCACGTTTGTTGTATGGGGCCCACCCTTAAATATTTATTTTATTCGGTTTTTAGTATCTGTTGTTATCGCAGCAACAGAATTACATCATCTGTGAAGGTTTCAACTTTCTAGCTGTCACGGTTTATGAGATGCGGCCTAGTGACAGACAGGCAGACAGACGGACAGTGCAATCTTAGTAATAGGGTCCCTTATCCTTTGGGTACGAGACCCTAAAAAAACTGCTTACATGGGGTACCGGTTGGTCTCTTCCGTTTATTTTATTCTGTTTATTTTATTTTGTTTATGCTTTTTTTCTTATTCCAAATTTTTGTTACTTATTTAATGCCTAACTTTATGCCAAACTGTTTTTTATTTATAAAGACTAAGTGTAAGAAATCCCGGCGGATACTGAAAAACAGCATTAATGCTGAGGCTCCGACCATTTCAAAACTATACTAAATTATATTACTCTTAACATAAGCAGCAAATTTGTCACTTTTGAATAAAGTTCTTTTTATTTATTTATTTATTATTAAGGGAAATTCGAGGTGAAACCAGGGTCTGATTGTTTCGTCAACTTTTTTGCAACCATGAATGTAACTAATATTCTTATGTTTAAAAATTTGCCCAAAAAATAAATTTACAAGATCATACAATACATAGAAAATAAAAAATTACGAGCAATTAGAATATGGTTAGAATAAATACCTATATATTTTGTACAATAAAATCTATTCTCTATTAGAATGAGTACAGATTATTTACAGAAATAATGAAAATAAAACATTTATTGATTGCAAAATAAAGAAGAATCAAAGGTACCAACAGGATTCTATGTTATATTCTAAATGTCTGCAAAATGTTAAAATAATAAAATAAAAAGTACTTACGAATCAAGAAGTATTCACCAGTGTCCGGTTTTGATAGTCCAAATCACAGATAACAGTCACAGTAACAATTTAACAAGCCAAGTCGTCGTATAAATGAGAATCAGAGTCCAATAAACAAGCGTGATCGAAACAGTATCCTTCAAGACATACGGCACAGCAGTAGACTATCAGAAGACTAATAACAGACTGAAGTAAAAGACATGTTTGAGCACATAGTGTCATAAAACAGCTGCTTCGTACTAATGAGGGTCGAAAAGTTTCCCAGAAAACTTGAATACGAGACTGTAACAAAATTCTACGAAGAACAATAGAAACCCACGTACAAAAGATCTCACGCGGTAAACTTCTAAAGATAAAAACTTTATTGATCGCACGTGCGCCAGGTAGGCAATGTTTGTGTGTAGCCTAAAATACATTCTACTTCAATTTTAAACGCATCTTTGATGAATAAAGTAATATTTTTTAATAATATTTTATCTTCTCACCAAAATGAGAAGATACGGAAACTTACCGGTAATTTCTCAATCTTCTCAGAAGTTTCCACTTCGAGAAGATTGGGAATATTCTCGGCGCCCATCTCTAGCTGGACGAGATCACTGTTTGCAATCTATGTCAATTTAATTTTATTCATAACCAGTACAACAAAATACTTGACCTTATTTTAAGTAATTCCGAAATTTTGGTCTCCTCTTGTGACAATCTTCTAGTTCCACTAGATCCATACCATGTAGCACTGGTTGTTAGTATTAGTGTTGTTGAATTTAAGTCTCTTAATGTTGCTCCACGCACCAAAATACCAATTTTACAAGGCCAATTACGACGGAATCAACAAAGACTTGGCGGATATCGACTGGAATTGCCTCAATGAACCGGTGAATGAAGCGCTAGAAGAATTTTACAACACTATTTTTCTTATTAGAGACATACACGTTAGTAAAAACGTAGTTAGAATAAATAAAATTTCCTTGTTGGTATTCGGCGCCGCTTAGAAAAGTTCTTAAAGAAAAGTATAAATTCAATAAAAAATATAAAAACTATAAGATGCCAGCTGATGTCCAGAGTCTGCAGTTTCTAACTAAAAAAGCTAAATTACTTGAAGCCGAATGCTATAAGAAATATATATCTTATGTTGAGAGTCGCATTGAAAAAAACCTGAAATATTTTTGGACGCACGTAAAAAACCTTTCAAAATCTAACGGTATTCCAAGTTCTTTGATTTACAATGAAATACTGGCCAATTCTGGTGACCACATTTGTAACCCCTTTTTGGATTATTTCCAATCAACGTTCCTGTCTCCTGACATCAGTCATTCCGTTGCTGGCTTTGAGTGTGCTATTCAGGGTAGCGACTGTGACTTATCCACTATAGAAATCTCGGAGAGTCTTGTGACGAGGAATTGATGAACCCGATGATAACATAACATAAACTCACGCCTTTATCCCAGAGGGGTAGGCAGAGACCAGGGACTGCCACTTGTTACGATCCTGACAGATCACCCGATGATATTCCAGCTATATTCATCCGGAGCTGTGCTAACACCTTATCAGAACCTATTAGTAAGCTCTTTCGGTTGTCACTGGAACAAGGCATAGTAACAATCATGTGGAAGCGTGCATTTATCTCCCATTTATTTGATGTAGATAACTTAATACTTAGTAAAATTAAAAGTAATTTCAGTAGTGTTTTATTTAACGCGTGCTTTAAAGGGTCCCTTTCCGCACAATGTGTTTAAAAGAACGTTTCGCGAGCAATTGCATTGAAAAATATTTTGGAGTACTTACGTACCTATCAAATGAGATCTTAGGTGTACACCATTGTACTTTATACTCTAAGGTTTACACCAACTGTTATTATGAAAGGTTGATTCTATTGACGTTATTGTTTTATACTTCCATAAGCCTCCGCACCTATACCTATGTAACAGTACGAAAATATCGGGCAGCAGCGTCTTCCTGAGATCCCAACCGCATACTGCGATCGCCAACCCGCCCGCCAAGCGTGGCGATTACGGCAAAACCCCTCATGGTTATGAAAACCATGAGGGAGGCCTATGTCCTGCAGTGGACGTCAAGGGGCTGATGATGATAATGATGAATATAATCTTTCGTATCAATAAACCATTTGTATTTGAATTAACTCTTGTAGAGTATGATAACTTTTTTTGTAGTAATTATTTGTTAAGAGCATTTTTAAAGATAAAGATAAAGATTTATTTATTTGCTAAAACATGTGTCAGTCAAGATACATAAGCATGCATTTTGGATAATAAATAAGATAAATTCGGATCAACATGTTCTACTGTTATCAGCGTACAAATACATAATTTTTTTCAATTTTTTTCTATCGAGAGCCTATGCTTGATTAATAATAATAATCATAATAACTTTTACACAATACAACCACTTGATCTGGTCGCAAACTAGGATACCCTGTGCTATGGTCACCAGGCAAGGACGTTACAAACATGAAAATACATCTAGACTGAGGCCATTTGTACAAATTTACGCGCGGCCCCCAGTGGGAATCGAACCCATGACCTCTGTTCTTGTAGCTAAGCGCCTTAACGGCTAGACCAACGAGGCAGTCAACCACATTTTTGTGATTACCATGCGCGTGCCGACCGCGGATTGTCAATTTCGAGCGCTGAACGCCTCAGACACTCAGGTTTCCCCACGATGTTACTAAATTATATATTTTGACACTTTCTGATTTTAAATACATTATTCTAATATGATATGAAATGAAAAAAATGAATATGAAAAGAATGAGCTGAAAAAAAATTAACAATATATAAAGTAACTCTGAACCCCAGACTAAATTAAAGTATATCTTGGGGCACAGTGATCCATTCAGAGTGAACTTAAATATATCACAACATAGTGTTTGCACAGTAATAAAATAAAAGTTAGACATGCATACATCAAACTATAATATGGCTCAAGTCTCTTATGTCAAATAATAAAATAAACCTACATAAAATATTATTATAGATATTATATCGATACGATAGTTTTTACAAGTTTAATAGAATGAAATAAAATAGATTATTACATAAACATAGGTAGGTATATAACATAAGCAGCCCATATACGTCCCACTGTAGGGCACAGGCCTTCTCTCAGGGAGAGAGTATGGGCTTAATCACCACGCGTGCCCACCGCGGACTGGCGATTTCAAGCGCTGAGGTATGTGAATAGCTCAGACACCCAGGTTTCCTCACGATGTTTTCCTTCACCTTTAGCGAGTGGTATTGCTACTATAACTTCACAAATGTACATAACTTAGAAAACCAAGTCAGGTACATGCCCGCACCGGGGATCGAACCTGGGTCTCCCGCTTCCGAGTCCGAGGTTCTACCCACTAGGCTACCACCGCCGTACATATATAGGCATAAGTTTGCTTGAGTTAATATGACCTACATCATTGAATTTTAAAGCCCACATAAAACGAACGGAAACAATACTTTTCTGAATACCTACTTTATTGTTGCTCAGCTCTACGAACTGTAATTTTCTGATTATTTTAATTAGCAGCGTGTACTGAATTGCTAATAGCCATTTATTTGTGCATGTGGGTAATCGTTTTCGTAATTATTTTTTCGAATGGTTTTTAGGGTTCCGTACCTCAAAATAATCACTTTGTTGCCCGTCCCTCTGTCCGTCCGTCCGTCTGTCTGTTAAGAACCTTTATCTCGGGAACGCGTTGAGGTATCGAGTTGAAATTAAATCCATACACTCAGGTGTACAGTCCCTTGAATCTGTAAAAAAACTCACAAACTCAGCGCGCATTGCTACACAACGCCAGAAAAACTAAATATAGATTTTCTTGGAACAAGACAAAATAATTGCAGATAATAACAGAATTATAAACGTAGCCCTGTTCCTCCGTCCCCAGCGCCAATAACAACGTCACCGCGTCCGATGCAGCTCCGGACGCGTCCAGGCGCCTAGCGCGATGCCGCGTCTCAAGTACGCGTCCGCGCTACGCGCCCTCATCGTGTTGGCGCTCTGTTGTCTGTGGCTGCAGATCCTGCTTACGGCAACGCCGGGGCGCCACGATCCGCGTAAGTACGCCACACGCCACGTAAGTGAGATTGAAATATGAACAGCACGTGCAATTAAAAGACGATTCAATTATGAAGGGTGCAGGGAAAGAAAGTGCGTTGTAATTTTTTCTTCATTTGATGCAAAGTTGTCCAGTTAACGATGAAGCATGGTTTCGAGACAGTGAGAAACAACGTGAGAAATCAAGAGTTGTCGGAATGTAGGTAATGATTTTGTGAAAAGGATATTGGTTCTATTTACCTTCCATTTATTGATTGCAATTACTGGACTTAAATGCGCGCCTGCGTTACGCGCTCTGGTCGTGTTAGCGCTCTGTTGTCTGTGGCTGCAAATCCTGCTTACGGCAGCCCCGGGGCGCCAAAGTCCACGTAAGTATACAGGTTTTGACGTGAAACGTCTTTCAGTTCGGTAGTAGGGGGTCACATGTCGCCTCGGCGAGGGCTGTAACTCTGTGACTACGTGTCGTGTGCAATTCATTTATATGTATATCGTTGAGTAAAGCAAAGTAGCTATTACTCAGATCCTTTTGACTCGTGTCGCTAGATGGCGCCAGTGCCACGTGACACATTGCGCAGTTTGAGCTAAAAATTCGCGCTTCCTTATAGACCTTGTAACCCGACACAGCCCCACCCGCTTTTTCGAAATAATAATACAGCCTATACACGTCCCACTGTAGGGCGCAGGTCGTCTCTCGGAGAGAGAATTTGGGCTTAACCCGAGAATTGGCAATTTCAAGTGCAGAGTTATGTGAGACCTCAAGCCTGGGAAACTGACGGCTTAGGAGATATTGTGCTACCGCATTTTTTTGGCAGAAATGCATCTAATGTAGTTGACTGAATTTCTGGGAAACTATCCAAAATAAGAACAGCTCGTTTGGAATTATCCGACGATTCTATTTATTGATTACAATTACTCGACTTTAATGCGCGTCCTCATTACCCGCACCAAATCCTGACCGATTCCAAACTATGAAATTTCATACTAATTGCTATCGTAAACATCAGAATTACGTCAGGATTTGGTGTGCATAATTAGGCCTCTGGGC
Source organism: Yponomeuta evonymella (assembly GCA_963969515.1). Lineage (NCBI taxonomy): Eukaryota > Metazoa > Arthropoda > Insecta > Lepidoptera > Yponomeutidae > Yponomeuta > Yponomeuta evonymella. The sequence continues at coordinate 4,847,313 of OZ018372.1, forward strand.
ATGCCTGCGCCATCTTTTACTCAGAGAGTGTAAATTATAATTATTATACTTATTTCCAGGAGTTGTCTGTTCTGTGAAGTAAAATTGACAGGTTACTTACATACACGGTCTTAGGCCCGGTTTCTGAATTGAGAATTACAATAATTAAACACTTAAGTAACGCTCTGTCACGCTCTTTTTTGGGGAATTCGAAGAGACAAAACACTACAGTTAACTTAGCGAAATTCTCAATTCAGAAACTGGCCCTTAGTATTTAATATATTTTATCGCGTGGATAAAATTGACTTTGAGAGCGAAGGGGCTGAACTTATTTATTGAAATACGTACAATGGTTGATCCTTTTTTTATTTCAAACAAACTTTCCCTCAAACGCCCGATTAGGAAATGGCCGATGTCAGTAAATGTCAATTTTAGTCATAGAGTGATTTTTTTTATCGCAATTGTATGTGTGACTATACTCTTTCGTTCAACTATGATTTTGTTTTGCACGCCTTTTGAGAAACTAACCCTTCAATAGACCACACAATAGAAAATAACCGTACCCTAGTGTCTACGAAAACAGGTTTTTTTTTTGAATTTTTATTCTTTTATTTTTGTGTTTGTCATTCATCCTCGTTCACACTACACGCTGAAGTCTGAGTGGTTTGAAAGCCGCAGTTACGTTATTAATTAGTTATAAAAAAAACCATCTATTTAGACCATTTCTTTTAATTAAAACAAAAAAATGTTAAACAACTTACTTCGAGTTGAGAAATCTTGTTTAAAATCTTGAAAATCTTGTGATCAGAACAATGACCCAGGGACCCGCGGCGCGCACGCAGAGCCAGAGGGCTGGCTGGCTACTAATGGTTCTCATAGATTCGAATTAGTGTCGAGATATTTTTGGTGCCTTTTAAAACAAACAAACTAACGTATCCGATAGCTAGATGGGAAGGTGCGTTCATTTTGCTGTGGCTTTCAAACCATCTAAAATTCATGGTGTATAAACCTCCTCCACTGTCGTTTACTTGTGTCGCTTACATGTATCCGTGGAAAGGGATATTAGTGTCTTAACACACTATGCCGAAGAGACGCGACGAAAGTTCGTGATTACGCCTGCAACGCTATTTGAATGAATAGCAACGTGTTTGCCGAAATAACGCCGCGTTTTAGCCAAACTTCGGTCGGGCGGCTGTTCCCTAGCTGCGCATTCAATGCATTTTGTACGAGAAGCAATACGTATTTGACTGGCTCGTTAATACGCTTGACTACCAAAACAGAGGTGAGTGTATTTCCACGCTTATGAGGTCCTTGCCTGGTTACCAAAGCACAGGGTATGCTGGTCTGGTCTGGGACAATGGTTGTGCTGTGTGGAAGTTATTATTATTATTAGTTAATGCGACGGAAATTTCGTTCGTTACGCTCCCGTCTGATTCCCCATAAGTAAATAAAACTCAAATGACTGAAATTGCTATTGCCGTAAAAATGTCCATGATATCGGGATTATTATTGTTATTATTATTATTATCATAGCATACATACATACAGCATACACTGTCATTATTCTTAGCTTACGTGTAGTTATTCTAAGTCTCTGTCCATTTATTATGTAAGCTGCAAGTTTCCCAAATAAATAATAATAATAATAATAATTACAACGAACCCAAATCGACCAGCATAGTTTCTAATGTTATTAGTATAATGTTAAAAGTCACTTAAGCATTAAGTGCAAATAAAAAAATGCAACATTAAAATCGGAATTAATTAACATAGTCAAATATACGATAAAATCAAAATAATGTCATAAATTTTAATTAGTCAACACTGTTACTCATACAAAAATCAAGATCATTTAAAATGAAATAAATTAAATAAATTTAAATAAATAATGAAGTTCATTAGAATTAATGTAAATAATCCAATAAAATTAACATAAATTAATATTTCACATTGTAGATTATTCCACAATAACATTTCATAAACTGTTAAATTAAAAAAAATAATAAAATTTAATTTGACACCACGAGTAAAAAATAATAATAACTTACACACAACACAATCACTTGTCCTGAACCCGAACTAGGAAATCCTGTGCTATGGTAACCAGGCAATGAAGTCACAAACGTGATTTTTTTTTAAATAAAAAATAAAAACCGACTTCGAAACACTACAGCACTAAAAAGTTAGAAATAATTTAAATATTTAGAAGTGTTTATACATGTAGGTTATTTGGAGACGGTGCCCAAAATATATGTGCTGGTCTTGAAACTGGGCACCGACTACAAATTATACTTCTACAATACCTACATGTATTTAAAATACTTTTATTTAAAAATTTTTATTTTTAAATTTTTAGTGGGGAGCGGGAGAAAAATAAATAAGTCCCTTATAGCCATAATTTACACTTAATTCGTTGCTTTAAAATTTGATGTTCTAAGCGCTATTTTATGAAACATACGGATATTACTAAAGGATCGGCCCCATTAGGCTTATTTACTGCTGTCCATTGAAGAGTTCCGTTCTCCATCTCTGAAAGTCTCCATCAGATCTTCACTAAATTAAAATGGGACCAATAGGACGTTATACCTGTTCATACAAAAAAAAAAAGAATTGTCGAAATCAGTTAAGATTTAACGGAGTTATGGAGGAACATAGCAAAAAAATATATATATACGCGTCAAATTGATAACCTCCTCCTTTTTTGAAGTCGGTTAAAAATACACGCAGACTGAGGCCATTTGAACATACGCACGGCGGTCCAAAGCGGCGGTAGTCTACCGAAACGCTGAGCTATGCCCAATCGGCTTCTGCCTTACGCTTTCTGACTGCAAGGTTGCAGTTCGGATGCAGTTTGAATGCAGTTGGCGCGACTGCAATGCAACTTCGTGATATTCGTTGTTGTTGAACTGCAAGCCAACTGCACAAACTGCAGTCGTGCCAGTTCTGCATTCACACGGCATCTGAACTGCAATTATGTAGTCGGAGAGCATTTGAAATGCAGTCCGTCAGTTTAGAGCTTAAATAGGCTATTTGACAGGTTTCTGAAAACCATCTGGAATTTTTTGGTGGCGTTCATTGAGTGCTCAGAAAGTGGTGATTTTAAATTCTTTCGTCTATTTCTTCTGAAAAGAGCAAATAAAAATTTACATTTAAAGTAAGCCGTCGAAACGCTACCTTGGGCAATATGGCGTCGCACAGAAATCAGTGACGTCACTGGTCAGTAAGGACACAAGCGTCAACTCCACAGAACAATACTACTAGATAAAAAGAGAGGGGTACTAAAATTAACTGTAACGCCATCTGTGCCCCAGAGCGGGAACTTTTAAATAGTAGGGCGTGGAAAAGCAAATAGATGTACTGCTAAGAGGTAGGTTCCTTGAAATATCTGAGAATTTTGGGGATTCTAAACTTGACAGACGCTGACAGATACTGACCTGTGACGTCATCGTAGATTCGGCCAATTCATTCCGTTTTCGATATAATGGCCATAAATACAAATTGATCAAGTTTTATCCTGGTTTTTCGGATAAATTATCCATTTTTTTTTTTAGTTAAAATGCCTACAATCGGTTTTAAAACTCATAATTTTTACGAATATATATAATTAATACTTTTTTTTTCACACTGTCAAATAGCCTATTACGTCTCGCGTAATTTCAAAGTAAAAAAGTATTTATTGCCATCTAGTCATTTTCGCATTGGTGTATCATATTAAACGAATACGTCGGACGTAAAACCAGCAGCCGATCTTCGGTCGCGTGTAGACGGCATAGTGTGTACTCCTTAAATGTCACTTGAGTTGCCATTTAAATCGATTTTTGTATGAAGAATTTTAGATTAATGTTGTTTGAGCCACGTTTAAGAAAGTGGTGCAAGACCGCCTTATTATGTGTTTTGGGAGGCTTACCCCCGGTTTCTCGTACCTTGACATACTGTTAATCTACTTTTAACAGCTGCCAGTTGGCCAAACTGCATGGAAAAAAACCGGGTTAGGGCGAGACTCGCCCACCGAGGGTTCCGTACAAAGGTACTTCGATTTCCATTGTTTTTTTCAAGGCCAGAACTGAGGAGGATAAATAGTTCAGGAATCGAGTCTCGCCGTTTTTTCCGAGCTTTTCCCGAACTTCAAATACAATTTTTTTATGATTTAATTACAAATGTATAGTTTTCAGATTTTTCCCTGTACTTACGTTTACGACGATATTACTTGCCAAATTTCGTAGTTCTAGGTCAACAGAAAGTACATATAAAATTTTAATATTGTTTCCCTTGAGGGTCGAAATATACGTTTATTGAATTTAATTGAAAAATTATTTATTGCACTAAAAAAAAAAACAATTTTTTACAAAGGCGAGCTTAATACTAGATAGTATTGCGTCATAAACAGCCGTAATTTTTTAACTTAGAAGTTTTGTTGTTTCACAGCTTCAAGGTCTACACCTGAGTACCTATATGGTTTTAATTTCAACTCGTAAAGGATGTTGATCGACAGACGGACGGACGGACGGACGGAACGGACAACTAAGTGATCCAATAAGGGTTCCTTTTACCTTTTGAGGTACGGAACCCTAAAAACAACTGACAGCTGTTAGCAGTAAATTAACAGATTGTTAGCGTCCGAGAAACCGGAGGCTAGCCGTGCTTTGCTTATCTTGGGTGTTTTGATTGTCGTCGATGTGTCATAATCGTTTTTTTTTTCTGTATAATTGCTTGTTGAACAGCCATAATCTCGCTTTATTTTGCCTCAGTGATATGATAACCCATGTTAGATAAAACAATCCGATAAAGAGAAAAAAAACCGCCTTCAAAATACGCACTAAACACAATATAGTTCGCTAATTTTAACACTAGGTGGCGCTGACGGTATTATTTGTCACGGTAAAGTTGTGTCCGTAATGCCGCGAAAATGCCTTTGCAAATTGAAGAGTTTGATGATTTTCTCTCAGGTCCCGTCAACAGGTCTTGACCAGATTATGTGAGATCACCTCTGAGGTACACCCTTTCTAATGAAAAAAAAAATCATTGAAATCGGACAACGCGGTAAGGAATTATCGTTGAACATATACCTATGTTCAACGATAATATATCCATCTTTCTTGTCTAAATTGAATAACAAAAACAATTGAAAGTCGATATTCAAATGTTTCACATTTTTTTAAAAAAAGAACATCATAGAAACCATTTGAAAAAAGTTTCATTCGAAAACCTCAAACCATGAAGATTCTATGTCAATTCAAAGAACCTATTGCAATTGCAGAAGACCCTTGGACTACTTTGACGATACGCTAATTACTAAGGATTGCTCCCATCAGGCTTAGCTGTCCATTGAAGAGTTCCGTTCTCCATCTCCGAAAGTCTTCATCATATCTTCACTTTTACATGAGACCATTCGGACGTTACACCTATTAAAAAAAAATTGTCGAAATCGGTTAAGATTTGACGAAATTATGAGGGAACATAGAAAAAAAAACTAAAATGTACGTGTTGAGGTGAGAACATCCGCCTTTTTTGAAGTCGGTTAATAAACGTGCCCTCCCTTGCTTCCGCAGTCGGATAGTACCGCATTGTTCTGAAATAAATTTTCCATCTTTTATATTTCAGACGAGCTGATGAACGGCAACGAGACCTCGGAGCAGGTCTTGGCTCTGGTGCCGCCGGAGCTGCACAAATACTTGGCAGTGCACCCAAAGAATGGCTCCGGTAAGTGACTCACTCACACTGACTCACTCATCGAGTCGCTGATTGAAGCTCTCACTAATTTACTGAATCACTCGGTATTCGGGTACCGTCTACTGACTCACTAATTCACTAACTTTCACAGATCTACTGACTCACTCGCCACTTTCAGGCAATAAGACAACTAATCCACCTCCACTGATTAACTGTGCCACTGGGTCATTGATTAACCGACTCACTGAGTCCTTAATTGACTGAATCATTGAGTCATTGAATACCTGGCTCACTGAGTCATTGACTAACTGATTCATTGATTCACTGACTCGTTTCCAGGTCCGAACGCGACCGAGCCGCCACTCAATGTCTCCGAAATCCGCCGCCTCATACAGCAAAGCAACGAGCTGCAAACTATTTACAACGAAGATATCTTCGGACCAGTACAGAACGACACGGTCATCATTGCGATACAGGTTAGTTTTTTCATCGTGAGGAAACCCGCAGTTTATTTATCTTAAGATGGCTTATGCACTGCAGAGTAGGCCTTCTATTAAAGGGATCATTAAAAATATTAGGTATCTGTGAGCAAGGCGGAATGCTAGACGTAACAGCAAGACTCTATAGCAGCCGGGATTTTATTTTATAATATAAGAATTTTTTTATTTGATAATTTTGGTGACTTTATTAGCAACGCCGCGCTGACTTACATATTTAATTTAATTATATATAAACACACTTGCATATATCCATACTTACATACATATATACGCGCGAATAACAACAAGGAGGGTTGCTTTTGCAATTGACTAAAAACAAGAAACTTCAATATTCTAACTGAAAAATTTTCCCCTAGGCATGAGTTGCTTGACCAGTGTGAACTCTTTAGCGATGAGTCGGGTAAAAACAAGAAACACCATCGCCTTCACTACGTCCCTTTAATATTTTAACTGAAGAATTTCCAGGGGAATTCCTAGGGAGGCATGAATCGCCTGGCCAGTATAAAGTTTTTGTCAATGAATCGCGTAAACCCAAGAAACAATGGTTTCGGACTGTTGGTTCCATTAGAACCAAGTTTTCATGGCTCAATATCCGTTAAGGTCGGTGGAATAAAGGACATAAGTCCAAAACTTTTTGACCAATTTTTTTGAGGATGTAAAGAACTTGTTATAATATAGTTTTATAATATCTTTATTACATTATGATGTCATGAAACTGTGAGATGAACATACACGTTTGTTACAAAAATTAAGCAAACCGCTATGTTTATGACGAATGTGGTACAGAACAATTTGACTTATGTGCGTTAGTCCACCGACCCTAAATTTAATATTCTAACTGAAGAATTTTCTCCTAGGCATGAGTCGCCTGGCCAGTATAAACTCTTTGCCGGTGAGTCCGCTTGCGTCCACCGCCTTTGGGATCAGGGTTGACTCTTTTTTCCTCTTCTTCTCGCGCTTTCTTTTGGGCTTCTTCTCCTCTGGAGGTCGTCTCTCCATCCAGATGAGTTGGCGCTCTTCTGGCAGGCTGAGAAGCCGGAATCTCCGCGGAGTCTGAATAGGAAAAAGAAAAGAAAAAGTTTAAAAAGTTCAGTTGCTGAGCAGTATAAATCAATCAATGAAACGTGATTAGTATTTGATTTTTTCTGTCTCGCTTGACGCAAGTTCCCCTATGCTCAATTGGAACTTCAACCGAATATGAATTTCTCCAACGTACCGTATATTCATCGCATTTATCATCCGGTCTCACGTAGTGCGGGATCCTCTGTTCTGTATCCAATTCCCGTTCCTTTATCCGGGCAAATTTGGTATTCGGAAAATCCGGTTTCAAGTACCTGTGATGTGGGCAAACACAAAGCTATTTTTTTTAATGAAAAACCACCCAGACAGCTCCATTAATCTAAACGTGCAGTGTGAGTCATGCATTTTATGCTACTATGTGTGCTGCTGTGCTTTATGCTGCTGGTGTGGTAATCGAACCTATAATCTCTGTAGTTTGAAGGAGACCTTAAAGGTGAGCTGCACTAACCAGACTAAATCCCAGTGGTCCCGGTGCACCGGCGCTGGATCCAATATCTTCATCCATCGGAGTATATCGCATCTGTTGGGTTGGTCAGAGCAAAGTTAGGACTATTGGGTAGACGTTAAAACTGTTGAGTAGACGTTAAGACTGTTGGGATGAAATTAAAACTGTTGGGCTGAAGTTAAGACTGTTGAGTAGAAGTTAAGGCTGTTGGGTATGAATTAAGATTGTTGGGTTGAAGTTAAGACTGTTGGGTAGAAGTTAAGGCTGTTGTTTAGAAGTTAAGACTGTGGGTAGAAGTTATGACTGTTGGGTAGAAGTTAAGACTTTTGGGTAGAAGATAAGACTGTTGGGTAGAGGATAAGACTGTTGGATAGAAGTTAATACCGTTGGTTAGTGGTTAAGACTGTTAGGTAGAAGATAAGACTGTTGGGTAGAAGCTGAGACTGTTGGTTAGAAGTTAAGACTGTTGGGTTAAAGATAAAACTGTAGGGAAAGGAACATCCAATGTTCTCCATACAAGCGATAACAACTTTTTAGATGCGACAAGACTACAACCGTGCATTCTCCGCGCGTCCTCTCCAGCACGATATCAGCTTAAAAAACTTAGACGAAACCTTGAAAATAACAATGGCTTTCAATTGTTATTTTCAAGTTCAGCATTGAGGAGGTACATATCCCACTCTAGAGCACCGGCATTGTCGTACTGGCAATTTCAAGGAGGTTGTCGGACTGGCAATTTCAACAGAGGTAGGTAGAGAGATTGTTGCGCAGAGATTTAAGTCGCCAAATCGTAGAGGGCAATTTTTTACCGATTCGAAGATGAAGAAAATTTATTTATTTGACGACTCAATACACAAAAAAACATAAAACACTCAAAGCGGCAGAATGCCGACGTCTCATTCGGGAAGGCGTGGGGTACCAATGACTTTGTTTCCTAAGTTACGTACATTCGTGAAATTATAGTAGCAATACCACTCGCTAACGATGAAGGAAAAGAAAGTGGAGCGGATTGGCTTTTTCAGCGCTGAGATATGTGTACACCTCAAACAGTCAAGATCATTATTATACTTTATTGCACACAAGAAATTTAACAGGACATTACATAAGAAATTACATGTACAAAGGCGAGCTTATCTCTGTAAGAGATTTCTTCCAGCAAACCTTCGGGTATAGGAGAATCCCTCATGATGTCAACCTTCATTGTTAGCAAGTACCCTTTGCTCGCTGATGTATCAGCGACCGTAGCCGGTCTACTTATGTAAACTTACCGAGACCAGTTCTGCCTGATCCCCCAACTGGGTCCAGTCCGGGACCTGAACCAAGTGCAGTGGACGCCGGGTCGACGCGGCGGCAGTCCGATGCTTCGCGCGAATAGGATGAAATCCATACCGTACAGCTCGCGAACTTTCGCTGAGACTGTCTGAAATTTGCAGAGGATTCCTTGTGGAAGCTAGGGACATGTGACTGCCTCGTTGTTATAGCGGTATCACGTCTGATTACCATGCCGGAGGTCATGGGTTCGATTCAAAGTCTGGGTTTATTTCCATGTTTGCGATGTCCTTGCCTGGTTACCTTGCCACAGGGAATCTCATTTTGGCAAATTGTCATTGTTACATGATACTTGTCACCTCAAACCTCCGTTCAGCACGGATTCAGCAATGAGCTCGAAACGTCGGGTTTAAATAATGAAATGGATGAATGAATGAAGTCCGTACTATACAGCCCGCGAACTTTAGCTGTGACCATCTGAAATGTGCCGAAGTGAATTCGAGGATTTCTCGTGGGTGCTAGGAGCACGAGACCTGTCGCCTCAGACTTTCGTTGCCACGAGTTCTGCAGAGCTCGAAACGGTGGGTTAAAGATAGATAGAATATTCATTATTATATCATCGTCATTATCATCATCATCAGCCTATGCTTGTCCACTGCTGGACATAGGCCTCTCCTATGGCACGCCATTGAGCACGGTCCTCGGCTACTCTCATGCAGCTCTTGCCAGCTGCTCTGCGAAGATCATCGCTCCACCGGGTCTGAGGACGTCCTACACTACGTTTACCGATCCGCGGTCGATATGGCCGGCCCACTGCCACTTCAGCATGCTAATTCGGTGGGCTATGTCGGTGACTTTGGTTCTCTGTCGGGTCACCTCGTTTCGAATTCTTTATTATGAATTAAACAATAATATATATAACGGTACAATTGCCGGCAAGGCTAAATGAATGTATGAATGAATGAATTAATGAACTTTTTACTTAAAGTGAGTTTTCTGGTTTTCCATTTTAATATTTGTAAGATTTTATGTGCGTTGTGGTATTTGAATAAACGTTTTAATACGGTCCCGTTTGGCACCCTTCGGGTTCCGTACTAAGACTTCACTGTCCGTCTGTCTGTCTATCCGTCTGTCTATCCGTCTGTCTGTCTGTCCGTCCGTCCGTCTGTCTGTCTGTCTGTCCGTCCGTCCGTCCGTCCGTCCGTCCGTCCGTCCGTCCGTCCGTCCGTCCGTCCGTCCGTCCGTCCGTCCGTCCGTCCGTCCGTCCGTCCGTCCGTCCGTCCGTCCGTCCGTCCGTCCGTCCGTCCGTCCGTCCGTCCGTCCGTCCGTCCGTCTGTCTGTCTGTCTGTCTGTCTGTCTGTCTGTCTGTCTGTCTGTCTGTCTGTCTGTCTGTCCGTTCTGTCTGTCTGTCTGTCTGTCACCAGGCTGTATCTCATGAACCGTTATATCTAGGCAGTTGAAATTTTCACAGATGATGTATTTCTGTTACCGCTACAACGCTACAAAAACAGAATAAAATAAATATTTAAGGGGGGCTCTCATACATTAAAGGTATTTTTTTTGCCACGTTTTCCTCGATATTAATAACGGCAACAGGAAGATGCTTGAGATATTTACAGAATATTTAGTTCTACATTGCTTCAAAAATAAATAATAAAATAAAAATAAAATAAATATTTAAGGCGGGCTCCTATACAATAAACGTGATTTTTTCCCGTTTTTTCTCGATCTTTGTGTCTAATCATCATCAGCCATTTGACGCCCACTGCAGGACACAGGCCTCCTTCGTGGTTTTCATAACCATGAGGGGTTTTGCCATAATCGCCACGCTTGGCAAGCGTGTTGGCGATCGCAGTATGCGGTTGGAATCTCAGGAAGACGCTGCTGCCCGTCTCCTGGTAATTGATTTCCTCAGTCGCCTTCTACGACATCCACGGAAGGAAATGGAGTTGAGGAAATTATGTCTAATGTTGTGTACATAATGGCGCGAGTCCGACTCGCACTTGGTTTTTCAATTTCAATCTGTGCGACGCATCATTTATGACGAAAGTAATATTATGTTGCTCACCAGAACGTGCTTGTAGTCGTGGATGTTTATCTTCGGCGGTTTGGAGGGATCTTCCAGCATTAGGAGACGCATGCCGTCTATGTAGTTGTCTTCTATGCATTCCTGGGAAAGATTATAAAAAGCGGGCGGGGCTGGATCTGGTTACGCGGTCATTGGTTTAGCGTGAAAAGTCTATAAGTGAGCGTTAATTTTTAGCTCAAACTGCGCAATGAGTTACGCGCCGTTTAGCGGCACGAGTCGAGAGGATCTGAGTAACGGCTACTTTACTACTCAACGATATATAAATGAAGGCGACATGTTTTCGTTGCATGCGGGTTTAGCAAGTGACCGCCTGCTACCGAACTGAAAGACGCGTCACGTCAAAAGTCCTACATTATTGTCCATAAGTCTTTCACCGTTCATCATTACCAGTAATTATGTGATGTCCTTGCCTGGTTACCATAGCACAGGGTATCCTAGGGTATCCTAACCAAAGGTTTGCTGGAAGAGAATGCTTCTTGCATTAAGCACGCCCTTGTACACTTACAATGTAATTAGTGCAATAAAGAATTAAAATAATAATAATATCCTAGTTTAGGACCAAGTCAAGTGCTTGTGTTGTGTGGAAGTTATTATTATTGTAAATTGGGCAGGTGGACAGCCCGGTCCGACAAAATATCACCAAATCTCATTTAGGGCGGGGGGAGTTATCAATGTGATGATAATGAATTATTTTATTTTATTTTATTTTATTTGGGTAAACAAACAATTATACAATGAGTGGTAACAGCAACTTAGGTAACAATTGAGTATTTTAAGTAATTGTACAACCAGCAACGCTTACCACGAATTGGAGAAAGAGAAAATAAATACGGAAAACAAAGGCCTCAGAGAGAGGTAACTTCTGACTTATTAGAACTAAGTTAATTAAAACTAACAACATTAATATCTTATCAGTTTATCGGCCTTCAAGGACGAATATGAACCATAGAAATTAAACCTAGAGTGTGCTAAATTATATGCTTTTTAGAAGGATTAATATTTATTTTTACGTACTCAATATCGAGCCCCTTACTATTAAGGCCCGACATCCAGCAAGGACAATACACCCTGTCTAAACAACCCCGTAGAGAGAACAAATATATCAAGCGATTGAAAGTAGCTATTATAGCTTTTAACAAAGTTAACTAAAATGAAAATCTTAGTTAACTTTTTAATTCATAGATGTAGCCTCTAACATGGGTTTTAGAACAAGATTTTCGGTCATTTGCCACCTCTGACCACTCCGGCAAGAATTTATCGAAATCGTCCCGCCAATCCGCGGTGGGCACGCGTGGTGATTAAGCCCATACTCTCTCACTGAGAGAAGGCCTGTGCCCTAGAGTGGGACGTATATTACACTCGCACCCTACTCGGACAAAAATTTGCGCTTTAAAGCGTAGTATTTCGCTAACGGAACCTAAATCGGTAAAATGGTCTTCCTACACTCACAAACGACCAATCCAACGATACCCCACACTATGATGTCAGCGAGAAAAAAATTGCATCCCTAATTTAGGTGTAGGGGAGGTACCCTACAATTTTTTTTTAAAGTTTTTATTCTACCGTTTTGTTGGCGCGATTAATACGTATGTTTATGCCAAGTCTCAGCTTTCTAGTACTACTCGTCTCTGAGCTAGGCTGCGGACAGACAGACAGACGGACGAACATGGCGGAACTATAAGGGTTCCTTGTCGAATACGGAACCCTAAAAAGTATCTACCGAATAAAGTTGCAAATGTGGCGTTAGATCGGGCACACAATGAGGATAAAGATGCGAAAGTGGCGTTGGATCCGATAACCGATTAAAAATTTAAAAAATAAATTTACTGATTAATATTAATAACCATGCAACCCCATACACATACACAAACACACACACACACACATACACACACACACACACACACACACACACACACACACACACACACACACACACACACACACACACACACACACACACACACACACACACACACACACACAAACACATACACGCTTACTCTCTTACACGCATGCTTTATCATGCATACATAATCCAACACACTTTATCACACAACTACGAATGAATGTAAATGTACCTATCACGTAACCTATGAATGCGGGTATTATTAACTTTACAACTATCTACATTCGTGGATTAACAAAAATCGCCTTTTAATGTTTGTTATCTTTAAGCCGTTGATTTTTGGCATTATCCTCGGTTAGTAACATAACTTTATACCTTCCTTATTACACCTGCTCCTATGATATCAGTACAATGAAAATCAATTTAGCAACTGTCTCCCCGTCTACCACGATTCAGGCTCGACCTCGTGTGGTAGTCACTGTGTGAACATAATTATTGTAATAACTATCTTCTGGCAATAAATGTATTCTTATTTTATTTATTATTATTTTATGCATCCGACTGTTTTTCTCACCCTACAAGTCATCACTGTCGCGTAACGCAACTCCCAACTCGTATCCTAACAGCATTTGAACCGGATAATACCTTGTATCGAGACAAGCCCACGTCATCACACATCCACTTGGCCACGTCTTCGACGCTCCATTTGAAGGCTTCAGGCAACGGCAGCTCGTCAACAATCCTAGCTGTCAGCTCGTACAGCGTCAGCGGTGTGTGTTGGCATGGGTCGAGTTTTCTGGAACGATAAGACGTTCAACCTCATTAAACACGTGTCTGCCGCAGCTGGAGCTGTGGTAGCCTAGTGGGTAGAACATAGGACTCGGAAGCGGGAGACCCACGTTCGATTCCCAGTGCGGGCATGTACCTATGACTTTGTTTCCTAAGTTATGTACATTTGTGAGGTTATAGTAGCAATACCACTCGCTAACGGTGAAGGAAAACATCGTGAGGAAACATGAGTGTCTGAGCTGTAGTTGCTGCAGTTACTTTCTCACATATGTGCAATTCAATTTGTGGCTATTTGAATGAATACTTTTTATCTTGTATTTATCGTTTAGCTGCCATATTAGGCGCACGTGGTCTATCTTTCAGTCTATTTATCTATCTGACTACTTACTGTTTGAATTGTTTGTTTGTTTGTTTGTTTGTTTGTTTGTTTGTTTGTTTGTTTGTTTGTTTGTTTGTTTGTTTGTTTGTTTGTTTGTTTGTTTGTTTGTTTGTTTGTTTGTTTGTTTGTTTGTTTGTTTGTTTGTTTGTTTGTTTGTTTGTTTGTTTGTTTGTTTGTTTGTTTGTTTGTTTGTTTGTTTGTTTGTTTGTTTGTTTGTTTGTTTGTTTGTTTGTTTGTTTGTTTGTTTGTTTGTTTGTTTGTTTGTTTGTTTGTTTGTTTGTTTGTTTGTTTGTTTGTTTGTTTGTTTGTTTGTTTGTTTGTTTGTTTGTTTGTTTGTTTGTTTGTTTGTTTGTTTGTTTGTTTGTTTGTTTGTTTGTTTGTTTGTTTGTTTGTTTGTTTGTTTGTTTGTTTGTTTGTTTGTTTGTTTGTTTGTTTGTTTGTTTGTTTGTTTGTTTGTTTGTTTGTTTGTTTGTTTGTTTGTTTGTTTGTTTGTTTGTTTGTTTGTTTGTTTGTTTGTTTGTTTGTTTGTTTGTTTGTTTGTTTGTTTGTTTGTTTGTTTGTTTGTTTGTTTGTTTGTTTGTTTGTTTGTTTGTTTGTTTGTTTGTTTGTTTGTTTGTTTGTTTGTTTGTTTGTTTGTTTGTTTGTTTGTTTGTTTGTTTGTTTGTTTGTTTGTTTGTTTGTTTGTTTGTTTGTTTGTTTGTTTGTTTGTTTGTTTGTTTGTTTGTTTGTTTGTTTGTTTGTTTGTTTGTTTGTTTGTTTGTTTGTTTGTTTGTTTGTTTGTTTGTTTGTTTGTTTGTTTGTTTGTTTGTTTGTTTGTTTGTTTGTTTGTTTGTTTGTTTGTTTGTTTGTTTGTTTGTTTGTTTGTTTGTTTGTTTGTTTGTTTGTTTGTTTGTTTGTTTGTTTGTTTGTTTGTTTGTTTGTTTGTTTGTTTGTTTGTTTGTTTGTTTGTTTGTTTGTTTGTTTGTTTGTTTGTTTGTTTGTTTGTTTGTTTGTTTGTTTGTTTGTTTGTTTGTTTGTTTGTTTGTTTGTTTGTTTGTTTGTTTGTTTGTTTGTTTGTTTGTTTGTTTGTTTGTTTGTTTGTTTGTTTGTTTGTTTGTTTGTTTGTTTGTTTGTTTGTTTGTTTGTTTGTTTGTTTGTTTGTTTGTTTGTTTGTTTGTTTGTTTGTTTGTTTGTTTGTTTGTTTGTTTGTTTGTTTGTTTGTTTGTTTGTTTGTTTGTTTGTTTGTTTGTTTGTTTGTTTGTTTGTTTGTTTGTTTGTTTGTTTGTTTGTTTGTTTGTTTGTTTGTTTGTTTGTTTGTTTGTTTGTTTGTTTGTTTGTTTGTTTGTTTGTTTGTTTGTTTGTTTGTTTGTTTGTTTGTTTGTTTGTTTGTTTGTTTGTTTGTTTGTTTGTTTGTTTGTTTGTTTGTTTGTTTGTTTGTTTGTTTGTTTGTTTGTTTGTTTGTTTGTTTGTTTGTTTGTTTGTTTGTTTGTTTGTTTGTTTGTTTGTTTGTTTGTTTGTTTGTTTGTTTGTTTGTTTGTTTGTTTGTTTGTTTGTTTGTTTGTTTGTTTGTTTGTTTGTTTGTTTGTTTGTTTGTTTGTTTGTTTGTTTGTTTGTTTGTTTGTTTGTTTGTTTGTTTGTTTGTTTGTTTGTTTGTTTGTTTGTTTGTTTGTTTGTTTGTTTGTTTGTTTGTTTGTTTGTTTGTTTGTTTGTTTGTTTGTTTGTTTGTTTGTTTGTTTGTTTGTTTGTTTGTTTGTTTGTTTGTTTGTTTGTTTGTTTGTTTGTTTGTTTGTTTGTTTGTTTGTTTGTTTGTTTGTTTGTTTGTTTGTTTGTTTGTTTGTTTGTTTGTTTGTTTGTTTGTTTGTTTGTTTGTTTGTTTGTTTGTTTGTTTGTTTGTTTGTTTGTTTGTTTGTTTGTTTGTTTGTTTGTTTGTTTGTTTGTTTGTTTGTTTGTTTGTTTGTTACACTTTATTGCACAAAATACAAAATTTAGCACTTAAAAAAACATGAATGTCTTAGATTAAGAGCAAGGGCGGACTTATTTCAAGAGAAATTTCTTCCAGCCAGCCTTGACGTTTAGGTTGTTAGACAGACAGCGGAAAGAGGGCATGTAAAGCACAAACAAAAATATATTACTACTTAAATGCTACATAATTTTTAATATGACACTATAATATCTACATACTAATATACATACAATATAAACCAATATCTGCATAGATACATACATACATACATAAGCAGCCTATATACGTCCCACTGTAGGGCACAGGCCTTCTCTCAGGGAGAGAGTATGGGCTTAATCACCACGCGTGCCCACCGCGGATTGGCGATTTCAAGCGCTGAGGTATGAGAATAGCTCAGACACTCAGGTTTCCTCACGATGTTTTCCTTCACCGTTAGCTAGTGGTTTTGCTACTATTGTGAAGTTTCACAACTTCACAAATGTACATAACTTAGAAAACCAAGTCATAGGTACATGCCCGCACTGGGGATCGAACCTGGGTCTCCGCTTCCGAGTCCAATGTTCTACCCACTAAGCTACCACCGCTGCATAGATACAAAATTAATAAAATAAGGAAAATAAATATCAAACTATATAAATAAAAAAACATACTTATAGGTATATTAGGTACTTATACTACAAAAACATAGTTACATAAAATAATAATATTACAGTTTAGAAAGGAAGTGCTCTTTCAAATTCATACGGAATAGTGATACCGACGAGCTATCCCTAATTGTCTTTGGTAGAGGGTTCCACTGGCGAGCAGCGCGCACAGAGAACGAGTTGAAATAGAACTCAGTGTTGCAGACTGGGACTTGCAATGTCCTAGTATCGCAAGCGAATTGGTGTTGCTCATACTAGGTCCTACTTTTGTTTTCATCTCTACTAACGGTGGTTTGACGTAAGGCGAGTCACGTGGGTTGTAGCAATCGCATCGGGCGCACGTGGTCTTGTCCGCTGTCACGTAGACTATCTCGCGCGGCGGTTCCACCACGGAGGGAGTGCGACGCGGGAACTTTATCTGCTTCGATTTGCGCAGCTTCAAGGGCGGTAGCGATTCCGCGGACGGCTCTTTTATCTCCTCCTGGTGGATAATAATAAACGCGTGTGTTACTGGGACTGATCGCCGTGCGAAAGTAAATAAAATTAAAATTAAACAAAAGAAAATCGTGAAAGGGCATTTTTTAATGAAAATAACGCACGAAACTCTATAAACGCCTGACGAACGACTTTGACTTCGCATGGACGATCTCGGGTCTGCTTGGCAAGCTGAAGTGGCTGTGGGCTGGTCACATATGCGGAAGAACCGATGGTCGATGGGGTGCAAAGGTTCTCGAGCGGAGACGACGAGCTGGCGAACGCAGCGTAGGACGCCCGCCAGCTCGCTGGACCGACGATCTGAGGCAGATCGCTGGCGGCGGCTGGATGGCGCTGGCCGAGGTTGGAAGGAAGTGGAGTGCCTCGGGGGTGGCCTATGTCCAGCAGTGGACGAGTACGGGCTGGCTGATCGATTAATTGATTGGCGGGAGACGCAGGATGTGAAGTGGTGGTAGCCTAGTGGGTAGAACCTCGGACTCGGAAGTAGGAGACCCAGGTTCGATCCCCGGTGCGGGCATGTACCTATTTATTTATTTATTTATTTAATACGGAGATATTACAGAAACATGCCACTTATTCTAAAATTAGATGATAAAAATATGTACTGTAAATATGACTTGGTTTTCTAAGTTATGTACATTTGTGAAGTTATAGTAGCAATACCACTCGCTAACGGTGAAGGAAAACATCGTGAGGAAACCTGAGTATCTGAGCTATTCACGTACCTCAGCGCTTGAAATCGCCAATCCGCGGTGGGCACGCGTGGTGATTAAGCCCATACTCTCTCCCTGAGAGAAGGCCTGTGCCCTACAGTGGGACGTATATTAGGCTGCTTATGTAAGACGCAGGATGTGACTTATAATGTTCGGAATTAACAAAGAATTTTAAAAAAGAGCTCTTTCGCGTCTATTGCAAACTCATCCCGGCTGCGCGGATTTTTGTTCAAGTTTTCTGTCCGACGTTATATGACAATGAGCCTGGGCTAGGCATGTAGTTTTATGCTAACATCTATTCTCTACCGAAGCACTAATCACAGCATAGCGAAGTATATTATGTACCTACATAGCATATTTTTTTTTTCTTTCTCATACCACGACCTTTCACTCACGACCCCCTTTACTGCTAAAGATGGTGACAATAATAACACACACACACACACACACACACAACTTTTCTGTTCTTAATTCTACATAACTATGCATAACTTTTAATTTAATTTAATCTATGTTAATTTTTAATAAGCCAAAAGGAAGAGCGGGGAGCCCCAATGACGTGTTTCATCTATAACCGCTGCTTATTGAATAAAGATTTTATTATTTTTACTATTTTTATTATTTATAGGCAGTGAGCGTCAAAAGGCTGATGATGATGATGCAACAGATGTGGTTGGTCAATCCTACTAAAAAACTGAACTCCAGCGTCTGAGTTAGAGTTGGCAAAAGATAGAGTTGACTAAGCCTCAGGTTTCCTCACGAAGTTCGCCTGTGTGGTACTATTTATTACACAATTCCAACTGTACGCTTAAAAATAAGTCATCAGTCAACGGTGAGTGTCAAATAGGGTAATTCAATTCAGTTTAAATATTTTTATTCATTATAAAAACAGAATGCATGAACGTCAAAGTTGTTTGAGATTAGGTGGAGGAGAAGGTAACAAAGAAACTCTACATTTATTCTTTTCAATTCCGACTGTATTCCGATTCTGTCGTGACGAGGTCGTGACCAACTGCACTATCTAAAGTCAAGTCAGTCAAAATGTTTTTAATCAAAGTAACGCAGAATTTCTAAACCTTATGATCCGCATTGGAAACTGCGACTCAATGATCGTTACATGTTAAACAAAGGTGTCCATTTCAACATTTAGATTGTTTTGGAGTCAAATAGACAGAAATTCTCCAAACTTAGTGTTTTAAATTTTAGTTAAGATAAGATAAGATAAGAATATCCTTTATTGCACACAAGAAACAAGACTAAAGCTAAAATTAAAAAAAACGAAAAGGTATGGGCGGCCTTATTTCTAACAGAAATTTCTTCCAGACGACCTTGTGAAGGAAAAGTTGCCGAAGGAGAAAGAGAAACTTCCTTCCAGGGACTTTAATTCACAGAGTTATTAAAATTATTCACAGAGTTATTTAACTTATTATTCTAAAACCTAGAACTCATGCAACTGGCTGTGACTCCAGACATCACATTGTCCCTTAAATAAGCTGTCATGTTGTAGTACCCCTTTATGCACAAAGTGTGCTTTACAGATTTTTGGAACCGCGGTTCTGGCAAGCTTATTATATCTTCAGTGAGTCGTGAGTCAACGCCCGGGACTCAAACAGGGTCCTTCCGACTGTAAGCCTATCTGTCTTGACCCACTGCACTACCTAACATCTGTTCAGTTGATTATAACGAGATTGTCTGCGGCGGT
The DNA here is from genome assembly GCA_963969515.1 of Yponomeuta evonymella. Classification (NCBI taxonomy): domain Eukaryota; kingdom Metazoa; phylum Arthropoda; class Insecta; order Lepidoptera; family Yponomeutidae; genus Yponomeuta; species Yponomeuta evonymella. The sequence goes on from OZ018372.1 coordinate 4,866,858, forward strand.
ACATAAACAAACGGCAATAGCTTCCACTTACTTCGGAATCGTTATCTGACATGACAAAGCAAAACTAGGAAAAGACTAAAATAAATTGACTTATGTCGGCGAATACGCTCGTTAAAATAATCATTGAAATTGTTTACGTTAGGATTTGATGATATCAATTTTGTGACGTTCACTTTGTCAAAAAATGACAGTTCTATATAGGAGCTGACTAATAAGTTTGTGGTTTGTTACTAAAGTTTGCAAACTTTTTATTTCCTTGCCTCCTGGAGCCGCTCTCGTCTGACGCACTTCCGAGATCTTTTGTGACACGAATAACACCTTTATTTCTTGTCTTTGAAGGCCCACACTCGTTTGACGTTCCTGCGACACCTTATAATCTCCCCGGCGCAAGCTCACGACACAGCCTGGACGCTGACAATTTTCTCCTATAACTTTTAACCACTCAAATAACATGTCTAATCCCTTGTCTATAAGACCACACTCGTTTGATGCACTTCCGAGGTCTCTTGCAATACGAATAACTCATTTATTTCTTGTCTATGAAGGTCCACACTCGTCTGACGTACCTCATAGCCTAGACGCTGACAATTTTCTCTTATAACTTTTTACCACACAAATCACACCTCGATTTCTTTGCCTTTTACATCCACACTCGTCTGACGCACTTCCGAGATCGTTTGCCACACAAATAACACGCTTATTTCTTGTCTTTGAAGGTGCACACTCGTTTGACGCACTTCCGAGATATTTTGCCACACAAATAACACGTTTATTTCTTGTCATTGAAGGTCCACACTCGTCTGACGTACTTGCGACACCTGATAGTATCCCTGGCGCAGGCTCGCGACATCGACAGGACACTGCTCATCTTCTCCCATGATTTCTATTCGCCGCAGATCAACGAACTGGTGCGCAGTATTGACTTTACCAAGGTAAGATACGATAAAACGTATTTAAACTACTTTTTGACAAAAAAGCGGATAGGGCTGTGTCGGGTGACACGGCCGTTGGTTTAACGTGAAACGTCTATAAGTAAGCGTTAATTTTTAGCTCGAACTGCGTAATGTGTTACGCGGCATTGGCGCCATCTAGCGGCACGTGTCAAGGTGCGGGATTCGAGTCTGAGTAATAGCTACTTTGCTCTACTCAACGATATACAAATGAATTGCACCCGATGATCCGACACGTGGTTACAGAGTTACAATCCTCGCCGAGGCGACGTGTTTTCGTTGCATGCGGTTTTAGCAAGTGACCCACTACTACTGAACTGACCCCCAGTTTCTCGTACACTAACACGCTGTTATTTTACTGTTAATTGACAGCTATCAATTGACCAAAGTGCATACAAAAAAGAAACACTGACAGCTGGTAACAATAGATTAACAGCTTGTTAGTGTACAAGAAACCGGGGGTGAAAGACGTTTCTCGTCAAAAGAATGAATGAAATCAAACAAAGTGGAAAATAATTATCGCTAAACATACACAAAAATAAATATACGGATCAATTGAGAACCTTTTCTTTTCGAACTCTGTTAAAAAGAGTATAAATAATTGTGGTTGCACTGATAGAGGGTAAATACCCAAACTCAATAATTTTGTTGACGGCATCATAGACGAACGTCATAATCTTTGTTGTCGCCGGTTTCAGGATTTAGGTAATTAAAAAAGAAAGAGCGGTGGTAGCCTAGTGGGTAAAACATTGGACTCGTAAGCGAGCGACCCAGGTTCAAATCCCAGTGCGGGCATGTACGTATGACTTTGTGTTCTAAGGTATGTACATTTGTGAAGTTATATTAGCAATACCACTCGCTAACGGTGAAGGAAACATCGTGAGGAAACCTGAGTGTCTGAGCTATTCACATACCTCAGCGCTCGAAATCGCCAATTCGCGGTGGGCACACGTGGTGATAAGCCCATACTCTCTCCCTGAGAGAAGGCCTGTGCCCTACAGTGGGACGTATAAAGGCTGCTTATGAAAACAAGAAAGTGATTCAGAAACTATACATTTACATATCAGACTTCGTCAATGGTTGTAAAGACTTAATTTTCTGGGTACATATCTAAGTATTTTAAAAACCTATTTAGAGGCTAAAAATTCCACCCATGCCGGGACTTGAACCCGCGACCTCTGCCTAACCGTGCCAGCGCTCTCCCAACTGAGCTAATGGGCATGTGCAGGCATCGGTGAAATTTCGAGCCTCGTTACAAACTTCTCTGTATTACGTACAGGCACGGTTAGCCAGAGGTCGCGGGTCCAAGGCCTGGCGTGGGTGGAATTTTTAGCCTCCAAATAGGTTTTTAAAATGGTCCTCAGCATGGGTTAGTGCAACAAAAAGAATATTAACATATTTAAGTACCCAGAAAATCCTAAGTATTTACTTAGCAGGATAAATACTCAATCGGGGTCCAACCTCAGGAAGTAGTTTTCTTTCAAACCTAGTTGCAAATATGTTTAAAGATCCACGAAACAAAATGCATCCAGTTACTGGGCCTTTCAGGGGTGTAGGTCTTATACGCAACAAATCCTGTCGGAATCCTGACGTTTGCGATTGCAATTAGAATGGAATTTGATTGTAAGACGATTCTAATCGTTCAGGATTTGGACTCATAAGCAGCCTATATACGTCCCATTGTAGGGCACAGGCCTTCTCCAAGAGAGAGAGTATTATGGGCTTAATCACCGCGCGTGCCTAACGCGGATTGGCGATTTCAAGCACTGAAGTATGTGAATAGCTCAGACACTCAGGTTTCCTCGCGATGTTTTCCTTCACGGTATTGCTGCTATAAATTCACAAATGTAGATAAATTATAAAACAAAGTCATAGGTATATGCCCGCACTGGGAATAGAACCTGGGTCTACCGCTTCCCAGTCCAATGTTCTACCCACTAGGCTACCACTGCTCTGGGATTACATTACAAATTTTATGTAGACAATCTCGTAACTTTTCATTGTAGCTTTAATGTGATAAATAGATTGATTTATGTATTCCAGGTGATGCAGATATTCTACCCGTACTCGATGCAGACGCATCCCGACGAGTTTCCGGGTGTCGACCCCGGCGACTGTCCCAGGGACGCCAAGTTCGAACAGTGAGATATTATTTATATGTTTATTAATAAAATAATTTGATTTATATTTATTTTTGAAGCGTAAGAGATCTGTCAGGATCGTGGCAAGTGGTAGACTCTGGTCTTTGCCTACCCATCCGAGATAAAGGCGTGAGTTTATGTTGTTGTTATGATTTATTTATTTACAGTCTGTTCATCCTTACTTGTCCAGTTTAGTAAACAATATTCTAACCTCAAAATTGACATTTGATGCCGAAACTAGATATTTTCTTGCAAGTTCGTGCACTTTGTTTATAAACATAGCAGCGTGTTTTTTTATTCATCTTATTATTCTGCTAATAGCAGAATAGGCAAAGGACTTCCGTCCGTGCAGCCAGACATAGCAGCGTGTTATTCAAAATGGTGTCCGAGGTTTCTTCATTTATGGGAATATGGCAGTTTTCGACTAAAAGGTCATACTTTGCGGGTAGAATCTTGTTTACTAAATTGGACAAGTAAGGATGAATAGACTATAGACAACTGAGTGCCTGAGGTGTTCACATAACGTGTCAGCGCTCTAAATCGACAATCCGTGGTGGGCACACGTGGTTATTAAGCCCATACTCTGTTGGAATGGCCTGAAGTGGCGCAGGACCGAACGCTATGGGCTGAAATGGGGGAGGCCTTTGCCTCTGAGGCTAAAAAAAATGAAAAAAAAAAATGCTTTATTGCACTTATCACAAATGTGGTGATTAAGCCCATACTCTCTATCTGAGAGAAGGCCTGTGCCCCACAGTAAGACGTATATATGTAGGCTATGTTATTATTAATATACGGTGGACTTAATGCCATGAGCATAACAATTGAAGACCATTGTCATTTTCAAGGTCAGGACTGAGGAGGTTAAAATTATCTAGTTTTTGTAGGGTTACGCACCTCAAAAGAAAAATCGGAACCCTTGCAGGATCCCTTTATTGTCCGTCCGTCCGTCCGTCCTTCCGTCTGTCAAGGCCCTTTATCGCGGGAACGCGTGGAGGTATCGAGTTGAAATCAAAACCATATACTCAGGTCTACAGTCCCTTGGAGCTGTGAAAAAAAAAATCATACTTCTAAGTTAACGTGAAATAAGTTGCAGCCGCTTATGCAGCAAAAAGCGTATATTCGAATATTTTGTCACACTCAAGGGAATCAAAATGTATAGGGTATTTTTCGTTGACCTAGAACTATGAAATTTGGCAAGTAATGTCGTCGTATACTTTGAGTACGGAGAAAATCTGAAAACTATTCATTAATAATTAAATTAAAAAAATTATCCGAAGTTCGGGAAAGGTCGGAAAAACCGCGAGACTCGATTCATGAACTATTTATAATATGTACCTAAGTACCTACAAATTTGTACGGAACCCTCGGTGGGCGTGTCCGACTAGCACTTGTCCGGTTTTATATGGAGAAAATTTTATGCTAAAATTAATAATTTTGAAAACCACTTTTGTTTATCAAAAACTAAGTATTATAAAACAAATTTTAATGTCAGTATTTTTACTGTCTAGCAAAGCCATAGCCTCAGACCACATTCGTCAAAGTATACTCTTTTTTTTACAATCACTTCATAAGAAACCTATATGTATAAGTCCCACAGTAAAGCACAGGCCTTCTGTTAGAGAGAGAGTATTTGAGAGAGGTGATTAACCACGCGTGCCCACCGCGGATTGGCGATTTCAAGCGCTGAGGTATGTGAATAGCTCAGACACCCAGGTTTCCTCACGATGTTTTCCGTCACCGTTAGCGAGTGGTATTGCTACTATAACTCCACAAATGCACATAACTTAGAATACAAAGTCATAGGTACATGCCCGCGCTGGGAATCGAACCTGGGTCTCCCGCTTCCGAGTCCAATGTTCTACCCACTAGGCTACCACCGCTTCAAACTTCAATCGCTTAAAATTGTAGAATGTGCGAGCGAGATAGCATGTTAGACGTAACGGCAGCCTTATGTTCCACCGGACAAAAACCCATTACCCATTCTAGTCTAATCTCGCCTTTATTACGCAGGGCAATAAAGCTGAAATGCAACAACGCGCTGCATCCCGACGTTCACGGCCACTACAGAGAGGCCAAATACACACAGACCAAACATCACTGGTGGTGGAAGGCCAACAGAATCTTCAACCAGCTTCAAGAGACCTCCTCACATACTGGTGAGCCTCATAGACCAGGGCCCAAGTCAAAATTGTTTATAAAAGTCATAATAATGTCCAGTATAAGTTGACCTGCAGCTTAAACCCAAATACACTCAGACCAAGCGTCACTGGTAGTGGAAGGCCTACAGAATCTTCAACCAGCTTCAAGAGACCACCTTACACACTGGTGAGCCTTATAGATCGCTATCCAGCTATTTAATGAAGTAACGAATAAATGAATAAAAATACGCTTCATCCCGTCTGCCACGGCCATCACAGAGAGGCTAGATACATTAAGACTAAGCTTCACTGATGGTAGAAGGTCAATAAGATCTTTTATCTACACTAATGTTGTAACATTCTACTTATGTTTTCAATACTTGACTTATAATTACTACTGTTATAGCGCAGACAACAAAACACTCAATTTAAGCAATTTCACATGATGGTATAATATTCACATCGATATCGTAAAATCTCATTATAACATCAATAAAACGCGACCAACTTGATTGCAGGGCCAATCAGGTTGGTCGCGTTTTATTGAAGCGCGCAGCTGCGCTCTCATTGGTTAAATTTTGATGGCGGCAAAATCACTGTGATTATACACGTACGCGTGAATTTAATTTTTAATTGCATTAGTGAAGATAAAGTAGTGTATGCAACTGCATATAACACGGGTATTAAAACACTCGTTACTATTATGAAACTCGCTGCGCTCGTTTCATAAACTCACACTCGTGTTTTAATACCCTTCATTATATGACAGTTGCATAAACTACTATTACCAGCGTCAGGAGATATACGTATCCCTGTTTGTAGATACGCAGATAGAGAACACACTTTTGTACATGAAAGCGGAAATTACACAGATATGTCTTGACCTATAATAGACAAAATACAAAAAAAAATAATACAATAGTACAAAGTTTTTATTTTAACCACACTAACACAGCATTATCTTAACATGTTACACTGAGTTTATAAGCAAAAGGTTGCAATCTCACTACTATCTTTCTTCCTTGCATATTTATATCTACTCATGTAGCTACAGTTTATATGTGTATATTATATATATTATATGTTTATTTATATTATGTATTATATGTTTATAGTATAAATATTTACTTATTTATTGTTGAGTATTCGTCTTCTTATGTAATTTTAGTTAAAGTTATTCGTTTTATCCGTCTACTTCGTATGCCTACCAGTTAATTTCTTGCACCTCCTGTGGTTGACTGGTAGAAAATGCTTATAGCATTAAGTCCGCCACATTGCCATTGTATTTTTTACTTATGTGCAATAAACGTATTAATAATAATAATAATAATAATAATAATAATAATAATTTATTATTATTATTATTACCAGTTCTTCGTCACCCAGATGGTGGAGATGGCCCGTCTGACTCTTCGGCCTTAATAAGGATTGAGCGAGGCATCTTCCAGGGCGACAGTCTGAGCCCGCTGTGGTTTTGCCTGGCTTTGAATCCTCTCAGTACTCTACTGAAGGACTCAGGGCTAGGCTACCGACTCCGAAGGGATGGAGAGGTTATTTCTCACCTCCTATATATGGATGACCTGAAGCTATTTGCACCAAAACGCCAAGACTTGGTGGAGCTACTTAAAACGACACAGGTTTTCAGTAGTGCCATCAAGATGGAGTTTGGTGTAGATAAGTGTGCGGTCATGCATGTACAGCGTGGGAGGGTTGTAAATTCAACAAATTTACAACTTTCAGAAACAATGACTTTTAAATCTCTGTCGGAGACGGAAACCTACAAGTACCTTGGTATATCACAGTCTTTGGGTATTGTGGATGGGGACATCAAACAGGCGATGAAGGAGCGCTTCTTTAGTCGCCTGACAAAAGTACTTAACAGTCTTTTGTCGGGAGGCAACAAGGTGCGCGCTTTCAACGCTTGGGTGATGCCCCTACTCATATACTCCTTTGGCATACTAAGGTGGACTCAAACTGAACTGGATGCCCTAGACAGGAGGGTCCGTCTCATGCTCACAGCACACCGTATGCTACACCCACGCTCATCTGTTATGAGACTATACATCCCGCGTAAGTGTGGAGGTCGCGGCTTTTTAAACGCCAAAAATCTCCACAACCGCGAGGTGTGTAGTCTCAGGGAATATTTCCTTAGCAATGAGTGTGGGTTGCATCGGGATGTTGTGTCAGTGGACAAGAGTCTCACGCCGCTCTCCTTGGCAAACGAGAACTGGCGCAAGCCAACGGTGCTCAGCATCGAGGATCGCAAGAACGTGTGGAAGAGCAAGGAGCTTCACCGGCGATTCTATCGGGCCTTGACAGGGCCCGATGTGGACCTGCTCGCATCGGTGAACTGGCTACGTTTCGGTGACCTTTTTGGGGAAACCGAAGGTTTTGTCTGTGCAATTGCTGACGAAGTCATGATGACGAACAACTATCGGAAATATATCCTGAAGGATGGTACGGTCGACATCTGTCGAGCATGCCGCCGTCCCGGGGAGTCACTCAGGCATATTATTTCCGGTTGTTCTCATCTGGCTAACGGTGAGTACTTGCACAGGCATAATCTAGTAGCCAAAATTATCCATCAGCAACTTGCTCTCCGATACGGTCTTGTCGAATCCGAGGTGCCGTACTATAAGTACACACCGGCGCCGGTTCTCGAAAATGGTCATGCTACGCTCTATTGGGATCGGTCTGTCATCACGGACAGGACTATTGTTGCCAATAAGCCTGACATCGTGCTGACAGATCGATTGATGTGCCAGACAGTGCTCGTCGATATCACCATCCCGCATGACGAGAACCTCGTGAAGGCCGAGAAGGACAAGCTTAGCAAGTACCTTGATTTGGCCCACGAGGTTACCGCCTTATGGGATGTGGATTCGACAACCATTGTCCCGATAGTCGTATCGGCGAACGGTCTCATAGCGAAGAGTCTTGACCAACATCTTAAGGCTCTCTCGCTAGATGGCTGGATCAAGGGGCAGATACAGAAGGCGGTGCTCTTGGACACGGCGCGCATCGTCCGGAGATTTCTCTCTCTGCGGCCCTAACTACCGGTAGCTTGAGCCTAGCTCCGTTACCGGTGGCCAACTAGGATAGGTTTATAAAATATATTTTGTATTTTTTTACTTTTATAAACCTATTCTAAGTCATGAAAATAAATAAAGAGAATAATAATAATAATAATAATAATAATAAAAGGTATTATTTTGAAGATGTTGCAGACGGTGGCCCTAACTTGTTTTTATGCATGAGTAATGAATAAAATATCTGACGTTGGCTTTCCCAGGCACGGTCCTCTTCCTAGAAGAAGACCACTATGTAGCTGAAGACTTTCTACACATGCTGTCACTGTTACGCACCACGGCAGACAAAACTTGCCCACAGTGCGAGATCCTGTGCCTCGGGACCTATTTGAAGACCTACCAGTACCACGCGCACGGAGATAAGGTCAGTCGGATAAATACCCAAATCGTGTGGTTAAATTCCCAAATTGTGTGGGCAAATAATCAACATGTGTCGGTTAATACCAAATTAGTGTGGGAAAAGATACAAAGCGTGCGAGTAAATACCCAAATTGTGTTGGTAAATACCCAACATGTGTTGGTAAATACTCGATGGGATTGGGGTATTGTGTGTGAAATTTCGTTGTGCGGTTGAAAGGTAGTTGCGTGAGAGGATACGTGTTTTGGCTGTTGGATAAACACTAAAAACCTAGTTAAATAAACAATACCGATTGGTTTATTGAGCTGGTCTAATATAGGTAGAAGGACGACGCGAGTCACGCGTTTTGTGGCGCCAAAATGTCCGAATTTGACAATTAATGTTCTGGAAAGTCGCGACTTTTGACGTTAAAACGTGAGACTGGCGTTGTCGTGCCACCTATGTGGTTAGAGGAGGGTGAACTTGGATTGTTGAGTGAACACATAATTGGTCATTTAAGTAAATACCCAGGTATTTCTTGTTGGGGTACAGATTTAATTTCTTATTTACCTTGTGGGGTAAATACCAGATTCGCAGTGTTTGGGTATAAAAGTCTAGTCGGGATATGTTTATCAGTAATATTGATACGAAATGATGTTTATTTGGTCTCAAAATTTCTTGATGAGTGATTGAGAGTGAATAGGTGCGATAGAGTTATTTAAAATTTCTTAACATGTCCTAATAGGTTCGTTTAGACTACAAAGGATTGCATGGCGCGCCGCGCGACCTTTCCTTAGCCGGGTGCGTGTATTCCTTTGATACCTAAGTATAGGTAAACTGGTAAACTTCTTTTTTTTTCTAGACTTTTTGCAGGTATCCTCCTTCCGTTCTTTTTAGTTTAAATGCCTACTTAGTTGTTTTATTCAATGTAGTGCAAATCTGTAATTGATATCAGACAATTTATTTAATTACGAACTGTTTCTATTGGTGATTTGTCGTAAATAAATAAAACCGGGGAAAAAAATGCATGAAAATATGGGGATGACCACCCTTGATATGAGTGTTCATTTAAGTAGAGTGGTATTCAGTGGCCATTTAAAGAGGCTTTAGATGGCCTGCAGCTTAGCTATGGTAGTTTTCGGGTTCGGAAAAATACATAACACTTTATTGCACAACCAGAAGAAAGTCCTATCTTATATCTAAGTAATGGTATGTCTCTTTCAGACAACCTTTAGTAAATTAAGTTGCAAAGATTTTACTTTTCTTTTGGTAAAAACGTATTTTATATTTTTTGTGTAAATGGATTATGTGATTGAGTAACCGCTTACATATTTTCTTCATCCTGATGAGGTTGAAAATTGAACAGACTCATCTAATGTGTGTGGTATAATTAATTATACGCGTGTAAGAACCGCTCGAAGCGGTGTGGACGCGCCGCGCGTCGCGCATTCTTTGGTAGTCTGAACACAACTACTAAGTTGTTAGGTAAAGGTGTGAATAAACAATTGGTGGTTTTGTCTTTAAACGGGTTAGAATCTTTTGGCATAGAGGTGACCATAATTTTGCGGGTTTTTTTTTTTTTTAAAAGAGGCGCACAATTTAACATGATGTATATCGATAGTGAATGTGCGAGATAAACAAAAACACCTGCCAAGTAAGAGTCGGACTCGCCCACCGAGGGTTCCTTACAAACTTGTAGGTACTTATATATTATAAATATACGTGTAAATTGGAAGTGCCTACAAATTTGTACGGAATATAAGTGATATGTCCTACATTATTGACTGGTTTCTAAAATATAGCTAAAGCGCGGTCGCCGAGCAGGAAGAATTTCGTACATTAACCTGTCACTAGCTATCTCTGTCGCTCCCGCGTAAATATATTGCGTCACGCTCGCACAGATGCATTGGCCGCCGTCTTAAGGGATTGCAAACCTTTTAACTGCGACCGGTAAGGTCTGTTCTTGTATGCTTGTGTTCGGTTGACCTTGAGCCAATCCCATTATTTGAAATAGGGAACTTCATGTTGGGATGCGCTAGTGATCGGTCAGTTTTCGGACACAGTGAAATCGTTTCTGAAGTTGTTTGTGTTTTGTTATCTTGTTTTAATCGTTGTTTTGTTATAATAGTTTGTTAGAATATAATATGAGAAAATCCGCAGCGCCTCTATCATATGTACGAGAAACTAAATTAACATACAATTAAAATTGTACATTGATTGTACAGACCTGTCCGAACTAGTATCAATATCAACTTGCACTTCACAAAAATGTTGGTGACAACTGCCCGTAGGCAAACAGGTCAATGTACGAAATTCTTTCTGCTCGGCGACCGCGCTTTATTACAGTTATTGAGACGTATGTTATTCACTTTTCCCAAAACGTATCATAAAAAAAATAGTAGATTGTACAACAAGTGCATAAAACGCACCATTTTACTCGAGACGTTTATCCATCCGAGCGAGCTTGCGAGCGAGGATAGATATAAAGTCGAGTGTAAAATGGGTTTTATGGACGAGTTGTACACTCTACTTTTCACTTCGATTGACGACATTATTTATCGTTAATCAAAAAACAATTTTAAGTTGTAACACAAATATTACAATGAAAAAATAATTATGGTTCCCGCCAATTAACTTTTTTTTCTTTTTTTTTTCTGTAGGGACGTGACACCTGACTTAAGGTCGTTACATACTGCTCAGTTATAAAAACATTTTCTTTTTATAACTATGATAAGTTGTTGTTATGGCTTAAATACTATACTGATCTACTAAATTGAAAAATAAACAAATATAAAAAATAATAAATGAGACGAAATACAAATTATAAGTTTATTTCATGAAGTTTTATTGTGTACTTTGGCTGTTGGTATCTTTGCCTTGGTCTTAGAATACGAACGAAACGAAATAAAATAAAGAGGTTGTTGTATGAAGTTAAAGATGTTCGTGTGGCTGTTGCAGCGATTGCCTTGGTCTTCGACGAAGATTTTACTTTATGCTCTAGAGCATAAAAAGCGACTTTATGTCGCCTACGCACGACATAAAGACGAACTTTTAGAGCATGAGAAGTGAAAAATATATTATGTTCTCTTTCCATTGGCGGAGCTACTTAACAGGACCTTAACCCATAGACACACCACGCAATGACAGAGTGTGTCGAACGAAACTCCGCTCAAAAGCGAGGCGTCACGCACACATCAACGTAACATTGTGTGCGCCTAAGCGGATTGAAGTAAGTTACTTTCGCAGACTAAATGTGTGGGCATTCACATTGATAGTGCAACACTGAAAACAGGCCACGGTAAGCGTGCCAATTTGGCTACCAATTTGTTATCTCGCTTTTGAAGCTCGGACTGCGGCTATATGATAATACCTTGTAATAATTCTCTGCCCTTGACCGCTCAATCACTTGACATGTGCAAACAGGCTGTCACTGGTGTACTGTCAAAGGTCGGCCACATACATTCTGCTGAATCTCGACATCCTTGTCATCATTAGTTATTATTGCCCCAACTCATAATTTTGGGTTCCTACATCGAATTTGTAAAAAGTATACGTACGTTCCGTGCGGCGCCGGATTAAGAATGGCGTCACTCCATTTCCTTCCGTGGATGTCGTAGAAGGCGACTAAGGAAATCAATTACCAGGAGACGGGCAGCAGCGTCTTCCTGAGATTTCAACCGCATACTGCGATCGCCAGCCCGCCTGCCGAGCGTGGCGATTATGTCAAAACCCCTCCTATCGAGGCCTATGTCCAGCAGTGGGGGTCAAATGGCCGATGATGATGATGATCTGTACATTCTCTCAATCATGATAACCTCTTCAGTCCTGACCTTGAAAATAACAATGGTCTTCAATTGTTATTTTCAAGGTCGGGACTGAGGAGGTTAATAGTAATTTTTAGGACCCACGGCCGTGTACCTATGGATGTTTTATTTATTAGCTAGTCGTTTTGCCACTCTAGACATTGTCATCTAACAGACGTTTCAACATACTGCAAACATTGACATTTTCCTTTATCATCATCATCAACCCATTATGTCCCCACCGAGGGGCACGGGTCTCTTCCCTGAGGAAGGTACAGGCCATACTCCACCACGGGGGCCAAGTCCGGATTGGTGGAGGCTTGTAGACTAGTGGCTCGGCTACTGTCAGAAGTTGTCGCGCCGCCCTAAGGTCTCTGACTTGGCTCAACGACTGCCATCTATCGATGGCAGCCGGCACCAACAGCTTAGCATGCCTTGCGAAGCGCGGAACCGCTCGGAAAAATGCCACTAGCGTTAGGCGTAGACGGCGACCCGTCCATGCACTGGACGCGCCCTGTGTTGCTTAACCTTCGTGATCGTTTAAGATCACTCAGGCAGCCGGGGCTACGAGCGAATTTTCCCTTATATACCTTCTGATTCGGAGGTCTCCCCCTTCCTCCTCGAAACCTTAGCAAGGGAGGGGGGCTTAACTGCATTTGAAAGGTGTTTTACCGTTATCTCTGCGGTGACTTTCTAGTCAGATCATAAGAATAACTTAAGGTGCAGAACCGCAGTGCGAGCTTCGAAAGTGAGGTAACAAGTTGGTAGCCAAATTGGCACGCTTAGCGTAGCCGCTTGTCAGTGTTACACTGTCAATGGGAATGTGTGCGTACGTCGCTGACTACAATCCTCTTAGGCGCACACATGTTACGTTGATGTGTGTGTCGCCTCGCCTTAGAGCGGAATTGTTCGACGGACTCTGTCTTTGCGCGCTGCGTCTATGAGTCAGACTGTATGTCGAATGTGTGTGGTCGGCCATCTTCAAAATCTCTTCAAACGCCAACCCCGTGTTCACGAGCAGCGTAAGAAGCAACTGACGCTGAACTACCTGCAGCAAGTGAGAGCAGCCACAGAAGAGAGGCGGAAGAAGATGCAGGAGACGACCCAGTGGAACTTCCAGCTGTACCCAAACTTATACGGGAGCACTCAAAAGGTTATAAAACTGTACGGTGTCGTTCAAGAAGGTCCTGTTGACACGCCGGGGCGGTTGTATTTGCTTATACGGGATGAAGGTTGAATTTGGAACAGATAAACTTACAAACTTTTCCTCTTTATAATATTATTGTAGATTATTTATTATTAATGAAAAAAAAATGCTTTCTATATACGTAGGGCACAGGCCTTCTCTCAGAGAGAGATTACGGGCTTAAATACTACTCGTGCCCACAGCAGGTCCCCTGCAGTGGGATGCATATAGGCTGCATTTTTATAATAAAAAAAAATATGAAAATAATCTTAAATATTATTTTCAAGTTATATTATCATCATCGCTTCATGATATGAGTACAGTTCCTGAAAACGATTTACAATTGTGTCCGAAATTGACATTAATTAAGTCACATTTTTTTGTAGAAATTTATTTAATGTTTGAATCTGAGTTTGAGAACTTATCCCTATTTTGTTTACCTAATTTCGTTCCAAAGAAGTCCTCCTTCCTGCCTTTCCTTTGCCAGTTTTGTCTAGTACAATGAATAGGCGAGTTTTTGTATAAAAGTTTAAAAACCCCTAAAATTGTGCAGGGCCTTTTTGAACCACCCGGTACAGTTGTTTATTTTGGATTGGATTCGGACACCCTGTAGATATTGCTCACGGTTTTCCAGTGTGGTATGTTAATAGGTAAATACTCTTCTTTGCGACGTTTGAACAAACCGTTGAGAATAGTCGTTAAAATACCGAAATAAATATTAGCAACCGGATACGTGTAAGATAGACTCGCGCCCTGAAGTTTATCATTCTAAGCAGACACACCAAAAACAAACACACGAACACGCACACGCACACGCACACGCACACGCACACGCACACGCACACGCACACGCACACGCACACGCACACGCACACGCACACGCACACGCACTCGCACACGCATACGCATACACACACACACAGACACAGACACACATACACACACAGACACAGACTCACATACACACACACACACACACACCTACACACACACACATACACACACACACACATACACACACACACACACACACACACACACACACACACACGCACACACACAGATTTAAAAAAAATCAAAGTACTCAGTGCATTCTGTTTCGTACTAACAAAATGCACTGACCTAACCTAACCTAAGATTTCTTCCCAAGGTACTTTGCAGAAATATTCAAGGTTTTTCTGAAAATTAATTAAAAATTTTAAAATATCTGTATTTTAATGTCACGTGCTCAAGTCTCAGATCGTTAAAAAGAGTATTTGCCTACCTAGGTTTTGTATTATAGTAATTTGAGGTCCTTCGTCCATTCCGCACTATACAGGGCGTAACAATTCCTCTTGTTTACACGTCAATGGCGGTTCTACTCGTCAATATACTTTTTATAAACAATTTTTTACTCTGGGGAAAACTTTAAAATGGCGATAAAAATATATATTTTCACGCTGCTGTGAGGTTGTCATCTCTTATTGTAGCAAGTATATAACATGTTCTTTTATATTAAAATGCAGTAAAAGTTATAAAGTTATACAAATATTTGCCAAAGTTAGATTTTTTTACACAAGAAAACAGTTGTATGCATTTACGACTAGAACCACTCAGTTTTCGATTCTTTTTAATTTTGTATCACGCTCAGTCTGAAATGTTTTATAAAATGCTTCTATCTTCCTTAAAATGGGCTGTAATTAAGTTAGTTAGGTTAACTTAATTACCTTCGCGTCTTCGGTAAGAAAGGTAAACGTAATTACCTTCCCGGCACCTGGATTCAAGGTAGTCGTTTTACTAATAAGCAATCGCCATTAGACCCGGCAAATATTTATCTACGTAAAAGCATCATTTGTCATTAAAAATACTGTCTAATCTGTCTGTCTAATGTTAAAATCAGCACCGATTTTATTTGGAGTCCAATGAGTGGAATGCATTCAGCATGCTTAGTATAAGATTAATAAGCAATAAGATTCGGGCCGTCTCGCTCTGCGCAAGCGCATATCGACTTTATGCTTAGCACGCCGAAATAAATTATACAGGGTGTGTCAAAATCCCCTTCCCGAAAATGTGTTAAATGCCTACTCGTCGAAATGTGTTACAAAATAAATCTTTACAATAGGGACTTCAGAACTTCAGAATCTTGAAGCAAATGAATTGACTAAAATTGAAAAATTCTTTATTTCACTAAAACAATTTTGTACAAAGGCGAGCTTAATACTAGATATTATTTTCTTCCAGCTAACCGTTTCATAAAGCGACCAATGAGATCACAATATTTGTTTTGCAAGTTCTTCCTTGTCGCTTTATGAAACAATTTGGTGTAGCAGTATTGATTTTTATTACAAAGCAGATGGGACTTTTTTTCCCTGTTTCATATAGTTGGTAATGACGGGTAGGGTAGAACGAGTAGAGCCTAAAAAAATCAGAGATCTTTTATTAAACCAAAAAGAAAATTTGCTATTTTTGCATATTCGCAAATTTGCGTATTTGCTAATTTACTTCCTCTGCGAGAAGTTAGGCGGATTTTTACACACCCGGTATGGGCTGAATGCGTTTTTAATTTTGGAATTGGAATGTAAATATTGAACTTATGTACCTAGAAACTAGAATACTGTCGGGTAAGTACATATCTACACACGACATTACATTTCTTTGCGACGCCCCCCCCCCCGCTCTCTATCTGTTCAAAAACTACCTATCAGTGTGTAGTTCCACCTAGTAACAGATTATAAAAAAATCAACGAGAGTCGCAATGACATATTACAGAGGTATGCTCAGCACCAAATTCCACACAAAGTTTTTTTTAAGTGCGAAGCGTCGTCATTACAGAAAGGCAATCTGTGTGGAACGTTCGTAGACGCCCCTGGAATAATGCCGTGACACCCCGGGGAGTCGCGACGCACAGTTTGGGAAGCCCGGGTATAGCCTGTGACGATCGCGCGAACGAGACGAATCGACCGAGATCTCAAAATCTGACCATTGGTTAAAGAGTTATGTGGGAACATAGAAGGAACATAGAAGCGGTGGTAGCCTAGTGGGAAGCGGTGGTAGCCTAGTAGGTAGAACATTGGATTCGGAAGCGGGAGACCCCGGTTCGATTCCCATTGCGGGCATGTACCTATGACTTCGTTTTCTAAGTTATGTACATTTGTGAAGTTATAGTACCAATACCACTCGCTAACGGTAAAGGAAAACATCGTGAGGAAACCTGGGTGTCTGAGCTATTCACATGCCATTCAGCGCTTGAAATCGCCAATCCGCGGTGGGCACGCGTGGTAATTAAGCTCATACTCTCTCCCTGAGAGAAGGCCTGTGCCTTACAGTGGGACGTATATAGGCTGCTTATGTTACGTATTAAACATCTTTATCTAACGACTTTCCCTCATGGTAGAACCTATTAAACTTACTGTTAACAGTTAACAGTTATGAGATATTTTTTATTTGTGTGCCATATTGCCCTATGATTGTTAACAGATTATTTGGTGGAATAGTTTAGTTATTATTATTAATTGTGACAAGCGGTGGTAGCCCAGTGGGTAGAACAATGGACTCGGTAGCGGGAGACCCAGGTTCGACTCCCAGTGCGGGCAATGGGCATGTGCCTATAACTTTGTTTATTTTCAAAGTTACGTACATCTGCGAATTTGTAGTGGCATCACCACACGCTAACTCTGAAGGAAAACATCGTGAGGAAACCCGCGGCTTGGTTGGCTCCACACGTATTGACTTGTCTTTCCCGTGGGCTAGGCCGACTAAGCCGTCAGGATGGTATAGGTGCTGGGCAAGCCTACTCCATCTAAAATACAATGTCCCAGTAACTAGAGCGTCCGACGTGTCTCTTCACCCATCTAGTGTGAGTGAAGGTGCCACTGGACGCTGTATAAATCATCTCATTACGTAGATGCAAAGGCCTAAGTTTATTATTCTCTGTTATATATGTTTTCCGAATTCATTCTAAACACGCAGAATTAACAATGAAGATTATGCTAAATATTCTGGAAGCTTCTGGAGTTAGTATAAAACAACAACATAATATAATTATCTGAATGAAGAAATAAGCCTTTTTAGCTGTTAGCTGGAATGCGAAAATGTAATTTATTTACATCTTTGCACGACCTATTTTGGTCTGTCGTAAACCTCGTCTTTGGAATTAGAAATACCTCTTTAGCTGTAAGCATGGTTTGAGTAGCTTTCTGACCGTAAGCCGTAGGCACAAATGCCGGCATACATCTTGAATAATGCGCAGTAGTCGATTTTGGGACTCTTTGGCGGACTGACGGTGGCGCGGGGCGGGAGACGATCGGTCATGTGATTGGTTAAAAAGCAGGTTCCAGCCCTTTATTTCCCCCCCTCGTGCCGCCTTTCGCTCAAGATGTTTGCCGGCGTCTATATTTTGTAAATATAACCTCAGTAGCCGTAAGTACGGTTTGAGTAGCTTTATTAATGCCCTAGGCACTTTGTAAATATACTCTAGATTAATAATTACGTTTTACTACTTTGTACAGATTTCCTTGTAACTTGTGAGCGGATTAAATGGCATGGTCTTATCTGTGGTTCACCCCCTGTTTCTCGTGAACTAACGATCTGTTAACGGTGGTTAGTTAGCTAAGGTGCATACAAAACCAGAGGATAAAAACCGCCTTCAAAATACCCGATGATGATGATGATGATTTCCTCTTATCCCTTATCAGGGACATAGGGCTCGTAGAAGGGATCTCCATTTCTCGCGGTCTTGTGCGGCAACTTCTAACTCGCTCCAATTGAGTCCCGTTGAAGCAGCCTCTTTCTCAACGGAACGCCTCCAGGTAGTACGTGGGCGGCCCGGCCGTCTCTTGCCAGAAGTTTGCCACGTTAGACTCTGTTTGGCCAGCTGGTTGTGGGGTCTTCTCAAGGTATGTCCAATCCATCGCCATTTTCTTTGCAGGATTTCCTTCTTGATGGGCTTTTGGTCTGTCAGTTCCCATAATCTTGCATTAGATATGGTTCGTGGCCAATGTATACCGAGTATGCGCCGTAGACATTTGTTTAAAAACACTTGCAGTCTATTAGTTACGTGGTTTTTGACCAGCCACGTTTCACATCCGTACAGCAGAACTGACTTGACATTGGAGTTGAACATGCTGATTTTGGTCCGCCGAGTAATGACTGAGGAAGTCCACACGGGCTTCAGTTGCGCATATGCTGCACGCGCTTTGTTGATGCGCGCCTCCACGTCAGCTTCTGCACCTCCCAGACGGTCCACAACACTTCCGAGGTAGGTGAACTTCTCGACTTGTTCGACATTCTCACCGTTTACGACAATGGGCGTGACGTCGTGAGTGTTTAGTCGCATGTCTTTCGTCTTAGCGCAGTTAATGCGTAGTCCTTCTTTCGCAGCGACATCGGCGAGGTCATTCGTCTTAGACTGCAGTTGGTCACGTG
This sequence comes from Yponomeuta evonymella, assembly GCA_963969515.1. NCBI lineage: Eukaryota > Metazoa > Arthropoda > Insecta > Lepidoptera > Yponomeutidae > Yponomeuta > Yponomeuta evonymella. The sequence goes on from OZ018372.1 coordinate 4,885,905, forward strand.
ATACCGCAAGCAAGCAGAGGTCATCCGCGAAGTCGATGTCCTCCAGAGTTTTATCATTCATCCACGGGAGTCCTCTTTCTCCTGCACTTGTTACCCTGCGCATCACGTCGTCCAAGACTATTAAGAATAGTAGCGGAGATAGTAGACAGCCCTGTTTCACGCCGGCAGTGACTGGGATCGGTTCTGTAAGCTGGCCTCCATGTAATACGCGGCACGAGGAACCATAGTAAAGAGATTTAATTAAATCGATGATCTTGCCTGGTATACCCCGTCGCTTCAAGATCCGCCAAATACTTTTCCATGTAACCCTGTCAAAAGCTTTTTCAAAGTCTACGAACAGAGTATAAAGTTCATTCTGCATTTCATTGCACTGCTCCAGGATCATTCGCAGAACGTTAATCTGGTCAGTGCAAGATCGCCCCTCCCTGAATCCACTCTGTTCGTCTCTCAGCTTTCCGTCGACAGCGCTCTTCATTCTGTCTAATAGGACCCTGCAAAGAACTTTAGAGCAAACAGGCAGTAAATTTATTCCCCTCCAGTTACCACAATTAGACAGGTTTCCTTTCTTTGGCAGCTTGATGATGATACCCTCCTTCCAGCTTTGCGGTATCTGTCCCGACTCCCATACAACTGTCATCAGGGGCAACAATACATCCGCCGCTACTTCCGCGTTGGCTTTAAGTGCGTCAACTGGGATGCCGTCATTACCAGGTGCCTTGCCATTTTTTAGACTTTTGATGGCCTTCGAGATTTCTGCAATGTCAGGTGGGTCGATTTTGATGTCTAACACCTCCATTCCATTTGCAACATCATGTTCACTCTCTTCCTCTTCATCATCAGCCATATCCTGGAAGACTTCAGCAAAATGCTCATGCCATCTTTTTATTTGCTCTTCAGGCGTGGTCAGCAACTTCCCTGATTTATCCATGATTGGCCGAGTGGCAAGCATTCTACTGCAAAGTTCTCTTCCAGCACGGTATAGCTCTCTGGTGTTTCCGGCTCTTGCCGCTGTTTCTGCTCTTTGGGCTATGGTTGCTGCTCTGACACGTTTATCACTACGTGCGCTGCGTTTCACGTCACTTTCACATAGGAAGTATTCGTAGGCTAAACTTTCTTTGGCGCTTTGGTCTTTAGCAGCATTAAGCTTCTCTTTGATGGATTTCCGGTGCAGTATTTTGTTCCAGGTGTCAGTTGAGATCCATTCCTTCCTATTAGGATGCTTGTACCCTAGAAGGCTTTTGCAGCAGCTCTGTAGTGCGTCTTTAACAGTACTCCACTCCTCCTCCACCGAAGCCCCCATTTTTCTGTGGGTGTGGTAGTTATTATGAAGTTCTTTGCAAAAGTGTTGTTTAAACCCAGGATTTTGTAGGCTAGAGACGTCAAATCGCCTAGGTGTAGTGCTGGCTTTGCGCAAAACCTTCGCTATTTTCAAACTTACTTTAGCCACAATAAGGTGATGATCACTGTTTACATCAGCTCCTCGCCGGTTTCGGACGTCTAGTAGCGAGTGCCTCCACTTTCTACTGATCATCACATGGTCAATCTGGTTTTCCGTTCGTCTGTCAGGTGACACCCACGATACTTTGTGGCAGTCTCTGTGGGGAAAGATGGAACCCCCAATAATAAGGTCGAATTCACAGCAGAAGTCCACTAGCATATTACCATTGTCGCTGCGATTGCCGAGTGCATGTTTGCCTACCCATGATTCCAAACCCTGGTTGTTGTTCCCAATCTGAGCGTTAAAGTCACCCATACATATAACTATGTCTCCTTTTGGTATACTATGTACTGTTGCAGTGAGCTGTTTGTAGAATGCTTCCTTTTTGTCAGGGTCGGCCGCATTGGTAGGTGCATAACATTGCAAGACTGTGATGTTCCTCACTTTGGACCGAAAGCGTGCCATGATAATCCTGTCTGACACTGGTTGCCAATCCAGGAGACTAATTCGAGCATTACTGGAAAGCAGGAAACCCACTCCATATTCGTGTTTTTCTGTTTGGCCCGAGTAGAGCAAGGTGTGGTTGTCTACTTTGTGTTCACCAAACTCTTTCCATCTCGTTTCAGAGATGCCTAGTATGTCTAATCGATAGTCTTTCATGTATTTCAAGACTTGGAGCACTCTGCTTTCTTCTCTTAACGTGCGAACATTCCAACATCCAATCAGTGTCCGTTTTTTCGCGCCAAAGGTCGGTTGTTTAAAATCGGTCCGGTTTTTCCTTCTTTGAGTTTCAGTAATATTATAGTTTTCAGATATACAGGTTATTAGCCCATAGTATCCTAGACGGCTAGCAGGGCTGCTACTTCAAAGCGTACCGTCACACTCGGTTTGTTCTCAGAGTTCCTTCTCTTATCGTCCTTTTTGGAGGTATTTAGACCCCCAAGGCCGCCGCAAGCCTCGTCTAGCCGTAGCCAGGTATATGGTTATACCGCCATTGCTCGGTCGCCATCGCCTCGTCGGTTGTCTAGCAGGGAGTACCACGGGGTCACAGTGACCACCGCCGCCTTACGGCGCGTGCAGGTGAGGTTGACAGTTGGGTCGGTCAAGATGTTTTTGACCGTTCTCCCCTTACTCCCCATACCCCAAAATACCCACTAAACAGAAACTATAGTTCGCTAATTCTAACACTAGATGGCGCTGAGGGTATTCTTTATCGCGGTGTGGTTGTGTCCATAATGCCGTGAAGATGAAGATTGGCAAATTGCAGAGTGATGATTTTCGTATGGATTCCGTCAACAGATCAAACTTATATGGAACCACCAGGTTTCTGGCAATAAAATATTTAATGAAATCGGACACCGCGGTAAGGAATTGTCGCTGAATATAAATTTATACATATAAAAAACCCTATGGACGAATTAAGAACCACTCCTTTTTTTGACACATAACATAACATAAACTCACGCCTGTATCCCTGAGGGGTAGGCAGAGACCAGGGACTGCTACTTGCGACGATCCAGACAGATCACTTTCGCTTCCTCAACATTCATTAGTCGTTGCATGCACGCACGCCGGTTTCGGGTACTTTTTATCTTGCCTTTTGTTAATACATCCCATATTTGGTCGAAGTATGTCCGTCTGGGTCGTCTCTTACCGCCCCTTCCATCCACATTCGCTCGATATATTTATTTTGTCAATCTTTCTTCCTTCATCCTCTCCACATGTCCAAACCAACGCAACATTCCTTTCTCAATTCTTGTCACTACATCCTCTTTCAGTTCACAACGTTCTCTAATCACACTATTGCGTATCCTGTCATTCAAAGTAACGCCAGACATACTTCTCAAGGACCTCATTTCTACTGCATTAATCCTACTTTCTTGCTTCTTTTGCCATACCCAAGTCTCGCTAGCATACATAAGTGTTGGGACCAGCACTCCATTATGGATAGCCAATCTATCTCTTTTGGAGATGTTTTGGCCACTCACAAAGGAGTGCAATGCACCGTTTACACAATTTCCTGCTTTTACTCTTCTTTACACATACACACATAAACTCACGCCTGTATCCCAGAGGGGCAGGCAGAGACCAGGGACTGTCACTAAACTGGCAGGTCACTTTCCTTTTTTGAAGTCGGCTAAAGCGCATGCGTTGAAGCAATTTTTTTGATTTCTGAGATACTAATAATTTGTTCAAATCTACAGCCAAAGTCACGAATGAAGATAATAAAACTGAACTTGAGACAGCAAGAAACAATTCCGTTGTATCAAAAGTTTTTAATGAGGTTCCAAATAGTCGTGGATCCTAAGGAATTATATGCTAAAGGCCAAAAGGTTTACATACATACTTGTTTTTCTTAGTTCGGTTGTCATTAGTACAGGGTTGAGCTTAAGTGCCTTCCAGACATTTATCTGTTATCATCATCATCACCATCATCATCATCATCATCATCATCATCATCATCATCAACCATTTGACGCCCACTGCAGGACATAGGCCTCCCTCGTGGTTTTCCAAGCTTCTATCTGTTTTTATGTGTTATAAAAAAATCCAATTCGTGATCAAATTAAATTAATTCTCAGCAAATTGCGGTTACCAAAAAAATCGAAAGCCTTACCAACATGGATTAATTGTCACCATATTGCTTTTAACCGTGTGTCCCCGGATTTAGAATAGCGTCACTCCATTTCCTTCCGTGGATGTCGTAGAAGGCGACTAAGGAAATCAATCACCAGGAGACGGGCAGCAGCGTCTTCCTGAGATTCCAACCGCATACTGCGATCGCCAACCCGCCTGCCGAGCGTGGCGATTATGGCAAAACCCTTAATGGTTATGAAAACCACGAAGGAGGCCTGTGTCCTGCAGTGGGCGTCAAATGGCTGATGATGACGATGATGGTGATATTGCTTTTGTAATAAAAAATCCATGCGTAAAATTAGGTGATCGTATGCATAAATGATCGACTAACTTTACGTATGTTTAAAAAAATCCATACGTAAAATTAAGTGATTATATGCATAAAAAATACGTATGGATTTCTTAGTGTGTATTTATTCAGTTTGGAAAGAATTTATCTATTTTGAAGAGCAGTTACTTATTTTGGGAAGGATTTAAGCGTTTTAGTGAGCTTTTATTTATTTTGGAAAACCTTTTTGTGCATTGGTAATATTTTTTGGGATATTTACATGTGTCCCCTCGCGAAATATGTATTTTGGTAAGCTTTTAAACTATAACCTTAGTGCAGTCACCATTCCATGCCTACACACATAGTTTTCAATAGAATGATAATTTTTCAATAGAATAAGCACGACAGTAGCTGTTATTTACCTGTATTTGGTAGTCCACTAAGCAATAGAAATACAATCGCATTCCAATAACCCGCGCAAATTAAATAGCTATCTTTTGAAAAAGAATGAATTGCGCGCGGCGCCGATGTAAGTTGCACGGGTTACACCATTGGAATGCGATTGGTTAGTAGACTACTAATAGTGTCTATAATACAACCATTACTGTTTAGTACAGTTCTATTTAATAACTATGCTTCTTAGAGACTTGCCCCCTAGGCCAAGAGAAATTGAAAATGTTATTAAAATTCAATTCAATTAAAGTTGAAAGTGTTATTAAAATTAAATTAATTACCCTACTATTATAATTATTCTGCATGCCATTGTAACTTAGTTGCACGATAGTTTTTAACGCTGTTTGTACATATACGCTCAATTTAGCATTTGCCGGCAAACATCTTGAACATTGCGCTGTAGTTAGTTTTTAGAACTCTTTGGCGGACTGCAGGTGGCGCGGGGCGGGGGGATTGTTGCGGCCACGCGATTGGTTGCTGAGAACCGCAATGAACCTGTTCCTCTTTTGCGCATCTTTTTGCTCGAGATGTTTGCCGGGTGTAATCCTGTTGAACTTTTGGTATTGGTATTACTACTAAAGTACGGGGTGTTGCAGCTTAATGAAAAACTTAATGTCGCCTGTCACATACTAAATTTTGACACTGCATGAAACAGCTGATGTTACTTTGGCGATTTCAGCGTTAATCCCAGAAAATTTGTTCGTATTTGTGATATGAATGACTTAAGTTCTGACTGCCGTGTGGCGCCGGATTGCCGTGTGGCGCCGGATTAAGAATAGCCTCACTCGATTTCCTTCCGTGGATGCCGTAGAAGGCGACTAAGGAAATCAACTACCAGGAGACGGCCAGCAGCGTCTTCCTGAGATTCCAAGCGCATACTGCGATCGCCAACCCGACTGCCGAGCGTGGCGATAATGGCAAAACCCCTCATGGTTATGAAAACCACGAAGGAGGCGTATGTCCTGCAGTGGGCGTCAAATGGCTGATGATGATGAATTAAGTCACTATTTATCTTTGTGAAACTATTCTATAGATATTGTGATTGCACTTTCAAATATAGCCAACAGCACTTGGACCTTTAACCCGTTAATCTGGATTTGACTATACCTTTAAAATAAGTGAGCGGCTCCCATACAAACGTAGTTTGGTTTTAAGTATTAACCAATGGGATTCGCCCACTTATTAACGTGAGGCGGCCTCTTAAGGACGATCAAAAATAATAATAGGTTAATGGTGAAGGCTGTGAAGGAAAAAAAACCGTTTTATTACTTTTAAGTATAGAAAATGTTTGAAAAACTATGTAAAAATTGTAAACTGTAAATTTTTCTGCGTAGCTTTTTGTAAAATAATGCCCTAAAGATGCGTTCCTAACAAAACAGGTCCAAGATTCTGTTAAAGAAAAATGTTAATGTTAATATTCCATTGGCGCTTCGAGTTCTCATGCAAGACGCGTTGTCTTAGAAACATATTAGTCGGGTCTAATCTAACTTTATCTAATAAATAATCGCCATTACACCCGTTTAATATGTAACGATGTATGTATAGTCTATTCATCCTTACTTGCTCAATTTAGTAAACAAGATTCTACCCGCAAAGTATGACTTTTTAGTCGAAAACTGCCATATTCCCATAAATGAAGTAGGTAACCTGGGACACCATTTTGGATAACACGCTGCTATGTTTGCTATGTTTCTGCTATTAGCAGAATAATAAGATGAATAAAAAAACACGCTGCTATGTTTATAAACAAAGTGCACAAACTTGCAAGAAAATATCTAGTTTCGGCATCAAATGTCAATTTTGAGGTTAGAATATTGTTTACTAAATTGGACAAGTAAGGATGAACAGACTGTAGAAGCATCGCGAGTCATTAAAAATACTGTTTTAGAAACGTCAATGTGAAAAGATCGTCGTCAGTCTAAGTCACGGAAGAAACGGAATAAAAATCATCATGTGTACAGACAATATTTGCCAAAAGGTTATTCCTATTCTCTCAACTAGAAAATTGGTCCAGAGTTTTGGTGTGAACGCATCCTACGTGGAGTCAGTGAAATGACGTTTCACCAAGTCTAGACCATGTTTTCCAGGTGGAAATCACTCCGTGGCATTCCAGTATGCACAATATGGGATTCGCGTTCAATCGGACTGTGTGGAACAACATAATGGAGCTGCAGGTATGGAAAACGAATTGGTCAGTAGAAAAAATGGTCTCTAAATTTCAATATGTTAGTTACACGATTATTTAAAACCCTCCGTGTGTTCTCCATCATAAGCAGCCTATATACGTCCCACTGTAGGGCACAGGCCTTTTATCAGAGAGAGAGAGAGAGAGAGAGAGAGAGAGAGAGAGAGAGAGAGAGAGAGAGAGAGAGAGAGTGTATGGGCTTAACCACCGCGCGTGCCCACCGCGGATTGGCCGATTTCAAGCGCTGAGGTATATGAATAGCTAAGACACTCAGGTTTCCTCACGATGTGTTCCTTCACCGTTAGCGAGTTTATACTTAAAAGTAATAGTCGTTTATGCTTAAAAATAACTTTTTTTGATAAAAATAAAAACCGACTTCAAACACGAAAATAATTTAAAAGAATAACATTTAATTAGAACTACGCATACATGTAGGTATTGTAGAAGTACAATATGTAGTCTGTGCCCAGTTTCATAACCGGCACATATATTTTGGGCACCGACTCCAAAGCACTCCTTCCACTAGGATTATTTTTTCTACAATACCCACATGTATACGTACTTCTAATTTAATGGTAGTCTGTTCAATTGTTTCTAACTTTTTAGTGCTATAGTGTTTGAAGTCGGTTTTTATTTTTCATTTAAATATTTTTATTTTTATAGAATAGAATAGAAAACGTTTATTTGGGACCAACGCAATCAAACTAAAAACAATTATGGTTTAGCGTGTAAATTAGGTTATACATAGTTTCGCTTACTTAGTACCATAAAAAAAAGTATAAAATAGCACCCAAAATGGCCGCCGCTCAGCATTTTGCCATGATCGGTGAAGACCATGACGCTGATTTTCAGCGGTCGCCAAAAAACAATATAAATAAACACACATTAATAATAATTCATATCATAATCAGTTTATAAACACTGTGGACGTGTTCCGAAATAAAAAACTTGAATTGAATTCGATTGCATTGAGTTAAATTGAATTGAATTCAAATTAATTGAATTAAGTAGAATTGACTGGATTTTTTTCCATTTTTAATGGAGGAGCGAGAGAAAAAATTAAGTCCCTTGTAACTATAATTAACCCTACTTAATTTTTTGCTTTGAAATATGAAGTTCTCATTCTCCATCTCCGAAAGTCTTCATCAGATCTTCACCAAGACCAATAGGCCATTATATTTATTCGAACAAAAAAAGAATGTCGAAACCGGTTAAGATTTGACAGAGTTATGAAGGAACTTCGACAAAAAATAAATAAAATACGCGTCGAATTGAGAACATTCTCCTTTTTTTTTGAAGTCTGTTAAAAAAGTAATAGACCTTGAAAGTAACAACGGTTTTCCAATCGTTGTTTTCAAGGTCCGGACCGAGGAGGTTAAACCGAATGGGTCTGTACATTGGAGGAGTAGCGTACTTAGTACCGCTCCAGATCTAATCTAATCTGATCTAACCTCCACAGGATCAGTTCTGCGCGTACGACGATTACAATTGGGACTATTCGCTGCTACATCTCTCCCAGAACCGTCCCAACCGAGAGAAGTTCAAGGTCATGCTGTGCAAAGGGCCTCGGGTGTTTCATATTGGCGAGTGGTAAGTCGAGCCTATCTAGGGCATCTGTTGCGACATGGTAGGTACCGACTATGTACGTCCCACAAATGTACATAACTTAGAAAACCAAGTCATAGGTGCATGCCCGCACCGGGGATCGAACTTGGGTCTCCCGCTTCCGAGTCCGAGGTTCTACTGTTAATTTCGTACCCCATCTGTCCCGCAGCGGCATCCACCACAAGAAGTCGAACTGCAACGCGTCCACCGTCATCCACAAGGTGCAGAAGCTGCTGCAGACGGTGCGCCAGTACCTGTACCCGGCCAGGCTGGTCGCCACGGTGACCAACGGTGGCGCGAAGCATAACAAGAAACTGGTCAAGGGGAACGGGGGCTGGGGCGATGTGCGGTAAGTAGACCGTGACTGGAAGTATTGTGGCCACCCATGCCACGGATACAGGGCTCGTGCAGCGGACGCAGCGCATTACCCTGCGCGCGCGTGTAGTCATGGCAACGAGCGTCAACGGTTAGATGCCTGTGAAAGAACCTGTCGGTTTTGCTAAAAGGTTTTCTATACCATAATTATAATTACTCTCGATCATCTCCGTCTGTAATATCTGAACCAACTCTACCAGCACGCTTACAATATCTAAACTGTGACTTTGAATGCGATCGACAAAGTTTAAGGGAACATTCGACCGTGTGGCGCCGGATTAAGAATAGAGTTACTCCATTTCCTTCCGTGGATGTCGTGGGTGGCGACTAAGGAAACACATTACCAGGAGACGGGCAGCAGCGTTTTCCTGAGATTCCAACCGCGCACTGCGATCGCCAACCCGCCTGCCGAGCGTGGCGATTATGGCTAAACCCCTCATGGTTAGGAAGACCATGAGGGAGGCCTGTGTCCTGCAGTGGGCGTCAAATGGCTGATGATGATGAAGGGGACGTTCTAACCATGATTTAGAAACACATGGCACTAGATTTGAAAAAAAAGGGCGTCAAAGAAATTTTTATTATCATCATCATCGTCATCAGCCATTTAACGGCCTCCTTCGTGGTTTTTATAACCATGACGGTTTTTGCCATAATCGCTACGCTTGGCAGGCGGGTTGGCGATCGCAGTATGCGGTTGGAATCTCAGGAAGACGCTGCTGCCCGTCTCCTGGTAATTGATTTCCTTAGTCGCCTTCTACGACATCCACGAAAGGAAATGGAGTGACGCTATTCTTAATCCGGTGCTACACGGATTTTTTTTTAGTTTCACAAAATTGCTTAAGCATAGACGAACAATATCAGGACGATAAGTTATAAAAATCGAAAAAAAAGTATTGGTCGAGCGTCTTGTGATCGGCACTGGCCAACTCAAAGGTTTCATTCCGCCAAATAATTTCTATTTCATTTCTTTTAATTGTTTACTCGCGCACGAAGGGTTCCGTACCATTATCTAACTAACTAATCACCGTAACTATGCATTATTTTCATTCTTCATCAGCCATTCGACGCCCACTGCAGGACATCGGCCTCCCTCATGGTTTTCCTAAGCATGAAGGATTTTGCCATAATCGCCACGCTTGGCAGGCGTGACTGACTATTGCGGGTTATCATTTGAAATGTGTCATTGAACTCTATTTCCTCTTGTCAACAGAGACCACGAGCTCTGCGCCAATATGACCAGAGTGGGACGGCAAGCGAAAAAGTACCTTTATTATACGTAGGGAACGAATCCAGTGTGTATTTTTTTATTGCGGAGAACCGATGGACGCCATTCCGGCCATCGTAAGAATGCCGATGACGTTTTATTCGTCCAGACAGCCTCGAATCGACGATTTTTCCGACCCGAAGCAAGAAACTGGACGTTGCCGCCTCACTGCACAAAAGTTAATTTAGCGCAAAAAAAGTATTATTTGAACTGTGAATTTTCTAATTAGGGCTCCGTACACATAACTGCGAATCGGCGCGATGCGAATTCGCAACGCAGAAAACTGCGACACGAATTGCTGCGATGCGATTTCGTGCGGCAAGGCACGATTCGGGTGACCGTTCCTTCGACGACCGCCAACCGTACTGAACGTTATTTTGTAAACTAGGTGGTGACATGGATCGTAAAAAGAAGTGCTCACTTCTGTTATTGCTAAGAAGATACAGGAAAAAGAAACAAAGAAGATTTTGGGTTCGTCCGTTTATTACTATCACGAACGCCCGATGCGAATCAATTCGCAAGTTCTTACGATGCGTCGCGCGAGCTCGCAGATTTTTACGATGCGACGTCGCATCGCAGTTTTGTGTACGGGCTGGTAAATGTTATTTTCCTGGCGAAGGTTTCAATTTTGTTCCCGTGGTGTAAGGTATTAAAATAAGATCGCGTACGTGAATTTGGCGCACCCTTAGTTAGGCGCCCGGGGCGGGCGCCCCCGCTCGCATAGATCTGGACTTGAATGACGGCAACACTTACACATGTAAGCCTTTTAATGTAGTTTGTTTCCTGTTGTGTACAATAAAGTGTCCTAATCTCATCTAGCTAGACCACGTAAGCACGCCTACTTAGCGTGCCCGACATAAGTGCCAGGCACCTATGCGGCCGCGACTTTCATTCCGCGCTCGGCTGTTATCCTAATCGGGCGTCCTCAAAAATTGACAGTGAAAAATACAACTAAGGTGATAGGACTCAAAGAAGACATTTGATTCCACGTTCCGTCATAGTAACTATTATCCGGTTCAAATGCTGTTAAAATACGACCTTTTGGAGTTGCGTTACGCGACAGTGATGACTTGTAGGGTCAGAAAAACAGGCAAGGCGACTAAAATATTAAATAAAGATAGTAACTAAAGCACATAATGAGAATAAAAATAAAGCTAATCTTCCAAGTTTTCTACTCCACTTATAGCTTCTCCTTCACTCTCTGAGCTGTCTTCGTTTGAAATTTCAGAATGAGTATCATAACGACACTGTCTTTTAACAAATAATTTAATTTTAAAAACCTATTTAGAGGCTAATAATTCCACCCATGCCGGGACTTGAACCCGCGACCTGCCAGACCTGGCACGGTTAGCCAGAGGTCGCGGGTTCAAGTCCCGGCATGGGTGGAACTTTTAGCCTCTAGTAGGTTTTTAAAATTGGCCTCAGCAGGGGTTAGTGCAACAAAAAGAATTTAAAGAATTCAATGTTTTTAAAATGTTTTTACACTGCTCTTTTTCTCTTTCAAAATGATCGTTCACACCCATAAGCATTTCTCGAGCACATCTTCTTTTAGCACTCATTTTTGTCACAAAAGTACCAATAAATATAATTTAAAAAGAAATACTTGAAGTGAAGTTGTATACGTCACACCCGATAGCCTTGCTAACGGTACTAACAGGCGTCAGTTGACGTCATATACCGCTCCATTCCAAAAGGTCGTACTACCAGCATTTGAACCGGATAATAGTAAAAAATCAGCACGCTTTGTTTTCAGCCAATCGCGTTGCTTGCGTTGTCTAATTAGATTCGTGTCTACGCTAAAACCATAAACCGAGAGACTAGTTTGATAACTAAGTGACAGAAAAAGGGTTACCAGGGTTAGACAAAATTAAATAGTGACGTAGTCAATATCTATAATCAATATCGACTAAACTATGTGGTTTGCTAAGTCGTAAAAATTGACGAATCTTATAAAATTAATCCCCACAATAGATGACTTTTATAAGCTTCTTAACTTCCACTTTAGACCAGAAAACATACAAACGTTTCTCTCGCCAGTTTCGTCAATCCAAGTTTCTCACCTGCTCTCTCGCCAGTTTTAGTCTGTAGAATCCAGAGACTTCACCTGCAAACGCCTCCCCGAAATATGGTACATACATGGCAAGTTTTAAATTAATTAGACTAGGTCATCGACAAAAGACGTATTTTTAAAATATCGGTAACAACAGCACTAGCCTGACTATAGCAACACTTGTGCAAATGAACTATCAAACTAGTCTCTCGGTTTATGGATTATAGTTTACACAGAGGTATTCGCTGGATGTGTGACGTCACCGCAATCTAGTCTAAGACCCGTATTCCGAGACGTTCTTGAAAAGCTACTCGACTCAATACTCAACGGAGGTGGAGTCGAGATAGTCGAGGCATAGGAATTGCCTTCGAGGCATTTCCTTGAGGAAGTTGGTCAGTATTTCGAGTGTACTAGAGCGAGTACCACCAATGTGGTCTGTGCAGTCATGTACAAGATACGTTAAATGAGTATCTTGGAATACAAAATGCAAAATACTTTTAAATTATGTATTTCAGATACTAGATGCAATTAACTGTCTGGAATGGTATCTGAAATACTAGATATAAAATACGTATCTTTTGAATACTTGAGCAAGGGCGGTGGTAGCCTAGTGGGTAGAACATTGGACTCGCAAGCGCGAGACCCAGGTTCGATTCCTAGTGCGGGCATGTACCTATGACTTTGTTTTCTAAGTTACGTACATTTGCGAAGTTATAGTAGCAATACCACTCGCTAACGGTGAAGGAAAAGATCGTGAGGAAACCTGAGTGTCCGAGCTATTCACATACATCAGCGCTTGAAATCGCCAATCCGCGGTGAGCACGCGTGGTGATTAAGCCCGTGCTCTCTCCCTAAGAGAAGGCCTATGCCCTACAGTGGGACGTATACAGGCTGCTTATATAGGCGAGCAAGAGTGGAGTCGAACGTCTTTGAGGAACGTTTTGTAATGCGGGTGTTAGAATGTTGACTTGCCCGTTGCTATTGCACCGCCTATTTGGTTGACGTATGTCCGCCTCGTAGCCCCGGCCGCCTGAGTGATCTTAAACGATCACGAAGGTTAAGCAACACAGGGCGCGTGCAGTGCATGGACGGGTCGCCGTCTATGCCTAACGCTAGTGGCATTTTTCCGAGCGGTTCCGCGCTTCGCAAGGCACGTTAAGCTGTTGGTGCCGGCTGCCGTCGATAGATGGCAGTCGTTAAGCCAAGTCAGAGGCCTTAGGACGGCTTGACAACTTCTGACAGTAGACGAGCCACTAGTCTACAAGCCTCCACCAATCCGGACTTGGCCCCCGTGGTGGAGTATGGCCTATACCTTCCTCAGGGAAGAGACCCGTGCCCCTCGGTGGGGACATAATGGGTTGATGATGATGATGTCCGCCTGCGACGACGTCCCTTTCTGGCGCTTTCACCCAAATTAGATCCATATATTTCTTTTGTCAACTCTGTTTCTTTCTTATGTGTTAGAATATCCCCTTGAAAATTTGCTAACGACTTCGTGTCAACGTGCAGATGTAATAAATGTCAAAATGAAACATCATCGGCGTTATTAAGATGTCCGGAAGATGTCTATTTTGATCGGCGCCATGGTTTTAAAACGGTATTAGAATAACTGTTGCTTAAATGTCTATTGATTGGAATGGAGACAAGTATTATTCTAGAGGTTTATATTTTTCGAAATATCAGGGCTGAATTTTGTTTTTGTTTCACTATGAAGCAGTAAAACTGTAAATTTTTTTTTTTCAAAATTGGTAAATTGCACAAAAACCATTGCAAAGTTGTTGGAGATGACAAAATCTAACCGACTTGCCTCAGGAATTGGGAATTTTAGAGACCACCCTTTGGATGCTTATTTAGTAAAAACGACCACAATAGCTTCATGGCTTGAATCGAAACGAAAGTAAATAGTGACGTTTAATTTACCCAATGTATCTTCTATCTTCTAATTTCATATATTGACCGATACTTTCGTAAGCACGACATTATTAAATTAATTCTGGAATCACTTAATTGAATTTTTGCCGTACGAGTCCGACCAGATTTCGCTCTTATTCGAAGAGCCTAATCATGGTGAGTAGAGACGTAGCTCGCGTCGTCGGTTGCTCGTGTCTGACTGACCTGTACGCTTAGCATGCCACGCTCGAGAAATGCCCTTCTCTATGCAAATCTGTCAATTTATCTGTCGAGCCCGAGATGTTTCGACGTTAGCATGGCGACCGCGACCGAGATGGAGACGATCGACACTTGTCTACAACTGGTAACATGGCGGCATTGCCGAGATAATTTCGGCCGAGTTAGACACTAATTTTGACATATACGACCGAGACATGTCTAGTACCCCCAGAGGTGACGACAAGGCTTCGAGACCATAAAATTCAACGGAAAATACATATTTGTTAATGTTTTTTGTGTTCTTGCTGTATAATACTTTCCTTTTGATGTTCGTTTCTTAATTTTTTCCATACTTAGTGCATAGAACTATTAATCTTTTAAAAAGAACCCAGTTCAAGCAAAGAAAAACAAGAAAACCACGGAAAATTACAGGAATGCGTTTTGTTACTACTATTGTAAAGCGTGCTCATTAAAAAAATCAAATAGAAATTAATGGTTTTGACTCATTGCTTGCGTAGGAACGAAACGCAATTCGTAACTTTCTAGTGAAGTTCCACTGTCGGAAAAAACTGATAACAATTTTTACAGGGTTGCCAGACAAAAATACAACACTTTTATTTAATATGGCAATAACTACTTTTTGGTAGACAAGACCGCACTCTATTGACTATCTCGAGTCTCGGCTACCACGCTCGCACTTTCGACATGGCAAGTACTTCTAAGTCTCTCACTCGACGTCGAGAGAGAGTCAAAACGCGCATGCTAAGCAAACTGGTCGGACTCTCCCGACAAAAATTCAAGTAAGTGATTCCGGAATTAAGTTAATTACTTATTGACCGTTTTTTTAAAGGCGTTTACCCAATGCGGCGCATTTTAATATATATTTGATTATTAATTTGTAATATATTTTTTTGTTTTGTCGCTAACTATTAATAAAGAAACCCGTCCTTTTGACAAGATTTTGTAGTTTCTTTATGAAAAAAGATAAGAAATAGCAGGTTTAATTTATAACGATTACTTATTAACATAAATCACGCCTGTATCCCGGAGGGGTAGGCGAGGTTTGTCAATTATGGTATTTCCGATAATATTTATTTTGGATGAAAAAACATTTAGCTGTTTTTAAATCTATTAAAAAAAGGTTTTTACGTGTGTATTTCTGGACTGTTGACTGGACACAAAGTATGTGAGTTAAGTTCTTTGTTGGGTATTGCTTTTATTGCTTAGATAGAAAAAAATCTATTTTGTAGGTAATGTATCCTTTGAAATGTAAAAGTATGATGATTTCAATTAACGTTGTGTTTGCTATATTTACTAGTCTTTTAGCAGTTTTAATTTAAGTTGCTTCCTAGTTGAAAGGCCTATGACGTCCTTTTGTATATTTGCGATACAAAACATATATAAAAGCCAAATATGAAAGAAAACGAAGTATGAATGAATTAATAAGAAATAATTATTGCAATAACAGTCCCTCACACAAAAGTAAAGGAAAATTAGAAATAACAAAAGAAAAAATCACCCTTTGATAAATACACACATACATAAACTCACGTCTGTATCCCAGTTTTGTCGCGATGTGTTTCTGGTGCTACAAAAGGCAGCTGACTCAGCATTTCGCTGAGAGTGTGAGCTCTCAGCGCTTGTTTTCAGTTATTACTTATAAAAACGTAGTGTCAAAAAAGTAGTAACGTCGCGAAGTTTCATATTTTCAAAAGTGTGTTACACAGAAGCTAATAATTATCTTCCATAGTCGAAATCACTGGCAGTGTTTTGTGTATTGTAAAGAGCATATTGTACTTAATTTTTTGTGTCTGTTGAAGGTATTTTCTTATAGTCGTATGCTCTAATTCGCTGACTAATTGAGCATGACCTAGGCTGGCACTTGATGCCTTAATAGAAAATAAAGACTTCTTGAAACTGACCAAGAGTGATGATCACTTATCCTGTACTGTTACTCACCAGAAGTGTTCATTCATTCATTCCACGTGCCAACTTTATCCTGTGCCACTTCGATCACGTGATCACTTACGAAATGTTTTTCAAAACACTCTTATGCGAGCGAGGCAGACTCTAGTGTACCAACCACACGCGCTAAGTGATCTCATCACTTTAGGTAAGTTTCAGGGTTAAAAACTTCTCATGAGTGATCAGATATCAGAATTGGCACATTTGAAAAGTTAGCTCATCGGGCGCACTCAGTCAGTGATAAAACAAGGTAGGTCATCTACTCCTGGTCAGTGGCAGCTCGAGGTAATTGACGTCATGGTCCTCCTTTTGGATTGATGTACCTATCTCAAAACGTAAAATGTATATAAATTATAGAGTATTTTTTTTGTACAGTGCGTGTAGTTTTGGTTCAAAGAGCTTTAGATTTTGTTGAAAAGTATTTATTGAATTGTATTAACAGTAAACCGAATTTTTGCGGCTGATGGGAATGATTAGTTGGAGTCTGAAAAATATGGTCGGTACACTTTATTTTACTATTTACTGCGTAGGTCTTAAAGGTTATATTAGATTAGATTTTATTTTTATACGTTTAATTTCGTCTTCATTAATTTATTTTTTCGTATGGTTTTTCTCTTTTACAAGCGTATGTTTAGTTTCTGTAGTATCTCTTATGATCGTAGTGTGGGTGCTATGCTGCCGTGTAAAATTAAATCTGTCATCGAATAAACGAGAAAGTCTAGAAAGAAATATACATATAGTCAACTTTAAAAAAATTGTAAACTTCGTATTGTTTTAATAGCATCTATCTTAGTTTCGTTTAATATTGTGGTATGAATAGCTCTCTTTATTTATTTACTTTACATATGATTCCATATTATTATGTCATTCATTTTGTTCTTGAAAAAAATATACAATCCTCATTATATGAAATACGGATAGTTATATATGTTTTTATAAATTTTTTTGTAAAGTACTGGTGCAAAATATATGTAACAAAATCTATGTGTAAAACTGTAGATAACCGAGTGCTATATGAGATAAGTTACCAACGTAAAATAACTTGTAAGTAAAAAATTTCATCATCACTAAAAATTTAAATTCACACAGCGATTTGACTTTTGGTAACATATAAGTATTTATCATTATTATGTTAAAACTAAACATTTTTGGGTTTCTCACTGGCTTTGCGACCCAAATTGATGTATCTACATTTAGGAAAACTGTTTCCTGCGGTTAAGCTTCACCTTTGGTAAACTGAAGATCAGATCTGCACCGGGCAGTCTCGTTGCTTAGGTGCAGATCTGCTCCAATGAGACTAACTTCATATTTTGGACTATTTAATGCTTTATAAACAATAGGGTTTAAAATTGGATCATTTTCAACTTAACATTGTCGATCTGAAAGAGGTGCCCCTTTCCCGCACGCCAAAGGTTAAAACTCAAAAGTGTTTAGATGCATATTTCATATTTTGGTTGAATGTTCACAAAATAACATACTGTAACACAAAATAAATATACGTAGGTCATAGTTCTATGTGTATATGCATGAAAAAAAAAATAGTATTCGCACAAGTCGTTTTGGAAACGCTTACACAAATGTCTCAAATCAACACATGGGATGATGAGTTACTGTTAAAAGCTGTATTATAAGTACCGTTACATCAACACATGTGATGATGAGTTACTGTTAAAATCTGTATTATAATACTGTTACGAAGAAACATTCCAACCCACAAAAAGTAATTTTCGAGAAAAACGCTTTTTATGTTTAACATTGTTTTTCTCCATGTTTTGTTCAGACGTTTTATATTTGTAATCACTATAAATAGATAGATAGAGAACACTTTATTGTACATAAAAATGGAAATTACACAGATATTTCTTAACCAAACATGTTTTTAATACTTTACATTGTTAAACTTAAAAAAGCGTTTTTCTCGAAAGTAACTTTTTGGGGGTTGGAATGTTTCTGCGTTACAGAAGAAAACGCCAGTTTGAGCGAGTATTTTAGTCATTTATTGAACTGTAATTCGTGTTTTATTAATGGAAACCAACATCAAAAGACTGGCTTTGATAGAAATCAGAAATTTATTTCAACGTGAAGAATTTACATTAGGTTTGTTAAATTTCAAATTATAATGTTATCGCTGTCTTCGGGTCGAGCTTTAGCGGAGAAAAGTACACTCGACAAGACTCGAAATATTTTCGACACTTCGAGTGCGTCCTCACAAATGCATAGAGCCCAGTGGTTCCAAACCTGTCCGCGGGCCACAGAAGACGGTCCGTGAGGTTAGATTCTAACTTCGGAGGCGACAATATAAATAAACATCTGTAAAATTTAGCTTTTCATCGAGAATCTGCCTAACGGGTTGTATCCCCGTGTGGTATTTAGCCCGCGTATTCATGAATACGCGAGTCGTATGATTTGACAGCTGTCAATGAGTCAAATGTGTGTGTCAACCACACAAGTGATTTTAGTTAGCGTATAAATAAATGGTTGTAGGTAGGTAAACATTTACTGGGAATGGTATAGAAATATAAAAATAAAGAATGAATTTTCAGAATTATCGAAAGATTTGGGTCAACTAAGGCACCAACATTGGCAAAGCCAACAAAAGTTAGTTACATAGCTCACTTAAAAAATTTGTAGAATTTCCATGGCACTATAGTTCTTATTAATATAGCATTAAAGGCGGTCGATACTGCCATGTTTGGGTTAACTACAACTAGTCATATTATAAAAAAATGTATTAATTAAAAACACTGTTTAATTTAAAATATATCAGTTTTGATTTTGTCGCCCTGTCAATAGTTAAGTATTGTTACTCAGTTGCAGATTTTATTAAAATATTTCAAATAATCTATGACGTCATTAGAATATACAAAGCCAAACTTATACAAAAAAAGGTTGTATCTATTTATTTTTTGTAAAGCCATTAGTATTAAGATGGTGACAATTATTCGATCACCTACTCTAAGGTTATTGCGAGCCGTATAGGATACTGCATATTGTAAAAAATATACCTACCACAATGTGTCCCGTAAGTAGCACGCCAAGCTTAAGGGGCAGGTAGGTTGAGTGGTCACAAAATAAATGTTTAAAACTTTTTTTATACATTGTTTTCATCGTTAGATACTAAAATTGAGCAGTTGAACATAATTTTTGAAAAAAATAATAATTTAGGTACCATACATTTTTTCCACTTCTAGTATGTACCAGTTTTGAAATCTCAGTAACGTGAAAATGGTGACACTTTTACGAATTGAAAATGTGATATCTTTTTTACAGATCGCATTTGCAGAATGTGTCTGTACAATCTCTCTCAATCAGTGATTTTTAGGACCCACGACCTGGGACCTAGGATCAAGGACCTGTTAAACGACCGTTTTTGGCGGTAATGCTATCTAGTCCTAGGTTTTCTGCCTTGGGTTCACAGCCATGGGTCCTAAAAATCATTACTAGCGCGATACATAGATTTTACAGGCACCTTTTGCAAATACGATCTGTAAAAATAATTTAAATAATAAATAAAAACCGACTTCAAAACACTACAGCACTAAAAAGTTAGAAATAATTTAAAAGAATACCATTAAATTAGAAGTACGTAGGTATACATTTAGGTATTGTAGAAGTAGGTTATTATTTTTTATTTATATGTTTTTTATTTTTCAATTTTTTGTGGGGGAGCGAGAGAAAAACTTCAGGTCTCTTATAACCAAAGATTTCCCTGCTTAATTCTCCTTAAAAATTTGAAGTTCTCAATTTTCATCTCCGAAACTCTTCACCAGAACATCACCAAATTACCCTGGGACGCTTTATAGCTTTACGCTATATTACGCAACGTATGCATATTACTAAAGGATGGGCCCCATTAGGCCTTACTTACTGCTGTCAAGTAAAGAGTCGTTCTCCATGTCTGATAGTCTTCATCAGGTCTTCACCAAATTAAAAAGGAACCAATCGGATGATATATCTATTTGACAGAGTTATGAAGAAACATAGCAAAACATATGTATATATACACGTCGAATTGAGAACTTCCTCCTTTTTTGAAGTCGGTTGAAAAAGATATGATGTTTTCCTCGGTGGCTCTAGTGTTACTCCCCGGAGCCCCTTAAGTTTGTTTCGCTGCTTATGGTATGTTTACCATGCGTGTTAAATTTTTACGAGGTATTTGCATCACAAAAATATACAGATTTAAAATATCGGTACAGTCGATCGCACCCACATAAATCGCTCGTAACGAAACCGAGGAGTGTGCTCGTGTGTACCTAAAGGTTTGTGTGGGTTGACGCTTTCTCCTTAGAGTAGGTGTAAATCCCGACAAATAACTTCGTATTTCGGGTTTTCGGCGGAGGGTACGGGATGTGACTTACTATTCTTCAGGCTAAAGTCATCTAAGTCAAATAAATAAAATAAAAAAATTGCTCTGACGTGTCCATAGAAGACTGATCCTGACTGCGCGGATTTTCTTTCAAGTTATCTGTCGGGTATAATAATTGAAATGGTTAAAATGAAATGTTTTATGATGGCATGTTTGAAATATAACCTTACTTTTCAACTTAAATAAGCGTTGACTTGAAATCGTCGGTTTTAAACCATCGTATTATGTAAAACATGTTTTTTTTTCAGGAGGCTTGAAGGTCTGGGTAGGTACCTACTTACATTAAAAGTTGTATAGTAAAATAAATATATAAAAAAGCCTCCCTCTGAACCCCAAAAAATCACCTGTATAAGACATGCCATCACGCACTAAAGGTTTCCTTTATTATGCAAAGGGACAATGTTGTTACTTTGCAGATTTAAAATAATATATCTACATACAAGTGTATTTACGATGAACTTTGTATTAAAAAGGTATAAAATTAATAAAAAAAAAAGAAATAAATAATACTGTTTTATTTTGTTAAATTAGATTGTATCACATTACTTTACACAAATTCTCGCCTGTATCCCGGAAAGGTAGGCCATTCTCTTTCATTAGTCGCTGCATGCACGTTTACGGGTTTCGAGTAGATAAGTACGTAGGTCACAAGGAACGCTTATAGTTTCGTCATGTCCGTCTCAGAGACGACTAGTACGAGAAAGCTGAAATTTGACATACACATACTTACATATTACAAACACGCCGATAAAACGGTAGAATAAAATAATAGTAGGTACATTATGATACATGTGTGATAAGTTGGCCATTGCAGTCGAGGTGGTTTCTAAGCCCGAGCCGGC
Organism: Yponomeuta evonymella; assembly: GCA_963969515.1. Taxonomy (NCBI): domain Eukaryota; kingdom Metazoa; phylum Arthropoda; class Insecta; order Lepidoptera; family Yponomeutidae; genus Yponomeuta; species Yponomeuta evonymella. The sequence goes on from OZ018372.1 coordinate 4,907,462, forward strand.
AGGCGAGGGCTTTATGGAACCGAGTGCTGCAATGGCCAAATCTCACGAGTATCATACGACGTTTTTCAACACACCTGTGAATAAAAAAAGTGAGTGTTGCATCAAAATATTTTTTATAACATTATCGCACTTGGTTATAATGGTAATGCAAAACGCACGCTTTGATAATAAGCCACATTATGTGCCTTAATTCAGTGCAATAAGAGTCATTTTATGAGCAAGTGTGTTGAAAAAGACTTTTTTTAGGGTAACCCCACTACCTACACATTTTAAAAATATTGTGGGTGTAGGTAGAATCATTTTTATTTAGGGTTAATTTTTTTTTTTGCAGAATATTACGCTTTAAAGCGCAAATTTTGGTCCGAGTAGCCCCCTTCTCCTGGCTAAACAGTTGATTTTAGAGACGTGAGAAAATTCAGAGTACCTACCTAGTAGCACATATAATGAACTTAAAAGGAAAACTGTCAAGGCTAAGTAGACTACAAGTTAATTATTATTAATTATTCTGTCTGTCTTTGATAATGTATGTGTTAATTATTAGTGGAAACTTCACTGGTTTATGAAAAGAATAATAGTCTAATAAGATTAATACTGTACCGTTTGTTTCCCGAATAAAATAATACCTAGTTATTTGTTATACAAGAGTGCAAAGTTGCTTTTTAACCGCGTGCTCAATTTTGATGACCGAGCAAGCGAAGGATTCTAAAATTGAATCACAAGTATTGCTACTTTATCCTCTAGCGGATAAAACCGGCTTTTGCACTCAGATATCGAAGGGCAAAAATACTCCTTTCGAGATGGGGGGATGAAAAATAAATTAACGAGTAAACGGCGAACAACTTATAAAGGAAAACTTCGTGCAAAATACATTGAAAATTACGTTGATGAAGTTGGTAGTTCATCAACGTAATTAGCAGATAAAACCCCCTCTTGCTACGGAGCCCGTCACGCACTTGGCCGGCTTTTATCTTGCTCTTCGCTAATATTTTCTTTAATGAGTGAAAATCCCACATATTATTTTCAACACACTTGCACATAAAATGGCTCTAATTTCACCGCAATGAGGCACATAATGACACCGGCCGGTAATCAAACTGTGACTTTTTCATTGCTATTATATTTACAAGTGTTTATTTCTTGGTTGAGTTGCTTTATTAATTATTATTATTAAATTAATGTACCTATCGCTTGCTCATTTCATGCAACTTCGTATTTAAATAAATAATTTTTACTTCTACGTTTTTAATAAAAATAAGTCTTTCACTCAAATATAACTTTTGTTTTCTCTGTAATAAAGAAAACTTTGAATTCCTCATTTTGTACGTGGCTAAAACGCTATCCGCGAAAAGCCAAAAAAAAGAAACCTCATTCTTTTAGTCCATGGCCGATCGCCATTGTTAGATGCGCGCGCATAGGAAAACTGATTAATTTTTCCCGCCATGGCGAAACATTTTCACAGCTCGTTTTCACTGTTGAAATTATATTATTATTAGTATTGTGGCGCCGGATTAAGAATAGCGTCACTCCATTTCCTCCCGTGGATGTCGTAGAGGCGACTAAGGAAATCAATTACCAAGAGACGGGCAGCAGCGTCTTCCTGAGATTCCAACCGCATACTGCGATCGCCAACCCGCCTGCCATGCGTGGCGATTATGGCAAAACCCCTCATGGTTATGAAAACCATGAGGGAGGCCTATGTCCTGCAGTGGGCGTCAAGGGGCTGATGATGATCATGATGATTAGGTAGTATTATTTTCTTCGCACAAGTGTGTTGAAAAACGTCGTATGATACACGTGCGTATTGATGATTACCGTCCTCGGTTCTCTTAAGACCCCACCTAATTGAACGGCTCGGGTCTCAATGGCGCCTCAGCGGTAATCACCAACATTACACACTTGTACTATAATGTCTACTATTACTTATGACTACGTTCGCATGGAAAACGCTATCTAAGTATTAGCCTAGATTTTATTTATTTGCTAGAGTCAAGTGGGGCAAGTTTGTGCCCAGTTTCATGACCGGCACATATATTTTGGGCACCATATACGTATAAGCAGCCTATATACGTGCCACTGTAGGGCACAGGCCTTTCTCGGGGAGAGAGTATGGGCTTAATCACCTCGCGTGCCCACCGCGGATTGGCGATTTCAAGCGCTGAGGTATGTGAATAGCTCAGACACTCTGGTTTCCTCACGATGTTTTCCTTCACCGTTAGCGAGTGGTATTGCTAGCTACTATAACTTCACAAATGTACCTACATAGGTAACTTAGAAAACAAAGTCATAGGTAGGTACATGCTCGCACTGGGAATCGAACCTGGGTCTTTTGCTTCCGAGCCCAATGTTCTACCCACTAGGTTACCACCGCTCTGTGTATAGGTATATACATGTATACATACTTCTAATTATTTAAATTATTTCTAACTTTTTAGTGCTGTAGTGTCTCGAAGTCGGTTTTTATTTTTAACTAGCTGTGCCCGCGACTCCGTTCGCGTACATTTCGATTTTTACGAAGCAGCATTTGTATGGGGGCCACGTCTTATCATAACTGGAGCTAGAATTTAAATAGCCTATCCTGTGTCCCAGATGTCTATATGTTTTTATACCAAATTTCATCAAATTCGGATAATTGGTTTAAGAGTTATGGAGGAACATACATACATACACACATACAGAAAAAAATTCTAAAAATCGTGAAATTAGTTTCAGTATCATATATTGAGCCTATAAACACAATATCTCTGAAAACAAACTAACTTACTCCATGACCGACCCTTACAGATTTATTATTAGTATAGATTTAAAACTTTTTTTAATTGTCACGGAAGCACCTGAGGCGTTTGGATTCCGGGGTGGCTGGGTGCCATACCTACATTACTGCATGGCACCCGGCTGCCCTTGACTCTATATGCCTCACGTGTTCTCTTCACCACTGTTTTGTCTTTATTTTTGTTTTGTTGACGTTCATGTAGGTATTTTGTTTGTGTACCTTCGTGTACTTATACTTGTGTTTCTGTGACATTTAAATCTAGTGTAACTACCCTAAGATAAAAAATGTAGACTGTACTAATAAATAAAAAATTAAATTAAATCAATGTCCTTTGTTTTTCTTTCTTTCTATTACCAAACTCGAAAGTGCCTGGTTACCCACAGGGTACCTATCCTAGTTTGGGAGCCGGGACGCACTCATGTACTTACCTATCTAGGCAAATAAATTATTTTCATTTCATTTCATTGCAGTGAATTAATTATCAACTTTTTATCTTACCTATTTTATTTCAAATTTTTTGCTACTTCTTATTGCAAAGTGACTTTGGTGACTTTATCGTTCACTTTGCAACAACAGACTTTATACTCTCGACTTAAGGGTCACGGAATTTAGATAGCTTCCAACCAATCAGAGCTCACATAGAGGGCGGAGCTTACAAAGAATCCTGTCCAGTAACGCCTTTATTAGTTCAAGGCGATCGGGATAAAAAGGTCGTAAGTGACATTAAAAATCAATAGTTGGGTACATTGCCATGAATTGTAGTATTTTTTATAATTTTCTTCGAAGTAGGAGTTAAGCTAGTCATTGGAAGGAACCTAATTCTTTCGTTCTTTTTGGAAAAAATAAGAGACAAACTGACAGAGCAGGTAATTGTTTGGAACATTATAAAAAAAAAATCTTACCTATATTTATGCTAACTAGCTAGACTGAACGAGATAGAACGAGAAGTGACCACTTAGGCGCTGTAGTGCTAGTAGTAAGTATACCGGTCACTCCATAAAATAAAATAAAAAATACAACGTTCAGTTCACAGCAGGTCAACCTTTATGTTTTTATTGAAAATTCTAAGTATTCTAAGTATTTATAACTAAGTAGGTTATTTGGATAAATAATACAAATAACTTTCACATAACAAAAGAAAGATACCTATATATAATATAGAGAACACTTTATTGCACAACCAGGTGAAAGAATTAGGTACAAATATTTTTTTATATCTAAATAGTGGTATACAATTTTCGGTCTTATCGCTTACAGTGATCTCTTTCAGACAACCTTTGGATGGAGTGAATTGCAGGAATCATTTATATCCTAGTCGTAATAAAGGGCATGGACATGAAAATATAACAAGACTGAGGCCATTTGTACAAATCAAGTCTCCAATGGGAATCGAACCCACCACCTCTGCTATGGTAATCAAGCATATTATCCGCTAGACCAATGTGGCAGTCAGCAGTTGCACGCCTACGAAGGTTTCTGTACTAAGTACAGCGTAAGTTCAGCTCAAAGCAGATAAGTTTTATACTTACGATTTTAAAAGGCACTAACGACTTTTTTCCTTTTCCACCCTCAAGTCTGTCTTAATATCAACATTTTCACTTTCAAGCTAAACTACTCCGTATTAACGGGTCTATAAGACTTTGTTTATCCCTCCAAGCGCTGGACCATCGACCTGCGAACGAAAACAGCTCTTACAAAAAGGGCGTAAGAGCAATTTTCTTTTACAGAATGAAACTTTTATTTAAGCCACGCCTTTTCTTCCCACGGGATTCGAGATAGCTCATTATGACTCCCAAATGTGTTAGTATCATATTGTATTTGGGCTTAAACGAAGCTCGGCGTGGGTGACGATTTGTGTAGAACTGGTTTGTGAAACAAAAGAAAAAAATGTGTGTTACGTCTTTTTTTTCGTCGTTAAGTCTCTTTTTTCCGAATTCTTGAAAAAAAACACTAGAAAAAAAATTGTAGTCCAAATTATTAAGTGAGAAAAAAAATGGTTTGTATTTTCTTTTAGGAAATAAAGTCACTTATAAAACGGTGACAAATTTCTCGATTTGATTTAAAAAGATTAGGTAAAAAGTGTGATTTATAGAAAAAAATAAAGTTATGAAAAAGGAATAGATACTTAATTATTTTTGATGGTTCTTTATTTCGAACGAATAAATGAATGAATCGAACAAGGGAATATTAAAGAAAGGTAATGTGTGAAAAGTGAATAATTAGTGAAAAAAAAAAACGTTCGAAAAGTCAAGAAAGAAGCTGAGGTCAGAGTTGTGAACTTGTGACATCGTAAAGTGATACCTACAGTAAATTGGAATCTTGATTTCCTGGAAGTAATTTTCTGGGTAAGTAAACCTTTCTAAACCCCGGTTTCCTGTTATTTTTACTGTTAACAGCCAACTGACAGCCGTTAACAGTGGATTACCTAAGTAACATATTGTTAGTGTGCCTACGAGAAACTGGGGGTAAGTAGGATTTGTAAGCGTGTCATTTTGCCCAGGCTCGATTCCCAGTGCGGGCATGTACCTAGGTGACTTTGTTTTCTAAGTTACCTATGCACATTTGTGAAGTTATATATAAGTTATGCCTCACATGTTCTGTTCTCTTCACCGTTGTTTTGTTTTTATTTTTGGTTTGTGTACCTTCGTGTTTACTTTGTGTTTCTGCGACAATTTAAATAAAATGTCTTCTTTCTTTCAAATTTTTGACGTTTCTACAATCAACCATTTAGCCGGGAGAGAGGATGGACGCCTTAATCTAACAAAAAGAAGCCAATTGCGAGTCGGACTCGTCGGAGTCGGGTTCCGTACTCGCGCTTGGCTGTTTTTTATCATTTGTTAGAATATATAATAAGTCCTACAATCACGCCAAGTTTGATGCCTGTGTGTATTACCGTTTTCACGATGGAGCACGGCGAAAAAACACGTTGTATGGAGACCCCCTCTTGCTTTATAATTTTTTAAATTTTATTATTTGTTAGGTAAACCGCCGTAATAGCACATACCTATTCTGTGAAAATTTCAACTAGCTACCTATTTTGGTTCTAGTTTGGACTACTTCTAGTACTTATCGTCTCTGTGCTAAGGCGCGGTCAAACACAGACAGACAGACGGGCAGACAAGGCGAGACTATATAAGATAAGATAAAATAATATTTTATTTACAAACCAAAAAACACAAGGTTTGTTGACTGCGGAACCCAAAAAACCCCTCCTTCTACGGAACCTTACACTGCACGTGGCCCGACACGCACTTGGTCAGTTATTTTTAGTTTTCCGGTTTCCAATCCGAATTGCCCCTGTAGTGACACAATACAGGTATTCATCATCATCAGCCATTTGACGCCCACTGCAGGACACAGGCCTCCTTCGTGGTTTTCATAACCATGAGGGGTTTTGCCATAATCGCCACGCTTGGCAGGCGGGTTGGCGATCGCAGTATGCGGTTGGAATCTCAGGAAGACGCTGCTGCCCGTCTCCTCGTCATTGATTTCCTTAGTCGCCTTCTACGACATCCACGGAAGGAACTGGAGTGGATGTAGGTATTGCGTTGCGCATATTTTATGGTCCAGGAAAATATTAGATACCTACCTATATGCAAAAATACAGGGTTAGGTATAGGTAGGTACATGAAAAATTATGCGCCATTCAAGATTGTTCCATATGAGTTTCGTCTTATAGTTTAAACAGATCGAACTTGGTTTTCAAGTTTTCAAGCTTCCAACCGGTCTTTTTGGAAATCCATGGAGGAGGCCTATGTCCAGCAGTGGACTTCTTGTGGCTGAATTATGATGATGAACTTGGTAGGGGCCGGACAGCGGATTCGGTGCGCTCCATACCATATCCGTTCGTCTGGAGAGTTGTCTGCCGAACATTATTATAATTATTTCGTGTTCGCTCGGTCCGATGGTTGGCGAAATCCGCGAGTCTGTGCGCTCGGTTAGGCTTGATATCTTCACATACTTAGGAAGCAAAAATCCGGTGGGAACTGTCCGGTCCGGGCTGAAGCGGGATTTGACACGTTTTGGATTCCCATGTCTCCGAGAGTCGACGTTCGTTTATTCCCGAGGTTTATCTCCAAAACCGACCTAATCAAAATGTTATGGGACACGTGCAGGACACGTTTTGGACTATCAACACTTATAACATAAACATTCGGGCAGACGCAGTGGTACCAGCCCCCTTAATACGCGCACCAAATCCCGAACAATTCCAATCGTCTAACTGTGAACTCGATACAAGTTCAAAGTGAAAGTCAAAGTCAAAAAATTTTATTCAAAGTAACACAGAAACTGTGAACGTTATAAGAAAACTAGGTGTCCGTTTGGCGCCGGATTAAGAATAGCGTCACTCCATTTTGTTCCGTGGATGTCGTAGAAGGCGACTAAGGAAATATATTACCAGGAGACGGGCAGCAGGGTCTTCCTGAGATTCCAACCACATACTGCGATCGCCAACCCGCCTGCCAAGCGTGGCGATTATGGCAAAACCCTTCATGGTTTGTAAAACCACGAGGGAGGCCTACGTCCTGCAGTGGGCATCAAATGGCTGATGATGAGGTGTCCATTTCAAAATCTAGATCATTTGGGGAAAAATCGGACAAAAAAACTCCTAGTCTTTTCAAACATATTCCTTAATTAACAGAGTTTACATGTCATATCTTTTAATTGCTATCGCAAACGTCAGGATTCCGTCAGGATTTGAGGCTTCACTCGGGAGGTCGTGAGTCCGAATCCCGGCATGTACCAATGAACCATGTCCCCACCGAGGGGCACGGGTCTCTTCCCTGAGGAAGGTATAGGCCATCCTCCACCACGGGGGCCAAGTCCGGATTGGTGGAGGCTTGTAGACTAGTGGCCCGTCTACTGTCAGAAGTTGTCAAGCCACCCTAAGGCCTCTGACTTGGCTTAACGACTGCCATCTATCGATGGCAGCCGGCACCAACAGCTTAACGTGCCTTGCGAAGCACGGAACCGCTCGGAAAAATGCCACTAGCGTTAGGCATAGACGGCGACCCGTCCATGAACTGAACGCGCCCTGTGTTGCTTAACCTTCGTGATCGTTTAAGATCACTCAGGCAGCCGGGGCAACTTAAAGACAACAAAAGGACAACAAAATTTCAGCTTTCTCGTACTAATCGTCTCTGAGCTATTCATTTGTACAGACTGATAATCGAGAGGACAGGGAAGGCTTCTATGGTTTTTTTATTCGTAGGTTATACCGTTATCGATAAATCGTTAATAATACTGTTTTTCATAATGAAAACAATCATCATCATCATCAGCCACTTGACGCCCACTGCAGGGCACAGGCCTCCCTCGTGGTTTTGAAAACCGTGGGTTTTGCCACGCTCGGCAGGCGGGTTGGCGATCGCAGTACCTATGCAGTTGGAATCTCAGGAAGACGCTGCTGCCCGTCTCCTGGTAATTTATTGAAAACAATATTGTCTCAAAATAAAGCTAACGTTTTCTTCAATTTTAAAGGTCATAGATATAGATAGATAGAATAATTATTCTTTATTGTATGTACACCGGGAATTACACATGAGAATTTAACAACAATATAGTACAGTACAATTGGCGGCCTTATTACTGAAAGTAATTTCTTCCAGAGAACCATAGAGGTCATAGGTATTAGTTTAAATTATTTATTTGTTTTTAGTTGTTTTGAAGTCGGTTTGTATTTTTTATTGAAAAAAATAAATTCACATTTTTTTGTGAAATTTATCACTGTGACTCCACCAAATTGTGTTGAGCAAATGCACGAATCACTGTAAAAAAGCACCAAAATCGCTTTAAATGCGCCTTCAAAATTTGAAGAGTTTCCTCGATTTCTCCAGGATCCCACCATCAGATCCTGACTTGTTGACGTATGAAGTCTACTCTTTCAAACAAAAAAAGAATTTTTCAAATCGGAGAACATACTTAAAAAATAAAATATAGTAAAAAAAATTTCCGACGAATGTTTAATTATAACCTCCTCCTTTTTTGAAGTCAGTTAAATAAGAGAATTTAATATTTCTCTAAAAACACTAAAAGAATCCCTTTGAAGGGCCTCTCAAGTGTCGAGTCACCACTTGAACCGAATCCCTCGTATGTTAATTATAATAGGCTACTGTTCTGAAGCGTTTTGGAGATGAGAAAGTGATTTCTCGAGCTTTTTAGGGTTCCGTATCTGAAGGTTGCCAACGGAATCCTATTAAGGCGGCCCCTCTAGGAGCAATTCCCATGCAAACGTAGTTTGGTTTTGATTCAACGACATGTTGGATCGCAAATTTGAAACTTTTATCCACGTTTAGACGACACAAATCGAGGTTTGATCATGATTAAAATTAAAAAAAAAACTATCAAAAAGAAATTATAGCTTTGCAAATCATCATCATCATCAGCCACTTGACGCCCACTGCAGGGCACAGGCCTCCCTCGTGGTTTTCATAACCATGAGGGGTTTTGCCATAATCGCCACGCTTGGCAGGCGGGTTGGCGATCGCAGTATGCAGTTGGAATCTCAGGAAGTCGCTGCTACCCGTCTCCTGGTAATTTATTTCCTTAGTCACCTTTTACGACATCCACGGAAGGAAATGGAGTGACGCTATTCTTAATCCGGCGCCACACGGAAGCTTTGCAAATAGTTTCTGTGAAAAATCTTATGAGGCTATAGTTTAATTTTTAGGGTTCCGTACCCGAAGGGTGCCGAACGGGACCCTATTAATAAGACTTCACTGTCCGTCTACCTGTCTGTCTGTCTCTCACCAGGCTGTATCTCATGAAACGTGATAGCTAGACAGTTGAAATTTTCACAGATGATGTATTTCTGTTGCTGCTATAACAACAAATACTAAAAACAGAATAAAATAAATATTTAAGGGGGGCTCCCATACAACAAACGTTGTCTAATATTCTATCTATCTAAAGACAGCGTTCGCCATCTAGCGGCCATCTATGGAACCTTCACAGCGCCGATGTAATGTCGTCAAATGTCAATGTTAAACGCTTCTTGTTGGTTTGTATAGATGGCGCTGTTCTCAAATTCGATCTTTGTCTAATTTTGTATAGATAATGGTACGGAACCCTTCGTGCACGAGTCCGACTCGCACTTGGCCGGTTTTTATTACGTTATTCTCAGTTGTAAGCACGGGCAAACCATGATTTGTGTCCTCGAAACGTAACGAAAGTCTTAGTTCGAAAAAGAGTATTGGTAAGTGTCATTGTGATCCGGCAAGTTGTTTGTGAATTTGAACCAAACTAAGTCTGTATGGGAATTGCTCCTTGATACATACAAATGTAGTTTGGTAGCCGCCTTAAGGGGGTCCAGGGAGTAACACTAGCGCCACCAAGGAAAAAGTCATATCTAACTTTTTTTACAGGTCAAATTTGCAAAAAGTGTCAGTACAATCTCTCAATCATGTTAATCGTGATTTTCAGGACCCATGGCCCTGAACCTAAGGCCAAAAACCTAGGACCAAATAGCATTAACGCCAGAAACGGCCGTTTTTGGGATAAATGCTATCTATTCCCTCGTTCGTGGTCTTAGGTTTTTTGGTTCACGCACGAAGGGTTCCGATTGCACTGACACTTTTTGCAAATTTGATCTGTAATAGTAGTTTATGCAACTGTCATATAATGAAGGGTATTAAAACACGAGTGTGAGTTTATGAAACGAGCGCAGCGAGTTTCATAATAGTAACGAGTGTTTTAATACCCGTGTTATATGCAGTTGCATACACTACTTTATCTTCACTAATGCAATTAAAAATTAAATTCACGCGTACGTGTATAATCACAGTGATTTTGCCGTCATTAAAATTTAACCAATGAGAGCGCAGCTGCGCGCTTCAATAAAACGCGACCAACCTGATTGGCCCTGCAATCAAGTTGGTCGCGTTTTATTGATGTTATAATGAGATTTTACGACATCGATGTGAATATTAACCATCATGTGAAATTGCTTAAATTGAGTGTTTTGTTGTCTGCGCTATAACAGTAGTAATTATAACTCAAGTATTGAAAACATAAGTAGAATGTTACAACATTAGTGTAGATAATAGTACATTATGATACAAGTGTGGTATGTTGGTCATTACACTCGAGTCGGTTTTTAAGCCTGAGCCGAAGGCGAAGGCTTAATGGAGACGAGAAGTGTAATGACCAATGCTCACGTGTTTCATACGACGTTTTTCAACACACTTGCGAGGAAAAGTAAATAAAAAAACAACACTAACGAAATGCAATACTGTGAATAAACTTAACAAACAGAAACCCATTTAAAAGATGGCGGACGTAATTTTATTTTTTCGCGCGCTCAGCGCTGCATGCGCGCGCAAGTCTGAGATAAGGGCACCGGCAAAGTAGCTAATCAGCCACATATTTATAAATTTTGAAATTGGGTATTTATAGGTAAAAATACAACGTCAAAATATAAATACCAACAAGCTAACAAGCAGTTTCATGAAATTCTTTAATTATTTATCACATTTTGAATTGAATTTTATATTTACGCAAATAACTACTTAGTTGTTTTCGAAACATTAATACTTCTTGCTAATATTTAAAAAGATATGTAATGAAAAGGCACTAGTGCGATAATGTAATGTAAAAGGTACGGCATGGGTAATATTCTGCATTATCAGTGTAAATACGCTGTAATAAGACCTACTTTACGAGCAGGTGTGTTGAAAAAAAAGTTATGACTTTTTTCCTCGGTGGCGCTAGAGTGTTACTCCCTGGACCCCCTTAAGGCGGCTACCAAACTACATTTGTATGGCCCCTCAAGGAGCAATTCCCATACAAACTTAGTTTGGTTCTTATATATATATATATATATATATATATATATATATATATATATATATATATATATATATATATATATATATATATATATATATATATATATATATATATATATATAAATTAATGTTTCTATATATGACAGTTTTAGAATCCATTGGTTAATTGCCTTTTACATTTAAATATAGTCATTGAATAAATCGAGAGGATTCTATTTATTTTATTGTACATTTATGGGCCCAGGCACCTGAACAATCTCTTACCAAATTCAGACAGACTGCTGTCAAGCAAACTCTCGTTTCTCCGCTTGTCTTGTTGAGTTTTTGCCATTTTGCATTCCATTCTATGCTGCGAAAAAGTTGTCAAACCGTCAACACCTGACACGATTGTTATAGATTTGTAGTCGGAATAATAAAACGGATATTTAGAAGAAGAAGAAGAAAAACATTTATTATACCAAGAAGACACATCACAGAAATAAAATAAGCGGATAAGTAACATACGAATAAATAAAACAGGACCATAGGTGTAGCCTGTGGTGTATCTAAGTTGCCACAAAAGGCAGCTGACTCAGCGTTGTGCTGAGGAAGTGATCCCTCAGCGCTGATTTTCAGTCAGTGCCTACGGTAACCCATAATTGTACTACGGAGTGCGTGCCGTGGTACAGTTAAAAGAATTAAATCAAATGCAATAACATACAATAAAGTAAAAAAAAAAATATTGTCATAAAATACTTACATATATTATTAGTTTTAAATGAATATGTGTGAAATATAGAGGAACACCATAATAACCTAAATTTACTCGTTTACTTTTCCATTTTAAATTTTTCCGACCTTTCGGTACTTTTGCAATTGCCGTGGTCTCGGTAGACTGAGGTGACAGGCGTGTTTTTGACAGCATTAACTGTTGGTTTACTACCCTCGGCAAAAATGATTAAGTTACGTTCCAAAAATATTTTGGCAAATTTTTAATTGAAATTGACACTACAATAATTTTATGTAAACTCAAAAATACTGATTATTAGTTGTTGTTGTAGTCGGAAACAGAAAGGGTCTAAATGTCTAAATGTATGAACATTTTACTATAGGTGCCAGCTATGTCGAGCTACGGCTCTATGTCGCCGTCTGATGAAGGCTTCGACCGCTATGAGCCTCCCTTCTACTGCCATCCGCACGCACAGAATGGTAAGCTTCTATACCCGGGTTATAAGTTATAAGTGAAATCTATTTTTAACCCCCAGCGCAACGCAAAGAGGGGTGTTTGACTTAAGTTTGAAGCCTATGTCGGTGTGTCGTTCCGTCGTAGCGCCCGAGCGGATCAAGCGATTTCGATGCGGTTTTTTATAGATGTTTGATGGAAATCCACTCAGCCGTTTATGGACATGGTCTGGTCTACTGCCTGACAAAACGGTAAGAGATGTAGGGATGGTGCTTTGGCTAAAACAACGTACACCTTGGGCAAATTTAACTGTCATAAAAAAAACAAAATGGCGGACAAAAATAGTCAATTTACTTTTTAAGAGTTAGTTTGTTGTGTCGGGGGTTTTTAAAATTTTCAATTTAAGTTTCAATTATTGGCTTTATTGACACGATATTTGATTGCAGATATTTTTGTTATTTTGTGTATTAAATTACCGACCGCCTTGTTGGTCTAGCGGTATCAAGTCTGATTACCATGCCGGAGGTCGTGGGTTCGATTGGCACGGGGAGCCGCCGAACATTTGTACACATGGCCTCAGTCTGGGTGTATTTCCATGTTTGTGATGTTCTTGCCTGGTTACCACATCACAGGGTATCCTAGTTTGGGACCAGGACTACTGATCGTGTTGTGTGGAAGTTATTTTTATTATTATTGAAAGAATACCGATGACAGCTATCAACAAGTTTATAGATGTAAGTTTGTAGAAGTTTAAATCACTTGCATTGTTGTCTGAATCTTAGGGGAATGTCCATTTACAGAAAATCCTAGGCGAACATACTTTGATCAATAGGGGATGTATAAGCGAAGGGCAAGATAAAAAGTATCCGAAACGTGCGTGCGTGACTAATGAATGTTGACGAAGCGAAAGAGGTGTGTCAGGATCGTATCAAGTGGCAAAGCCTACTCAAAGCGTAGCCTAACCCACCGGTATACAGGCGTGAGCTTATGAAATATACGAAAGTCTTGAAAACTGAACAAGGTTTAATGATGTATCTTCTCACACAGGATCTCCTATGGACAGCGGCATCTACTGGCAGAACTCCACAGAGCAGCACGAATATGACCATCCGGACATGTGCCACGATGTCACGCCTTATATCGGACGAAGTTACGGTATGGACTTAGAAAATACATGGAATATTACAAATTAACAATACAAATACAAATATTTATTTTAACCACAAAAACACAGCATTATCTTAACACGTTACACGGAGTATACACGCTAAAGGTATTATTATAATTATGTTACCGTTTTTTGGCACAGTTTAGTACGAATGCAATTTACTGTGGTCTCCACACTAGGTTATACCTGTATCGTGGAGGCCGATTGCTTTACCATTTGGTTTTATCAAGTCGTAGAAGGTACGTACTTAAGTAACTATATTATTTTCAGTAGTTTGTGAGACTTTAATAAACATTATTTAAGAGAAGTTAACATATTATGCTAATTGTTGCTATGTTTTAATCTATGGTTAATAAGACTAAATTTAAATTTATCTTATTATATTTAAGTTCAGTTCTGTGGGAGTTTAGATTGGGTTGAAAATTCTAAGGATAATATAAAAAATATTATATAAATAGAGAGGTGATTATATATTACATAAATATATAATATATTCGAAATAAATAAATAAATAATTAATGCGTATTTGTTTACAAGAAGCGACTATTGTACAACCTGCAGAAGGTTTTCTGTGGCCAGATAATCAAGGCCGAGAAGAAAATTCCTAATATTTATTTTAGCTTCCCTGTTAGAACAGTTTAATATGGTGCAAACCCTAATGATCTTGTTAAATAGAAACGGCCCGAGAAATGTCTCAAACCTTTGCGCAAATTTTGTTTTTGTAGCCGGTACCGGGATTCTAACTATGCGTTTTGAAGTGTCTAGGTGTTTATTGGCATGTCTATATGCATTCCAAACTATCTTCTGAATAAAGAGTTGGCGCACAGTCAGTACCTGGCATTCTTTATATAAAACAGTTGTAGGATGCCTGAATCGCTTCCTGTATAACACCTTAAGAATTGATCGTTGAGCCTTTTCGAGCTGAATTAAGTGTGTTTTTGCTGCACCTCCCCAACACGATGGTACAGAACTCATCACATGTTGGTACAAGGGTTTCGACGTGCCACGTCTTTCAGTTCGGTAAATAAGGGGTAACTTGCAAAACTGCGTGCTAAAAGTTAACGCTTACTTATGGACGTTCCACGTTAAACCAACGGCCGTGTAACTCGACACAGCCCACCCGCTTTTTAGGGTTCCCTACCCAAAGGGTAAGGAACCCTATTACTAAGACTCAACTGTCCATCTGTTTGTCTGTCACCAGGCTGTATCTCATGAACCGTGATAGTTAGACAGTTGAAATTTTCACAGATTGTATATTTTCCGTTGCCGTTATAATAACAAATACTAAAAACAGAATAAAATGAATATTTTAGGAGGGCTCCCATACAACAAACGATGTCTAAAGACAGCGCTCGCCATCTAGCGGCCATCTATGTAACCTTCACAGCGCCGATGTCATGTCGTTAAATGTCCAATGTTAAACGCTTCTTACTGGTTTCTATAGATGGCGCTGTTCTCAATGTACCTAATCTATCTTGTCTCGATCTTTGTCTAATGTTGTATATAATTATAATGGTAGTGCCAGAGTCCGACTCGCTCTCGGCCCGTTTTTATTTTATTTTTCTTTGTAGTTGTAGACACTGTCTGATAGAAAATGCTTAAAACAATGTGTTCATTTTGAATGATTAAGTGTGAAGAAAGAAAGCAATAGGTATTCGGGCTGATCGCTATGATGATGATGAATTTATTCGCAGGCTACGACGAAATGGCTGTCGCGGGAAACGAACCTTATGATGGGTACCAGACCACGATTCATCACAGTTACGTGACACAGAACCATCTAGGTGAGACTGGAATTCTGGCCTCGGCTTTTTAGGGTTCCGTAGTCGACAAGCAACCCTTATAGTTTTGCACCCTTATTATATTCTGTCTGTCCGTTTGTCCGTCTGTCTGTCCGCGGCCTGGCTCAGAGACGATTAGTACTAGAAAGATGAAATTTGGCATAGACATATCTACATATTAATCACGCCGACAAAACGGTAGAACAAACTCTTAAAAAAAATATAGGTATTTTAGGGTAACCCCTCCTACAACTAAATTAGGGATGCACTTTTTTTTCGCCTACACTATAGTGTGGGGTATTTTTGGATTGATTGGTAAAATATTGTGGTTGTATGAAGCCCATTTTTTATTTAGGGTTCCGTTCGCGAAATATTAAGCTTTATTTATTTTATTTTACTTTATTAGGAACAACAACAGCGTAATCTGATTATAATTACTTATAAACTAATTACTAAAAATAAGGCCAATAACAGTTGTCCACAGCTTACCAATTAATTTATAAGCGGATTTATATGGAAAGCTCGCTGGAAAATGCTTCAAAGAACGGTTGATAGCCAAATATTGAATGCATGGCAGAATACATCAAGAGTAGATTAAAGCGCGATTTTTCGTCCGAGTAGGGCGTTGGATAGGTAGTTTTTTATTATGTACACTATGGTGTACCTACCTAGTTCAAAGCGCAAAGCGAGCGAGAAATGTAGAAATCCGAGCCGCAACACCACGGGATGAAATAGCCACAATGATAGCCCGCCTCCGATAGAAGATGGCACCAAAAGGAGAAGATGTGTAGCTTTCAGTTCGAGCGTCAATATTCTAACGCACAGTCTTGCCCTCCCAGCCCTAGAATGTGACCTCCAGTCCCTGCGCCCCTTCGACCGTCCCGCGCCGCCCTTCGTCCGTGTGGTCAAACGTCGCAACACGGCCAACAAGAAAGAACGACGGAGGACCCAAAGCATCAATACGGCCTTCGCCGACCTCCGGGAGTGCATACCCAACGTCCCGGCTGACACTAAGCTCTCCAAGGTAACATAATTTTTACAACAAAAATCAGACTTCTAGAAAAACTCGCTAGAAGAACGCTTCGCATTGGACGATTCTCTCATCAACATCTTTACCATAATTGTGTGGGGCCACCCTGAAGTAAATAATTATCTCTGAGCATACTAAAAAATATGCGGATTTGAGAATCTTCTGGTTTTTAGGGTTCCGTACCCAAAGGGTGCCAAACGGGACCCTATTACTAAGACTTCACTGTCCATCTGTCTGTCTGTCACCAGGCTGAATCTCATGAACCGTGATAGCTAGGCAGTTGATATTTTCACAGATAATGTATTTCTGTTGCCGCTATAACAACAAATACTAAGAACAGAATAAAATAAATATTTAAGGGGGGCTCCCGAACAACAAACCTTGTCTAAAGACAGCGCTCGCCATCTACCCATCTATGTAACCTTCACAGCGCCGATGTCATGTCGTTAAATGTCAATGTTACGCTTCTTGTTGGTTTCTATAGATGGCGCTGTTCTCAAATTCGATCTTTGTCTAATGTTGTATAGGTAATGGTACGGAACCCTTCGTGCGCGAGTCCGACTCGCACTTGGCCGGTTTTTTAAGTCATCCAGTCCGTAAAGACATAAAAACAGCCTTAAGATACACACTAAACAGAAAGCATGTTTCGCGGATTTTAACACTAGGTGGCGCTGACATAATTATGTATTCTTTATCCCGGTATGGTTGTAACCATAATCTTGAAAATGCCTTTAAAAATTGTAGAGTTCGATATTTTTTTATGAATACGGTATTTGACACGATCAACAATAAATTATTTCATAAATAAGCTCGATTAAGACAAAAATTACAAAATATCTCGGAAAATGTATCTCTTTTAGTCAATTACTATATATTAAAATTTTTAAATAAATTAAACATAAAAGAGTGCTCTGAAATGTGACGTCATAAGCCAGTATTTTCATACAAAATTCCGTTTTAAAAGTAACTCATTTGATATTTTGTCAAATACCCAATTGTAGAGTTCGATATTTTTTTTATGAACTCCGTCACAGAATTTGTCATAAAGTCCCAGCGCTAGTGGACGCCAGGTCTTAGACTAGCAAAGTTTTGGGTCAGAACATGCAGAATATCTCCTGTATCATATCCAAATATCCGAGAAGATAAATTTAAACGTGGGTTTCGGATGGTGTACTGGGATAGGACCCAATTAGTGTGCTTAGGGTCTTTTTACCTAATTATATCAAAACTGCTTCGCAATGAGACCAACGGATTAGTAAGTTGAAGTGGCAGTGGGCGGGGCACATAGCGCGCAGAACTGATGGCCGGTGGGGCCGAAAAGTTCTCGAATGGAGACCACATATCGGCAAGCGCAGCGTAGGACGACCAGCCACAAGATGGACAGATGACCTCATCCAAGTGGCAGGAAGACGCTGGATGCAGGCCGCTTCCAACCGGTCTTTTTGGAAATCCATGGAGGAGGCCTATGTCCAGCATTGGACCTCTTGTGGCTGAATAATGATGATGCTTCGCAATCGCGTTAATTTTCGGGGTGCCCTGCAGCCAAAACAACGTGAAATTGTTAAAATACCACTTGAGTTTCAAATTTCATTACCTATTTTGGGGGCGGCCAGATATGTGGTGCTTATTAAGGAGGCTGAGGAGTCTGGTCAAGCTCCATTAAGCTCGTTTACTGAGGTATTATTAAGAGTGTTACTAAGAGTGATACTAAGGCTATTCAGCTAGAATTGTGTCACGATCACAAGATTTCTGGCAGACCTCTTCGACATTTTTGAGGTGGATGTTTAGACAAAGAATCCTCTTTTCTACACCAGATGGGTATGTATGGGCACCAGTAACATGAAGATGTAATTTAATTTTCTGAACCTGCACACGGATGTAATTTAATTTTCCTTGTCACATCTGCGATGAGACAATTCGCCAATGAACTTAAATGATTGACATTGCTTTAAAGATTAGCTAGTTGAAGTGGCAGCGGGCTGGTCACAAGATCTGGCAACGGAAAGGGGTACATTACAATGGTTGTCAAATGGACTATGAACTGGCAAACCCAGCGTAGGATGCCCACCTGTTCGCTGGACCGACGATCTAAGAAGTGAGGAGCTGGATTTGGACGAGGACAGAAAGAAGTGGAGTGCCTTGGATGAGGCCTATGTCCAGCAGTGACCGAATACGGTCTGGTGGATTGTCCCACCGCTGCAAATGTAGGTACATCTTCATGCACCCCCACAGCGTTTTCCCCATCTCAAATCTGTCAAGTCCCAATGCAGTGTTTTCTCCCCTTTGCCTTTAGCAGCACAAGCGCACGCGCAGCACCAACTCGGCCTTTACCGAGTTGCGGGGCCGCATACCGAATGTTCCGGCCGACACTAAGCTGTCCAAGGTTTGTTCCTTAGGGCCTCGGGGTCTGTTCATTTATTCTGTGAGACGATAAGATGGCAAGCCCTGGTCTCTGTCTACCCCTCTGGGATACAGACCTGAGTTTGTGTACTTATAAACATTTTTTTTGCATACAGGCACATACATTGCTTCTGGCCCCACACTAGGATACCCTGTGTCCTGGGAACCAGAAACAGCGACATGTATAATTCTGAAAGATTTCTAATAAGGGCGTAGACGTATAGAAACTCTATTTTATGAGATAACTCAAATATTGATAAACGCTTCATAAATTATAACTTATAATAAGGCGTTTCCCTCAAGTTATAGTTAGAGCCCGATTTGTGTGGCGCGTTTTTGTACCGTGAGTTTATGTAATTTTTAATGTACGATAAGAAATTCCGTGTGGCGCCGGATTAAGAATAGCGTCACTCCATTTCCTTCCGTGGATGTCGTAGAAGGCGACTAAGGAAATAAATTACCAGGAGACGGGCAGCAGCGTCTTCTTAAGATTCCAACCGCATACTGCGATCGCCAACCCGCCTGCCAAGCGTGGCGATTATGGCAAAACCCTTCATGATTAGAAAACCATGAGCGAGGCCTATGTCCTGCAGTGGACGTCAAATGGCTGATGATGATGATGAAGAAGTTTGACTATTCTAGGCCTCATTATGCGCACCTGACGTGTCAGTATGGAATTTAACAGTTAGACGATTGGGATCGTTAGGATTTGGTGCGTGCGCCTGATATAGGTTCTAGAATATTTGTATAAATTCTGTAAATTAAGGACTTGAAAAGACGAAGTTTGGAGTTTTTTTGTCCATTTTTTTTCCAAAATGATCTAGATTTTGAAAAGGACACCTAGTTTGACTTGTAACGTTCATTAAGTCGCAGTTTCTGTGCTACTTTGTATAAAAAATTTTGATTGGATTTGATTTGATATAGGAGCTGATAGGTTTTTGTTACTTTTATAATTTTTCAGTACAATCTCCCTAACTTAAGTGTTTCGAAAATGTAAGAATCACGGGTTGCTCGAAATTCATGTTTGATTTTGCTGACGGTACCTACCTTAAGTTAAGATAAGATAAGATTAGATTAGAATATTTTTTATTGCACACAAGAAACAAGAGACAATAAATAATATTGCTCAATATTGCTCGGAATTGGTTACAACTTGTTTATATTTGTTTTACGCGTGCTAATCCGAGTTGTGGGTTATGAGGTTATCTTCGATGAGAATCTTGCCGCACCTTGTATAAAGTTTGTTGTTGGGTTGAAATAAGCCTTATTTTGTTTTTCGTAAATGGTTAAAATTGACTCAAGTAATAAATGAACAGACCCTACCTGATCACACTGGAGTTGTAAAGAATTTCTGCGAGGTTATCGGTGTACCTCCTTATCGCAGTGTACCTCTGAATATTCTTTACATCTATACAAATCTCTCCCAAAGTTGGCTAAACATAAAGTCCTACAACTCCGTCTCTAGCTTGCTGTAAAAATCAAAAGTTTATAAAAAGCATTGGGCGCGAATGTTGGCCCAACGTAAGCTAACAATACCCGCCTCCTTCTTATCTTCTTTTTAATAATTATTGTGTTTGTTCAGTTTTTGGCTCGATTAAGCTTGATCAAACCTTGATTCAATATAAAAATACAATTTTTTTTGTTAACTAAGCAACTAAGTTTATTTTCTTAAATTATGATCATGCTGTTTTACATGTTTTGGAGATTGATCTGGATCTTACATAGCAATTGATGTTATCTTGATAATGAACTGGCTAATATTTGTTTTGTGTGCCTAATAAATAAATTTAAAGAAAAAACCGTAGATAACTTCCTCTTTCGCTTGCTACAAAAAATAAAAATACAAAACATTGGGCATCAATATTGGCCCAGCATTGGCCAACCGTAGAGTCTTACAACTCCGTCTCGTGATTACTATGAAGAACAAAGACACAAAACCTTGGCCGCCCTTGGCCCAACGTAGGCTAATCATAGAGTCCCATAACTCCGTCCCTTGTCCCCAGATCAAGACGCTGAGGCTGGCCACGTCATACATTTCCTACCTGATGAAGGTCCTGGAGTCAGACGGGGAGCCAGCTGGGGGGTTCCGGGCTGAGCTGCACCACACACCTCCTCGAAGGCACAGGAGTGCGGACTCTAGTGCGCAGGTGATTAGAGCTGTTTTTGTTTGGCTGTTGGTGTAAATTGTTTGGCTGTAACGGTGCAAACCTTCTTACACCATTTCTGTTCTTTTCTTTCATTCTGTCTATCATCTTAAACTCAAAATTTAAAATGACGTCACCCATTCTAGATTTCTTTCGGATTTTCATTGCTACTTTACCCTTTGACTTACGTAATATCATCTCTGACAATTATCTACTCATGAATTGCGTATTTTCCTATTTTTATTTTGTTTCGAAGTTTTCTGTTTACCACCACTTATCTACAGTTTCCCGAAATAAAACCACAATTATTGAAGTTGTACATTATATTATCATTTAGGTACATCAAGAATCCCGCTTTAAGGTAAGGTTAGGTTAGGTTGCATTTATGTATGGTTTAAGCATAGACCAAAGTAAGTTTATATACTTTTCAACTCATATTCCTGAATTGCACCGACTACCCGTCTCTAACTTCTTTCTTGTCTCCGTCTATGTTTGCATGGAGGAAATTGCTTGTAGTAAGGCCGCCAATCGTACTGCGATTTATTGAATTTCTGTTAATGTAATCTTTGTGTACAATAAAGAATATTCTATCTATCTAAACGCTGCCTCGGATGCACAGGAGTGCGGACTCTAATGCGCAGGCGATTGGATCTGTTTTTTTTTTGCTGTTGGGGTAAATTGTTGTGTCAGGTTAATAAAACCCGGCCGCGAAGGCACAGGACTGCGGACTCTAGTGCGCAGATGATTAGAGAGGTTTTTGTTTGGCTGTTAGGGTAAATTGTTAGGTAAGGTTAGGTTGCTAAACGCTGCTTCGAAGACACAGGAGTGCGGACTCTATTTCGCAGGTGATAAGAGCTGTTTTTGTTTGGTTGTTACGGGTTAATAATTTAGGTTAGGTAAGGTTCGTTTTTGCACTGAAGAATAGCTTTTAGGTGTCTCGTCATTTCTTTAAGACTTTGTACCCGTATACCGAAATTGGAAGAAGAACAGCCTAAGACAAATCGATATAAAAAAACCGGACAAGTGCGAATCGGACTCGCTCACTGAGCGTTCCGTACAAATATGTAGGCTACATATTATAAATAGTTCAGGAATCGCGTCTCGCAGGTTTTCCGAGCTTTTCCCGAACTTCCAAGACTATTTTTTTTATGATTTAATTACAAATGTATAGTTTTCAGCTTTGCCCCGTATTCTTAGGCAAAGACGACATTACTAGCTAAATTTCAAAGTTCTAGGTCAACGGGAAACCTATAATTTTTTTCCTTGAGTGTCGAAATATACGTTTTTTTGCGGCATAAACGGCCGTATCTTTTTTGCACGTTAACTTAAAAGTTTTATTTTTTATCAGCTTTGAGGAACTGTAGACCTCAGTATATGGTTTTAATTTCAACTTGATACCTCCACGCGTTTCCGAGATAAAGGGTCTTGACAGACAGACGGACGGACGGACGGACAACAAATTCCGTTTTTTCCTTTGGGGAACCCTAAAAAATATACCTAGATGAACAGAAAACCTCCTCAATTTCCTGAAGTTGTCTAAAAACGGTGTTTTCAATTGCCGAATAGAAATTGGTCGTTTCTTCTATAAAAATTAGTAAAACTTAGGATACTTCACAACTTCTTTATTCGTGCTTCTCAGCTGATCGCACAGTAATGAATACAAAATCACAATACACTGGCTTTTATACTCTAAGCCCTACTAGGGATACCTCCAAACCGGATGTCGACATTGGGCATAATACAAAATAGATAATCGTTTGTCATTTTTGTCATGATACAACACACAATCGCAGTGATACCAACTTAAGAAAAATTGTGAATATCCGGAAGACATTTTTGACAGATATCTTGTAGTGATGATAAGTGCTAACATTCAATAATTTTCTGTTCGTTTTAGGTAAAAGAGTGAGTGCTTACAATAGTGGTAGTGCAGTGTTTATATTCAAGGAAATGCAGTGTGACGAGGATGTTTCAGGTAATGAATGCTTACAATTATGAATGAATTACATCTGAGACCACTAATGTGTATTGACTATCTATTTATCTATTTGTTTTGAAGCGAGTGAAATATTGTCTCCTGTGTGTGCTTAGGCATTTTCTACTATAATATTTCTACCAGTGAAAACTTGTCATTGGCTCTCTGTGTCTATTTCATTTGTAATGTGTGTTTTTCATAGCTGTAAGTTTTCCTATTATAATAAAATAAAATAAAATAAAATAATTCCAAGTAGTATTTCCAGTACCTGTTTTACCGCGGTAACGTTGATATTTATATCGTCCATAAACCGTGTAATCTAATAAAGAGAAAACCACATGGCCCGGCCGGCCGTCTGGTTTGGCGCGGGCGGGGCGTCTCTTAGAAATGTACTTACCTACCTAATGAAACTTGGTAGGTACAGTCGGCTGCACGTCAAATCAACTTTTACATGTATGCTTGCACACTAATTAGTTACGTTAAGGACGATTTTCCAACAAAAAAAACTAGCCAAGTGCAAGTCGGACTTGGGCACGAAGGGTTTCGTACCATTGTCTATACAACATTAGACACAAAGATCGAGAAAAAACGGCAAAAAAATCACGGTTGTGGTAAGGGAGCCCCCTTAAATAATTATTTCATTTTAATTTAATTATTATTTTAATTTAAATATTATTTATTTTTGAAGCGAATATGGAATATAGCAAAAAATACGTTTGTTGTATCGGAGCCCCCCTTAAATATTTATTTTATTCTGTTTTTAGTATTTGTTGTTATAGCGGCAACCGAAATACATCAAATTTCAACTGCCTAGCTATCACGGTTAATGAGATACAGCCTGGTGACTGACATACAGACGGACAGACGGACAGACGGACAGACGGACAGACGGACAGACGGACAGACGGACAGACGGACAGACGGACAGACGGACAGACGGACAGACGGACAGACGGACAGACGGACAGACGGACAGACGGACAGACGGACAGACGGACAGACGGACAGACGGACAGACGGACAGACGGACAGACGGACAGACGGACAGACGGACAGACGGACAGACGGACAGACGGACAGACGGACAGACACGGATAGACACGGACAGACGGACAGATAATATTTGCCATATGAATTAGCCTACGACCTATTTCCAGACCTACATACACAAAAAAAAAAAAATCGGTGAATCCGTTTCGGAGGAGTTCGATAACAAATACTGTGATATGAGATTTTTATATATCAGATTATTCTCCTACATTCCTGCACCGCGCAAGCAAAGTGTTACACATGACACCATAAATATAGCATCAGACGAAGAGTAACACATAGGATCTGCCTGCCGAAAAAGCTCCCTGTATAGTCGAAGAGCATGATCACCCGCTCTTTCCTATAGCCCGAAATTTAATTACTCGTTGCAAGGGAAGCATTCCGCGGTCTGCAATCTGTATCTGCTATAATCTAATTATAACTGAGTATCTCAAGTGAAGATAACAAGATACTCGATTCGAGAGCGTACACTCTGTTCCAATAAAAAATACACTGGATATGAGCACCGATGAAAATCTTAGACACGCGCTGTGTCTAATAAAAGATAAGTCTTTTTAAGATTTATCCTACCTTTTTGTAGGCGTGATTAGGCGTGATGTCCGTCTGTCTGTCTGTCCGCTGCTTAGCGCAGAGACAAATAGGGACACGGCAAAACTATAAGGGTTCCTTGTTGACTACGGAACCCGAAAACTGAGCTTTATATTTTGCAAAAACGCCCAATCTAACGGCACCCCACACTGTGGTGTAAGCAAGAAAAAATAATGCATTTGGTCCTTCAAATGCGAACGACGGAACCTAATGGACTGTATGAATGATCGATAGTAAAATGTAGAAATCCCCGTAATATTATGATTTTAATTAACTAAAAACATGGGCAGCAAGAAAACTACGTGACAGGCTGCAATCTGTCGTACCAAAACAATTTATCTTTTTAAAAACCTATGAAACCGCAAGGAGTTCGCGACAGCATCCTTAATTTTGGTGTAGGAGAGGAACCCTAAAAGAATAGGTATTTTTTAAGATGTTATCCTACCGTTTTCTCGGCGTGATTTATATGTAGATTTTAGGTATATGTATCTATGACAAAATTCAGCTTTCTAGTGCTTCGCGTCTCTGTGCTAAGACAGACGGACGGACATGGCGAAACTATGAGGATTCTTTGTTGACTACGGAACCCTAAAAAGAAATAAATGGAAAAGACAAATGCAAATACTCTACTCGTTTTATTCTTAACATAAACCAATTTATTTTCAACCCTGTGTAACTTGTGTAAAGTGATTTTAAAACAAATAATAATAAAAAAAATATATATTAAGTCAAGACTTAACCGCTGAGCGGCAGCGCGGTTAGTAGAATGCTTGCCTAAGCACTGACGTGTCCAGAAACCTCAGTGGTTAAAATGATTGACAAGGACCTAAGTAATGATTGCATGTGATAACGCAGTCAGCGTCGCAAAATTCTGGGCCGCAACTTAAAATAGCCTAGCCAATACGCGGTGGGCACGCGTGGTGACTAAGCCCATACTCTCTCTCTCTGAGAGAAGCCCAGTATGACGTATACAGGCTGCATTATAGTGCAATCAATCGGAACATCAGTCTGAATGATCAATACGCGTGGGGATCCGTCGCCAAGCCTTTCACGAGGGAACGGCGCCTCGTGCAATCTTATCTCACCGAAATACGCTCCCAATACACCGACATGTGTTTCCAAAGATAGCGGGGTACTTGGTCCGGGTATGCACTTGAATCCGCTCGAGATGCACACAGCACTAAATGGCGCCTTGCCATGGATTTCAGATTATTCCGGCTGTACTTACGGTCACTTTAAACAGTGAATAAAAAGGCCTTTTAATCACTATTTTGGTGTTTGAATTTAGAACACACCAATATATTCCACCTCCATCTCCTTGCGCAAAAAATACTCTATACAAACTCCTTGCGCAAAGAATACTTGACATACAAACTCTTTGTGCAAATAACTCCTCGAGATTTGACTGGTCGATATTTGCGACAAGGAGACCTCAAGCGACACTCAAGGGAATCAACCGTTGACGTAGAACTATGAAAGTCAACTAATATTGTCTTATACTAGGTACAAATAAAGGGAAAAATCTGAAAACTATAAGTTTGTAATTGAATAATAAGAAAATTAGTCTGAAGGTCGGGAAAAGACTGCGAGATTCCTGAACTATTTATAACATGTAAGTACCTACCTACAAATTTATACGGAACCCTCGGTGCGCAATTCTGACTCGCAGATGGCCGGTTTTATATATCAAATAAACCAAACCTCCTTCTAAAACCGTATTTTTTCTTATTTATTCTTACACAAGCATTTGCCCCAGACTTCGTCTGCACGGAATCACCGAGTAAATTCCTACGATAGGTAACAACTTAAATAAAATGAAAAAAGCGCGCGAAACTGCATCAATGTCATTTACGGTAGCCATATTGTTTTCTCAGACTTTTTTCCGCCGCAGACACGGTATCTTTCAAACTGCCAGCAATCGCGGCACCTGTTTACAATCGACTCGTTGTAAAATAAACATTTCTCGGTTGGTTCCGTAGCGAAAAAAAGCGGACACGTGTGTCGCGGTGGGGAGTAAGTGTTAGGTTTGTGGTTCCGTAGTCCATACGACTAATATAAAACAATAAAAATCAACATGTCGCGATGAGTTTGCCATGGACATGCAAATATATATATATTTAATTATTATTAGTTAATTTGTCTAAATTAAAGTCCAAATAATTCTAATTCACAACCCGCGTCCTCCGCCAATTAATCCCGAAATACATGCTGATAGAAATAAGGCATTATATCTGTCATTACACACTTCTTTAGATAGGGCAGTTTGGAATTGACAATTATTTAACTTTTAATGCAAATCGATCGCATTAAGTTTCAGGATTGCAAAAATAAAGCGGTGGTAGCCTAGTGGGTAGAACATTGGACTCGGACGCGGGAGACCCAGGTTCGATTCCCAGTGCGGGCATGTACCTATGACTTTGTTTTCTAAGTTATGTACATTTGCGAAGTTATAGTACCTACCTAGCAATACCACTAGCTAACTTTGAAGGAAAACATCGTGAGGAAACCTGGGTGTCTGAGCTATTCAGATAGCTCAGCGCTTGAAATCGCCAATCCGCTGTGGGCACGCGTGGTGATTAAGCCCATACTCTCTCTCTGAGAGAAGGCCTCTGCCCTACAGTGGGACGTATATAGGCTGCTTATGATGATAAAAAAAATTTAATTAAGAATATACATTTTTTGCTTTTTCGAAGTGAGTTAATTTATCGATACTTAAACGGTTTTTTTTTACGTTTAGCAATATTTTTATTTCTGATTTCTGTTTGGTGGCATTTATTTTTATTTGTATAGTTACGCACCTTCTTATATTCCCCTGATTTACATAAATTTATTAAGGACCTTGACTAAAGATTTACCTTAAGTTACATAGAATATTAAATTGTCTAATCCAAATCAGAAATAACACATTTATTTCAAAGTAAATAATTTATTCTGTTAATTGAATGTCAATGTGCAATGTTAGTCGCTGACTTCGGGCCGAGTTTCTAGTGGAGAAAAAGGCAGGGAACCCTAATTTTTTACTCTCTTAGGTAACGGGTAGATAAGTTACAAATTATGACCTTTTTTGCTGACACCAATGTTTGCTAAAGATACAGTTAAACTGGCTGTGTAATTTTCATGTTCCTGGTTTATTTTTTGCCGGCAAAACCAAAACGTTTTGTTCATTATATTACTGCACATCTTTGCACCTTCGCCCTCATCATCATCATCATCATCGGTCATTTAAAGGCCACTGCAGGACATAGGCCTCTACCTACCACTGCTCAAAAGACTTTTATTACCTACTGACAGAAGAGATCGTTTTGCTGACCAGAAGCATTTTTAACCGACTTCTGAAAAAGAGCTTCTCAATTCGTCGCGTAAATTTTTTGCTGATCATTTCAACGATACACAATATTCTTTGTTTTAACGTGCGTATTTTGTCCTCAGGTGCAGACAACCTCTGACAACAAGAGAAGCAAAGGCAGAACAGGTTGGCCTCAGCACGTCTGGGCCCTCGAGCTGAAAAACGAGCAAAATCTTCAGACCTAGTAGAATTATCATCATCATCAGCCATTCGACGCCCACTGCAGGACATAGGCCTCCTTCGTGGTTTTCATAACCACGAGGGGTTTTGCCATAATTGCCACGCTCGGCAGGCGGGTTGGCGATCGCAGTGCGCGGTTGGAATCTCAGGAAGACGCTGCTGCCCTTCTCCTGGTAATTGATTTCCTTAGTCGCCTTCTACGACATCCACGGAAAGAAATGGAGTGACGCTATTCTTAATCCGGCGCCACACGGAAATTACAATTATAAGATAAATAAATAGAATAGGTTTCTAAGTATTCTAGAATATTCTATTATAATAATAATTACAGACTTACTTAAGGCCGGGTTTTGTCTGTGTGGGCTTCGTCCCGTCTCTTCAGTACATCTTGTACGAAAGTGAATTGGAAAGACGACGCGTCCTTTCCGCGCCCTCGCGCCACATCCCTACGCCACATAATACGGCTGGTTATTCAGGCTCCTTCACTGTGACAGCAATTCGCCTTTGGAATAGCTTGCCTCTAGACATCCGACAGGCCCCATCGCTTGAAATATTCAAAACCAAAGTCTATCGCCACTACCTAAATCTCCAGCATTTGTCTTAATTTGTTATATTATAAGCATATCACAATATCTTTCCTAAATCTGTAGGTTTGTATCAAGTATTTATTAATTATTATCTATGTTGTATTTGTATTATATTTCCCCCCTATTATATTTTATATATGAGTATATTAGTATAGTATTTATACTTATTCAGACATATTATATATATGTCTGAATAAGTAATTAGTAAGTATATTTAATATTTTACGAGTAAGTTGCAATACCTGCTAATGATCTCTTCAAAACTTAGGTTAGCTGGTAGATAATGCTAAGTAGCATTAAGCTCGCCTATGTGCAAAACTGCCTGTTTTAAATGCAATAAAGGATTTAATAATAATAATAATCCCTTCTGTGTGGCCAGGGCCTTGCCAGCGGCAATAGTAAATATTGTGAGATATGTTTATACTTTTTAGTTCCTCAGTAATGGAAATAATTAGGCGAAGAATAGAAGGTCCCGTGTGGGGCCGGATTAAGAATGTCGTGGATGTCGTAGAAGGCGACTAAGGAAATCAATTACCAGGAGACGGGCAGCAGCGTCTTCCTGAGATTCCAACCGCATACTGCGATCGCCAACCCGCCTGCCGAGCGTGGCGCTTATGGCAAAACCCCTCGTGGTTATGAAAACCACGAAGGAGGCCTGTGTCCTGCAGTGGGCGTCAGACGGCTGATGATGAAGAATAGAATATGTGTGACTGAAGAAAAATATCCTACTATATATAATATTACTTATAAATGTGAGAGTTCGTGAGGATGTTTGGATGTTTGTTACTTAAACACGCAATAACGGCTGAACGGATTTAGATGAAATTTGGCATGGAGACAGTTTGTGTCCCGGGGAAGGACAGTTTCGTCCCGGAAATCACTCGGTCCATGCGGACGAAGTAGCAGAAACTAGTAAAAAATTAAAATGACTTTCTGTACCGAAAAATTAAAAGTAATATTTTAAAAACCTATTTTAAAAACTCTCATATATTTACCAACATAAACGAAAACACGAAAAAAATTTTTGTCGTGTTTTCGTTTATGTTTGTAAATATTACTATATTGAGGTCGCGAGTTCAAGTCCCGGCATGGGTGGAATTTTTAGCCTCTAAATAGGTTCAGTAATGTTTGACAAAAAAAAACGTATGACAAATATCATTTTAACAGATAACGTTTTAAAAAATGGCAAATATCTAATTTCCCAAACGTACCTATTATTTTGAAAATGATCATTTGACAATACACATTTCGCAAAATGTTTTACTCTGCAAATGAGTTGGCTGTTAAAACTATAATTTGGAAATTTTTATTTGACCACATATTTCGTTAGTGGGTAGAACATTGGACTCGGAAGCGGGAGACCCAGGTTCGATTCCCAGTGCGGGCATGTACCTATGACTGGTTTTCTAAGTTATGCACATTTGTGAAGTTATACTTAGTAGCAATACCACACGCTAACCGTGAAGGAAAACATCGTGAGGAAACCTGAGTGTCTGAGCTATTCAGCGCTTGAAATCGCCAATACGCGGTGGGCACGCGTGGTGATTGAGCCCATACTCTCTCCCTGAGAGAAGGCCTGTGCCCTACAGTGGGACGTATATAGGCTGCTTATGCTGTATTATACATATTTCGTTTGTTAAATTCACGACTTTACAAATTGTTAACATAGTTGATGTTTCAACTATGTTTTACATAACGAAGAACTTAGTTTGTGTACATTTGTGTAGTTTAACATTCCGGGGCGTCTCGCTCCGCTCCGCTTCGCTCGGCTTTGGGTTTTTTTATCATCATGGAACCTGAGACTCCTCCTCACTGCGCTCAATGTCACACCTCATAAGCAGCCTATATACGTCCCACTGTAGGGAACAGGCCTTCTCTCATGGAGAGAGTATGGGCTTAATCACCACGCGTGCCCACCGCGGATTGGCGATTTCAAGCGTTGAGGTATGTGAACACCTCAGACACTCAGGTTTCCTCAAGATGTTTTCCTTCGTTAGCGAGTGGTATTGCTACTATAACTTCGCAAAATGTACATTAACTTAGAAAACAAAGTCATAGGTACATGCCCGCACTGGGAATCGAACCTGGGTCTCTCGCTTCAGAGTCCAATGGTCTACACACTAGGCTACCACCGCTCCCTATATTTCGTCGTATTTTCGTCGCACCTATATTTCTCTATTCGCCTTGGAGATCTACAACTGTGTAGGAAGGATCTCCGCAAAATGCATTTTGTCAAAAGTTGTTTATACCTCGCGTTGTTTTACCAATTCACGTTTATAATAAATGATGATGATTTGTATGTCAAATGATGTTTTATAAAATAATAAATGGTTTAATAATTATTTGTCAAATGGGTTATTTACAGAAACGATACTTTGTAGGTGGTATAAAGATCAATTT
Organism: Yponomeuta evonymella; assembly: GCA_963969515.1. Lineage (NCBI taxonomy): Eukaryota > Metazoa > Arthropoda > Insecta > Lepidoptera > Yponomeutidae > Yponomeuta > Yponomeuta evonymella. The sequence goes on from OZ018372.1 coordinate 4,938,829, forward strand.
GAGAACCATAATTTCGTCAATCGTTATTTGTCAGATGAAGATTTGTAATTTGAATTTTGTCAAATGACAGGACACCATTTACACAACATGGATCACAGAAGTAACCAAACAAGGATGAGCCAGTATAGAATAGCAGTAGGTACGATGTTATGCCAATGGTAGATATAATGCCAGTGCCGGATGAAGCCAGCGTGGGTCCTGTAGAAAATTTTAGCAAGGGGCCCTTGGTTTGCTTTAGGTTAGCAAGAGTATGGTATGCAATAAGACAAAACTGACAATTAAACCAATATAATACCAATATGACTGTGATACCAATCCTTTGCAGTTCGGGAGGCCTGGTAAGCTAAGATACAGATCTTTTGATCTAGTTAAGGCTCCAGGCTTTCCACCCATAGTAGGTACGTTCTTTTGCTGTGTACCATTTAATGTTGTATTTATATGCGAATGTATTTTACGGACAGAAAATAAACAAATATCTTATCTTATATTCTTGAAAATTCGTATATCTTTTAGTCAATTATTAGTTAGGTATTACAATTTTTAAATAGATCAAACATAAAAAGAGTGCTCTGAAATGTGACGTCATAAGCCAGTATTTTCATACGAAATTCCGTTTTAAAAGTAACTCATTTGATATTTTGTCAAATACCCAATTGGTTAGTAGACTACCAACAGGGTCAATGGAACCACAATTACCGTACCTATTGAACAACTATGCATTTAAGCGACTTGCCCCAGAAGTCTGTATGATTTAAAATATTCTGGTCTGACACAACTACATACTAGTCTAGTAGGTACAATAACCTGTAAGTGATGAATGTTAATTAATTGACGCTCAGTTAATAACTTGTAAATTATAACTACCATGACATGTGTCAATGGAGAACTTGCACAAAAAAAATGTTTTAATCTCATTGGAGAGGCCATATTAAAAAGTAAAGAGCCGTAAGTACTTAATATTTTTCTTTTCATGTTATAACCTGTTGAAAAGTCATTCTAGTCACGTGGTACAAAACGCGCCCCACAACTCGGGCTCTAACTATAACTTGATGTTAACGCCTTATAAGTTATAATTTAAGAAGCGTTTATCAATATTTGAGTTATCTCATATAATAAAGTTTTTATACGTCTACGCCCTTATTAGAAAACTTAGAATTATATACGGATAAACTCACGCCTGTATCCCAGAGTGGTAGGCAGAGACCAGGGACTGCCACTTGCCACGATCCTGACAGATCACTTTAGCTTTATCAACATTCATTAGTCGTTGCATGCACGCACGCCGGTTTCGGGTACTTTTTATCTTGCCCTTTGCTAATATATCCCCTATTTGGTCGAAGTATGTCCTTACCGGCCCTTCCACCCACATTCGCTCGATATATTTGTTTCGTCAATCTTCCTTCGTCCTCTCCTTATGTCCTAACCACCGCAACATTCCTTTCTCAATTCTAGTCACTACATTCTCTTTCAGTCCACAACGTTCTCTAATCAAACTATTGCGTACCCTGTCATTCAAAGTAATACCAGACATACTTCTCAAGGACCTCATTTCTAAAGCATTAATCCTACTTTCTTGCTTTTTGTGCCATACCCAAGTCTTGCTACTTTACGTAAGTGTTGGGAACAGCACTCCATTATGGATAACAAATTTAGCTCTTTTGGAGATGTTTCGGCTACTCACAAAGGAGGACAATGCACCATTTACACAATTTGCCGCTTTTATTTTTCCTTCTATATCACCTTCACACTTTCCATCCCTCGTAAACTGGCTCCCCAAATAGACAAATTCTTTCACTTGTTCCACCCTTTTGGAATTCAATACTTAACAGTAACTCGTCATTTGGCATTTCCTGATACCTGTAAAAACCCGAAAAACACTTTTTTTGGGTTATTTTTTGTTTTTCTACCTTTTCTACTGCATAAAAACAATATCACTCCAATCTAAGTTTGATGCAAGTTCCCCATTGTGTCTGTGGAGAATGGAAACAAGTGAAAATGTGCTGTTATACATGTGAATCTATTTGCGCAAGTGTATGATAATAACTTATAAACCAGTGGAATAAAATTTAAGTCGTAAATTGTTAGTTTAATGAAAAGGTAATAAATAAGTTTCGAACTTACTGTTTGCTTCATTTGCTTTTTTTAATAATAATTTCTTATAAATTATATAGGTACTTATTATTACTCAGACCAGAGCCTACCAGAGCCTGAATTCTGTTAAAATGTATGGCAGTTAAATGGCAATGGGTATTGTCCTAAATATTGACAATACTCGTAGTTACAAATGATACGGCATTTTAAAGTTATAAGCAAAAAATAAATTAATCATATTTACTTATTTCTTGTATTTTTGTGAACAAGTGTGTGACTTTCATTCGACCTTCTAATGTTCGCTTCACACGTATATGAAAGAAGTTTTAATATTTTTGCATAAAAAACACCAAGATGTTGACATCTCGGTGTTCTGTAAGAAAATTTTTAAGTGTTAATTTTTAGCTCAAACGTGTGCTCAAAGTGTTCCGTGCTTGTGCCTCCGGGCACGAGTTCGCCACGAAATCACGAGCGAACAAAAACGCGGGGACAACCTGTTGTAAAATATTTTATTGGGATTGGGCTATGATATGAATCAAATGATCCCTCTGCCACAGTCAATAACTCACAAAAAGTTACAATTTCAGCATGTTTCCCCAAAAAAGCAGGTTGTAAACACATCGAACAACAGTTTACGGCGCGCTTCCGTTATCTGCGCGAGCGCAGGCCATGTGGCGGGTCTGGCGTGTGCGCGCACGGTCACCATGAGTACTGGGGCTGTTGGGACTCTAGTTTTGACTCCAGTTTTGTTAATTTCATCGGATCCGAAAAATCACAAAAATTGAATGGAGTGACGATATTAAGAATAGCGTCACGCCATTTCCTCCCGTGGATGTCGTAGAAGGCGACTAAGGAAATAAATTACCAGGAGACGGGCAGCAGCGTCTTCCTGAGATTCCAACCGCATACTGCGATCGCCAAGCCGCCTGCCAAGCGTGGCGATTATGGCAAAACTCCTCATGGTTATGAAAACCATGAGGAAGGCCTATGTCCTGCAGTGGGCGTGAAAGGGCTGATGATGATGAAAAATCACTGTTAATATGATAGAGATTGTACACGTTTGTACACTTAGATCCCTAAGGATATAATATAAGATTGCACACTTTGTGCCAGAAGGGCTACAATAATATTAAAGATTATTTAGATGACAATGATGTCTGGAATTGGAACTGAACTGAAAGCCAGTTCAATGCATGAGTTCTAGGTTTTAGAATTATTATGTAAACTCTGTTAATTAAAGACTTTGAAAATACTAAGTTTGGAGTTTTTTTGACCAGTTTTTCTCCAAATTGACCTAGATTTTGAAATGGACACCTAGTTTAAAGCGCTTTTGAAAAGTTATTCCTTACAGGCAAAAAACATTATTCCACAGTTAGACCACGTCCATGTCCACCCTACTGAAAGTACAAAAATACTTCAGTATAATTCGTTTTATAGCCTATACATTTTGTAGGAGGTAAAATAATTCACCTTTGATCAAAGATTGATTCTTAGTAGGTAGATAAATGTGTTTAATGAAGTGGCTGGGTCATTCTAGATTATTCTTAGTTGTTTAGTCACTGTAAGACACATCTCTAGAAATCCGGGGCCGCGTTTCGTAAAACTTCAATTCATACTTCGACTGCCACGTTGATCTAGCGGTATCACGTTCGATTATCATGCCGGGGGTCGCGGGTTCGTTTCCCACGGGGGGCCGCCGTACATTTGTACAACTGGCCTCAGTCTGGGTGTCTTTCCATGTTTGTTATGTCCTTATCTGGTTACAATAGCACAGGGTATTCTGAAAAGTGATAGTATTGTGTGGAAGTCAATGATAGTTAAAAACGTATCTAGATGTGTAACTAGCGCTAAAAACCGGCCAAGTGCGAGACGGACTCGCGCATCAAGGGTTCCGTACCGTATCTATACAACATTTGAATGTTTCGTGCATCTACCTGTTGCCGTTATTAATATCGAGCAAAAAACGGCAAAAAGTCATTTGTTGTATGGGAGGCCCCCTTAAATATTTATTTTATTCTGTTTTTAGTATTTGTTGTTATAGCGGCAACAGAAATACATCGTCTGTGAAAATTTCAACTGTCTGACTATCACGGTTCATGAGATACAGCCTGGTGACAGACAGACAGCGGAGTCTTAGTAATAGGCTCCCTTACCCTTTGGGTACGGAACCCTAAAAAATACCCCACTTTCAAATGTGGGAAGGCGGGCGGGGCTTGTCAATTATGTTACAAATCGGAGCGAGTTCAGTTATACCCGGCAAAATATCTATGCACTTGTCACCGTCAGACCGCGATCTTGCGAGGTAAGTACCTAGATATTGCGACGGGTTATACAATACGTAATGAAGTCAATAGTTTGACGTTTTTGTATTAAACCAATCATAAGTTACACTGTCATTTAAGTTACAGTTGTATATAAGTTACACTGTATATAAGTTACAGTTACATTTACATTTACTGCCGCACAGAATGCACCAATCACAGAGTGATTTACTCTACAGCACATCTTGCCTTTCATTGGTACAGACTAATTGAGAAGACAGGGGCTGGAAGAAGTAGGTATTTCTATGTTTCTTTTATTCGTAGGTGGAAGTTATTTAGTTAAATTATTTATTTAATATCAACTGTTCCACACATTTTGATGCCGCGTCCCACTATAGGGCACAGACCTTCTCTCTCTGAGAGAGAGCGAGAGGTTTCCTTATGATGAGTAACGATGATGGTAACTAGGTATAGTATGGAACATTCGATATTTTTTCGCGATATTCAAGAAGCGAAGCGTATTGACGAAAAGATCCTCTCATTTTTGGATGTATAGACGATTTTTTTACACCATCTCCATCTAGGTTACTGCAATATAGCTCCAGCATTTTAGTCCCAGGGTATCAAAAGGTATACTTACCACTATTAAAAGCAATGAACGTAGTTATTCTTATAACAATTCTTCATCCAAAACGGAAGCCCCGAAATAGAATGCTCTATTTAATTAAGAAAAGGCAATCATAATAAATCAGTGAGCTAAATCATGCGCACGCGACCTCTCCCAACGGATTTCTCGTTGACACCTCGACACCAGCGTGGGACATCTCGTGACCGCCCGCTGCATACAATTTATTCCACAACGAAGACAACCAGAGATTACGACTTAGTACGTTTTTTACGTCGGCAGATCAGATGACACCCTTGTCCCATTATACAATTAAAAAAACAAAAATAAAGATGGCCGAGAAGTGTCATTGCGCTGAAAAGTGGTGTAAATGGACCAAGAAGTCATGAAATAGGAGAAAAATTTAATTCAGGTTACCCTCAGAAAAGTCTACCCATATTACAACGGCCTGGGGACGCGCGGGCGCAACGTTTCAAACTGAAATAAGCCTTAAATAATATTATGATTAAATACTAAAATGCCGGCGCAAAAAAGCCCGGACACATGCGGCCGACGAGCACGACGCGGGGACGGGTTTTTTGCTCTTGTATCTTTGATAAGCAAGTTTTTACATTAGCTACGATGAATGTAATGAAATATGAGACGAATGAATTTCCTACGGGCTGTTCAATCTACTTACGCCCATTTGATAAAAAAATTGTTTAGATCTAGAAAAAAGTTAGGTTATTTAGTTTGTCTTGTGGTTTCCGCAGTTAGCCTCATAATTGGGCCGTTGTACGTAGCAGGGCTGTAGATCCGTTAGATTACTCCAGCCAGCCGATCTCTTTCCAGAAAGCCGGCAGTGCACCAATGTTACTGCTGGCCTTCCGAAGGGATCCTAGCTTTCCGATGGTGGATGTCCGTTGCATCGACGCTCTCACAGTAAATAGTCACGTGGGCGGGTGTTTAGTCTTCCTTGAGGCATCCTCGGCATAAGGGGCTGTCGGTCAGTCCCGTGTGGAGGTGTTTATGGGTATTTCTCCAGAAGAGGCAAAAATGGCTGACTTCGGTGGTCGTTTTTTTTTTTCGTCTTTCGGGAATTTTATCGATTGTTTTGGATAAAGGGCTAAAAACTATAAATCATGATATATTTTGGGTACCCAGATTCTCGGTTATAAAACGAAATATTTAAATCACCGAAATCAGACTACACCGAAATCAGAAAACTATACACCGGAATCAGACTACCAGCACCGAAATCAGAAAAACTAACACCGAAATCTGACTACCTGCACCGATATCAGATTGTAAGCATCGACATCAGGAAATAATTCACTGGAATCAGAAAAAGACCAGAGAATCATTTAACGTGCCAAAGTCACAATTTGATACCAGTAATGTTAGGCATTGTCTAGTAATTAAAAGAGGATATAATAAATAAAAACCGGGCAGATATAATCAATCAACTTGTTTATTGTAATTCTCATACATTATTAAGCTCTAAAGTACCTACTTCTTTTACCTAAAATCACATTTTTTCAGTCAGTTTTTCTCATCTGTCAGTCTGTCAGCTCGTCATGCAAGCGCTAAAAATCTAACACGAATTGCGTGAGTAGGTAACTATTTCTAGCTAACTATTCTAGAACGAAAAATAATAATCCTTCCAAAAAAAAGTGGCAAAATTTTATCAAAACTCGCAATAAAGTCAAACTATACATTTTTGTCTCAGTGTAGCCTTGTTTTTATAAAGTGACTACACCAAAAACAAAAAGCAATTCGAGACACCCTTTATTTGGTTTTAACATGGCATAATTAGTTATGAAAGAGATAAATTATTTTAACAAAATTACACATATCTACTATGCGAATTTTACTTCCCATTTTAACGTTTTTTTTTTCATGAAAAGCGAATTTAACATTACTCAACTTTAAATGCCACAAAATGGAATAAAATAATCTACGTAGGTAAAATGTGTTTAATAATAATCAAATAAAAATTCTACAAACAAAACTTTCCTTAAACTTAAATCAGTCTTATGAACATATTTGTTTAACATTGTCGATAACCTTATTATAAAATTTACTTAGCAAAATAGTCTTTTGGACTTATTCAACACAAAATTTTGTGTAAACATTCAAAGATATGTTTTTATTATATTTTTTTATGCTACGGTTTGTACTTGTCAATAATAGTAATTGAGATAATTAAAAAATCGACAAACATAACTTTCCATAAATGTTTTTCAGACTTAAATCAGTCTTCGGAAAATAATAGGGGTTAAAGTATGAAATTGCCGTTTTATTGCAATAGGTTCTTTGAATTGACATAGAATCTTCATGGTTTGAGGTTTTCGAATGAAACTTTTTTCAAATGGTTTCTATGATGTTCTTTTTTTAAAAAATGTGAAACATTTGAATATCGACTTTCAATTGTATTTGTTATTCAATTTAGACAAGAAAGATGGATACTGCGAAAAATCGAGTGATTTTTGAATACAAGTTCCGACGCGGAACTAACGCGGCAGAAACAGCCCGCAATATCAATGCTGCGTTTGGAGAGGGGTCTACTAATGAACGCACCGTGCGATTTTGGTTTAAACGCTTTCGTGATGGAAATTTCGACTTAAAAAACGAGCCACGAGGAAGACCGCCCACACAGGTGAATAACGATGAATTAAGAGAGATAGTGGAAGCTGACCCTAGTCAAACTACCCAGGAATTAGCGGCATGGTTTAACGTTACCTTACCCACAATATTGACTCACTTGCGTCAAATCAATAAAATAAAAAAATACGAAAACGATCTTCACCATTATTGCTCCACGACAACGCGAGACCTCACACAGCACGAGAAACCATTTTGACCCTTCAGGAACTGCAGTTAGAAACCATTCGTCATCCTCCGTATTCACCAGACCTTGCTCCAACGGACTACCATTTTTTTCGTGATTTGGACAATTATCTACGTGACAAGAAGTTTTCTTCCCAGGAGGCAGTACAAAATGCTTTCACACAGTTTGTGCAGGCTAGATCGTCGGAGTTCTATCGCAAAGGCATTAATGACCTTCCCATTAGATGGCAGCAATGTATAGATAATAATGGCAACTATTTTGATTGAATAAATTTGTTAAAAATTAAAAAAATAAACAATTTAGATTTTTAGTACAAATCGGCAATTTCATACTTTAAACCCTAATATTTATTTAACATAAAGATAAAACTTACTAAGAAAAATATATCTTTCTTAAAAATATTGTCTTTTGTACTTAATTTATGAGGTAATACAAAGTACAGGTAAAGATAGCTTAACAATCTTCCCTTCCATCTTACTTTTTAAGTAAAGCTGTCTGTCTTTTTCTTTAAGTCGTTCATAAAGGATTCACTCTTGATTTTTACTTTCCTAGCACGCTCCTTCAAACTCTTTCTTTCTTTATGTTCCTGTTTTTTTTTTGCAGCTAGTTTTTGCTTTATTTGCTCCATGGTCAGCTGAAATAGAATAGAGTGGTAGGTAGAGTAGGTTGATGTAGAGCCTACTGTACATACCTACATAAACTTACACACCGACTGACCACAAACTATAAGAAAACTATGTTTAAGAAATGTACACCCACTTTCTTTCTTGTAGGTACTTTAAACTTGCTATTGTTGACACATTCACATAATTCACAAATACAGACATAATAAGCACACACATACACATGGAAAAATGTACACACGAATAGGTACACATGTTTCACATTTTCAAGTTAACTAACAATCTAACTGAAATCAATTATGACAGAAACAACATATGTATTTTTGTCGTTATTATTAACAGTAAAGAAAATATCTACACGTGTAAAACTATTCATAGGTTTCCACACGATGTTTTCTTTCACAGTTAGCGATTAGTTAAAAAAAAACAAATGCGCATATCCTACTTGAAACTTACATGTAAGGAATCTGACCTCGGTTCTCTAAAGTCGAACGAAATACACTGAAATCAGGCAAATTTGACTTCGGTGGAAGTTTTTCTGACTTCGGTGCTCAAAAAGCCACCGAAATCAGGCACACCGTAATCAGAAAAGATATGTTTTTTCAAGTTCACTCTTAAACAACAACACGTATCAACCCCAGCTCAAGGCACTAGAAATAAGTCACTGAGATAAATTGTACAGTAAGCACCAGATTTTACAGTCAACAAGTATTCTTTCCAATAACACCTCCACCGAAGTCGAAGTGTGCCCTGGACCAAATCTCAAGAATCAATTACTTACCCTGATATTTCCCAAGACTTTCATTCAATCACCCGTCCGTTGACCTCGGGCCCTACGGCGTAACTGACAAAATGGCTCATCTATACCGCGAATTCCTAGAGTAATCTACGACCGAAGAAACGCTTGGTTCATAAGTGCCACCGGATTCAGGCAGAAGCAAGGGACACTCAAACATCTTGCTATTGTAGGTGAGCTATTGTTTTGATTCTTATGGTATTTAAATGAGAGGTACTTTAACTATCTGAGAATATGTGAACATAAATACATTCCCCGAAAACAGTCTGAGTTTTACAAAAATAATTATAAATTGTCAAGTTTTGGGTTGGGGACAAGGCACCGAAGGTCATTTTCAGCCATTTCAGATTTTTTTTCTGTGAGTTGCAAACGGTTTTCAGCAAAGTTTGCATGTTCTCCAGGTAGACGAGGACCTAGAGGATACTGTAGTATTTTTTGCAGGGGTATATTTTGATAATCTGGACATGTTATGCGCCGGGCCGTCAAGTTCGGACCCCGTGGAGAAATGCCCTTATTCAGTGGGCAGTGGTCCGTCATAAGTGCCACAGCTATGCGCAGATTGCCTCTCCTCTGACAGAGCAGGCTGCGTGTGAGGCGTTTCGACATTGTTGGTAGAGTTTCTCTGGCTTGTCTGCATTTAGTTTCCCTTCTCCATAGTTCGGGATTCTGTGTTTCTGTTTGCAGCCTTAACTATTTATGAAACTGATTGTATGGTAGTGGGAGTAGAGGTTCATGTCCTTTTACTGTAGCTTCTGAGCCTCCTCTGGCGAGCTCGTCCGCAGCATCATTGCCTAGGGAGCCGTTGTGACCCTTTATCCATTGTAGGGTGACTCGGTTGTTTGTGGACAGTTTTTCCGACTCTTGGTGGGACTCTAGTATAAAACTGTTGTTTTTGAGCTTAGTTTCGAGTGCTTGTAGGACTGAGGCGCTGTCCGAGTTTATGCGTATTGCAATTCCTTCACGTTTCTCACGTTTAGTAAAGCGGCTGCGCTTGTTATGCCAATGCATTCCACCTGAAAGATGGTATTCAGGGTGCTGAGGGTAGTGGACGTTTTTAAATTTAAATCATTGGGGAAAGCTCCTGCGTCCGTTCCTGTTGCGGTTTTGGACCGTATCCGTATAGACCCTGACTTCGTGTATACCTGTGTATTCGGCTGGCTCCTCTTGTAGTCTTACCTTATATTTTTTTCTTTTCGAAAGTGGAGGTTTGCGGTAACCTGTCGCATATTGCTTCCAGCATTGGCTGGTTTGACACCGCGTTCGACATGATTTGTGTGTGTGCCTGGTTGCTATTTTGTTTCCACAGTCCGGCTGTTCGCACCTACCCTCAGGAAGCAGCCGCTGCTTCCCCAGGTGAAAAGTTAGGTTAGGAAATGGAATATTTAGTTCAAGGGTGGACAAGAAACATGGGTACAGTCGATAGCATATCAACCTTTACAGACGTGTGCTCTGATCAGTAACGTTAAAGATGACTTTGTAACAAAACTGTGGAGGGTGACTGTAGGTATCTACAAAAAACGCACATCATCATCATAAGCAGCCTATATAGGTACGTCCCACTGCAAGGCACAGGCCTTCTCTCAGAGAGAGAGAGTATGGGCTTAATCACCACGCGTGCCCACCGCGGATTAGCGATTCCAAGCGCTGGGGTATGTGTATAACTCAGACACTCAGGTTTCCTCACGATGTTTTCCTTCACCGTTAGCGAGTGGTATTGCTACTTTAACTTCACAAATCTACGTAACTTAGAAAACAAAGTCATAGATGCATGCCCGCACTGGGTCTCTCGCACTAGGCTACCACCGCAAAAAGCACAGCGAGTGTCAAATTACGTTAAAATTAGGGGCAGGACGGGGCGCGCTTTAACTCCTAATTTATCAATTATCCGCCTTTTTTGTGTCGGTGTCGCGTGAAGTGTGAAATTGATCTCAAAGAGGGCCGGTGGGAGCGGTAGAACGTTAGCCCCACATTCGGTAGGTCGTGGACTCGAATCCCGGCATGTGCCGATGACATTCCCCCGGTTTCT